>CM060926.1:1052381229-1053581229 GCA_030737875.1 Allium sativum | reverse complement strand
GCCAAAAAATAAACAAACAGATAATATTTTTTTTTGAGGAATCCAGTTGGATTCCTCCAACCTGTTTTCCTGCATCCACAGACGTTAGTCAACATAGTAATACCCATCCTGCTTTGAGGCAGGATATCGCGATATGAAGATCATCCACTAATATATTTGTGGGGCGCATAGGGAAATCATCCGCTATGAAACTGCGGGCATCCGCTAGTGAGACTGTGGGAATCAATCCAACCATCAACCCAATATACATATAATAGTCAACCCTAAATAATTAATATATTTAAAGCAACCAGAAAAATCCAAACAAGCAACAACAATTATTTTTAACGGATAAAAATAATTCTAATTAACAGGTGAGTGAGATTTACTCACATTGATTTATTATTTGCGCTGAACATCCACTGAAGCATATTATATAATTTCACCGCGATTTCTGCATATGTCTGTTTTCCAAAGTAAAACAATAATAAAATTTCAGTTATCGAATTATACTAATTTAATTTAATTAATTACTCATGCATAAACTAAACTCCAATTTAAACCTTAACTGATTTGTCTATAGATATTATTTCTTTCCTAACTACTGGGTTTTGAACGACTATTGACTTTAAGTTTAGATATTTCACTTATCTAAATTTAAAATCTTATATAATAATTCACTAACTAAATTTCCCTTTTTAGTTTCCAAATCCCAAACTAATGGTTAATGATATTTTCATTTAATAGTATACACATTTTTAGTTTAAACTAATACACTAAAAAAAATACTTCCCAATAAGAATTCACCTTCTGATTCTGCGATATTGCCAAAGGCCTACTCAAATCCCACAGTACACGCTAAAACCCCTGAAGCCATTTTAACTGTGTTGACCTTCCCAGTAACCAAAATCAAATACACAGACAACTCCCCGGTCTCAGACAGTGAAGCCAGCGAGCTTCCCATCACCACTTTTCTGCAACCGTGACCACCAACCTGAGCTCCAGTCGCACCCATACCCTCATCACCTCTTCCAAATCCATCCTCCTGAAGTTCGTCGTCTTTCTTTCCATCGCACCATTTTTTCCTCAACGAAAAATCACCCAGCACCCACAATAGATGTCACCGTTCACAATAACTTTGAAACAAGCCTCAGCTCTCCCTTCGACTTCGCTGAAATTGAGCACGAGCCAACCCTAGGTCAAAGATTCAAATCGAACACCAAACTTTCACTATCGCGATGCCCAGCGAGCTGTCCTTATCGCCTGAATCATGCCTAAGAACTCCAGTTTGATTTCGATTTCGCCTTCTTCTATTTTATTTTTCTTTTGATTTCCTGGCACTCGATTTATGCTTATGTAAACAAAGAAGAAACTGCGGCTTTATAGTGGAAGGATACTTAGTAACGAAATTAGTTGTGGATACAAAAGAAACACGGTTTTGTTTAGTTTGTGAATACAAAAGAAACACGGTTTTGTTTAGTTTTGTGGATATCGTTATCCTTTAATTTAAATTATCACTTTGATTTTGAACTCCTGTCTGAACCCAAAAATAGTCAAATTCCAAGGTAAAACCACTATTCTGAACCCACTGGGATAAGTATCGAAGTCCAATTCGATCAACCAGAACAGATATTAATTTAAACGGATATAAATTAAATTCAAATCCATTAATTTCTTCAATAATAATTTAATATTATTATTATAACTCAACTGAATTTTATACTGATCATCTGAACTGATTAGATTTAGCTGTATATTTTTAAATTAAATTATTACTGCATTACGATAATTAAATTTATTTGATATTAAATCGAAATCGATTATTAAATTGATAACTTAATATAAAAAATTCCATTTATATTATCCACCCAATATTTAAATCCGTATAAAATATTTAAAATTAAACCATAAGAATCTGGGTCATTACACTATTTGAGGAATTTAAAAGGTGGTTAATATTCCGCTTATAGTATCTGTTGAATATGTAAATCATATGAATATCAGCTGATATTTTCTATCTAAATTGTATATTTAATGTCAACTAATTTTGGGTTGTTATGGACGATGACTTTAATAACATTCTCCTTAACCCACAAAGTTTAGTTATTTGGCATATCAAATATAAATGTGGTTTTAAAAAGATATATTGGAAAATCCTTTTGATTAAGAGAGGAGTTTCCAAATTTAAATAAATTAGATTTGGAGAGAAATAAATCCTTAAATATCTGATATGGAAATCAATTACTTAGACTTATACTATTTGAGAAATTTGAAAGATATTTATATTGTTATTCCACTTATAGCATTCTTTGATTACGAGAATTAGTATGGAATATAAGCCGATAAAGTTTTTGTTTAAATCTTGTATTTAGTATCAATTGGTTTTGGGTTTGTTGTGAATGGTGTCTTAAATAACATCATTCTTTAACCCGCTAAGATTAAATTATGATTTGGAATTTGTAAAGGATTAAGCTCTTTTGAAGACTAATTAAGATGAGTGCTTAACGATTTGGTTTAGAAATGGGTTTTAAAAAGGAAGTAAAGGAATAATGAGCTGATAAGTTTTGATAAAGAGTTAATGAACGATTTTTAAGATTTTGAGGGTTAATTATCTTTGATTAAAAAGATGAGTTCTAAAGAGGGATTTGTGAATTGAATTTGGAATGTGAATTGTAAAAGGGACTTTTTGGATTAACAAATTCTTCAAATGTAGACTTTGTTAAGAGTAAGAAATGGATAATTGTCTTAAGAAAGTTTTAACTATTAAAGTTAAAGTGGAAGGAGACTTGATTAATCCTATGTTTCCATATGGTTTTAAACTGTGCTCTTTATTCAGAAAGACCGAGATCACATTTCTATCCGAAAACCATTTCGAATAACGATACGATGAAATAGAGCAAATGAAGATACTGGAGATACGGGTTAAAGATTAGGAATCTTCACATCGAATGGACTTCTTATTGATGCCTCGGGTCGCTCCCATTATGAGCATATACATAGTAGTGGTCCGGACGTACTTGTTGATCTTTCGAATTTGCAAGGGATTTCTCCTTTATTAGATGAGGAATAAGGTGCCTTTGGTTTCGTTCGAACCTAGAATGGATTTGTATGGATGTGTGTTTGACAGTGTATCTTACAATGTATCAATTGGTTTTTACTAAACATATTTCTATTGGCGTTAGAGAATATTGCCTCTTATCTTAACCCCCTTCTTCAAGACGTATAAGCTAAGAATTTATATGGTCAGTAGTAATCAATTATATATTATAAAATGATGGTGTGGCATACTAAGTGATGAGCTATTGATGATCAAAGCCTGACTTATAAAGTGCAGTTTTGTGCAACATGAATTCGGTAAGCCTCACACCCCGGTAAATGGCCAAAACAGGAGAATGCAGTGAGTATATAGGTTATTATCTCCTTCTAGATTAAAATTGTACCATGTTATGGAGCCCAAGTGTTACTTATGTGGCAACATCTACTTATGTGGTTGTTGATGATGCGGGATACCAAGTAAAGGTTGGTTGGTAACGACCAGGCGATGGCATACTTAGGTAATATCTAACTCATCCAGTTAAGGGATGGACCGACCTTGCATTAGCAGAGATCCACTGAGTTCTCGTGGCATCCATCTCGAGGTGTACCCATCAGTAAGTAAATTCTTTAGCCTGATCATTCGTTGGAAATCCATTCTCCATTACGAGCCTGTACGATTTCAGTTGTATACGTCATTATAGAATATGGTACCTATGTTGGCTAGTGTTGATACATTTATTTGCAATTTTTTTCACACTATGCTTTTTTTATAATATCAGAGGATTTTCACGTATTAAGCATTTTTTGCTATAATAAGAAGAAACCTCATCCATGTGTGCGTTTGCGTTGTGTGTGTGTCGTGAGACATTATGGTAGCTTCATTTTCCAAAAAAATTGTGAATTTTATGCACTGGTATTCATAAGGGGAAAACCCGTTCCATGTTATACGACGTGGTTCTATGATTTACTTACTTAAAAATGAACCTAAACACAATCATTTTAGTACCCACACCAGTCCCATGACCGACTTGGGATTTATTGTTCCTTTCCTAAACCGTGGGTGCCTATATTTTTTCATAGAGGGAGTCTGGTAGTTTTTGTTTGCATATTATCTTAGAGTAATTTATATAATAAGTTCTGGATTATACTAGAGCTATTATATTTGGAAAATATCTACTCTTCTGCTGTACTCCAGCTATTTCTTTCGATGAGCTTAGTTATTGTTCTGTTGTATATTCACTGTACTCTGTTTTTTTTTGTAATTTATGATGTAAAAATATTATTGTATTTATAAAAGTTCATTTGTTTCTATTCTAATGTGTAACTACCCGTAGCAATTTGTCATTTAGAATGGTTTGAGTTGGTTTAATTATTGGTTTGGACCAGGAAAATAGATGGGTCATTAAAGTGGTATCAGAGCTTTGTTTTATACAAATCTTATGGTGTAAGACCCATTAGAACGAAAGTTAAGGACCCATCAGAGATAGGAATAGTAATATCCTATGATGAGTAAGTCATTAGAGATAGGGTTAGTAATGCCCTAGAATGAGTTTGAGAGTTATATATGAGAGGGCGTATTTGCGATATAAAATTGATTTTATAGAGTTATATTTTAAATACCGATGTTTTGAAAAATATAGATATAATTAGCTATATATATTATGACATGGATAATGAATTAAACATTAAATTTAAATATAAGTATATTGAGATTAAAATTTCACATAATACAACAATTAATTTTCCCAAACTAATTAGATAAATAAATTTAAGTGCAAATGTCTTGTGAATTCAATTCGACTATAGGATATTTAATGATGTATAGTAGGTCTTGAATTTTTTTGATAGATTACGTATCGAATATAGAATGGATTTGAAATATATATGGTTAGACGTATGTTAACTTAGATAAACTACTTAAGATCGTTAAAAATTTGAATGTGAACTATTACAATTTCACAGCTTGACAAAAGTTATGATTCGTACGAACTGTAATTAACTAGTTAGAATAAATAATCCAAGTATAAGAAGTTTTGGTAAATTAATAAGGCTTAGTTAAATGAATGATAGTAATTTGAGCTTTAAATTTAACTTGCATAAGTTAAGTAAATTGAAGTTAGATAGTTTGAAATGGTAAAGGTGAACCAAATAAATTAAAATTCAGCCTAAGTGGAGAGCATTAGGTTGGATTTAGGAAAAATATATCGAATGGAATTGAATATAGGAGAAGAATTAAGTAGTAAATCATTTTATAACTTGGTCAGAATTTGTATGAAATATTCAATAATTTTGGAAATAGGAAATCTCAAGTTAGATTTTGAAAAACTAGCTAAACTTTTATTATAACTCTAAGTGAATATAATTATAATTTACTGATTGAATGAGGTTGAACATATTAATAAAATTTAACTAAAAACGAGCTCGCCATGTCACGATAGTTCATAATTTGACGATTTGAACTTCAATTGAATATATAAAATTCAATATAAGTCGAAATTTTTAGAAATAAGAAGCTTTTAAGAATCTTTTGGACCTTCTGAATCATAGTTTTCTAATGGAAAAAGAAAAATTAGAATTTCATTTGATGAATTTTGGGTTATGTTAAAATCAAATTTCCAAAAAAATCGCGGTAAGATAGTTTATAAATTATTACGATTTATTTGATAGAAGGGAAGGATTCTTAAAGGAGATTAAAATTTTAGCTTATAAATTGAAAAGTGGAAAGGTAAGATAAATATAAGAATGACTTGTGTGTTCCTCGTGCTATGCACACATGACATGTTTCTATCCTCAGCTGGACAATTATTTGTATAAAGTGCTTGTTCCTTGCTAGTTAGATACGTCTATACACAATTTTGAATGTTTTATGTAATTTTTTCCTCCTGGGTAATTCGAGGTAAACAAATATTTGGAGTAGGGAGGGCTAGTATTTTAGTTAAAATATTGTAACATTATTAGAAGGTAGAATGGTACTTGAGACAATAATATGATATATTAATTTCCATATAAATAATATAGTTTTTTTTTTATAAATTTAGAAGCATTGCCTGCCATTTTATATATGAAAATTTGGCTAAAATGAGCACTCACTTCTACATCATTTTGGATATTATTTTGGTGCATAAATGTACAATCTTGAGTGATGTTGTAACTCCTACTTCTCAAGATCATGCTGCACAGTTCTGCTTCTCATGTTTAAGTTAGTAAATGTGCATCCATTCACATTATCCATTTCAGTGAACATCATTCTATTTTTACTCATTCAAATGCTTTTGAAAATGCTGAATTGGTCTAATGCTAGTGCAAGCTGTGGTTTTTCCTTAAAATGCTTGAATTGTTGCCCTATCTGCTGCAATTGCTTCAGGACCATTGTATAAATTTGATTTTAATGGCTAATGCAATACTGTGTATATTAGCATATGCTAATGTATATCCTATACCTTTAGATACGTTTCAATTTGCTGTAGAAGCTTGTGCATCACCCTTTGCACCATCAGAAGCTCAACCAATTGGTATGTAGCTCATCCCCATGCCAAAGCGACTGTTGAGCTTCATTTTAATGCTATGTTGCTTAATTGCTTGATGTTGTATGCACATACCTCTTCCAATCATGCTTTAATCCTTACATATGTTGCTTTACACAAACTTTTGTTTCACCTGGAAGTACCCAGTTTTTGAACCAAATACTTTCGTAGTGTTCTGAACTGAAATTTCTTACAGTTTCAGATCACACATCTACTCTAATTACCGACCAATCTCCTCTTTCTCTTGCTTAAGCTTCTGCAGCCTTTGTCATTCATCATTTAATTTAATTGGATTTAATTATGGATGACCATTCTAATTCTCATTTATTTACTTATTTATGGTGAGAATACCATGGGACTTTTAATAGTGTAGCCTGTTTTCATTTTGAAATACGTTGTTGAATTATAGTAAAAAGCTTTCTGTTGTTTAACACTAATTCTATCAAATTTTTTTCCCTTTTTATGAGGATTCCATCCTTGTACACGAAGATAAATCAAGAAGAGCATGACAGCTGTGAGCAGGGAGCATCTTATTTTATAAAGAGCAGGGGCGAAGCTTTGTATTGGCCAGCTAGGGCAAATACCCAAGGTGAAAAACAAAAAACTAATGTAGAAAATGGAAATACATGCTCAGGCCCCAGCTCAAATTGTATTTATGCTCCAGTTGAGCTCCAAAGCTTGCACCGCCACTGATAAAGAGTATTGTTGAAGTTTGGGTGCGATTGATGTTAAATCTTTCATTATTTTATATTTTTTCAGACATGCAATTCACATGTTATGCCTATTTTCAGTAGAGGATTAAGTTGATAATGTTGTTAGGAATATAAATATAAATTGTAATGTACATAGTAGTGATATTTGAAGTATCTTCGCGAGCAAAAGGTTTTAACTAATGTTTGTCTATGTTGTTCATACCCATATAACTGATATATATTAGCTAACTCTCTGCTGTAACTGTTGGGTTTTGATGAAAAGAAAAACAAGATTTAAGTAATTTAGAGAATATGATGAAACTTGATAGTTATATTTCTTGTTTTCTTTCATACTTCAAATGATATAAATACAATAGCTATATATAAGATTGCTACTGCCGATATCAAAGAGACACTTTGACTAGAGATGAATTACATTAAAAGTTGATTCATGAATCTTATAAAGTGCTTTGACCATCACTTCATTTTGCCAAGAGTAGGTAAGTAATTGAACGTCACTTTTGATGCAAATTATCCATTCAACACCTCCTCTTAATTTGTAATCCGAAAGTGATCTCGAAAATGCGCAAGTGTCTCAAAACTCATGGCTTTTGTAAAGATGTCTTCAACTGCCCACAAATTTCAATTGGATTTCTTGTTTGGCCACAAGTTGCATGATGTAGTGATGACGAATTTTGATATGTTTCGACCTTGCATGAAAAATCGGGTTCTTTGTCATTGCAATGGTAGACATGTTATCGCAAAAGATCGAAGTTCCACTGTCTTGTTGCTGCTCAACATCAGCAAAAAAATTTCTCAACCACACCGCTTCACAAGCTGCTTCATTCACGGTAATATACTCTGCTTCGGCTGGTGAAAGTGAGACTATTGATTGCTTCTTTGATGACCAAGAAATGATATTTGACCCCAAAGAGAAAAGAAAATCAGATGTACTTTTGCGATCGTCTACTGATCCAGCCTAATCACTATAACCAATAAGCTTATTTTCTTCCTCTTTGATATACTTAATCCCAAATTTTCTCATTCCTTGAAGATAGCGCAGAATTCGCTTCACAACTGCAAGATGTAACTTGCTTGGGTTATGCATGAATCTTGAGACCAAGCTGACTGCGTAAACAATGTCAGGTCTAGTATTTGTCAAATAAAACAGTGACCTGAATAACCATCGATATGTGGTTGCATCGACCTTGGTTGCTCCATCATCCATCTTCAATTTTTTATTAACGGCAAGAGGAGTGAGATAGACTTGCAATTATCCATCTAAAATTTTCCCATCAATTCTCCAAGATATTTTTCTTGAGAAATAAAGATATCTCCTTTTGATTGACGAACTTGAATACCAAGGAATAACTTCATCAATCCCAAATCATTCATTTCAAATTCTTCCATATGTCTTCCCTGAACTCTTTCACCATAACAGGATTATTTCCCATGTAGATTAAATCATCAACATAATTGCAGACTATAAGAAAACCAAGTGCATCTTTCTTTATGTATAATGATGCTTCACTTGGACTTTGGTGAAAACCAACCTTCTGAGAAAAGCCATCGATCCTAGTGTTCCAAGCATGAGGTGCTTGCTTTAGCCCGTATAAGCTTTCTTGAGACGATAAACTTTCTCTTCTTCTCCATCAACAATATACCCTTCAGGTTGTTGGATATATACCTCCTCTCATAAATCGCCATTAATAAATGCCGACTTTACGTCTAGTTGATAAACGGGTACGCCATTTCAGCTACAGGAGCAAGAACAATTCGAATGGTCTCCACTCGAACAACCGGCGCAAATGTCTCATTGAAATCAAAGCCGGGTTGTTGAGAGTATCATTTTGCGACTAAGCGGGCTTTGTACTTTTGGATTGAGCCATCTTCATTCATTTTTTTCTTGTACACCCATTTCACTTTGATAACATTCTATCCATTAGGTAGATCAACGAGCTCCCGTGTATTGTTCTTCTCGATGCTCGCTATTTCATCATCTATAGCCTTTTGCCAAACACCTTCTTTGACAACTTCTCTAAAAAGTTCAGGTTCCCCAGCATAAAGAGCCATATTTATGGTAGCATAAATGTCTGTAAGCTATGATATTTTCTTGCTGGGTTTTGAGATGGATCTACAATGGATTCCGATGTGGTTGAATCCGAATCAGTGGGGAAACTAGGAGCTTCTTCAGTACAAGTTGGATCTGGAATTATTGGAGAAGTTGAGTGCAGAGGACTTGACTTTGGTTTTTGATCTTCTCCCTAACTCCATGACTGTTTCTCATTAAAAATCGCATCTCGAGAGACAACTAAGTTACTATTTTATGGATTTAGCAAATGATAGCATTTTGACTCGTCCCTATAGCCAATGAAAATAAGCTTCTCACCTTTATCATCAAATTTCTCTCTTATCTGAGATGGAATATGAGAATATGCAATCGAACCAAAAATTTTGAGATGTTATACCCGCGGTTTCCTTTGGAACCAAGCTTTGTATGGAGTTCGATTAGGAACCGCCTTCGTCAGAGATCAATTTAAGATGTAGACTGCTGCGAGCATAGCTTCAGTCTAGAAACTCTTTGGAAGTCCTTTCTCTGCCATTATGCTACAAGCCATTTGCATTATCGTTCGGTTCTTGCGTTCGGCGATGCTGTTTTGTTGTGGACTGTACCGAACTGTAAGTTGCCTATGAATCCCTTTTTCTTTGCAATACTCGTTGAATGAGTTTCCGATAAATTCCCCACCATGGTCCGTGTGAAGAATCTTGATGTTCCTCCCACTTTGGTTCTCCACTAATCTTTTGAATTCAAGAAATTTCAGTAAAGCATCAGATTTTTGCTTTAAGATATGCACCTACATCATTCTGGTGTAATCATCGACGAAGAGTAGAATTTTTTTTTCCATTGAGAGGAGTTTGCATCAGCCCACAAATATCAACATTCGCTAGTTCAAGAGGATCCTTGGCTCTATATGAAATTTTTGGAAATGGTTGGCAATGCATTTTTCCAAAAATCCATCCTTCACATGCACTTTCCTGCTCGACAATGTGTGGGAAACCCAAAAACCATATTTTTCCTTTTCAACAAAATTAATCCTTTGTAGTTTAAATGACCATACCTCAAATGCCAAATTTTCTGGTCATCGTCGACTACGGTGCTTTGAAGCGCACATTAAATAGCTGACTGCAAACTAAAGGGAAAGATCTTATTTGGAGTCATCTTGATCTTTGCCATAGTGAGATTCTTTTCCTTGTTAACAATGGTGCAAAAACCATTATTAAATTCCATTTTGTAATCATTTTGCAGCAACTGTCCTACACTCAACAAATTTTGAGTAAGACTAGGCACAAAGAAAACGTCCTTGATGACATTGATTTTTCCTTCTTTAAACTTTATTGCAATTGCTCCTTTTCCAGTGATCTTATGTTCGTTGCCATCGCTGAGAACTTACTTCAGAGGAGTATGAATCGTCGAGATCGATAAATATCTCTTTATTTCCTGTCATGTGGTTGTTACAACCACTATCCACATACCAAATATTTTCACCATGTTATTGAGAATTCAAACAGCAATAAAATAACTGCTCCACCTCTTCTTTTTCTGTGAAGTTTGCTTCTTTTTTATCATCATCTTCTTGATACGAGCAATATCTATGAGAATGAGCTGCATTTCTGCATCTCTTACACTTGTATCGACAATTATTTGTGTCGTGGTTGTTCTTCGTACAGATGCGGAAACATTCGTTAGAATTTTGATGATTAGATCTTGGAGTTTTGTTACCTCTGCCTCTTCTTCCTCAGAAATTTTGATGTCTACCACGGCCTCCCCCTTGAGAAAAATTTGTTGGCTGTTTTTTCTTCTCTTGTTTACCATCATTGTTGTGATCTTTCTGTGAGAAATTAACCTTTCTTTGAAAAGCATGTTCCAGGTTCATATTTGAAAATCTGCTCATCCGTTTTTCATGGGCTTCGAGAGACCCCACAATTCATCTAAGGATAACTTTGATAAATCCTTAGATTCTTTAATTGCGGCGATGACATGTTCGAACTTCATTTGTAAACATCGAAGTACTTTCTTGATATCTTCTTCTCCTCTATAGTATCTCCGTAGCTTCTGATTTGATTTGCAGTAAGAGAGATTCTAGAAAGAAAATCTTGCACTCCCTCATTTTCTTTCATCATTATATTTTCAAAATCACGCCATGTAATTTGTAGTTTGATTGTGATAACTTTTTCATGTCCTCCAAACTGACTTTTCAATACTTGCCAAGCATCTTTCGTTGTCTTAGCCATAGTAATTCACGGAAGAATGGATTGACTTACCCCTTGGTGCATAAAGGACAAGACTTTTGCATCTTTGGTCTTGTTCTCCGTATGCTCCTTCTTTTGTGCATTTGTGAATGCAGACACCTCTTCTGGAGTTGATGGCGTGAATCCCACTTCAACGATATCCCATAGATCGTGAGATATGAATAATGTTTGCATAAGAATACTCCACTGCTCGAAATCTTAGCAAATAAAGATAGGAACACTTTGTTGGGAATATGTGAATGTTAGATCATTGTTGGTGAAGGAGGCCATTGTAGAGGAAAAAAATCCATGGGATACTCTAATACCACAAAATTGTTGGGTTTTGATGATAAGAAAAATAAGATTTAAGTAATCTGGAGAATATGATGAAACTTGAATAGATATATTTCTTGTTTTCTTTCATACTTGCAGATATCAAAGAGACACTTTGACTAGAGATGGATTACATTAAAAGTTGATTCATGAATCTCATAAAGTGCTTTGACCATCACTTCATTTTTCCAAGAGTAGGTAAGTAATTGAACCTCACTTTGGATACAAATTATCCATTCAACAGTAACAACCAAACTGAAACCATCATGCATGCACATCTCCTAACGCGCCGCTCACCATTCTGGGGTGGAGTTCTTCGTTCACTACCTCACATTAAGTACCTTTTCTCTATTCAAATTGCAATGGTTCCATGTGTTTATTCTGGCATGACACTTGGTTGTACGACTCTTCCCTAGCCCATCTCTACCCTTCACTGTACTCCATCTCTCCTTATCCCACAATTACTGTCTAGGAAGTTGTTCAGCAAGGAATTTCTGCCATCGCTCCAACCACCTATTTCCATCCAGCCATTCTTGATTAATTCAACGAATTTGCCACATCATCCAAACAACCTACATATATGCTACTCCTAATAGCTTTACGTGGAATCTCTCTTCTAATCGCTCCTTCCCAGTGAGATCATGTTTTAAATTTCTTTCCTTCTCTGAAAATTGCTCAACTACCCTAGACTTTATAAAATCAAGGCACCACCAAGAGTTCGTTTTTATTCTTGTGGTGCTTGCCGCGTGGGAGTATCAACACCAAGGACATATTGATCAGCTAGAACCTCGTCAACGTGGACCCCATTTGTACACTTTGTCATCTTTTAGATGAATCAATCCAACACCTCTTCTCTGAATGAGACCTCATCTTCTTCATTTGGTCTTCGGTGGCTGTGCATTTACTTGGGTTTATCCCATTGCCCTTCTAGTATTTTGACCGCTAACAATATTCCCCCTTTCACTAGATCTGGATCCATTCATTTCCTCCTTCGCCTGGATTAATTGGCTTGAGCGTAAGTAACGTTGTGTCAACAGGCGATCGTCGGGTGGGCTCCAGTTATGCCACAAAATAACCCAGCATTTCTACTTTTGGACAGTTGCAGAAGCCATGTTAGGAAATATTTATAGCTCCGATACCACTGTTAGAAATTTTATAGCTCTGATATCACTGTTAGCAATTTTAGAAGAAGAAGTTTGAGAGATTAATATGAGGAGGAAATAACTTTTATTTTATTCAAACTTAATTGCTTACATCGGCTGAAGACATTGCTTTATACAAATGGGTGATTACATCCTAATTTATATAAAATAGAATCTCTAGATTTTTTTTATAGCCTTTTCATCATTTTACATATTTGTTTAGTCTAGATTCTTCTCTAATCTTATTTTAATAAGTCTATATATTGTTTCCTTTTATGTTATCATTTCCGAAATACAATAATCAAATATGTCACATAATTAATGTTTCCTAATAAAAACCAAGTTTATTTCCAACATTCCCCGGTAAACTTGGTTTTGCAAATTAATGCAAGATTTTTTATTCTCTGTATTTTACATGCTTTGGCAGAAATGATGAAATTATCCAAATTTTCTTTTTTCGTTTCTTCCGCTTTCTCAATATGAAGATCTTCGATGCAATTTCTTCAATGGTGCTCCATTCATTTTGTCCTCCTCCATTCGCACAAGACGTTACAAAAAGTGTGTGTTCTAGCTTCCATTTAATTCCGGTGTCATTAACTTTGAATGAGTCATATAAGTCATCTTTCCATTCTTTCATAACTTCCAAATTTTGCTTGTACTTAAGATCTCTAACAGTATATTGAATTTTGACTTCTTCATTTCCATCTCTTTTGCTATCAACTTCGTTGACTTTCTTCACTTTATCTTTGTTTTCCCCTTTATCTTTATCTTTCACTTTCATTTTGTTTTCATCGACATTGTTTTGCAATTCTTTCCCACTTCTTTCCTCCTCTGTCTTGTTAGCTTTTTTCGCATCTTCGGTACCAATTCCTTCTTCAATATCTGTTTTTTTTCTTTTCGCTTGTCAGCAACATCCTCGCATTTCAGATTGCTTTCATTACCCTTCCTTTTTGCTTCTTTGATTTCTTCTTCAACAATCACGCATTTAGATACACATTTTTCTTCTGTGCTCTTCATATTTTCCTCACCAGATGCTTTGTCAACATCAACACCCTTGTAAACTTTATTTATGTCCCGCTCTATATTCTTAGATGCTCCATGAATTTCTTTCTTAATGCTATTTTTCTCGCCTTCCTCGTCTTTATTTTCTTTTTGAGCTAGTAGCAATGCACCATCTTCTGAATATGTTTCTTCAATGATTGATCTTCTCTTCAACTTCCCTATTTAATCTTTCTTCAAAAACATGAAGAGTTTCCAAAAGTTGACCAATATTCATGGATTTTACATCCTTTGAATCTCCAGTTTCTACAACTATGTTGTCAAATTTGAAATCTAAAGATCGTAAAATTTTCTCAATAACTCTAGAATCTTCCATTTTTTCTCCATATTTTTTCAATTAATTTACAAGAGAAAAAACTCGAGAAAAATAATCATCAATTAATTCTGAAGATTCCATATGTAAAGATTCGAACTTACATTGCAGATTTTGAAATCGAATTTTCTTCATTTTAGTAAGTCCAATGAAGTCATTCTCCAAGGTCTCCCATGCTTCCTTGCTTGTAGATGCATCCGTTATCTTTCCAAACATATCATCACCCAAGCCTTGATGAATGATGACTAATTCTTATAAGTCAGTCCTCTTTAAATTCTTCAATTTATCCCTTTTAATTTGGGATAAAGTGGTGATATCTACAGGTTCTTCATACCCATTTTCTACGATATCCCACAAGTCTTGCGATTCAAGCAACTTCATTATTCAGATGCCCCAAGCGTGATAATCATCTTTTTTTAATAATGGAATTTGAAAAAATGACGTTTCATTTGTCATCTTCATTATTTATCTAACCTTGCCTTGATACCACTGTTAGGAAATTTTTATAGCTCCGATACCACTGTTAGAAATTTTATAGCTCTGATATCACTATTAGCAATTTTGAAAGAAGTTTAAGAGATTAATATGAGGAGGAAATGACTTTTATTTTATTCAAACTTAATTGCTTACATCAGCTGAATACATTGCTTCGTACAAATGAGTGATTACATCCTAATTTATATAAGAGAGAATCTCTAGAATTTTCTTTTTCTAGACTTTTCATCATTTACATATTTGTTTTAGTCTAGATTCTTCTCTAATCTTATTTTAATAAGTCTATATATTGTTTCCTTTTATCATATCCTTTCCTAAATACAATAATCAAATATGTCACATAATTAATGTTTCCTAATAAAAACCAAGTTTATTTCCAACAAGCCAGACTTGATTTTAGACCAAGATTGGTGATTAATGACAGCAATTCTGAGGAATCGATAGATAGCTCTGAGGCGTAGGGGTTCCTCCAGAGAAGATCCTTTCCCCGTCCATGGTGATAAGTTCTTCCTACCCATTTTGCATCTCATCTTGCGCGATGTTGCCAGTTCTCAGGCTTCGTTGCAGATCCATCTTCGTTGCCTTGTTTTGGAGCCTTCACTACAACAAAACAGTCCTTTAACAACGAGCAAAAACCGTTGTAATATGCATTTCACAACGGGCATATGACCGTCTTAATATGACCCGTCGTAATAGCTCCTGACTATTTGACAACGGGCAATGACTGTTGTAAAAGACCGTTGTAATAACTTGCTCTATCACGTGCAATGACTCTATGACAGTGGTTATTAACCTGTTGTAATAGCTAAAAAATTACAAGCGGCCTTTGCCCGTTGTAATACAGTATATTACAACGGTTTTTGCCCGTTGTAATAGCAAATTTAAATATAACTGCTGCGATACACATCCATAATAATAATGAATATTTTAACATGTAATAAATGCTGTAATGCAACAATCAAAATCACATAATAACACATACTAAAAGACTGAAGCAAGAATCATATAATTCCAACACATTTCAAAAAGTTCGATAAGTTTATACTCCAAAAGACTAGATAAGTTTACATTCCAAAAGGTTACATAAGTTACGTTGGCATAGTTCTAACATAAATTACATAACTAGTTTCATAAGTACCAAAACTAGACCAAGGAAATGTAATCTTTGTGCCACGCGATGGTAGATCCAACGGCCTGTTGATCTTGAGTCTGCATATATTTACTAGCACGGTGTGATTGCAAAAAAAAGAAAAAAAGTTACCAAATGTAGAGAGAATATATTATTATACACCATTCAAAACTTATTATACAACATTTAAGTCTTTGCATTGTTGTTGTTGGGTATTCCAGCCCATATTTGGCATAATTTTATGCAAGCATATTTGGCATAATTTTATACAGGCTTATTTGGCATAATTTTATGCAGGCATATTTGGTATAATTTTATGCAGGCATATTTGACATAATTTTATGCAAGCATAATTGTATGCAGGCATATTTGGCATATCTTTTTATGCAGGCCATGCTTAATTTGTGGGAGAGATTTATTGGTTTTGTCTTTTTCCTAGATTTGTTGTGCAAGCATGCCTTTTGTGCAATAATATCTTTTCTTTTAAGGAAAGACATTTGGGAGATTACTCACAATTTTGGTATGCACATTAAAAGAAAAAGGGTTAATATAACCAGATCTGGTCACATAAGGCAGTAGTAGTTTTTGGTCATTTATCATCTTCTTCAAGGTGTTTTGGTCTTCAAGATTGAGCTTCATTCTTGCTCGATACACCGCTGGCCTGAAGCGCACACATAGGGTGTTCTCTTACACCTTTTTCATCTCTTATTGTTTTTGGATTCCGGTGATTAGAAGAGAATCTTTTGTAAACATTTGGGGCTGTTTTCCCCTTTTGGTTTATCAATAAGAGAAGAGGGTAGACTCCTTAAGAGGTCTCGTGGTTTTTACTCTTCACATCGAAGAGGTTTTCCACGTATAAAATCTTGTGTCTTGCTATTTTACTTTCATCGTATCTTTTTTATTTGAATGGTGTGTTGATTGATTGTCTTGTGTGTGATATTGTGGGTGTAGCTTGAAGTAACCCCTAATCGATCCTATCAAATTGGTATCAGAGCTTGGGTAGGTTATTTATCACACTATGGAGTCGAGCAGTCATAGCTCAGTGATTAAGTTGACATCAACCAACTATTCTATTTGGAGACCTATGATGGAAGACTTGTTATATTGCAGGGATTTACATGACCCAATTGAAACCGTCACTAGTTCGAGTGGTATTATCTCTAAACCTTCTAAACCCGATAAAATGGAAGAGAATGAATGGATAAAGTTGAAAAGGAAAACTTTAGGAACCATTAGACAATGGGTTGACATTAGCATTTTTAACCATGTGTCACAAGAGACCGATCCATATGATTTGTGGAAGAAATTAGAAGGTTTGTATGAGAGGAAAACCGCCCATAACAAAGCTTCATTGATTAAAAGGCTTGTTAATCTAAAGTTGAAAGGTGGAAAGTCAGTTTCTGAGCATCTTAGTGATTTCCAAGATATTATTAACAAGTTGACAACTATGAAGATCATTTTTGGTGATGAATTGCAAGATTTGTTCTTATTGAGTTCTTTGCCAGATAGTTGGGAAACTTTAGTTGTGACCATTAGTAATTCAGCTCCAGATGGTGTGCTATCTTTGGATGTGATCAAAGAAAGCATGTTTAATGAAGAAATTAGAAGAAAAGAGATTGGAGTTGACAATTCACAAGCTCTTGTTGTGGAGAATAGAGGAAGAAGCAAGAGCAAAGGACCCAAAGGCCGTGATAACTCAAGAGGAAGATCCAAGTCTAGTGATGGAAAGAATCACTTCATATGCAACTATTGCAAGAAGCCTGGCCATATTAAAAAGTATTGCTTTCGTTGGAAAAGAGAACATGGGAAGAAGAATGATTTTCAGAAAGAAGGCGATGATAAAAATGTTGCAGCAAGAGCCTCTAAAAGTGATGATGATGTCACTTTAATTTGCGCAACTAGTGAATGTCATCATTTTAGCAGTACAGATTCTGAGTGGCTGGTTGATACAGGTGCTTCATATCACTGTTTTCCTAAGAGAGAGTATTTTTTGAATTATCAAGCAGGTGATTTTGGCAGTGTCAAAATGGGTAACCAGAGTTCAGCAAGCATAGTTGGGATTGGTGATATTCGTGTAAAGACTAATGTTGGATGCATGCTTACATTGAAAGGTGTACGTCATATTCCGGATTTGCGTCTTAATTTGCTTTCATCTCATATTCTTGATGAAGAAGGCTTTCGTCATACATTTGAGAGTGGCAAGTGGAAATTATCCAAGGGATCCATGACAATTGCAAGAGGCGAGTTGTGTTGTTCTTTGTACAAGACATATTTGACTGTATGTTTTGGTGAGCTCAATGTAGTGGAAGAAAAAGATTCTCCTAATTTGTGGCATCGAAGATTGGGACACATGAGTTAAAAGGGTTTGAAATATTTAGCAGGTAAATCTCTTATTCCTTTCAATACTACAATTTCTCTTAACCCTTGTGATCATTGCTTAGCGGGAAAACAACATAGAGCTTCTTTTGCTAGAAAGTCTACAGGAAAGCAGGCTATGTTGGAGCTTGTACATTCGGATGTATGTGGTCCTATTGAGGTTGAATCCAATGGTGGCAACAAATATTTTGTCACTTTTATTGACGATGTTACTAGAAAGACATGGATTTACATTTTGAAGACCAAAAGCCAAGTGTTTGAAACTTTTCAGAAGTTTCATGTTATGGTGGAAAGGGAGACAGAAAGCAAGTTGAAGTGCCTTCGTATAGACAATGGTGGAGAGTATACCTCACATGAGTTCAAGAATTATTGTGCGCAATATGGTATTCGACATGTGAAGACAGTTCCAGGAACTCAACAACACAATGGTGTAGCTGAGAGGATGAATAGAACCATTGTGGAGAAGGTGCGATGCATGTTGAAGATGTCTGATCTACCAAAGTCATTTTGGGCTGAAGCAGTGAATACAACAGTTTATCTGATCAACTGTTCTCCATCTATTCCATTGGGGCTTGACATTCCAGAGAGAGCATGGAAGGGATGTGATCCTGTATATACACATCTTAGAGTATTTGGATGCAAGGCATACATGCATGTGCCAAAAGACAAAAGATCAAAGCTGGATTCCAAGATTAATCCATGTGTTTTTGTTGGTTATGGTGATGAAGAGTATGGGTTCAGGCTATATGATCCAAAAAAAGGAAAGGTAGTAAGAAGCAGAGATGTAGTGTTCTTTGAGCATGAAAAAGGTGCAGAACTTTTGAGTGCAAGGTATCATACTAGCTCAGATTTTTTTATTGATACTATTGATGTTTCTTTGTCCCCTACTCGTGGTTTTGTTGAACAGCCAATACAGGCTGATCTTGATGCAACACATGAAGGTGTTGATGATGCACAACTTGATGGTGCACATTTTGATGATGAAGCTCAACCAAATGGAGAAGTGGCTTATGAGCTGGGGGAGCAAATTGCCCCACAAGTGGATGATGCTCAAGTTAGAAGGTCAACCAGAGAACATAAACCATCTACAAGATATCCAAGCACAGATTATATCTTAGTTACAGCTGATGGTGAGCCTGAGAGCTTCCAAGAAGTGTTGTCTAGTCGAGACAAGAATCTTTGGCTTGAGGCTATGAAAGAGGAGATGGATTCTTTGATGAAGAATCAGACTTTTGAGCTAGTGAAACTTCCAAAAGGCAAGAAGCTTTTGAAAAACAAATGGGTTTTCAAGAACAAGAAAGATGGTGAGAAGATAGCAAAGCGCAAAGCTAGATTGGTAGTCAAAGGATGAAATCAGAAAAAAGGCATTGATTTTGATGAGATTTTTTCACCAGTTGTCAAGATGACTTCTCTCAGAACCATTTTGGGTTTAGCAGCAAGTTGTGACCTTGAATTGGAACAACTTGATGTAAAAACCGCATTTTTACATGGTGATTTGCAGGAAGAAATCTACATGGAACAACCTGAAGGATTTGAAGAAAAGGGAAAAGAAAAACTTGTTTGCAAGTTGAAGAAGAGTCTTTATGGACTTAAGTAAGCACCAAGGCAGTGGTATCACAAATTTGATTCATTTATGACAGGCAATGGTTACAAGAGGACTGTTGCAGATCCTTGTGTGTATTTTAGAAAGTTTCCTGGTGATATCTTCATTATTCTTCTTTTATATGTGGATGACATGTTGGTAGTTGGACAAAACTTAGAATTGATTAGCAACTTGAAGAAAGATTTGTCCAAGTCATTTGACATGAAGGACATGGGTCCTGCAAAGCAAATCTTAGGCATGGAGATTGTTCGTGACAGAAAAGCTAGGAAGTTGTGGCTATCTCAAGAAAAATATATTGAACGTGTGCTTGAAAGGTTCAATATGAAGCATGCTAAGCCGGTTTGTACACCACTCGCATCTCATTTTAAGCTAAGTAAGAGGGATTGTCCAACAACGGAGAAGGAAAAAGCAAGTATGTCTTCTATTCCTTATTCATCTGCAGTTGGTTCATTGATGTATGCTATGGTGTGCACTAGGCCAGATATTGCACATTCTGTTGGTTTGGTGAGTAGATACTTATCCAATCCTGGTAAAGTTCACTGGGATGCAGTAAAGTGGATTTTCAGATATTTGCGTGGTACTTCTAGATTTTGCTTATGTTTTGGAGGTATCAAACATGTTCTTGAGGGGAATACAGATGCAGACATGGCTGGTGACATTGATAGTAGAAAATCTACCTCAGGTTATGTGTTCACATTTTCAGGGGGAGCCATTTCTTGGCAATCCAAGTTACAAAAGTGTGTGGCTTTATCTTCAACCGAGGCAGAGTATATAGCAGCTGTGGAAGCAAGTAAAGAGATGCTTTGGTTGAAGAGGTTCCTTTAAGAGTTGGGTTTGCAACAAGAAGAGTATATAGTATTCTGTGACAGTTAGAGTGCTATGGATTTGAACAAGAATTCCATGTATCATGCACGCACTAAGCATATTGATGTTCGGTATCATTGGTTAAGAAATGTGATAGAAGAAAATATGCTCAAGTTAAAGAAAATTCATACAAACAAGAATGGTGCAGATATGTTGACTAAAGTGGTTCCAGGAAACAAGCTTGATGTTTGTAGCAAGCTTGTGGGAATGAGTTTCAAATGATGATTGAAGCATGCACATCTTCCCCAAGTTGGGCTGGAGGGGGAGATTGTTGGGTATTCTAGCCCATATTTGGCATAATTTTATGCAAGCATATTTGGCATAATTTTATACAGGCTTATTTGGCATAATTTTATGCAGGAATATTTGGCATAATTTTATGCAGGCATATTTGGCATAATTTTATGCAAGCATAATTGTATGCAGGCATATTTGGCATATCTTTTTATGCAGGCCATGCTTAATTTGTGGGAGAGATTTATTGGTTTTGTCTTTTTCCTAGATTTGTTGTGCAAGCATGCCTTTTGTGCAACAATATCTTTTCTTTTAAGGAAAGACATTTGGGAGATTACTCACAATTTTGGTATGCACATTAAAAGAAAAAGGGTTAATATAACCAGATCAGGTCACATAAGGCAGTAGTAGTTTTTGGTCATTTATCATCTTCTTTAAGGTGTTTTGGTCTTCAAGATTGAGCTTCATTCTTGCTCGATACACCGCTGGCCTGAAGCGCACACATAGGGTGTTCTCTTACACCTTTTTCATCTCTTATTGTTTTTGGATTCCGGTGATTAGAAGAGAATCTTTTGTAAACATTTTGGGGCTGTTTTCCCCTTTTGGTTTATCAATAAGAGAAGAGGGTAGACTCCTTAAGAGGTCTCGTGGTTTTTACTCTTCACATCGAAGAGGTTTTCCACGTATAAAATCTTATGTCTTGCTATTTTACTTTCATCGTATCTTTTTTATTTGAATGGTGTGTTGATTGATTGTCTTGTGTGTGATATTGTGGGTGTAGCTTGAAGTAACCCCTAATCGATCCTATCAGCTGTAACCTTACAGCCTTTGGTTCCGTAGTCTTCCTACTTCAGTTTAGACACATTTTAGACACCACCATATCCACAGTTTGCAGTTGTATTTAATAAAAATATTTGTATTTGTAACTGACATTATATACGAACTTTTATTTCTACAATTATATGATCAAAGGAAGAATTAATTACATAATAAATAGGCTTCTATTGAAAGTCCAAATATATGCAGATGTAAACTGGAGCTAAGTTCACCTTTGAAAAACCATTGTGAATCTTTTATCTAAAATGTATTTAAAAACTCAGCTGAATACATATAAAACTGATCAAATACCTATTATATTATATCATGTTAAATCAATTTATGTATGCATACGGAACTCATGTACACCATGGCGCAAACTCAAAACAGCATTTAAAATTTATGTGTGCACATGAACCAATGTCTGGAATAATTACACATTTGAAAATTCAGATTCTCAGATTCATACGGAAACCCCATTTTTATAGAACTTTGCATTCTCTTTCAAATCCATGAATGTGCGAAGCGTTTCACACATCCAGTTCAATATGTTTAAAACTGTGGAGATACTGTGTTTTCTCAGCTCATGTTTGGGTAATTTTCAAAACATGCTTCGCACTAGAGGGGTAACGATAAGTCATCGACGGTTGGATGATATATGAAGTAATAAATATATAAAAGTGCTAATATACGTGCTAATATCGATGGTTGGATGACATTTTTATGAATAGCACATAACCTTTTTTTGTAGGGATATTCTTTGTATTTAAACAAGTCATAGTCAATGATTATAAAATTAATTGTCTGCAATTGTTTGGAAACATGTACGGCCTGCATATTATGTATAAGAAAATTACCACTAAATTTCCATGCAGAGCGTGGATAAGAGTACGGACTAATCAGTTTGAAGTTGTCTCCATATCTCTGTAAAATAATATTTTAATTAGTACTAGTTGGGTACCAAATCGCCTTTTATTTGTAGCAAATTCAACGCATCCTTCAAGAAGGAAAAATTAACCGTCTTAAGCATGTTTGTTAACAATAGTAGCAAGTTAAAAGAGAAAATGAAATGTATTGCAACAATGGAATACAATGATAGCAGCCATGCAGAAAATATGCTGACAAGTTGGAAGATGAATATAGTAAATGTATATCTTTTCAAAGACAAAGTGATTAAGATCTAACTGCAATTTTCATAACGTGAGAAAAAATATCTTAAATCATGCCTTTTGCATCACTTTTGATCATCCTAGTCCATTATTCAAACCTGGACCCTGGATTAGAACATAAACTTTTCTTTTTGATATACACATTTGATTTATATCAAAATACGGTCACAAAATGTACAGTACAAGCCCCTTCAGAATTTATGTAGTTCTAAAGCAAATCGGGCATTGTCAGTAAACCTAAGAGGTCTGTGCATACATGCACTGGCTTTGTTATTATATTAAATGGTATTTTACCATAACAAAATTCTCCAGAATCAGATATATGGTTAATATTGTTATAGTACTATGCATGAATGACATGATTAATTCTAACCTAAACCCAATAAAAATAACATCACTGACTCATTCCAGGTGCTGATCCATGTAAAGTTACATGTTCTTAGTTTTGGCAACTGCTTTAACTTAAAAGCCAGACCATCTACAAAATAAAATACAATCATATTATTTATAATATATATCGATATCAATGTTTATTCCTTGTAAATACATGATTTTGTCTCAGCGCTTTTAATTAGATTTATACTGGAGATAGTAACATATATTAAATTATGAACGTTAGTTGTGACATTCTTTGCAATAAGGCCAAATGGCAAGTCATTATATAGCAGTGAGTCTAGTAACAATAAGATTTGGTCAAGAAGGAAAAAAAACCTTAGCAAGAGAAAAACAAAATGATATTATTGTTGTGGTTCGGTATTCAACTTGCCTCTCTCTTATACATAGCTATACAGTGTACAAATATGAGTTCGCAAGTACAAATATAACAAAAATAATTTTCAGTATTACCTGCATACCTATTCATATTTGTATTACTTTTCAAAGTTTTGTCTATTCTAATTTAAGCTATCGTTCCAGTTTGTCCAAGTAAAAGACCAATCTGACAGTATTACAGTCAATGACTTGCTAAACTATGGTGGGAAATTAAGATAAATAAAACCGAGTATTGCTTGCAAGAATTTACAATCCAGACAAATGGGTTAAAGCTTGGAATATAAATTATAAAGACAGAGACTTAGTTTTCGGTTTCAACCCACTATAGAAGTCAAGGGAATGGTTTGGTATGTGCTGGATATTACAATTTGGAAACTGGAAATGAAATGATAGGGAGACATAGGCAAACCATTAACTTGTAAGTTGTAACCCAAGACTGAAAAGAATGAATTAGGTGATTTATCCTTCTTATACTATTATTTTCAATTACGACCATGGTTGGCTCCTTTTTTTTTTTGGTCCAATCAAATATATCAAAAGCCAAGTAGCGTGCAGCTCCACAAAGTTTCCAAACAATAGTTGGATCATCTATGACTTTTACTTATTGCCTAGTCGAGCACGAATTACATCGTCAACTTTTCTTCCTTTCCACTCGGCACCAATGATAATAAAGATAAAATCTTGGTCTAAATTTCTTTTCAAGCTAAGTTTTCGATTTTCTTTCCACGTTTTGAATAAAGAAATTAACAAGGGAAAAAATAAGTAAGCTAAAGAAATTTTTTTTTTGTTGCAATTGACATATAATTGAATTAGAAACAACAAATCAAACAAGATAAACTGAAAAAAAATGAGGACTAATTTGAGAAAATCTACAATGTTCATTTCAGTTTTGATATAATTTGCCAAAAGACACACGAGTTTTTTTAATTAAAACCTTACAACTTCTCCTTTTCATAGATGCTAACAAAAAAAAATAGTTCAGAAAACTATCACTATCGGAATTTCTTTTTTGTTCAAAACTTATCTAGTCGTTCACAAAACAAATTAAAGTAAATAGATTCTTTTGGTATTTATACAGTATATAATTGATGCAGGACTTACGTTTTTAGCAGATACAACTAACTATTAACCTATTTCCACGCAAGATATAGATATACCAAAATCCTAAATATAATCACAAATGAAGTTTCTGGAATTTTCAGAATTCTGAAAATCTATTTAAATTTCTCAACTATTTAAATTTCTGACTTAAAACTCCTATTTTTCTCAAACCTGGATGGAGGAAGAATAACAAATCTAAGGTTTCGTAACCCTAGATTCAAGATTGTGTTGGATTCTCAACTAATATTAAAGGAACCAAAAAATATTCATCCTAATTTTCTAATCGCAAGAGTTTATTGGAATCAATACGTAAATGGAAATTTTACCCCAAATAAACTTCAACTTACAGATAAAAAATGATAGAATTGGAAATATAAAATACATGGTTCGTAACCGTCAATGATAGCCTCCTCCATCCAACTCTATCAGCAGATCCTTACTAGTATATAGCCGCATGTGTTCCTTCAACTTTGAATACTCATCAGACTACTGCCACATCTGAAAATCACAAAGATCTGTGCCGTGCTTCTGTACCCAATAATCGATTGATGGGATGCACAAAAAATTCGATGAAGAATTGATTCAATTGACATAAACTAAAATCAATGAAAAGTTTGATGTTGAATTCGCGATTCAGAATGAGAAAACCTAGAAAAGTGAAAAAGAAGAAAAGGAAAAAGAAGAACGTGAGAAGAAAGGAACTGGGAGTCGCTAGCTCGTTCCATGTGGTTAATTTTGTGAATGACGGATAGTAGCGATGGTTTGATTAAATCTAGCTCTTTGAATTAGTAGTGACTATGTCAGTGTCGATGTTTAAGTACATCAGTATTGAGTATGGTTTGTGAAATTTTAAATTCTTAAATATTAAATTCTAAGAAATAAATACTGCCACTTGATTATAAAAGATTTTTTCATAGTATCTCTCTTGTTTTCAGGTAAATGCATATCATTTATTAGTTATTTTTCACAATTTTTAGTTAGTGCTTTTAAATTATTTAATAGTAATATTTAATTATCAATTATTTACTGCTACATAACCAATATTAAATACTGAATATTAATTGAAAATTATTTAATAGAATTATTTAATACTATAATTATTCGTCCTTAATTATATTTATTAATTATCTAATGAAATTAATAAATATTAACTGTAATTTACCAGTCCTTAATTATAATTTTGAACTAAATCGAGCAAGTTAAAATTTTACAATTTATTTATTTGAAATAATTTTTATTTTAATGAAATTTTGCAATTTTTTTCATGCAATTCGCAATTATTAAACGCATATTACACACCTGAAGATAAATAATCAATTAATTATAAATTAGCTGAATTAAAAATCATGAATTAAATTCCCCTAGTAAAGTGCTCTTCTCAAATGTCTTGTTCATAGTTGCAAACTTATACTTCATTCACCCGTCGTTCTTGCTTAAATGTATATAGCACACATATTAAAAAAATCACATTGATTCGATCCTTTCATATGGCGAAGATTCCCTCGAAAACTTTTACCAATTTTTATAGTAGTATATTAGTTATTAATGATTAACTATTAAATATTAGTAAATAATAAATATTAGTGACATATGATTAATATAATATTATTAATGATTAATAAATATTAGTAGCATATGATTAATATGATAAATATTATTAGTAATGCAATATTATAGTTAGTAACTAGTAACATATGACTAATATATATAATATTATTAATGATAAATTATTAAATACTAATAAATGAGGAATATTAATTTTAAGAAAACATTGTGATTATTAATTGTTTATTATTGAAAATTCATAGTAGATATTCATTATAACGATTATAAATGGGCATTTTTGGGCCATTGTAAAATTGACACTTATTGCAACGGTCACTTCTTGCCCGTTGTAAAATTGACATCTATTACAACGTGCATTTTGTGAACGTTGTAAAATTGATATCTATTACAACGGGCCAGAAAGAACGGTTGTAATTGAGACCTTTTACAACGGGCTTCCAGTGCCTGTTGTAAAAAAGGCGTTGTATAGGGCATCAATTACAACAGGCCTTATTTGACGGTTGTAATAGCCCTCTATTACAACGGTCAACCGATGCCCGTTGTAAAAATGACGTTATAATAGATTGTTTTTGTTGTAGTGCTTTTACTATGGCTATTATGTTGGATTATGTGTGTTTTAATCGGAAAATGATCAAACACCAAATACAATGCTTTAAAGAGCGCGTCACCCAATTAGAGGTAAGGTGCTAAGAAAGCACGTCACCAAATTAAGGGCAAGGCACTATGAAAGCGTGTATAAAGAAAAATGAGACCGCAATTCGCAAAAACAAAGCAATAAGAGAGAGCACACAATTTTTAGAGTGGTTCGGTCAAATGTGACCTACATCCACTATGTAAACACTTTCCATTATCACTTTCATGATGCCAAGTACAATGCTATACAAATCTCTCTCAGTTTACAATGCATCTCTCATTTTTTCCCTCTTTGATTTGAATCGCACTTAAATTCGCCAATGGAACGGTTGGATCCCCTCAAATATTGATTGAAATGGATGAAAAGTCTTCAACACTTCACTTTAAATGTAGATCTCTTCGATTCTATAGCATTCCAATGGTAGATCTAAGTTTTTAGAGAGGATAAATGGAGATTTGTATTGCTTGAATGGAGTTTGAATGGATCTTAATGGTGAATCTCCTATGGAAGTGATCGATTAATGGATGGAGATGAGTGGAGCTTTGGAAGCCATGGATGGATTTTGAGAATGGCTTGGACAAGTCATTTTAGCAGCCCTCCGGGGTCTTGGAATCCTCCCTCTTAAGTGTGGAGAAAGGTGGTATCTATATTTGTAGTTGAGTGGTAGTGGCACACTTGTAAATTGAAGTGTATAGTTGGCGCTTGGTTGGCATACGGTTGGCGATGGGATGGCATTAGTGACCGACCAGCTTTTTATATTGGAAAAACACCGACCCTATTGCATTCTTACTTCCGCATTATCTAAACAAGACCGACTACATGTATATGAATTCATCACCAATCAATGCTTTACGATTTGCTGTCATCTAACTTTGCCTGCCACGTGACAACCTTCATGGACCGACCCATTATTATATATCTTAAATATAAGGTGCCTCTATGTATTTATATTTCTTACGTTCATGTTATTCATGAATGAGCCTTACACAAACATTTATGACCGTACATAGTCAACAGCTTAGGGATGAGCGACCAGCATTCATAGCAAAACCGACCCGCTGCTACAACATTTGAGGCCGACCAGGAGTCTTCCCATACAAGAGCAACCATCACGTACTAAGACCGACCAGATCTGTACTTTGAAACCGACCATGTTTTCATGCTCTGGAGTCTCCGCGTTTTGCTCTTGGAACCGACCAGCCCTGGAGCTTGGACGACCAGTGACTGGAGCCTAGACCGACCAGCTCTGGAAGCATAAACCGACGACCTTTACCTTCAGATGGACCCTGCTCGACCAGAATGGTGTTGTACGACAAGCACTACTCGGTCTGCATGGCGGATGCTCTGCTCGCCCAGAAGGAGGCTGCTATTCGACCAGCTTGGTGGAGGCTTGATCCAGGTTGGTATAGTACACTTGTATTGTTTGACAGAATGCCCGAACGAGCTTCTAGCTAGTTAACATTTGCCCCTCGAAGCTTGTGTTTTTCACTTGTGAGAAATACGGGCTTCTAAAAGAACGTTGCTATCATGGTCTGTGTTGGAATTCAGTCGTAGTTTTTGAACTCGTCGACTAGACTTATACGTTCCATAGCACCTGTTTTGTAATGAAAACAAGCACTTGCACGATTTTGGACTTATACGTTGTTATTGATCGTTCACATTAATAACAGGTTAGTTAAACATTAATGAATGATGTATAATAAATTGAACGTCATATCTACACAGAACTGCTTTACTTAACAGTTATGATTTGTTAAACATTGTTTGCGTGGACATGGTATTTGATTTTGAATTTGATTGATAAATTTGGGACTTCTACTTGGAGAAGCCATTACATCTTTCTGCCTTCGCTTGAAAAGGTCTTATGTGGGGTGCCCTCGCTAGGGGAGGACTTTGGGTTTTATGCCCCCGCTCGGGGAGGACTTTATGTTGGATGTCCCCGCTAGGGGAGGACTTGGGATTTGATGCCCCCGCATGGGGAGGACTTTCGTCGTTGCTCTCACGAAGAGGGGCTAGACTTTTTTGTGCCCCGCATGGGAGGTCTTGGGTTTGATGCCCCCGCATGGGGAGGACTTTCGCCGTTGCCCTCACGAAGAGGGGCTAGACTTTTTTGTGCCCCGCATGGGAGGTCTTATATTTCAATCCCTGGGACATACGCCAGTTCCTTTACCGGATACCTGACATGGCAAACGATCTCGGTTTAGGAATCTGGGCCATAAGTAGTTGCTTGTTCCTTCATGGGTTGTTCAACTTGGTGAGTCACCTCGATGTTTCGTGTGGTCAACGCTTGTGGGTCGCACCTCGTTAGGAGCCAAGGACTTGGTCAACTTTTCAGGGATCTGCCCTTTTTTGTGAAGTTTGGGAACCCATGAGGCAAACTTTAATAGTCGCGTTGGATGCGCTTAGTTATGATAAGTAATTGTAACCGGATTGAGAAGTCGTGCTCTTTTGGGATTTGCGAGGTTCGCTTTATCCTGTGGAGCGAACATCGGCCTTGTACTGGAAGCACTTGATCATGGCAAGTGTTCGTGATTGAGCGCAAGTTGCCCCTTTGGAACTTACAACCTGTGGCGTTGATTTTAGATATGCTTGTTGACCTCTCCACCGTCTGATCTCTGGCCATCCCTTCTAATCACCCTTCAAGATGGTGTTTTTATGATTGTACTTAGGTGTGTTGACTCTTTGTGCATCCCATGCTTGAATAAGTGTTGTGGAGTTCTCCATAGTGCATCGGGCTTCGAGGAAGCAAGCATTTGTCCTATAACCTGTAATAAAGAATTGTCTTTTAGCAAGTCTTGAATTACCGAAGATCTTGTAAGTAAGAGATCCATACAAGTAAGCAGGACTTCATTCATAGAGATATTGTTCAGTACAATCCTTATGCAATATTACAAGTTTTTTACAAGAAGTTCTGAATGTGACAAAAAGCAAAATGTAAAGTAAAGCAAGTAACAAAGAAGTAAGTAAAGAAATAGCGATGATGATCGCTTATTCTGAGCCGTTGAAACGAGAATCCCATTAGCCCTCAGTTGATGATTGGCTTGTTTTTGACTCGTTTTTCTGGGCCTAGTTGAGTAGGAAAGCCTTGCTCCTGGGAAGTCTGAGCATTGTTTGAGGATTGCAGATTCTTGACGTACTGTTGCAGCTTGCCATTCTGAATCATTTCCTCAATTACGCTTTGGAGAATCTTGCATTCATTTGTATCATGACCCGGCAGCCTGTGGAGTCGACAGAACTTCCTGGAGTCCAGGACCTTCTGTGTAACCTTGAACTTTGGAGGTTCTGGATAGTGTTCAGTATCCTTGATGGCAAGGAAAATGTTCTCTATGGTATCATTTAGAGGAGTGAGTTCTGATGGGTTGTAAAAGCAAAACTTCTTGTTTGCCTTGTTGTTTTTCCCATCATTGGCTCGTTTATGCCCCTGGTCATTGCGCTGATTAAGCCGAACGCCAGCACTTTTGGGAGCTTCAAGAAGTGGGTTAGCGTCGATAATCTGAAGAGGTACTGGACCAGTTTCGACCCGCATGTATTCCTCGGCTTTTTTATGGAATTTCTCAAGCGTATTTGGCTCTTTCATTTTGATCCATTTACCAAACTCGTTGTTCTTGTCTATAGCGCCAATTAGAGACATTAAGATCATGCGAGGTTCGGGATTCCCTACTTCAGATACAGCATCATTAAATCTCTTGAGAAAAGATTTGATAGACTCTCCTGAATTCTGCCTCATGGATGTAAGAGAGATAACGTCCTTAGCTTTGGTAGCTTGCAATCTAAATTGCTCTTTGAATTTGAGAGTTAAATCATCAAATCGGTCAACGGATTTGGGCGGGAGCCTTGTGAACCATAGCAATGCGACGCTTTCTAGATAAAGGGGGAAGCACAAGCACTTGATCTCGTCCGTTTCTTTAGCTGCATTCATGTGCCACTCGTATTTGTACAGGAAGTGATTTGGATCAGAATTTCCGTTATATGGCGGCAGAGTAGGATGAGTGAACTTTCTGGGGAATTCAGCCTTGCGGATCCTCGTTATGAACGGATTTTTGCCAAGAGAGAAGTCCCATTCCCTTTCACAATCCTTGCGAGGCATGTTGTCTTTCATAACTTGCTTTACCACACTACAACAAAAACACCATATTACAACTTTAATTTTACAACGGTGGTAAAAGCACCGTTGTAATAAATGGGTTTTTACAACGGTGGTAAAAACACCGTTGTAATAAATGGTTTTTTACAACTGTCAGTTCCCTAAAGTTGTAATAAGCATATTTTTAACAACTTTTTACTTTGTTAGTTGTAACAGATGCCCATTACAAACTTCATGTTTATAATATCTATATTTAATAACCAATTATATTAATATTTAATAATAACTAATAATTAATAATAAACTTAGGAATCAATAATATTTATTAATTATTATTAAATAATTACTATTTAATAACTAGTAATTTATTTTTAATAGTTAATGTATGTTAACTGCTTATTAATCAATAATTAGTAACATACATTATCAGCTTTTAATAATTATTAATCGATTATATCTAAGTTGAAATAAGTAAAAGTTAAATAATAACTATTATTAATAAGTAATATTTGATTTGGTAACTCTTTTTCTAATATAACTAATATATACTAATTAATTTCTGATAATTAATAGTTAAATTAGAAAGTCGTTTAAACTTATTTTTAGTAACTCTTTTTTCTATTTCTTGTATTAGAAACCTATTAAATATTAATAACAACTTATATTTAATAATTAGTAATATTAACATTTAAGAATAATTCATATTCAATAAAATTTTTACAAATTAATATCAATTACTATTAATTACTATTAGATTAGATAAAAAATGCTTAATTGATGATTAATAAATAATAGTTACTTTTTAAAAATTACTATTAAATATTTAATAGTATATAATCAATAACATTTACATAATAATTCATATTTAATAGTTGGAATTCAATTATAACTTTGAAGAAATAGGTAATTATTAATAATAACTAATATTAATCAGTAATATTTAATATTTTAGCAAAAATCAATTCTCAAGAAATTCATATTATATTTATATTTAATATAAAATTTTACTTATTAATTCTAAATTATAATTTTTAATTCTCTAAGTTTTGGTGAAATTTTAATTGTAACCGATGGAAAACTGACTGTCATGTTAAATGCAAATTAAACAATGAAATTTAATGGCTGTAATTTAATTAATAGATAATTCACTATTAAATGCTACTAATTAGTACTTAACAATAAAATTTTATAATATATAAAAGTGGTTACAAGTTAAATTTCAGTATTTACTAATAATTATAGTAATAAATTGAACAAAAAAGTACAAAATAACATGCCATGTTTGATCTGGATGGCATGTAACGCAACATGCTAGGGGCTAAAGAAATTTCTTGGCATGTAACGCAACATGTAACGCAACATGCCACGTTGGCTCCAAGGAACGAAATTTCTTGGCTCCAAAACAAAATTTTCGGATGTAATCACCTCGTCAATTCGAACTCCAGCCTCCAGATGTCCTTCCAAACCCTAATCCAAATTCAAGATCTCCCGAAACCCACTGAAATTATCCGGACCGAACTATTCGACTACAATTCCAACTTCCATTTTTCCATTTTCCCCCAAAGCTTAGAACAATGGCCACCGAAGAGAAAACTCCTTTCCCTAAATCAAAAATCCGAACTTTCCCTAAAATAATGGCCGGAGCCTTCATCACCGCTCTCTCTCCACCTCCTTAACGTCGCTTGAAGCACCATAACCGCCTTCGAAGCCTTGTTCGCAGGTGAGCCACCGGCAACCGAGTTTCCCCCTAATCAAATTGAAGAACCCTAGCACTGCTTCTGCAATCAAAGTCACCCCGTTGAGCACACGGTCTACACCTCCTTGTTGTTCAGTGTAAGTGAGTACCTCCTCACTCACGATAAATCTTTTGTTCAAGTTTGCAACTTTAATCTGAAACCGAAATAAAATAGTAGTTTGTTTGTACTACTTTAAAATTGAGTCGCCCATTAGTTGGTTAGTTTCTGATGCATGAATTTCGGTATACTACTGTGTTGTGGCTTCCAGAATCTTTGCACAGCAGTTAGATATGATAATGAGTTGCGAACCAGTTTGTTTACTATTGTGGTTTCGACTGATATGAGCTATGTTCGTCATCATATGGGAGACTGAAGGACAGGTGATGTATATTTGGCTCCTTGGTGACTTAGTTCAGAGTTTGGTGTTATGGAGTTTTAGGGAGTGTGTCTTATTGATTTTTTCTAGCAATTGAAACTGCCATGGGTGCGAATGCGTACGGACAGTTTAATGCATCTTATTTCAACTGTTGAGTTTTCTACATGGCTTTTAGTGGTCTGGGCTGAGCCTGTAATTATGATGGTTACATCTTTCAGGTTTATGCATAGACTACTGCATATCAACCACTTGTTGCTGGCCTTTTTTTTCAAACAAGACATGGCTGCTGGAGAATAGTAAAATGAGTTCGAACATTAGCACCGTTCATTTTTCATTATGGTAATTCCATCTTGTTTAGAACAAAGGTATCATTTATTTATGTTTGCTTCCATTACTTTTTCTTTTGTTTTGTGGTGTTGATGCTTGCAATTTAGATGCAAAAATTTTTAGTTATCTTGCTTATATGCTTGAAGGTTTTGCTTGGTGGTGGCAAGCTGTTGCTTGTTTTTGCTAATTTCCAGCAAAGCTCATGCTCTTAAAAAGGAGACGACAATTTCAATTTCAATTTTTTAATTTTTTTTGGCATAGTAAAACAAAATACTGAAAATTATGTTCCATTTTGAAGCTCGCATATTCTTTCTTACTTGTTCCTTCCTACCTTTTAACTGTTGCTTGCATTTCTTTTTTGGGGTAAGCAAGTTAAAATAACTGACTTTCCATGTTTAAATTTTGCTTTTTTGGGGTATGAACAATGTACAGGTTAAAATAGGAGATCTTGGGGAAGCAGCAGTAGTAGAAAGGAACCATGCAGCACGCACAATGACCGGAACGCCCGAATACATAGCACTTGAACTATACGAAGAGAACTACACAGAGCAAGTATATTTACTCGTTCGGGATGTGCCTAATCGAAATGGTCACTCTCGAAATACTCATTTGTGATGTGCCTAGAGCTAGACCATCTGCCTTGGATTTGTTGAGCGATCAGTTTGTAGGGAGGAATGTATGTATTGTTATGACTGTATTATGTAAAAGTGAGTTATATGATAGTGGATCACAAAGTTTTAATAATTCAAATATTGAAATAAAATATTTAATTGATTATTTCAGTTCAGTGTAGTATCATTTTATTCAATATAAATATTTATTTTTATATGAGATGTAATGTATAACGAAACAAAAATCATATTGTTATAATCAATTGTAGTAGGAATTACTACAACGGTGAAAAAAAGTTGTAATATCTATTACTACAACAGAGCAAAAATGTTGTAATATGTATTACTACAACGGTGGAAAACAGTTGTAAAATATACATTTAACAACGGTGTCGCAACGGTGGATAAAAGTTGTAAAAGATTTCAGTCTATTACAACTTCTTATAGACGACGGTGGCTCCACCATCGTAAAAGTATTTTATAACTGTTTTCCACCGTTGTAATAGGGTCATTTTGTTGTAGTGCCACATCCGTGATATATTCCTTCGAATTGTGTCGTTCCGGGGAGCGGACTTCGATCTCTTTTCCGGATGCTCGACGTGGCGAGCGATCGCGTTTAGAGGATCTAGGCTTTTACTTCCGCTATGGGAAGGTGCCCATTCATGGAACTTGCAACTCGTCGGTTATTTCGATCGGAATGGTTCTAGCTTCCAACTTTGAACCTTTGACATTAGCGTCGTCATTTTGAGGATCGGAAGACGATGAATTTGCATTCTCCTCAAGGTTGACATGGATTTGCGGAGGAGGAGCAGGGGTTTCTTGAGCGTTGAGGAGAGCGCTCACTTTATCCATCAAGGCTTGATTAGCATCCACAAGAGTTTTATTAGCATCGATTAAAGCTTTGTTGGAAGCGTCCATGCGTTGGCTCAAATTTGCGGCGACGACATCCAATTCCGCTTTGGTTACTCCAGCTCCAGATATTGAATTTTCTCCACCTTCAAAGCGGTTAGTGAGTGGAGTGGTTTCATGATTAGCAACATCGTCGTTTTCTTCATCGGCATTGCTAGTGGTCTTCTTTGACTTTGCCATTATCTCGGATAAGGCCTTGAATTTGGAAGATAATTCGTCGTCTGGCCTAGATCTTAGATTTGCGGGATCTATGGTAGAAGTAGGCTTAGAACTTCAAGGTGAAGAAAGGTGATGCGAACTCGAGCCCCACGGTGGGCGCCAAATGTTTTAATCGGAAAATGATCAAACACCAAATACAATGCTTTAAAGAGCGCGTCACCCAATTAGAGGTAAGGTGCTAAGAAAGCACGTCACCAAATTAAGGGCAAGGCACTATGAAAGCATGTATGAAGAAAAATGAGACCGCGATTCGCAAAAACAAAGCAATAAGAGAGAGAACACAATTTTTAGAGTGGTTCGGTCAAATGTGACCTACATCCACTATGTAAACACTTTCCATTATCACTTTCATGATGCCAAGTACAATGCCATACAAATCTCTCTCAGTTTACAATGCATCTCTCATTTTTTCCCTCTTTGATTTGAATCGCACTTAAATTCGCCAATGGAACGGTTGGATCCCCTCAAATATTGATTGAAATGGATGAAAAGTCTTCAACACTTCACTTTAAATATAGATCTCTTCGATTCTATAGCATTCCAATGGTAGATCTAAGTTTTTAGAGAGGATAAATGGAGATTTGTATTGCTTGAATGGAGTTTGAATGGATCTTAATGGTGAATCTCCTATGGAAGTGATCGATTAATGGATGGAGATGAGTGGAGCTTTGGAAGCCATGGATGGAGTTTGAGAATGGCTTGGAGAAGTCATTTTAGCAGCCCTTCGGGGTCTTGGAATCCTCCCTCTTAAGTGTGGAGAAAGGAGGTATTTATAGTTGTAGTTGGGGGGTAGTGGCACACTTGTAAATTGAAGTGTATAGTTGGTGCTTGGTTGGCATACGGTTGGCGATGGGATGGCATTAGTGACCGACCAGCTTTTTATATTGGAAAAACACCGACCCTATTGCATTCTTACTTCCGCATTATCTAAACAAGACCGACTGCGTGTATATGAATTCATCACCAATCAATGCTTTACGATTTGCTGTCATCTTACTTTGCCTGCCACGTGACAACCTTCATGGACCGACCCATTATTATATATCTTAAATATAAGGTGCCTCCATGTATTTATATTTCTTACGTTCATGTTATTCATGAATGAGCCTTACTCAAACATTTATGACCGTACATAGTCAACAGCTTAGGGATGAGCGACCAGCATTCATAGCAAAACCGACCCGCTGCTACAACGTTTGAGGCCGACCAGGAGTCTTCCCATACAAGAGCAACCATCACATACTAAGACCGACCAGATTTGTACTTTAAAGCCGACCACGTTTTCATGCTCTGGAGTCTCCGCCTTTTGCTCTTGGAACCGACCAGCCCTGGAGCTTGGATGACCAGTGACTGGAGCCTAGACCGACCAGCTCTGGAAGCATAAACCGACCTGTACCTTCAGATGGACCATGCTCGACCAGAATGGTGTTGTACGACTAGCACTGCTCGGTCTGCGTGGCGGATGCTCTGCTCGTCCAGAAGGAGGCTGCTATTCGACCAGCTTGGTGGAGGCTCGATCCAGGTTGGTATAGTACACTTGTATTGTTTGACAGAATGCCCGAACTAGCTTCTAGCTAGTTAACAATGTGGTGTAATATTTTTGTATTATTATGTACTTTATGACTTTGCCAGCTAATTTATTTGAACCCTAACCTATCGAACTTATTTAGCCAACGATCAGGTCTGTTGACTGTTATTATTTAGTAACTATTTATATATGAATCGGCTGTGTAGGCACGCTCTACACAACCGTCTTCCTTAAAAAAAAAAGTAGGTTGATGAATTGTTACCATCCTTAAACAATGTGATTATAATGTATTCTATTTTTACATAACACAATAAAAGGAACATTGTTTGAATATTGTAAACCAAAAAAATCATTAGAGGAAAATTACTACAATGGAAAAGCAAATTTATTTTGGAACTTTCCTACTTTTTTGTCCTAGGCTTCGTACCGGTTAATTTTGAGGTTGACTCAATCTGTTAGGTAATACAAAATATTCCTGCTATGCCCACCTTGCCTTCTATTATAGGAGGCTAGGAACTGTCTTAATTAATAAGAAGTTTACCTTCAAATATATTTTTGAAGTGTAAGCTGCGAATAATTGTAGAAACGATGGAAAATGTCCAGAAAGATTGTTAAAATCATCAAATCATTAACCTATCTTACTTTCCGTCTTTTACAACTAAAATATTACATGCAGCAATGATAATCTCCAAGAATAGAAAACATCTCCACAGTAGTAAGCTCTTTCTATATCAGCTTCCCAAATACTCCTTGACTTGTCCAAAAACAAAATTTTGAGGTAAGAATTTATTTAATAAACACGCATCATATTATTTTTCTAAAATATGCGTCTATATGTTCTAATTAGTGTGTAACCCGTGCGTTGCACACGATAATGTTATATAATATAGTTTCTAAAATTTCATTGTTAAAATTGGAAATTTATTATACAACATACAATGAATTCGACAAAATAAATATAATATAAATTACTATTGTTGTTGTTTATATATGGTATATGTTATGTAACTTATATCTTTTGAAGTAAAATAGTAGTTTTATTGCTCTTACTACTCTGTGCAAATATTCTTATTGAAATTGACATATTATAATTATTTTAGATGAATTAACAAATGTTATTTAACTTATTTCTTTTATATATGTTAAATTTGAAATGATATAATTAGTTAAAATATGTTGACTTAAGAATAAATAATATGAATAAAATAAAAAATATTTTGTAATAAGATTGTAGAGATTTTGATGCGAAGTTATTTGAAGTTATAAATAAATTATTTTTAACGTTGAGTATGATAAATTTATTATTTATGTACATAAATGATTATAGTTAATTTACAAATTAACTTTGTTGTTATTGTTCATGTACATAGATATATGTATGTGATTTATATAGTTAAACACAAATTTAGTTGTTGTTTTTATTAGCATGTGTGTTATACATATACGTCTGATATATATAATATTGAAATACTTTAAATTTGAGATTTTGTAAGCAATTTAAATACATAGATCTGAATGTGAAAGATTTGGAAACAGTCGATGAAGTTGTACATAACTATATAAATGTCAAAATATGGATATTTCAAATCAAAACCAGAATTCTGCCACGCATATAAATTTATTGAGATAAATGAATAATAATTTAATTTTGTTAGTATTATTCATGTATATTATTTATGATATCTGGATTATATTTGACTATTTTTTTAATATGGATATGACATACAAATTGAACCATCACATTTAATGATTTATAACTGAATTAATGAATATTTATTAATTAAACTTATCCAAATAAATTAAAACCAAAATTACATGGTTAATTAAAAATATATAAATGTAAATGTGCAAAATTATGTGACATTAAGGTGGGTTTTGTAAGCAACTATAGAAATTTCAGAATGTATTCACTTTTGTTAAAATAAGAATTTCACAATTAATACATCAATGTATCGATGTAGATGAATCATAAATTAAATTTGCAATCATTCCTTACGTACATAATTATACTATGTGACTGGTGTATTTGTATATCGAAATGAATTTTATATCAATTTATTATGTAACTGAGCAGATAATGCACGAGGTCCGGAAGAATTAATGTGTTTTTTAAAAGATGCAAAAGGAGTAAAATTATATTATAGTAAGTGTCACACAGCGTTATAAAATGTCGTTGAAGACAACTTATTTGTTTTAATTTTTTTTAGCAAATTCAGCTTGCCCAAATATAAATAGAAACCTGAAAAATAACAAATGCATCCATGCATATGAGTAATTTAAGTATAATGTATAGGCTACCAGCAGTCAGCAGAGCATGATTGTTTATTAATTGGTTGTAGTTGAATACACTCCAAAACAATGGTGATAAAATACAGTGCATGCATATGACTTAGTAGTTTATCAGTTTAAGGCGTAAAGAACATAATCAAATTCCTTCTATAATCCTATGGGTGAGGTAACTGCACAATATATAAGAGACAACTGAAGAAGGTAAAAAAGCTGAAGCAATGAGTATGAGAAAATATAATCTCAAATGGGAGACACAGATAATTGTAGAAAATGCAAAAAAAAGTCGTTCTCATGTTATGCCTATGTAGTGTTGCTATCCCTACATTCATTTTGATATCAATGTGTGGTCAATAATTCCATCAATACAAATGATGTGGTCAACGAATGCTTTAGGATATTAAAAGAAACATAGATCGTCATGGAATCAAGTTACGTGATGAAGCAAGATTTTTGAGTAATAAGATGAAATTATTATTTTTCGACATATTAACTTGGTAGGAAATTGATTGTAAAAGCAAGTTTTTGCAACTGCAGCACAAAACTGGATACCAGCATCGTTTGGGTTTAAAACCTACTCCGTTATTCTAGCTACTTTGTCGAGTCTGTGAACCGTTCACAGCCTCTAACAATGCAGCACTGCCTAATTTACCTATTTCAATGAACGTATTTAATATGTAATATGCACCATGAGAAATACAATCATTAATAGCTTTACATCAGAAACATTGATAACTACGCCTTCTTAAAGTAGAAATAAAGTAACAACTTCATAGCCACCTGATGCTTTAACATGCTGCAGAAAAAAAAGAGTTTTCCATTAAGCGTGTCAATAATTATCACAAGCGAAATGAGTCAAGACTATTCTGTGAAAAAAGAGATTTAAATTTTCAAACATCATGATATCTAGCGTCAATCAATAATGTAACATAGAACTCTGATCTTTTCTCCTAACGCTTGTATTTTTTGGTACTGCTTTTACTGAAAGAGAAAAAAAAACTATGGTGTTTTCAGTAGTCCGTGCATTTTAAAATACATTTATGTTTTGGAAGCACAGAGGGAAAAAATATTTTGAAATGACAATTATTAAAAGGTTTGTTAATGTCTCTTGAAAAAAAAACTACTGATTTAACATACTCCCAAACAAATAAAAGCGCTCTAGACAATAGGCTAAGCAAATGTTTAAGTAATATATGAATGTAGACCAATGGAGTCCATCATAATCAGTTTATGGGATCAACACCAGCTCCAATAAAATCATTCAAATCTCCATTAGAGGCAGCTTTGTTTACTTCGAGTTTCTTGATCCAAACATTTGATCACTGCCTTGAATAATCAAATGGAGATCGTTTATCCTGCTTCATCTACATAAAACAAATTAAATGTTAGCTTATAAAATAAGCTATGTGGTTCAGTAGTAATATGGTTTCCTCAATGCCATCTTTACTAACTCTAACACCCTCCTAAAAAGTTCTGAAAAGTGATAATCATGAAACTGAAGTAATAAAACTAAGAACTTAAAGCATGATAATTTAATACCAACGTGCCACGGCAGACTAAACATTACGGGTGAACGACATTTCCTTATTCCACGATCACTTCTCCAGGTAAGGAAAAATCATCATGCAGCTCGATTGCATACATTTATATATTCATTGGTTGAGAAAAATGAAAAGTAAAATCACATGACTTCCTCACTATCACCAGATTTCTAATTTGTTCATGAAAATGAAACCTAGATGCATTAAGAAGGTTGGTGATCTTTTTTTAATCGAGGATATGTAGAGTTTTACGAATGTGGTAAAATTTACAATCTGGTGAATTAATTCTGAAGAGCATCTTGGAAACATGGAATATTTTCTATGTTAGGTTGTACAAATTATGCGAAATTTTCTAACAGTCAACAAAATAAAAAATTCAGCATCACCCGAATAAAAGACAAATCATGGATATTGAGAATGCAACATTTATCCACTTACCTTTGCAAGAATCGACACAGTTATATCTTGAGGAATAGAAGCTTCTTTACATTCAATATCATACTATATGCACATGTGCTCTTTAATTTGATCTCATACATCTCTTCAAAGTTTATTCCTATTGACATATCTTTATCAGATCTTTTATCTTATCCGTAAGTCTTTCTGTTTTTTTAAACCCATTTACAATCGATGCATCCCTGTTACCCTTAAGATAAGCTCCAAGAACAGCAGGTGTTGACTGCATGTACATCTCCCTTAGCCTATTTAAAAAAAATGAGTTCATTAGTGTTATATAATTATATAAGTCGACCTTCTATAAGGATACACTATTCATTTAATGAAAACCAAAAATATCCTTGAAGCTACAACTTAACTTGAATAGATTTCATGAAGATGCCAGTGTAGTCAATAGCGAATAACGCAAAATAGTGCAAGGCTTGCGCTATGCGCTATACACTTGAGTGGTGATTGGTATGACGGTAAAAATATTTGAAGCAAGTTATTAAGAGCTATAGCCAAAAATAAGTATAATCTAGTAAAGAATGTCTTTATGGGAGAATAATTGCACTAAATAAGGAACTAAAGTCACATTCGAATTTTCATTTATAAATTTACTTAAACAGTTGAAAACCCAAACGCGGTAGTGGCATAATTTCAGGTGGCTTTTTTTCAGTTTCAAGACTATATATAATTTTTTCCTGTTATAAATCTCAGAAGTTACTTTATTTGTTATTACTTTAGAATACTGATCTAAATTTAATAAAGTTTCTTATTTATAAAAAAAACCGTAAATGAATCAAACTGAGTGTTCAAAATCGAAAGGTTTCAAAAACTAAGGAGTTAACACCTTCAGACAACATGTAATACAGTAGTATGGAGCCTAATTTCATATTGCATGCAAATACACATTTATCTTCCCAGTAATTGGACTACTCAAAATGCTATATATTAGTTAAATTTTTACCAATAGAACCAATAAAATGTACCGAACTACATTAACTACATTCTTTGAGATATAGCATTATATTGACAGAAAATACAACTGATTAATGAAGTAAAATAATCATACTCTTTTGTTCTGTTTTTGTTTCAATTTACAAATGGTTTCATCAACCCTTTAGTGCAGCCTTCGTGAGTTCCCGCATATGTATAGGATGTTATAAAATAATATGCAGTGTGAATATATACTATCAGCATATGCCTTTGGATCAAAAAGCTCATACTGATTTCTTACATGTGTGAGGTATGATGGGAAACTATGATGGCCAAACATATTGGATTAAATAGTATATTTTTAAAATGCATGATTTATTTGAAAAATTATTTTGAGTGAAGTTTATAGAATGTAAATCCTCCACAAATTTTGTGTTTTGTATTCTATTTCATATTTTATAGTAAATCCTTTTGTATTGCGTAACATGCTTATAATTTTTTTAATGGTTGAATAAGAAATAAGATTAAAGTAACAACTCCAACTTCTATCTGTATTTTGTATCTTTGAACACATTTTTGTTTTAGCGATCAAATTGTGTAGCATATGCGGTCCACTCAAAATATACTGAAGTTATACATATTAAATATATATTGTGCACGTTTATCGTTACTAAACAATGTCAAAGATATTTTGTGTCGCTATATCTAGTGTATTATATAAATATTCCATTCGATGTCCTATTTAACCTAACCTTGCATGGTTAAAGGTAATAGTTTATCAGTAATGGAAAATTCTTAAAATTAATATTAAGTTTACTGAACACAGTCATTATACGAAAAGTATACCAAAATCATTCAACGTAAATATATTTAATTGATACTTAATGTATTTATCTTTATTCGTAAAAGTAAATTATATTTAGTACATCAAACATAAACTATGCATATACATATATATTGTATATATGTATGCATATACATGCATATTTTATATATATGTATGTGCGTAACATTATGCACTTCCAAAAATACATACATAATTTAAAGTAGATGTATATGTACGTTTATTTCACAATACGTAATATTGAATTGAATATTTCATAATTATTTTTGTACTAAAATAATTCTTTTTTTTAACTGGTTAATAGTTGTCAATTGAAATTTGAGAAAATGCCTTATACACATTTTTGTTTCATGAAGGGCCAATTACTGGAAAATCAAAGTTACGAAACATTATTTGCAATTTATTGAATTGAGGTAATTTGTACCTCCTGAATATATTGTTACATTTGTTAGTTTTTTTTGTTTCTACAGATGATGTAAACTTAGAATGCTCAAAAGGATATAATTTTAATAATTGGTTTGCTCATATTATTTTATATTTCAGTTGCATATGCATTGTTCATTTATTATTTGAGTATTGAGTTAACTTTTATTATGTACAATTTCTCAATACTACTTAATATGTTATTGGATATGGAACCACGTAAAAAATTTGATTACATATAAGTTGATACTACTCTTTTGTTAAAATCAGTATAATTCAAGCACGCTTGTGAATGTAATGTTCTCTGCAGTAATAATTGCATTTGAGTTGTCGATTCCTCCAATTTTCTATGAAAATAGATTACTCTCATGATATGTTTTGTAGTGTTGAAATATGTTTGAGTTGATGTATGCTTACTACATTCTTTGTGGTCCAATTTCCCTCATTGAACACATGAGAAGTCTATTCATTAATTAGAAAACTTTGATTTATCGTTGAAAGTTGAAAATTTTAGAACTGAAAATACCTTAGTGAAATTATTTTGAGTCAAGAATAATATTTTTACATTTTGAAAACACCTAACATATCGTCATAATAATGCAGGATGTCATGGATTTGATTTTCTAAGTTTGTGGTACATCAACAATGGCAAACATTGTACAAATTCAAAATGACGAAAAACCTAGAAATCGGACGGGGATTCCCCGACTTAGCGGTTAATGGGATGGTGATGGAGGATGATTTCAGTACTCGAAACAGATATGGGGCGGGTACGGAGGTGAAACCATTGCCTCATATCCGACCCAGTACATATAGTTTTTTTTGGCAAGGCGTATATAATATATATAGTTTCTTTTATATTTATAATGTGTATATACATACTAAGAAAAAATATTAATTGGTGTATTAAGTATTGATTCTTTTGACCATTTATCTTCCTTAATTATGTTCGATTAGAAAATATAACTAATATTATTGATGTGTTGGGTATTTCTTTGCTGAATATTGATTATGAAGTATAATTAATATTTGTTTAATTTAAATTTAAATTTGTTGTTTTACCTTTTATTTTTATTTACTATCTTTTTTTTCTTTATCTTGCCTTAATGGGTACCCAAAGAATTTCCCATAACCGATGGGTATTAAACCGGGATGGAGGCCGTAAATGAGAAGTGGGGATGGAGGCGGAGGATGCGTTCCCCGCCCCATTTCCATCCCTTGTCATGTTTGATATCGAGAAGGATCATTGAGAAGCTATGAACTTCACTAATGGGAAGTCACCCTAAATTAAGGATAAAAGTCATATTTTTAGACTTATTATAGTGTGTGTGTGTGTGTGTGTGTATATATATATATATTTATTTAATTGTGTGTGTGTGTGGGTGAGTGTCTGTGTCTATGTATGTGTGTCTGTGTTTTTTTTTTCACGGTCCAAATTGGGAAACGAAAGAAAATTGTGAGAATTATACATTTGGATACTATAATTAAGAGGAAACTATGAAATTTAACGTAAGGGTTCATGTAAGAAATACCTGGTCGGTAAGTATAAAAGAAATAAGGCATAGACAATTTGAACATAGATGCTTCCAATAACCTATAACCAAAATCTTCAAAGGAATTTCCAAAAACATGAGCTGATTAAGTTCATTCAATGTACCTTTGCCATCTGAAAGAAGAAGAAAATTGTTAATATGCATAACACATCAATATTTGGATTAGCATCTTTACTGTCAAAAATTATATGAAGCCAATAAATTTCTTACAAATATTTCAGTATGTCACGTTTCTGTTATATAATATTTGGCTTAAATCACGAATTCGTTTAGGAGCATCGACATATTGAGATATCGACTGAATTAAGCTTGCAGGTTTTTAATCAAATTAAATCATTGAAATAATGTGCATGAGATTGGGAGAAAATGCATCATTAATTGAACCGTGTGAATCTAAGTTTTTCCTATCCATTACGCATGTTTAGGACACTCAATGAAAAAGGTTTTTTATAAGAAAAGCAATATTATATAGAGAAATCAGTCATGGATCAAAGTGCCAACACGCTAATAAATTGAACTTTTTGAACAACATCACTTATAAAAATTAGATTAATAATGTACAAACCTAAAAACATAAACTAATCACTGATATTTATATAAATAAACCCAACTACAATAAATATTTAGTAAACTCTACCTTATTCAATTTTTAAAACATAAAACTCAGCATAACATTGCTCTGAAGCAAAGTTTGTAAAATTTAGTTGCAAGATAGAATTTGAAAGGAAAGGAAGTAGATTTAATGAGCTTATTATGAAAAAATTACTAAATGTCTACTTCGTAAAAAAACTGAAAATCTAAACAATGTTGAAAAGGAATGAAACTAACAACTGATGTCTCTCTATTGTTCCAAATACCGAGCAACGGTTTCTGTTTTGAACAAAGATGTCACATTAGTATTTTTGGTGAAATCCAAAATGTTAATAAGTATAAAGAATTCAAGTTTTAAATTAAATATGCCAAAATATAAAATAAATGTAACTAAAAAGTTTTGAAAGTTTAAAATTCATAATGGTCAAACTGTAAATTTGAAAATTTAGATAAAACCATATATCACTGAGCTGAAATAACCTAGCTGTTAGTTAAATATTAGACAAATTTTTTCTCAAACTTACCTAAAACTACATAAAACTCATGTTTGAAAACATATAAACCTACAAAGCATAATTAAGAATCATACTTTAGGAGTTCAATACTTAATTCATGAAGTACTTTAAAACAGTGTTAAACTCGATTTCTTCGAATACTAACATAGAATTTGAAACAAATATTGTTAACCACTTAAACTAACCTGAATATATCTGCGCTAGACATATCTTAGAGATAAAAAAGCAAAGTTGACAAAAGAAGCATAAAAAAATTTCAGGTATTAAAGACATCTTACCACGAACATAATCCATGATTCATTAATGAATTTTGAACCAATGTCACATGGTTAGATAAAGGTTTGACATGAAAATTGATTATTGGAAAAAATGGCATTCCGTGCTTTTTTTCTGCGATAACAAAACAAAATGTAAAAAGAGATTAATTTCATGAAGGAGAAGTATATGAAGCAAACAGTATAATAGTTATGAGAGATTGAATTTTTTTATTGAATAAGATAGGTTACCAATACAAATGCATTAGAAAATTCTAACATATTTGAATGTCTATGAAAAAGGATGCAGTAGTAGGCAATTTATAAAAAAGTGTGGAGCTCGCCAAGTAAGAAAAGAAATTTCCACAAATTTGTCTCTTGTTCTTAATAGTTCAGTGTGCGTAGGTTTGTTCTAATAAAGGGAATCTGCAGTGGAAGAGAAGAACACATTAAAAAGGTTAAAAAATATAGTGTGATGAATAATATTATTTTATTATTTTGAAAGTAAATTTTCATTTAATTGGTTGCATTCTATTATGGTAATGAATTTTGCTAAGTATTCAATGTATATATGCATATCAATTAAGATAATGAATAAAATAAAGAAATTACTGGCTTTTTATGGTAATGTTAGATCAATAAATAGGCGGTATGATAACTATTGCATGTTAAATACCTTGTCAAAACCAAGTTTAGCAGATAATTTTGGGCTTCCTGCATGATGCATGAGATGATAATTGTCAGTTATTACTCTCGTCTTACTGCATGATGCATGAGATGATAATTGTAAACAAAAGTCCATGACAGATAACACATGTCAGTTATTACTCTCGTCTTACTGCATGATGCATGAGATGATAATTGTAAACTAAAGTCCATGCTGCATAAGGAACACCTGCCTATCTCATCAGGTCGCATGACAGATAACACACTGCTTTCATACTCTTAATGAAAATAATAATGAGAAAGAAAAATTTAATGCTTGATCAATTGCAACAAAAGCTCAATTTCCAAACACAAAACCATGAAAATTTACATATTTTCTTTATTTATTTAATGAAAGTAAGAAGAAAACTTCATATGGAATAAAACTGTAGAAACAAAAAAGCATTCCCAATAATGTATATGCTAATCACATCTTGCAGCACTTACAGAGCTAAAACTATGATTTGAAAAAAAATAACTCATTCTCAAAGCATAAAACTACTATATCAATATCATTTTATTCTTATTCTATGAAATAAGGAAGCAAAATTTTGTGAGAAAAGGAGGAAGCCCAACTTGAAAAAGTGAAATATCAAAATTTCTACAGAAATTTTGAAGCAAAATTGCATCTTTTATCGTTAAAATATTGAAAATATGAACATAAATAGACATTGATGCACAATGGAGAAGACAGAGGAAGGTACATCTACTTGACAAATGATAGTATCATTAATAACTCATGTTCGGAAACCTACAAAACACAACAATTATACATACTTTAGGAGATCGATGCTTAATTCAAGATAACAAAGTACTTAAAAACAATGTAAAATTTTATTTCCTCAAATGCTGATGTAGAATTTGAAACGAACACCATTAATCGGTTAAAATAACCTGAATATATTTGAGGTTGACAAATCTTAGGGATTAAAAAAAAAAAAAAAATTGACAAAAGAAGCATCAAAATTTTTAAGGTAATAAATTGCTAGAAGTTAGCAAATCTGCATAAAAACAGCTGACCACGAACCCATGAACATAATCCATGATGCATTAATGAATTTTGAACCAATGTCATACACTCAAACAAAGGTTGGACATGAAAATTGATTATTGGAAGAAAAAAAATGGCATTTTGTGCTCTTTTTTCTGCGAAAACAAAAGAAACTGAAAAAAGGAGATAAATATCATGAAGCAGAAATATAGGAAATAAATAGAGTATAACAGTTATGAGAGATTGATATTTTATTGAATAAAATAGGTTACCAATACTGATGCAACTGAAAATTTTAACAATTTTGGATATAGATTTATGTAAAAGGATGCAGTAGTAGGCGATGTATAAAAAAGTGTGGAGCTCACCTAGTAAGAAGATAATAAAATTGCACAAATTTGTCTCTTGATGGATCAATGTGCATAGATTAGTTCTAATAAACGGAATCTGCAGTGGAAGAGAAGAACACATTTAAAGAAATTAACAAATATAATGTGATGAATGATATTATATTATTTTGACAGTAAATTTTCATTCAATGGTTGTATGCTATTATGGTAATGAATTTTGATAAGTATTCAATGTAAATATACATAATATCAATTAAGATAATGAATAAAATAAAGAAATTAGTGTTTTTTTTGGTAATGTCTGATTAGTAAATATAAGGTATGATCACAACTATTGCATGTTAAATACCTTGTCAAAACCAAGTTTAGCAGACAATTTGGGGTTTCCTAACCCATGTCAATTATTACTCTCTTCTTACTGCATGATGCATGAGATGATAACTGTAAACAAAAGTCCATGCTACATAAGGAACACCTACACTATCTCATCGGGTCCCATGACAGATAGCACATAGCCTTCAAACTCCTAATGAAAATAATAGTACAAAAGGAAAACATAGTGTTTGATTAATTGCAACATTTTTTATATCTTTTAATGAAAGTAAGAACAAAATTTCATATGGAATCAAACTGGATAAACAAAAGGGCATTTCCAACAATGTATGTGTTAATTACATCTGGCAGCAATTATACTTCTTAAACTATAATTTGGAAAAAAATAAATCACTCTCAAAGCCTAAAACTACTATATCAATATCATTTTATTCTTATTCTATGGATGAAGTAAGCTAAATTTTATTGGAAATGGAGGAAGCCTAAAATGAAAAGGTTGAATATCGACATTCATGCATGATGAGAGAAGACAGAGAAGGATACATCTACTTGACAAATGATGGTATCATTAATAACTTGGAGTCCATTCATATTTCCATAACGTAATTTGTTGGAAGATCTATAAAATTTACCATATTATATTACCTTGGCTTGTACCTAGTTGATGGCTAACCAATAGTAATTCTCAAATGTACTCTATGATAAAGAAACATACTTCATTTTCTGATTTATGCATGCAAAACATTCCACTTACTGAAAGTATTCAGTCCCTGTATACAGTACAATAAGTATTAATGTAAAAAGTACCAAAAAGTTTAAATTAATCAAGCTATTGATATACTATCAAAATAATTGGTTGCAAATTGCTTTAGTTATTAGAATTAGTTACCTAACATCAGTAGCCAACTTTGATACCATTATTATCAAGCATAATTTAATCAAATTTAACCCCTAACATCGGTTGTTTTTACATATAAGTTATATAATTGTCTTAAATCAAAAGACTCGGTTTTAAGCAAAACCACCTGTAGCTGCAGAAGAGGAAGATGGAAGGCAAACTGTTGGCACTGCGCAGCAAAAAACCATCTACGATGGAAGGAGAAGAGTGAAATCCCGCGATGATGGGAGAAGAACGGGGACAGAAAACGGCAAACAGAAAAGGCTAGCGTTGGATTGGCCACAGATCTGGAGTAGAAGGGTCGACGACGATTTGCAAGAGGAGAGGTCTACCTGGAAGGCGTGTAAAAGGCTAAGAGGGAAATCATTCATAGCTAGGGTTTGGAAGTAAGAAAAGGAAAATTGTCGATTACTGAAGGTAATTATGAGAAGAGGAAAATACGGAGAGAATTAAAAGATTTAATTGATAATAGGCGAGAGGTCTGAGTAATTTTTGATAATTAAAAGATTAAATATTAAATAAATATCAAGAGACAATTAAGCTAAATAGAGAGAAATCCTAGAATTAAGCTAAAAAAAGAAAAATCCTAAAATTATGGAGAGAGCAAGAAATTATTCTGCTTTACTATTATTTAATAGATTCAATGCTTAGAAATTGTGATAGGGTACATGTGTCATAAACTATGACTGTAAATTCGTAATCATATTAATTTTTTTAATCCTACACTTGTTTTTTTCGAAATATTTCCATGACATGAACTTCATAAATCAATCATGATTTCAAAATCATAGAAATAATGAGGAACATATAACGCGAAATCCACATTAAATCAACTTTCTAAAAACAAAGTATCAAGAAGTCAATTTCTTATAGAGATAGGATATCCTAACATGTCATGTAAAGTCCTTTTTTTTTTTAATTAAAATTAGAAAAGGAGAAACCAATGCAAATTCGGACTTATCTGTTATACAACATTTAAATAATAAAGAATATGTTCTTTGTAGTCTGAGCTTTTTTTCCCTTTCTTAATGCTAAGAAATACTTGTTCTAGATCAAACAAAAACAATGATGTTAAGACATTCTTGCATAGAAGCTTCTTGAAATTTATTTTCCTTCTTCTATGCTAGTGCATTCTCCTCGCTCCTAATTACATATAAAGTCATCCAAAATAGAAGCTTTGCTTCTATGCCTTCTATTGTTATACGATGTCCATCATTTGAACTGCTCCTTGGTCTTGATTTGTAAGTATAAAGGTCAAGGAAATGACACAGCCCCTTTGATCAAACATTGTAAAATCAAGCAAACTCACTTTTGAAGTATGCTTGCTATTAATTTAGGAAACTTGTCATATTATTTTATTTCTTTATTAGCATACAATTAAATTAGAATTATGTTCAGAACATTTATACACAACTGGCTCATGGTAGAATTACCCTAAGCAACGTTGGGTGCATTATGTGGATATAACAATATATCAGAGAATAAATTATAAGCATGCTAAGGATAAGATAGAAGGCAAACATACTTTACATCCCCTGAAAAATTCCTACAAAACATGGTTTACTGTACTGCTCGAGCAACATTGATCTGTTAAATTCTGTCAAACTTTTTTTCAAGAAATAGTCATAACAAAGGAACATTGAGAAGGCAAGAACTAAGAACAACCCGAGTTGTGCAAGTTGAGTTACTCAAGAGAGACCCTTCTCTCTTTCTTTCTTTCTTTCTTTCTTTCTTTTTTTTTTTTTTTTTTTTTTTTTTTTTTTTTTTTTTTTTTTTTTTTGCGCTTCATGCCCGAAGGTCTACTGGTGCAGCTTCTTTTGTATACACGGTTTGCAAATAATTTCGATCTTCATGTCGCTGTGCCTACTAGCATCGACAACCATCTCATCTTTTCTGCGAGTGGAGATTGGAGCTTTCTTGGATGCCACAACTGGTTTCTGGTCCTAGAAGATGGTTCTAACACCTGACATAGTGACAATTAGCGCACTTCTTTATGTTCTCATTAACTGAGGGTTAAAGTACCAAGTGGAGTAAGCAAGGAGAAGAAATATACATTTTAATTTTATAATTTATATAGAGGACATTACAGAATTATAATTAAATTATAATAAACTATACAAATTATATATATAGGATGGAATACATAAATAGGGTAATTTATTCTTAAATTATTTAGGATATCCTTTGATAATCAAACATTATAATAGTTTAATTAATTGTAATAGGTTGAATTATTGTTTTGGAACCAGCAGATGGCTTATTAGTGAACATGACGCTCAAGATGGTTTAAGAAGATGCTTACTGAATGAAAGCAAATTAGAAATGGAAACATGTTCATTCTATAAGATTACAACACCACTAAGCTGTAGAGGAATAGTTAACTGAAAAAACCAAGTTAAATACTTTTTTGATCAAAACGTTGATTTCAGAGATACTAACACAATGGCCAAAATAATTTAAGCACCCATAGTAACAACTGGAAATGAGAAATCTTTTGGACGCAGAAGAGTTAGATGTTTTGATAATGCTAACAGAAGTTTTGTATTAAACATGTAAAATTGTTGGAGTAGACTAAAAAAAATAGAATTCCAAAAAATGAAATAAAAAACCTGCATATGTACTGTATGTACAACCTTTTCCCCGTGCAAATCTGCCGAAAGGCAGGAGTCTATGTGATACTTTAGAAAACTTGGGCCAACTAAGCATGAAATCCTGCAATAGAAGGTAGAAAATGAATTATTTAGGAGACAAAAAACCTTCAAATATTGTTTAATAAGCTAGTAAGTGTGTTCTCGTTCCGTTCTGTATGCTGATAAAAAAAAATAGATAAAAATAAACAGCAATAAAAATAATATTTGATTTTTTAATGTTATAAGATAAGTTTCACAATATTGAACAAGTATCTGCAAAGCTAACATAATAACTTGTATTAAGAACACCTTAAAATCAATAAGCATTGATGGAACAAATTCATGAGTTAAATACGTTGCAACTTTTGTACAGTTAAAACGAAATTGTAAAGGGTCATTCTATATAACTTGAAACCAAATATGTTTTGAACAGCACGAGACAATTCCAAGGTTGAATTATATAAATTTACGTTAAAATCTTTTAAGTATTTGTCGCATATATATTACTGTGCACAGATCAATGCTGCTGATATATATTCAGCTTCACACGTAGATTATGAAATACAATTTTGTTTCTTGCTAAACCAAGATATTAGTGATTTGCCAATAAAATGATAAGTACCACTTGTACTTTTTTAATCCGTTTGTGATCCTCCAAAATCAGCATCGCTGTACGATATCAATTCAAAAGAACAAACTTTCAGATAGAAAAGTCTAAAATGTTTGGTGTTGCTTAGATAACGCAATAAACATTTAACTGCTCGTAGGTGTGATTCTTTAGGATCAACTTGAAATCGAGCACACAAACAAACACTTATCATTATACATGGTCGACTTGCTGTTAAATATAATAATGATCCTATCATACTACGATATAATTTCTGATCGATACTTTTACCATTTTCATAGTTTTCTAAATGTGTTGGTGTAATCATAGGTGTCGGTTTACTTCACATATTTTCCATACCAAAACGTTTTATTAAATTATTACAATTTTTTCTTGATTTATAAAAATACCGTTTGAAATTTGTTTAATTTGTAAACCCAAAAATTATGACAATTCACCCATATGTGACATTTCAAATTCGCTAGTCGTAATTTTGTAAAATTCTTGACATAATTTTTCATAAGTGGAATTAAAAATAATGTCATCGACATAAATTTGAATTATTAAATTATCTTTTGGATTTTTGGGTTCCTTATTGGATAAGAAAGCAATGTGACTTACTAAATTCAATTGACTTCTAGTTCTTACATTTGAATTTATTTCTCCAATAATATTTTGAGTCGGATGACCTCGTAATATTCTTGGTGGAGATCTTATTTCGTTATTATTTTGAATAATATTTTCACTATTATTTTCTGTTTGATTATTATCTATAGTATCTTGGATTTCAGTGACATTTTCATTTATATTATTATGAATAACGTTTTCATCTTCTCTAGAATTACAAATTATATTATCTTCATCCTTGGAAGTTCTATTTTTCAAAACTTCAGTATTATAAGAATTTTAAATATAATATCCATCGAAAGAAACATGAAGTGATTATTCTTCTATTTCATTTGTTCTTTTATTAAAAATACGATAAGCTTTGCTTCGATCTGAATATCCTAGAAATATACCTTCATCGGATTTCGAATCGAATTTTTCAAGTTGATCTTTAGTATTTAAAATAAAACATTTTGAACCAAAAACTTTAGAATATGAAATATTTGGTTTTCTGCCATTAAACAGTTCATATGGAGTATTTTTCATTAGTGGTCGAATAGAAACATGATTCAAAACATAACAGGCTGTTACGACTGTTTCTACCCAGAAAATGTTTTGGTAACGAACTTCCATTCAATAACGTTCTAGCACATTCTTGTAACGTTCGATTTTTCCGTTTTACAACTCCATTTTGTTGTGAAATTCTAGGAAACGGAAATTTATGAAAAATTCCTTTTGTTTTACAACATAAATTAAATCTTTCATTTTCAAATTCTCTCTTTCATTTCCGAATTCTCCTCCATGATTACTTCGTACATTCTTAATTTTCAAGTCTTTTAAATTTGGAATTCGTTTTACAAACATTTTAAAATAATCAAAAGTATCACTTTTATTTTTCAAAAATCGCCCAGATGTATCTAGAAAAATCATCAATTATTACAAACACGTATCTACTGTGATATGGATTGAATTTGAGTTGTCCCAAATAAATCCATATGTAGTAATTCTAATGGTTGCAAAGTTGAAATGACCTTTTTAGATTTAAAAGATAATTTCATTAATTTTCCTAACTGACAAGCATCACATAAATTTTCAGTTGAATTTCATTTTTTGCAATCCTTTTATGATTTCATTTCTTCAAATTTTATTAATGGTTTCAAAAATTTTGTGACAAAATATTTTTTGCCACAACCGAGGATCGTTATCTTTGGCTAATAAGAACATATCTAGATTATTATTAATTTTCATACTTAAGATATAAATATTTTTATCTCTATTACCTTAGAAAATAAGATTATGTTTTTTATCAAAAATACTACATTTATTTTCAGAAAAAGATATTTTAAAACCCTTATCTTGTTATTGATTAATACTTAATAGATTATGTTTTAAATTCTTAACTAGTAAAACATCAGTAATAAGAGTTAAATTAGACGTACCGTAATTGCTCACATCGCCTTTACCGATGATATATCCCATGGAATTATCTCAAATGTGACAGTTCCTCCTCTTGAGTAGGTAATAATTGTTAGCATTTCTTTGTCTTCTGTCATATAATTTGAGCAACTACTGTCGAGTATCCATTTAATTCTTTTCTTGAGTGGGACCTACAAAAAATGTAATAACGTTGGTACCCAATTCCTCCATTAGGGTCCTAAGAGTTAGGACTTAGAAAACCAAACCCAAAAGGGTTAGTGTCTCTTTTAAAAATATATTTCTTATTATGATGAACTGTTTCTAAAAACGTTTTTATATACTTATTCCTAATCAAATAATTATTTGTTTTAGGAACACATATACTAATAGTTTTAGAAACCTTTTTCTTTATAGATGGCGTTATTGGTTTGCTAGTTTGGGATTTGCTAGGTTTATATACCTTTTTCTTGGATTTGTTAGAAATGTTAGTTTTCAGTATGTATCCTAGTCCATTGTTACTAGATGTAGGTTGTGAATTCTCCATAATTTTTGATATATTTTCTCTACCTTTATTAAAATTAGTGACATTTCTTGTAATATCATCTAATTTAACTTTAAGACTATAGTTATCTAATTCTATAATCTTAATTCTAGTATTTAACTCTTGATTTTCAGTAGCAAGAAGATTGTTCTTTTCTTTTTGAGTTTCAATTTCTTGACTCAATAAGGAAAGTTGAGAGTTTGCATTAGATAGAATTCTTGAAGTTATCTAATTTCATCTTCTAATATCTCTTTTTTGTCTTTCAGCAAATATTTTTCAAATTCTGCTTCTTTCTTATCCTCGTTTGCTTGTTTAAATTTTCTTTTTAAAATTATTTCTACATTCTAATATTTCTGTATTAATTTCTACCATATTTTCGAAAGTAAAGTTACTAACCTCAGTTTCTTTAGCCATGAAGCACACGTTAGCTTGTTCGTTATCACTTTCACTATCACTTTTAGAAGATGAAGAGTCCAAATAATCCCAAGTTACCGAGAAAGCTCGTTTCTTAGTTTTCTCCTACTTGTTTTTTGTTGTGTTGTTCTTTCTTTTGTTCCGACAATACTTTTGGTAATGTCCTATTTTGCGACAACCAAAATTTTCAACTGAAGATGAAGCAACTTTATTACTATTATTCTTGAGATTTTTTCTTTCCATTGTTTATGAATCCCTTCTTGTATTTCAGAAATTTTTGGCAATGAAAGCTAAATCTTCTTCTTTATCTGAATCCGATTCATTCTTTTCAGCATGGAAAGCTAAATTCTTTTCATCTTGAGCATGAACCAATTTAGCCTGTAAATTTACTTCACACGACATTAGATTACCTATTAACTCTTCGGGTTTCATGGCTGAAAGATCATTAGCCTCTTCATTAGTCAAGACCTTCCTTTCCCAATCTTCCGTTAAAGAGTTTAGGATTTTTGATACTATATCAAAATCAGAATAATTTTCTCCTAATCCTAATAATGAATGATAAATATTTTGAAATCTAGAATACATATCATTAATCGATTCATTTTCATTTCATTTTAAAATTTTGGAATTGATTTTTAAGCATGGAATCTTGTTTTGTTTAACCTTGCTAGTTCCTTCGTGTGTAACTTTGAGTGTTCGCTGAATTTCATATGCAGTATTGCACATACAGATCCGATTAAACTCATTTCTATCCAAGGCACAATGCAACATATTCATGACTTAAGCATTAGCAGTAGCCTCTGCCTTTTCATTAGTTGACCACTCGGAATAATTAGTAGTAGGGGTGTATATTCTTTTTGAGTAATATTCTAAGAGTCAAAACTATTTGCTTGCATGTAAATTCTCATACGTGTAGCCTAGTAGTTATAGTTCATGCCATTAAAAAATAGAGGTCGTGCAGTAGATTGGCCTTTTGTAAAACTTATGTTATTGCTAGTGTTTGTGTTGTTATCCATATTATCGAGTATCCAATAACTGTTTTACGGTTATAAGATGTCATGCTCTTATATCAATTGAAAAAAGTGTTAGAGTAGGATCGAGTAATATGGGTTGATATGAATATGTTGATGTTTAGATAATGTGATACATTAAACTTATGCAATAGTTATGCAAATAAATATTTAATAAACTAAATTTAATGATATCACAGGTAAGCAATAACTGAATGTTGTAAAGTAAAATAAACGACACAATGAATTTTTATACTGGTTCGGAGAACCGTCCTATGTCCAGTCCAAGACTTCGTCTTGTTTTTCACTAGCAATACCCTCACTTCACTTAGAGGAACAGGTTAACAATACACCCGAGCATCCGAACGGGATTTCATGCCTGAGCAAGCCGAACAGAACTTCATATAATACAACAAGTGTTTTGACTTCAATATGCGTTCTCGGCAACACGAATTAGTCACGAATTAAGTACCCCCTTCCTATAATCTTATCCTTAGACATTTAATGTGTTTGTGAAGAATTGAAGGAAGTATATTGCTTATGGAATCGAGAAAAATGAAATAACATTAGCGATTCAAAGCAATAAGCACGAAACTGAAATATTTTAGAATGCAAGAGTAAACGGGAAATAAGATCAGAAAATAGAGTATGAATTGGTGAGTTTGCAAGTGGATTTTTTTGATGTATAAATAGTAGTTAAAGAGTGGTAATCATTCATGAAAAGTTATGATGAAAAGAAGCACTCATTTATGTTCCGGAATAGGTAGAAAACCTTTCACTAAAGAATATGTCTGTTAAGAAAAGATACCGTTATATTCGGATCAATTGACTAGTAAAAAATACCAGTCAACTGGTATTTAAAAACGTGTGTATATATATACACACTTTGGCATACAAAATGTACTGAATTGTGCAACCTGGTATACAAAAGTTGACTGGTCTATGCCAGGAGGCACAGTCCAATGACTTATGTGTCATTTCTTTATATATATAATCACGATTTATGTGCTTGATTGTGTAATAATGAGGATAGATTTGAACAAGCTCTAATGCAATGAAAACACAAATAAATGACCATGCTTAATAACTCTTCCTTTTATTTCCTTTTCTTTGTTGTCGTGAATCAAAAATCTCATGGATCAACATATCCAAGTATGCTCGTTCATATATTGAGACTCTTTTTTAAAAGAGGTTATATTAGGTCATGACGAGGGACTTAGGAAATAGCTGATTGACCATATTGATGATTCTTATGAGAAGCTAGTAGAGAAGGCTTTGAGGAAGGAAAGCTTGTTTCTGTAAAAAGTTGAGACTTTTGATGAGAATAAGGAGGAGTCATAGCCAAAACAAAATAGTGTAATAAGAAAAAGTGGAATCGTAAATGAAAACAGCAGTAGTAAGGGAAGAATAGCCAAAAGCAACCAAAGGGTGAGCTTACTTGCTATAATATTCAATAGAAGGGCCATCTTTCCAAGTGTTGTAGGAATGGTAAGGTGAAAAAGAAGTGCCTTAACTACAATAAGCCTGGACATATGAACAAGAATTGTCCAGAACTACTGAAGGATAAGAGACTGTAAGTGTGTGTGCTTTGGATGTTATACCGTCTTCCTCGAGGGTTCGATTACGTAGGAAAATGGAAAGAATGTTGTTGTGCAAGGTACGCTTTTTATCAGAGACATTTCAGTTCGAGTTTTGTTTGTTACTGAAACATCTTATTCTTTTATCTGTAGTGAGCTTGTTTGCAGGTTATGTTTAGAACCTGATATTGTTAATAGACCATTGGTTGTGACTAATCCAGTAGGGGGTTCATCTAAACTTTGTACGCTAGTTGTGGTATAGTTTTATCGAGTCATTATTGCTCCCGTTATGTGTGATTGCTTTGTTTTGAACTTCGTTTTGTTTGGGATTATTTTGAGGATGAACCATCCCTAGAGGTATGTTGCTATTGTGGATTGCAAGAGGCTTGAGGTCACTATAGGGAATGTGGAAGGGCTAAAAATGGTAATATATTGTCTAACAGAGGATGGAGTTCTGTTTAGATTTTTATGTTCTCTTATTATTTGTTGGGATGGTTGTCATCTGTGCCAATCATTTGAGAGTTTCCTAATGTTTTTGATGAGGTCAGAGGATTGCCGCCACAGCGAGAGATTGAGTTTCAGATTGATCTAGTGTATGGGGCCAGGACTATTATGATGTCTCTTAGGTGGATGGAGCCTAAGGAACAACAATAGTTAGAGGTGCAAGTGAACGATCTTTTGAGTAATGGATTCATTTAGAGAAGCATATCCGAATGGGGTGCATCAATTGTGCTTGCATCTAAGGCTGATGGATCGTTGCGATTATGTGTGGATTATCATGTGCAAAATGAGGTGACTAAGATGAACAAGTATCCATTGCCGAGAATAGATAACTTGTTTGACCAGCTTCACGAAGCTAAGGTGTTTACCCAAATGTATTTAGTGAAGGGATTTCACCAACTGAGAGTGGCTAGGGATATTGGGCCGAAGACTACTTTTAGGACATATCCCCATTTTATGAGTGTCTGGTGATGTCGTCTGGGTTGACTAATGCACTAGCATATTTTGTGGATCTTATGAATCGAGTTCTCATAAATTAGTTGAATAAGTTCGTGCTTGTGTTCATTGATGATATATCAGTTTATTCCAAGACCGAGGAAGAACACACGACGCACTTCAGAATTAATTTAGAAATTTCATGGAAACATCAACTGAAGGCTAAGTTTTCGAAGTGTCACTTCTGAGAGGAAGAAGTAAGGCTTTTGGATTATGTCGTATCAGGATAAATAATAGCGAAGGATCCTGCTAAAGTGACAGCAATACATGATTTGATCGACCCAAGAATGCGAAAAATGTTAGGAGTTTCCTTGATACTATCAACGATTTGTCATGGATTTCTCTAACATAGCTGCACAATTAACTGGATTGACAAAGAAGAATCAAGTCTTCGAGCAGAATGCGAAGTGTGAGAAAGCCTTTAGAATTTTGAAAGAAAGACAGACAAGTGCTCCTGTATTGACTATTCTGAGTGGGAATGAAGAGATGGTGGTATGCACTGATGCATGTGGCATTGGACATGAAGCAACGCTAATAAAGAAATATAGAGTTACGGCTTATGCGAGTCGATAACTAAAGCCGCACAAAAGGAATTACCCGACTCAAAATTTAGAGTTAGCAACAATTATGTTTGCTCTAAAGATCTAGAGATATTATCTATTGGGATTTAGATCTGATTTGTTTACACAAGTTGTTGAAGTACCTTTTCTCCCAGAAGGATTTAAATCTTCGGCAGCAGTGATGGTTAGAGTGTCTAGCATCATATGATTCTGGAATAGCCTATACTCTAGGAAAAGGTAACACTGTGGACAATGCGTTAAGTCGAAGACATGTAGAAGCTTGGGAGACATGTTTTTGGAATGGAAGCATCTCGAGTATTTGGGTGGATTTGATTTTATACCTCATTGTGAGTTAGAGCCCGAGATGTTAGCAAACTTATCGATTAGACTGTCTCTCATCGAAAGAATTGGAGAAGTTCATAGGCGAGACGATAAGCTTATGGAAATTGTACGGAGATTGGAGATGAGAATACCTAAGGAAATTAAGGATTTCGAAGTCGATCGAGATGGTTGGCTTAAGAATGGATGACTAATTGTTCCTGATATAGATGGATTGAGGGATGAAGTTTTGAGGGAATGTCAACACTCTAGATTGACGATACATCCTGGTGGTAATAAGATATATCAAGATATGAAGCGAGTCTACTACTGGGAAGGTATGAAAGGGATGTCAGGTAATTTATCTCTAATTGTATGAACTGTTAGTTGGTTAAAGCTATGTAGAAGTAGCCGAGTTGATTGTTGTAACCGTTGGAAATTCCCACATGGAAATGGAGCAAGTATCGATGGATTTTATTGATGGATTACCTCGGACAAGGGAACAAAATGATTGTATTTGGGTTGTTGTGGATCACTTGACCAAAATTGCAAGATTTTTTCCTGTCAAATCAACTAAGATAGCATCGAAGTTGGTAGAGTTATGTGTTAAGTTGATAGTTAGATTCTATGAGATTTCGAAGAGTATTGTTAACAATCGAGATCCATCGTTTACCGGTGGATTCTGAAAGAGTTTGCCAGGGACACTGGGAACCGAGCTATGTATGAGCGCATCCCAAGACAGATGGTCAGACTGAGTGGGTTAATCAAGTTTTGGAAAATTTTCATAGAGCTTGTGCAATATATTTTGGAGGATCGTGGGAAGATCATCTGCATTTGGTTGAGTTAATTTTCTTATAATAACATCATATTGGAATGGCACCATATGGGAAATTGTACGGTAGACCATGTAATTCTTCATCCTGTTGGTTAGAAACTAGCGAGAAGTTTGTACTTGGGCCTGAAATGATTAGAAAAACGAAGAATAATATTGAGATCATTCGATATTGAATGAAGGCACCCCCAGATCATCAGAAGAGTTATGTCGATAAGCGATGTAAGGACTTGGAATTCTCAGTTGGAGATTTGATGTGTTTTAGGTTTCACCTCTAAGGAATATTGTTCATTTTGGAAGCAAAGGAAAGTTAATGCCAAGGTTTTTTGGGCTGTTATCGATTGTTGAGCATGTAAGGAAGAACGCTTATAAGTTGGACTTACCGAAGAAGATGGCGAGTGTGCACAATGTGTTTCACGTATCGTTTCTAAGGAAGTTTTTGCACGAATCAAGTGTTGTAGTATCTCCTGGTCAACTTAAAGATTTATAGGTCGAGCCTAAAGTTTCAAGGAATCGAAGGCCACTTTACATCGTGGGTATTGGCGCGAAACATCCTAGGAGGAAGGTTTTTAAGCTAGTCAAGGTACAATGAGGTGATGACGATGATGATTTCACATGGGAAACATAAGAAAGTACGAGATCGACCCATCCATAACTTTTTGAATGGTATGCCCTATATATCGTATCCTACTTATACCATTATGTCTTATTCCATTAGAATTATACATGCTAGGATATGGTTTTGATTGTAGAGATTGTTGGATGTTAGATTGGATACTCGAGAATGGTAGGCATGTAGGATGCGAAGTTTGCTTAGAATTTCAGGGATAAAATTCCTCAAGGGTGAGAATGTAATGACCTGTATTTTACATATCAGGGGATCGTAAAATAATTATATATTATTCGCTTGTGGTTAGATCATTCTCAAATTTTAATATGTTGTGCATGAGGACATGTGACATGTCCATGGTTTTTACCGAATTAAAGTATGACCATTTTCCCTTTAGTTCACTTTTTGGACCATAACTTTGATAGGGATCGAATAAGGTGTTGAAATTGGTCTCATTAGTGTGGTATAGTGGTTTACGATTCAAGTAGAGTGGTCACATGAAGAATTTGATTTAGCGATTTGGAAGGAATCATTGTTTAAAGTTTCACTTTCTATTAGGTAGATTAATGAGCTGCTAATTGGCTGGTCAGCCAAACCCATTAGGTTAATGGATTGCAACTATAAATATAGGGATTTAGGGAGAGAATAAAGGTTTCTCTCTCTTCATTCATACATTATTTGGGCATCTGTGATTCTCCAGTTCAACTTAAACCCTAATTGTTCATCCTATTCATTCTAATTCATCATTGCATCTAGAGGATAGATCATCCTCAATGAAGATTAGATCACATTAATTGCATCGATTCTGGTTTTTTTATTGTTGTCTAGACCTGATTTCATAGGATCTGCATTAGAATTGGTGAGTGATACATATCTCTCACATGGAAACCATGGATTATATGGGTAAATTAGGACCAAATTCATATATTAGATGTTAAATTCACCCTAGATCTGATCTTATTTGTTTAACTCAGATTTAAACGTCTTAGGAAATCCTAATTTGATCATTTAACCGAATAATTGTTATATTAATCATGTTTATGCATATGTTTAGATCTAAATCATGTTAAATATCATGTTTATTATTTTTTTTATGCCATAATTGTGATATGTTCATATTTGTATGATCAGTATTGTATGAATCAATGTTTGTTTTGGTTGAATTGATTGCATGTTTGCTAGAATTGGTTGTCCTAGATCTTAGGATTAATGAATAGAGTAAATTAGAGGTTCAGATGATCGGGTTCATACGAACTTCGTAGAGGAGCTCTGGATAACGAAGGGAGGCGACAGGTAAAATTTCATGTCGAAACTCACTAAGTACATGGACAAGCACCAATCCATGCTGGATGAACCAGTATCGATCCATTTATGATGATCAAGCGGTTGTGATTTTTGAGGTGTGACTTCATGGTAATAAATCGAGGTTCCTGCAAATTTTCAATTCATTCCGAAGAGATTAAGGATGGTTCAAAGGCTGATCATTCGTGTGCAATGATGAATCGTTAGGAGTTTTAGCATGATTGGAGTTTGTCTGTGAAATTGGACCGATAGGAAGCACATGGGATTAGCATCGCAGAAGTGCAAACATTTAGCCATTTCTGGCTAAGTGTACGGACAAGTACCGGTGCATAACCAATGGACTGGTCTCAATCCATCATAAGAGGCAGGAGGGCTTGATTTTTGGGGAGCTTGGTTAAGATGACTTATGTTGGTTACTAGTGAAGTTTTTTGATGAATGAACTTCGGATGATTAATGAGCAACCTCATGATGGATAGTGCTTCTATTGTGAATTCAAGTTGGAGTGGTCGGAGTTGGATTGATGCGATACTTGTCGCAGGATGATGTTCGATCCAATAATAGAATTTGTTTGCGAATTCGCTTGAACTAAAGATATGATCGCCAAAAGGAAAGGCTCAACAGTTTTGAAGTGCTAAGAAATCATTGGTTAACGAATGTTTTAGCAGGCTTAAAGTAGGGGTATCGTGGGGATGTCTATTAAGATCACGAGGGATTGAGTACCCTGGGTAATCTTGATGGACCTAGTTGTCTTGAAGGAGACAAACATATAGTCATGATGTTATATGACAGTTTGTCTAGAAACTGGGTTTTTCCGTTAGCCCTTTTGATCTTTGAAAGCAAATTCAATAATTAATGTATTCAAGGCTATTGTCGGTGATAGCTAGGGTATTAGATGTTATGGATGCTATGGTTGATTATATGCTTTCTTCTCTATTTTTCTCTAGGTATTCTATCACCATAGGTTGTTGACGAGAAGCGAGATTGGAGGTTGTCCTTTCCTATTCGGTAATGGCACAATAGTCGATTTTCGTATGTTAACTCGATGATTGCTAGACCGATCGGATGATTGAACTGTCTATACTTATATTATCTTATGTAACTGTTGTTAGTTATTTTATCGCTTGCTAAGACTGTTGTCTGACTCATGGTTTTATCTTTCCCTCTTATCACCCATAGTTTCTCATTAACGTTGATGGTGAGCAGACTGAGATAGCAAGTAGCAGTTTTTGGTGTCGATGATGTTGCTAGCATATTACTACTACCTATTATTTATAGTTTTGTTATTTCCACTATTTTTTAGATTTTTTTACTCTGAGAGATATAAAGTGAGGCTTGATGTATGGATTACTCATTTTCACAGTGAGTTTGTGTTGATGACTCTGAGATACTATGAGATTTGAGTTTCTATTCTATTATGCCTCACTACTATATCATGTTATATATTTTCTATTATATGTTATCCATGCGTTGTGAGTTATACGACAAGTTTACTTCAAGTTATTCTTCCTTAGTAATCGTCCTATATCAGCTGGCATGTCATACAACGCACCTTTTTTCTTAGTTCTGTGCTGGATGTAAAGGGTGGTCGTCACAAAACATCTAACTTGTAAACTTATTTCCAAAAAAATAGATACAGGAAAATAAAAGTGACAACTTAATATTTTGTAGACAATTCAATATAGCATCGCATATTGAATATTTATTTCCAAATTGTAGGATCTAAATTAACCCTAGAGGAGGGTGAATAGAGTTTATTATAGTCTTTAATTGAGTAAAACATAATAGTAACACAGATAATAATCAAAGTAAATGCGGAAAAAGAAACAACACAGAATTTACCAAGCTTCGGCGAACCCCTGTCTACTATTGCATTCACCGAGGTTTCTACTATGAATTAAAACAATCTCTACGCTTACAATCCCCTGTAAACCCGTGACACCCGCTGTTGACATGCTTTTTAGTAAAAGCCATCACAACTAGAATCTGCACCTAAGATAGGCTATCTCCTCATTCTGGAATGACCCATCCTTCGATCGACCAAAACTTGGCTCGACCCAAATCGGTAATTCTTGAGTCGAAGCATTCTTCTTCAGCAAATGACCGAAGTCCAAAGATCATGTCGATCGAACCAATTGACCGACCCCCGACTTTGACGATCCACCTCCTATGCTACACAACAAATCCCGATTCTTAAGTCTGCTTTATTATTCGAACTAGGCCCGTTCAATATCCTTACTCCGAATTCCAAGGTCCACATATGCCTTGATAATCGAGAAGATGACCTAATTATATTGCACATACACCAAGTCTGAGCTTCACGTATGCCACAGATACTGAGGAGAACTATTCATCAGTAGGAGAATAGGATCCACTGCCTACAATCACTTTTCTTGATCAAGCAACACGTAGCCAGCCCCGGATTGGATGATGTCCACATAGCATCCTCACCAGCTCAACTCCTTACTAAAAAATACATCATTTCCTCAAATAGAAAGCGTGCAAAAAACTTCCATCGAAAAGTTCATGTTTATCACTCAAAAAATAACCAACCATACACTTCGACTCCTCAAATCTATAACACAAGGATTTTGTGTATAAACCACTTCTCTCTCTACTTCCTTTCTATTTAAAGCAACTATGACCTATAATCGACAATATAAACAGAGAATATAAAGTGGACGTATGCTTGGTTGAAGCCGAACCACTACAAAAATATTGTGTGTCTCATGCATTTACTCTTTTTTGCATTCTGTGATTATATTTGTGTGTGGATAACACACTTTGGGGGTTGACAGTCATTAGATCAACTTTTGGCATCAACACTTTGGCATGCCAGGAAGGGGTCAAACCATTGAACTTCGACAGTTCCTGAAGAGGAAATAGGAAAATGGAAGAAGGATGCAACACCTTCCCATGCTCAATCTCAACGTCATCCTATTGGTCCAGCAGACGCAACAGTGGAGGCAAGCCTGGGGGATTCCTCTCATGTAGAACCGCCCTATATTTGACTAAGGATGAGATGGTTGGAGTTATTGCCGAACTCACAGCTCAGATGGCTCATCAAGTTGAAATTCAAAGTAGTAGGAAATTATGAATGATTTCCTCGCTCGGATGGAAGGAAGACCAAACAAACAAGCATCACTTCCTACACCAAGCGAAGCTAGGGCAACAACTAACCTTCAGGCCAATGAAATCCAAGCCCCAGATAGATATACTGATTTGCCTCCACTTGGGCAAACTTCACTTCCCGATCAACGGAGTTATAGGTCAGATCATTTGATGTAACCTTTGGATCGACCAGAGCCTAGTTCGATGCATCCTGTGGCTCGATCCGATATCTTACCACAAACAAGACTTATGTCGCTTCCCACTCAGCCTTCCCAGCATGCGGATATAAGCAGGGATGGGGGAAGCAACCCTCCATCTCATCAAACCCACTCTACAATACCAAATTCCTAGTAGGAAGGAGGGAGACGCTACTAAAAAAACCATGATAACGCCCCAAGTGGGGGCATGCCGAAACCCGAGCTAATAATGCTCAGCTAAATCGGTCCAATTATACCGTCATGGACATGATTTGGCCCAGCTCACATGTCGACCGATGGGATCCAGTCAACCCCAAACCAACAGCCAAGGCTGGGGACCACCTCCACCCATCACACTTGGGCCGCACTGATCAGGCCCCAAGAACTCAAGGAACGCTTCCGCCCCGCAACGGGATTCTCACCAGTGTCCACGGTGCTGGATTGTATTCGTGGCAACAACTTCTCAAGGATGGAAACTAGATCGCTATCATCATTAAGTGCTTCACTCGAGGCACTATTTCTCAACAAGACATGGATAACGTCCTTCATAGTTATTTCACACGAGAAATCGGGAGTTCTCAAAATCCACCAAACTTCAAGCTTCCGGTTTTAGAACCCTACAATGGAAGGACCGGTCCTACCATTCATCTCATGCGGAATATGCGCCATATGGAAGTAAAATCGGCATGGGTCAATTTCATGGCCAAGTGCTTCTCTCTCTTCCTAACTAATGTTGCCATTATGTGGTTTCGATAGCTAACAACTGAATCAACTAACAGCTGGAATATGTTGGACACGTGCTTCATTGAACAGTTTAGAGATAACATATCTCGACTGAAGAGCATCATGTTCCTCACTTCTATCTGGCAACGGTCCGACGATACCCTATGCTTCTTCTTAGAAAGATTCAACATGGCTATGGCATCAGTCGATTAACCGGAACCATCGATGGTGCTCATAGCCACCAAGGCCGGAGTCTTGGATCGAACAGACTTCAAAATATCCCTTTAGAGGGACCCTCCTAAAGACATTGGAGATTTCTACTCTGAAGCTGACAGATTCCTCCGAAAAGAAGGTGCTAACATTGAGATGGAAAATCTCGATGTACTTGCTACAAAGGATGGAGGACATACCACTATTGTCCAAAACAAGGGTAAAGGGAAAGTCTCGAAAAAGAAAGATAAAAATATGCGGTTTCAAAGAGAGCCCAAGTATGATAACTACACCGACCTCAATTCCCCACTGTTGGAGATATATCTCGATGTGTGAGCATCTCTTCCTTTTCCAAATCCTTCCCGAAGGGAGCCGACACAAAGAGAACATGAATCAAGAAAGCATTGCATGTTTCATGACATGATAGGTCATAGTACCAACGATTATAGACACTTGCGAGATCACATCGAAGAAAGGGTTAGACATGGAGAGCTACCCGAGTATGTTAAAAAATCTGCAACATCCGCGCTGCCACAACTACCTTCCCCAGCTCCTCAGAATGGCCCCCGTGCTTCCCGAAAAAGGAAGGAACGCGAGCCTAGCAATCGCAGCATCATCATCAACTGATCTGGTTTAGATCACTATGGATACACCCCATTTCTTAGGACATAAGAAATGTTTTTTTGTTATTTTTTAAATAATGTGGTAATGTTGAAGTACACACGTACGGGTTAGGATTTAATCTCAAGGCATGCTCTGGATTCAACTATAAACCCATTAGGATTTGTTTCGGTTGTGAAATAGTTATTTATAGCAATAAACTTTATTTCTCAAACATGGATTATGTTTGACGAATATAAGTAATTTGTCAGGATGTGGCAAAGTCATCAACCCAAAACCGAGCATGGCTTATGCTTGCCCCTAAGGTATGGCTAATACCTAGGCATACGTCTCACTCATCAAGGTGTGACGAGGCTAACTTCCACCCGAACCAAGCATGGTTTATGATCGACTCAAAGATATGGTTATTACCGATACTAATACTCTACTTGTTAGGATGTGACAAGCTTTGCTCTCTTTCAATATGAGTGTTTTAACACCCCATAGAATATACCCAAAAACAACAAAAATAATAATAATAAGTAAAATATAAGCAATTAAATATTAAAATATAAATAGGCTAGAAAATAAAATTTTGCGGTATTGAGAATTTGGCTATGAAAATCTTTTATTTGGATTCATGGCGAAATTCTAAATCGTTTTCATATATAATATGATGAAAATGATGATAGTATGAAGAAGTTGTAATTAAACGAAATTAGACGTTGAAGCATATATATATATATACACACACACACACACATGGTTAGATAAATAATATATATATATATATATCCAAGAAATAAAATAAATTGGATAATTTTGAATTTCAAATGAAGATAAAAAGGAGGGGACAACGAATATTGTAAACAAGGTAAGAAATAAGGAAAATAAATAAATGTTATATATAATTTAATATTTCATCCCTCTATACGGTTATTGGGCACTTCAACAGCCAAGAGGTCGACCCCCACAGAAGGGGTGTCGACCACCCTTCTAGGGAGGAGGTCGACCGCTTGGGTACTGAAATGCCCAATAATGCTAGGTTTGGTCTAGTTTTTTGAGGTAATATATATAAACAAAGACGACTAGGATTTTATCTAAATAATCCTACAGCCCTAGCTTACACAAGTAATTATATATAGACCCCTATACCTCACAACTAAACCCTAGCCATTTTTCTCCATTGTGCCTCTACTCTGCCTCTACCGCCATTGATTCTAGAATTAGTTTTTTCATCTTCTTCTAACCTATTCCTCTTTCTCTCTAATCTTTTCTAATAGATCTAGATTAGAATATATTCTTGGAGTTATATAATATATACATATATGTATGTATATAATAATTTAATTAATTTATTCCTATGTATATATAGATCTCCAGAGTTAGAAATTACATCCAAAAGGCACAACAAGTCATATCTACGCCCTTCAAATCAATGTGAGTGAAATTTGTATTTCCTTACGCATATCCTACATTGGTAGATTATCATATTGATTTGTATACCTAAGAGGATTTGGTATAACGATAATATTAAAATGCAAAACCCCTAAATCATCTATTTTTATGTATTACGCAAGAATTGTCAATTTATTGGGTTTGTAGATCTTGGTCTTAGAAGTTAATTGAGAACAAATGGGGTGATGTGCTTCTATTTCATGTAATTTATCCTTGTGTCTAAATACTTGTTTGTAACCAAAAAAGGTTTAGATTTGGTTTGATTCATATTTTTTTTAGGTTTGGTTCTATTCTAAATCCAAATGTATTCAGATTTAAAAGCTATCAAATATGAACATTTTTTTGTGCAACATGTAAAAAAGAGTAAATTAAATAAAATAAAGTCCATATGTATACATGTATATATTTATATATATATATATATTTGTGTGTGTATGTATATATAAAATTTTACCCTATTCTTGGTTTATTACTAAAATCATTCCAATAAGCCTAGGGTGCAAGTTGAAATTATACTTATGTTGTGTTATCCATTACTACTATCAGTTGTTATACAATTATGTCATCGGGCCTTAAATATAACGGTCAAAATATAGAAATTAACTTGTATGCCTTAAACTTAGGACAAATTGACAAATATTACCTCGTTAGAATGTTTTCTCGCTTATACAAAAATTAACGTTATTTATACTGTTAGACCAAAAAATGGTCCGAACACCCAATTGATTACATTTTGTAGAGAATAATGAGGAATCATGAACTAAAAGCAAGAAAAATCAGTCAACACACGAAATTTATAGTGGTTCGGCATTAATGAGCCTACGTCCACTTCATAGTTTTTCATTACATTTTAGAATTACAATTACAATTACAATGAACATTGACACTTAATCACTTAAATACCATGAATAATTCTCTCCGAATTCATTGATTTTCAGTGGAGAAGAAGGTGGTTATTGATGGGGGAATTCGGCCATGACTACCATGAATGAATGAAATGCCAAAAGTCCCCGGAAATCTCTACGAAATGCTGTATTTATAGGCGAATAAAGGTTGCTCCTGGGATCGGTTTGGGTGTGACGTGGCAGCCATCCAGCGGGTCATGGAGAAGTGGTGGGAGAAGTGGTGAAACGGTTTCCAGATCATGGGCTACCACGTGTAAGTAGATCCGAATGATAAGCCTAGAAAATAGGAGCACGTTGAGGAGTGGTTGCAACTTCAGGCGGTTCGGGTAGAGGGTACTCCGATCCGATCCGGAGAGGGGGATCCAATTCGATCCGAAAGGGGGAATCCATCCGATCCGACCTGAAGGGGGGAACCGATCTGATTCGAAGAGGGGTCCGATCCGGTGACATTTGCATGAATAATTCAAGTTTTGCATCTTTCTATCACTCCACTCAAGTGATCACCAATCAATGTAAGTTCGTACCCAAGTCCCTGGCTTTGGGTAGTCTGGTTACAAAGCAGGCTAACATTTTGCCCCCCCCAAAGTACATCTTATTGCAGATGAGATATGCTTTGAATAAGTCGAGCTAAATCTTTTTGGAACATCATCCACCTTTGAGGAGGTTTTGTCAAATTGTTGCATTACTTCCATGGGTGCTAGTGAGTACAAATTCTATGGGATGAGTAGTCGAAATGATCTGGTAACCATTTAAACCTCGTCGAATCAAGAGGTCTAATTCCATCATCATACGTCATATAGGATCATTGGCTCCTATGTGAGGTCGTACATGCACAAGTTAATGTCAAACGACGCTTCTTCTTATGCAAGTCAAGTGTATTGCAGAGTTAGACTTTCTTTTATGTATAAGTCAATGTATGAAACAGCCATCCAAGTCATAGGGTAGTATCAGAATCTTCGGGCTTTGAGCTAGCATCTGGATAATTGGGACAAAATGCATCAGAATTGGCATATGAATCTGTCGCTTGTGCTTGGATTTGGACTATCTCGATATCATGATATTAATCTAGGGCTCCATAATCGCATCGAATCGTAACAATAAGGTATCCGAAAGCCATTATCACTCTGGATCATTTTATAATCCCGTGATTACATACGAATCAGCATGAGATGTTGTTCAGAACGTGCAAGCCAATGGTAGGTTGATCATCACAATCATAAGGCAGTAGAGGAGTTTATTACACTCTCCATTTGATGCAATTGCGGGTCGAGTCTTTGGTTTCATGTTTGATCCGTTAGTTGCCCCACTTGGATGGTCGAGATGAATCATGTCATATTCCAGAGATATAGTGTGTATGTTCTGAATTATGCACAAAATCAGGATCATGTTCAAAGCTAGTCTGTCAGTTGAAGCTCATGCTCCCAATCTCAGTGTAAGATGAAGTGAAGTCAATGCTTTAGCCCCCAGCATCATTGGGGATTGGACTAGGTCAATCGGATATCCAGTCTTCTAGCCTTTAAACTTTCTTTCTTTACATCAGGCTAGAGCTGCAGGTTTAACAACCTTGGTTGACCCGTGTCGTTCCGTACTTCTTTCTTATGCCGTCAAGCGTTAGAGTTGTATATGTGAATGGTCGAATAACATTCACGCCGGTGTCATTCCATCTCTTTAGTCAGAAAGTGAGAATTGCCTCATCGAGCGACAATGAATTTAGATACTCTATTTGCATCAGCCACGGAGTTGAGTAAGCTCGTCAATCATGAAAGCGAGGGAACGTTGTTAGGGAGTCATTCGGGCTCCTTCGTTCATGCTTTGTAATTATCCGAAATAGCCGTCATAGTATTGTTGAGTCTATCCCTCCTGCTTGGTTCCATTGGGCTCGACAATCAGGATTGCTGGATTGATTAATGAAATTGTTTCTTTCTAGAATTATGCATTCCTGTCAGTATTTTCTGGGGCTTTTCATTTGTCTTGATCGTTTCAGGAGTCAGATGACGCTCCATTCTTTATCATGAGAACTTTAAGAAAATCCATTTCAATATGGATGTCCTCTTGTTGCAGGAATTTGTCTATCTCAGGATAGAATTCAACAACGTTTCTGGGAAAATCTCATGGCATAAAGGTATTGATGTTTACTCCAGAGGTGAATCCGCCAAGGCAACTTGGTGGGCCTCATTGCAGAGAGACTTTGAAGTCTGAGTTACCCAGAATATCGGACACTGATGCCATCAACACCATAGATGGTCCAGGTTGATCTACCGATGCCACCGCGACATCGAATTTTTTGAGGAATGAATGCAGAGTCTCGCCAAACCTTTATTTGATTGAAGTGAGTAACATGACACTCTTGGGTCGATAGGCGTGGATCTTTGAGATGCATTTGAGTGTGCCGCCTTTAATGAAGCATTAAATAACATTGGCAATCTGGCCTTTGTTTTTGCGGAGTCGTCGCCAATTGCCCAATTTAGCGTTGGTGCCCCGAGCATGAACTCTTGAAGTGGATGGAAGCTGGTCTCTCGTTTCGAAGGCTCATATTTCGTGCCCCCATCCATGGGGGTTTTGTTCTGAGTAGTAGACTTCGAATCCATATATTTAATACTCCCTCTTCGCATCATGAGTCAGAGTTGGGTGAAAATCGATATGTTGGTACTCTGTCCATGTTAATGTCTTGTCTCCTATCCAGGCCCTAATTGCTGCATAGGATATACCCAGCCTTATCTGAACTTTCCAGTCTGGAAGTAAGTTTGGACTAGCAAATGGACATTCTCTCTGCATCCGTTTCGTGGACCTCAAGGGGCCTGTAAAGATCACAACATAAGTTAAATACAAGCACGTAAGCTATGCTGTTTGTGAATATTTCCAATGGTTATGCCCCCTGTTCAGGGGTAACGGCATAAGATAGATAGTCGGATCAATTCCCTTTCAATTTTAGATGAAGGATGGCGTATTCTAGATAGTTGGGGAAATCCTTAATCCTGAATGCCACGATCGTGCCAGATCATATTATGACCATAAAACCAATGACCGCTCAAGATCGTATTAAGGCCGGATAGAAATCCAAAAATCCTAGGGCTTCACCGGGTCCTTCCCAGTCGTGAATATTAAGTCGCATGACATGTCATTGAATAATTCATTCTCAAGGCTTCCTTCCAGTCGTTGTCTAGAATTGCGTAGGAAGCTTAGCATTAGGCATTAGTGTCAGCCTCCTGCACGTCCCCTTTAGTTGCTTCCTACTGGTCTATTATTACTATTGCGAGTGTGGCCCTCGCGTTTTGTTTAGCTTTGTTCTACGAACCTGCACTTGGTAAATGAAATTTTGTTTCTTTCGCATTATCCTGCACCTGTAAGCATTCCATAAGCAAATAGTTCGTGAAACATTATAAGTTATCAATGCAATTAAAAATTAAAATGCACTAAAGTAGTATGTATGTATGTATGGGTATGCCCCCAATCAATCATTAACTTAGTGCCTGGCCAAGGCTTGTTGAGGATTGATTAGGACCATAACTGTGTTGCCCCCATGTCCAGACATGGAGGATTCGGGCTCCGCTTTCATTCTTTTTCCCAGTCGTGTAACAGGATAGGAGCCCTTGAGTGGGATGTGTCATCATGCCTTTATATTCTCCCGATCCTTCAGCGGGGTAAGAGTTCTTGTGGCACTAAATGTCTAACACCTTTATACTCTCCCGATCCTTCAGCGGGTTAGACTTCGAGCTCTGTTCTTAGTCTGCTCACCGATCCTTCAGCGGGGCAGAAGTTCTGGGGGCGCTAAGTCTCTAGCGCCTTTATACTCTCCCGATCCTTCAGCGGGGTAGAGTGTATTTCGAGGCGGTTTTAGTCACGGTGCACCTTTATGCCTCGTGGACATTCTCTTTGGTCCTTTATACTCTCTCTCGAATCATGAGAGTTAGAGTGGTTCAGGCGGACGGTCATATCATTCGCCCCGGAGTTCCTTCTACACTCTAGTTCAAAGAGTGGGACTTTGCCATTTCAGATGTCGTTCTCAACATCGGTTCTAGTCTATGCTCCACGCTTCACTCTAGCGAATGGATCTTTTCGGACAATCGGTCGGATCACACTCATCCTAAGTTTATATTTCTATCCAAGCTCTGTGGATAGCATCAGTCAGTCAAACAGTTGGTAAACGTTTGCACGGGCTTTGTGTTCCTCCAAACAATCTATGGGAGGAGTAGTTGGTACCAAACTTCGGGTACCTGCATCATTCATATCATGTAAAAGCAAATTTCATGATTTGAAAATAATAGTATCAATGGGCACTGCTGCCCCCCACTATCGGGGTTCATGTAATCTGGTGGCATCGAGGATAGGATCGAGTCATATAGATGGTCACGCCGCGTCCATCTGGAGTCGGACTCTGACTTTGTAATTCAATGATTCATGTACAATTGTCTTGTGGTCTGCCACGTGTGAGCCAGGGATCAGATGGTCATCTCAGATCCACTTATAGTTATTCAACTTTCGTTAGACGCGGGGGCGCGGCTTTGCAAACGAGCAGTCCAGTCGGGCCCGTTACAGCAGTGCTCCATAACTCTACACATGGGTGTTAAAAGTCTGATCAGTACCAGATCTGAGGTACCTAAACAATCCATATATAAATTTTTCTGAGTTAATTACATCGGCAAGTCATAAAGAACGTAAATATAAGATTTATGGTTAAAAAGTAGTCCTGTTAGAGGAATGAATATTATTTTGAGAAAGAATTGGAATTGTGTGCTCTTTGCCGGTTAACTCTTCCTTATCTTGTCTCTGCCATGGGATGGTTGCCAGAATGTTAAGCTGATGACGAATATCTTTTCAAATTATTGCGGGGTGGCAGCCCCAAGAATGAATAGATCTTGATCAGGGTCTTGGGATGGCAAAGGCGGTTAGGTAAATATCATAAGCGAGTGATGAGGTCGCATCTCCTTTGAATCGCCTTTTTTCCACCATGCTGAGGGTAAGGATAGAGTGTCAGGAAGTCGCGACTGCACCACTAATGGAAGCACACCATCACATTGGTGTTAGGATGGCAATTGTCATGAGAAAAATGGATTTACGCTTATAGAAACTTTTGCACTTTCTATGCTAGAAAATAGGATATTACGGCTGGTGGGATAGTCATATCTCATTGATTTGCTGATAGGCCTTCGATTCTATATTGGGACAAGGGTTGGTGCGCAAACAATCAATCAGCTTTCGGGCGTGAGCATTCTAAACTTTCAACTTGCTAACTTTTAGGCAAGACTAAGGCAATTGGCCATGCAAACTCCTATGTATCAGCTTTGAATTTAGATGATGTAATCTTGAGCGATTCATGCTCAAATCTCTAACTGCCCCCAGCGTCTGGAGAATGAGTTACTTGGCAAATAATTGATGAAAGGAGTGGAAGTGTGAATCTTCACTTTCTAATTCCAAATCTTCGCTCGTTAGATGTTTCATTCATGTACATTTCCCATATAGCGGGAAGTTGACTAGTGATTCTGTCAAACCATTCAGGGCGGTAAATTCAGCAATGAGAATCATCGATTTCTATCTCGGGACAACCTTCCAAGGGAAATAAGCCATGTCGCCTAGCACTTCATATCTTGAGGCATAACAAACGATGGTACGCCATTCATTCTCGTTGCCGAAAGCATTCCGTGCTGCAGGAAGTTCCTTACGGAGGTTGTCGATGATTCTCACTCGGGTGTAGTATCCCACACTGGATCAACTTCTATATAATCAATGGTTGGAGTTCGTAGTGTCTTAATTGGGATCATCTCCATCTTCTCTGGATTGTCGGAACCTTCTAACTTGGTCAGATCATATGCCTTCTGACCTTCTATGTGCGGAATATGAGGCATGTTGTAACGTTCCAATCCACCCAACAGCTCTTCTACTGGTTCTAGGTAAGCTGCGAGTTGTGGTTTCTTCGATTGGAATACCTTTCGAGCCGCCGTTCGGGGGTTATCTGCAAAACTCCGGCGTTGGATCGTCGATCATTTCTTGCACCATCTGTATACAGTTTCCAGATGCTTGATTTCGTCTTTCATTCCGAGAGGCCATTTTCTTCATCTAACATATCCTCTTTAGGAACGGTACATTCAGTGATGAAGTTGGCTAATGCTTGCGCCCGTGCGGACCTCTTTAGAGGGAATTGAGATCAAACTAGTTTAGCTTTATGTTCCGTTCGAGCAACTTTCCAGATGCCTCAGGTCGCTACGGGCCCTATCATAGCGGCTAATGAGTGTGTATCACAATAGGATGAACTAGGAAATAGCAGGGGAGCTTTCTCAGAACAATCAGCAAGCTGTAGATAATATTTTCAATCTTTGGATAGTTGCGTTCTACCACGGCTACCTTCTTTCTCACATTATAGGCTAGTTTCTGGACCCTATCCTTCTTACCTACAAGTGGTGCCAACTTTCCCACCAAGTATCTGACAACTTTAATTCTTTGTTGTTCATGGATGTTTAGGATCATCGCAATTTGACCAGGGTTGATTTCGATCCTGTGTAAGCTAACTATGAAGCCAAGAAGCTTTCCTGATGCAATCGGCAAACAAACATTTCAAAGGGTTTAGCTTTATTCCAAATATTAAACATTTCTATTAGATCTGAAATGAAATAGGTGGATCGCTCAAACTCCACAAGAGTATCATCTACATGGACTTCCATGGGCTTTCAAGGCAGATACTTTCCCTGGACTGAGCATACGCCTTATTAGCTGTAGAAAGCAAGTAAGTTCACTTATTCGGAAGAGGTCTATATGAGATCCGATTTCAAGACCTTAATCAGATCGGCGTCGACAGTCGGAACATGTGTAGTTGCGTCATTAGATGTTACCCTTCTGCATCCCGAATCACCATCCTCTCTGGGATCTATGTCTTTGGGCAGATCATTGGGTAATTCCTTTTTTGATGCTCCCTTTATTCGCAATATTGATGCCTCCTTCACACTCCATTTCATCTGAAGGGGAAGCGTCTTTGAGTTTCACACCATCTATGTTGCATAGCATATTCTATCTAGCCAAATAATCGGCTTCTCCCATAACTTGGTCACCATAGACCATTCCCGCTCTATCTTCGGTTGGATATTTAGCAGTAGACACTAGGGTGCAATGCAGGCTCTAAATTCTATTGGAGCGGGTCTATTTGGACCTTGATCAGATAAGCTTGAATACGATAACATAGTTTGTGAGGTACTTTGATGTCAAAATCTTTTCTCTTGACCAAGGTCATGTGGTGGCTGGTGAGCAGTCAATTTGCTATCATCCGGACAAGGATCCGTATGTCCAATCATGGACTGCGGTGGTTCAATTGGTATCTGACTCTGGGAACCAAAGTGTGTTGATCTAACCCTTAGTCGATGGAAACCAATCTCCCTTGATGCGATTGACGGAAAATAATCATTTCAAAGGTTAGCCAAGCTATTCAGGGAGCAAACCAAAGAACATTTGTCTTTCATTACATCATTCAAGTGGAGGGTAACTTTGTAGTGCCAAGAACCTTATTTGCTATCGGACAACACATCATTGAGAATCATGGTCATTGGGATCTTTTGAGTCATCTTCAGAATAGTGTCCAGATTGTTTTATGTTAATGGCATTTGGGACTTCATTAGTTGGACAGGTTTAAGTCATGTAAACTAGGTGATCACTACTCGTTCAGGAACATCATCAGTTGCATTGGTGAAATCTATACACCAACGGGGCTCTGGGGGAGGAGGCTATTGTGATACAATCACTATCTCGTATACCGTCATAGCCGACATGCCGAATCTTTTCAATAGCCCCTCACATTGAATAACATCAATAAATAGGTGTGATGGCCCTAGGAGGAATTCCCGCCGTTGCCAATTTGTTGTCGATTTCCTGAGACTATCTACTGAACCTCGGTTGATAAGCCTTAATGATTATTGCAGGACAAAAACGTACTCCGAGCCGAAGGCGAGCCGTGCTTCGAGCCGAAGGCGAGGCCGTCAGCGGGTCCGGGCGCAGCACCGGTGGGGGCCCGACCATTTTTTCAATTTTGGATGATGGAGCCTTTTCTGAAATGATCTAAAAATTGTATTTTTTCCAAAAATAGTTGTTTTGGGTCGGATCGAAATTTGCCTTCAAGTTGCGATTTGGGCGTACCTTAGGATCGAATTATGTCCGCAGATCAAATCAAGTCAGATGGAGACACTCGGTTCGGATCGGGGTGCAGTTGTCGGTTTGGGTCGGATGATCTTCTTCATTATTTGCCATACGAGCACTATTGCTGGATCGGATCGGAAGCCCTCTTCCGGATCGGGTCGGATCCGACCCAAGGACATTCGAACCGGTTCTGGCACATATCAAGCTTTATACACGGTGATTGGGGATCGGATCAGATCCGACCCGTTCGACCTGGAGACTGATAACAGTGACTCTCACTTGCAGATCGAGAACATCCATTTGTTCTTCATCCGAACCGAAGACTGAAATATGCCGGAGCTGCCGTTTCCAATCTTTGTTAATCATCGCTGCTACAAGGCATGCTATTGGCTTCACGTCTGGAAGTCGTCATTTTTACAAGATCACTGGAAAAAAGAGAATTTGTCGGATTTCCTCATCGGATTTGGCGGTCCAATTAGTAGATTGGAGAATCCATAAACGTTGAGAATCTTCATTTCTCAGTGAAAGCACCAAAATGTTAGACCAAAAAATGGTCCTAACACCCAATTGGTTACATTTTGCAGAGAATAATGAGGAATCATGAACTAAAAGCAAGAAAAATCAGTCAACACACGAAATTTATAGTGGTTCGGCGTTAATGAGCCTACGTCCACTTCATAGTTTTTCATTTCATTCCAGAATTACAATTACAATGAACATTAACACTTAATCACTCAAATACCATGAATAATTCTCTCTGAATTCATTGATTTTCAGTGAAGAAGAAGGTGGTTATTGATGGGGGAATTCGGCTATGACTACCATGAATGAATGAAATGCCAAAAGTCCCCTGAAATCTCCACGAAATGCTATATTTATAGGAGAATAGAGGTTGCTCCTGGGATCGGTTCGGTTGTGATGTGGCAGCCATCCAGCGGGTCATGGAGAAGTGGTGGGAGAAGTGGAGAAACGGTTTCTAGATCATGGGCTGCCACATGTAAGTAGATCCGAATGATAAGCCTAGAAAATAGGAGCACGTTGAGGAGTGGTTGTAACTTTAGGCGGTTCGGGTAGAGGGTACTCCGATCCGATCCGGAGAGGGGGATCTGATCCGATCCGAAAGGGGTGATCCGATCCAAAGGGGGGATCCGATCCGCTCCGAAGAGGGGTCCGATCCGGTGACATTTGCATGAATTATTCAAGTTTTGCATCTTTCTATCACTCCACTCAAGTGATCGCCAATCAATGTAAGTTCGTACCCAAGTTCCTGCCTTTGGGTAGTCCGGTTACAAAGCAGGCTAACATATACGTATTAAATGTTATATAGTGTAATTAAAGTAATTAGCATAATAGTGACGTAATAAATGCGATTAGGATATTATTTGAATTTGAAATGTCCCCATGTATTGATTGCTAGTCTGTGTATAGGATGATTTTATATATATTAAATTTTGGCACACATACACGAGGTTAGTTGTTATTTATGGTATAAGCCTGCTCGGAAACCGACAAATCCAACAACCACAAGTAGGCCCAACTAATATGAGAGGTCTGGGTGCCATGGGCCATTCAAATATAGTACACTATGACACGAGGATAAACATACTTGTATTAGAAGCCTTTCCGGAGCCCCTTGCATATCCAACATCTACAGGTATTCGGTTTAATGTGAGAGGCCTAGTGTGTATATATAAAAATATATTGTGTAAATAGGCAGGTTTACTACACCTTGGGAAGGTCTTAAGTGGATGACTCTCCTATTATCTAGTTTGGATCTTAGGTGGTTAGGACTAGGATCCCCTCCGATGGTTTATTCCTTAGAGAGGAACCAATATCATGGGACCCACCCTTAGTAGATTCAAAGTAAGTCTATGGGTCCTCGTTCTCTAAAGTGGTTAGGTATAGCGGTAACGGAGCAGGGTTGCTGATGGGGGATGTCCACTTCCTCTAGAATCTTATAGGGGCTCAACTATGGACAAGATTGGTTTATAAATGATATGTAGCCATAGCATGGTCACTAACTATCTAAGGGAAGTCTTAAGGGACATAGGTGTTCTAATGTAATATCAGTTAAGTAGTAATGTTCGCAATACTACTGCTCATATTACAAGTGAGAGTATAAACTTAAGAACGTTGATGTAATAGGACATGGTCTTAAGAGGCTAGAGTCAGCCTCCAGGTTATAAGAGATCATAAGAATCAACCGTCAATAGGGCCATAAGTGACCGAGAATACCCGCCTCGTTGGGTCTTTACCCTAAGAACACTAATGAAGGTCTTAAGAGATTGACTTGGATATCCACCTCATTGGTTAGATACTTTGTGTTTGTGTGAATGTTTGTGTGTTGCATAGTCATACCTTGATATATGTAACCTGCTAAATCTTGGGTATGGACTTTAAGTAAATACTATATTTCAGTCACACAAAACTGTATGTTTTGACTGCTCTCCTTAACATATCTAATAGGTCAGTAGGTATGGTAGGTTCTATGGAGGAAGCAATGATGAAGGTTGAGGACGAGAACGGAGATAATATGCTATTATAAGTTATCATTGCTGTATTTCTTATGGAAACTTTTGATAATGAATTTATTGATGTACCTATGGAATAATTGTATCTTGACAATCTGCGTTTGAATTCTGCAGTTTTAATAAAGTGGTACATAATATTTTAATATTATATTTTCTCATTCCGCTGTGTGAGATTTCCATAACGAAATGTCTATATATTATTCTGTGCAAATGTAATTCCATACAGGAACCAACGACCCTTTAGAATGGCTCTAAGTTTCGATAGGCCTTTTTTGGGTTGAAATTTAGGATCATTTTGTGCGGGTTGTTACATTTGGTATCAAAGCATGGGTTACCAGATTATAGGGAAAGTATACATATAAGGGATGTATTTGTATTTTGAAAAAGGTTTTTCAAACTATATATATAATATAATATATTTAACCCAATAAGCATACGCATCAATACTAGGCAGTTTTATCGTTTTCTTCCCTTTTCAGCTTAAATACTATAGTTGGAGTATCCATTAAAGGATTCTTCCTTTTCTTTTTAGATAGTAGAATGGTTGATAATCCTACTGAGCAAGGAAACTGGGCAAGGCCTTGATACTTGCCAGAATTGTTCTAATAGTATCTTCGTACTATAGAACATGTCCCTGTTGCTAATCCCTCCCAGCGGTGCCTTCAACTCCTACCGCTGAGGTAGCCTTTGACTTTTCTAGTTTCTATAAGAGCTTTGCTAATCTCGGAGGGAAATCATTCACTGAAAAGGAGGGTTTTACTAGAGCCCAATCTTTGATATCGTACTGCGTAAGAATTTTCGAAGCTATTGGGTAGCGCGATGAAGTAAAAAGAAGGATTGCGGCCTGACACTTGAAAGAGGAGGCCCATGAATGGTGGAATTTAGTGTCCAAAGAGAATGAGGGCTGAATATTTACATGGGTCGAATACAAAACCTGTTTTGAAGCAATTTTTTACTAAGAGCTGAAATGACATTATAGTTGGAGAAATTTATCTACCTCAAGCAAGAAAGCTTGAGCTTACAAGAGTATGTGGCTAAGTTCATCATATTAAGTAAGTTTGGTACGGGTTTAGTAGACACCCCAATGAATAAAGCCTTGAGTTTTGTTAAAGGGTTGGACTCCCCACTAAAGTAAACTTTATTAGCGCAAGTAGCATTCGGGGCAACTTTCAAAACCCTAGTAGAGACAACTATCCTATGAATGATTAAAGGTTTCAAGGAGAGTAAGGAAGGTGAGAAGGGTGAGGGAAGTTCCAATAATAATAAAAAAGGAATGGAGAAAGAACAAGAAGAAAGAGGCAAATTCAAAAAGGAATCTAAGACTTGTACGAGGTGCAACTGCAAGGGCCATAAGGCTAAGTATTGTCGGACTTCGTTAGCGAAGAAGGAATTCAAAGGAAAGTGTTTCAACTGTCATAAGGAAGGACACATGTCTAAGGACTGCCGAAATCCTAAAGTTATCCAAAGTGGTCAAAATAATGCACTAGAGGCAACACTGATTCAAAGCCGACCCCCAAGAGACCAAGGACAACCCGCACTTGAAGGTATAACTTCTTGTTTTGGAATTTCTGTATACACCATGTTCGATTCCTGAGTGACTCATTCTTTTATCTCTAAGAGACTAGTTAATATGTTGAACCTTCCCATATTTATCTTTAGTAATCCAACAAAGGTGGCCAACCCTACGGGAGGGTCTAAGCATCATGAGTCGTTTTGCAAAGACCTAGTATTGGAGATCGACAATGTCGAATTACCTTGTGAAGCGTATGCATTGGATTTTATGGGGCATGACCTTATCCTAGGTATGGATTGGCTATCATTTTATGGAACCGTCCTAGATTGCGATAGGAGAATCGTTCTTCTTAGGAACCGAGGAGGACGTAGTCTGAGTATTCCTTGTAATGTTAGGAACAAAGTTAAAGCCTTATTATATTCCTTATCTCCTAGTTCAGAAGTACCATCTTTGGTCCCTATAGTATGCGATTTTTTGTATGTCTTTGAGGAAGTCACGGGACTTCCACCCCACAGAGAAATCTCCTTTCGTATTGACCTGGAGAAGGACGCTAGACTAGTAGCATTACCCTTGAGGCATATGGCGCCTAAAGAAAGAAGGGAATTGGATAAGAAGATTTCAGAATTACTACAAAATAGTTTCATTCGGCGAAGTACCTTATAATGGGGTGCATTTGTTGTGCTTGCCACCAAAGTAGACGGATATTTAAGACTTTGTGTGGATTATAAGGAATTTAATAAGTTGACCAAGAAGAATAGGTACCCCTTAACTAGAATCGATGATCATTTTGACCACTTGGGAGGAACTAGAGTATTTTATGAATTATAACTCTCCATATGATTTCATTAGTTGAGAATTGCAGAGGACAACAATGATAAAACCACGTTTAGGATGCCAGATGTATTATTCTGGCAGGAAATTATACCCTTCAGATTGATGAACGTACCTTCCTTCTTTGTTGACCTTATGAGTAGAGTGTTTAGGGGCATTCTAAATAAGATTGTGGTTGTCTTCGTAGTTGATATCCTTATATTTTCAAAAGACCATAAAGAGCATGAAAACCACTAAAGACAAGTGCTAGGGATATTAAGAAAGAACCAATTGAAAGCAAAATTCTCGAAGTGCCATTTATGGAGGGAAGAAGTTAGATTCTTAAGACATATTGTGTCAAGTGAAGGCTTTGCCGTAGACCCCTCGAGGATCGAGGCAATTATGGAATGGAGGATACCTTGAAATGCCCCAGAAATAAGGAGCTTCCTTTGATTAGCCGGATATTATCGTAAATTCATTAAACACTTGGCAAATATTGCTACTCCTTTAAGCCAGCTGACTAAGAAAAAATTGGTATTTTCTTGGAATAATAAATGTGATGAGGCCTTTAAGAAAGTAAAGGAAGCATTAACTAGCGTGCCAGTCCTTATTATACCTAATGGCTCGAAATTATTTACATTTTACAGGATGCACGCGGGACTGGTTTAAGAGTGGTACTTATGAAAGAAGGAAGAATAGTTATGTTGATTCCAAAAATGTCATTGACACCCAAGATTCTTAATTACTTAAGAATATAGTTTTGCATACGGAATATAAGTGCAGAAGAAGTAGTAATTGCTACAGGTGATTTATAGCGGTTCTGTACCATGAGGGGCCTACGTCCACTTTGGAAGAGTTGCTGATACTTTATTGACAATAATGATTTACATGTTATAGCCTCTTTTAGGCATCTAGTTACAAGCATTTCCATGTAATTTGGAGTCATAATCATCATATATGAATGTTGAAAAAAGTCACTTTTGTCATGCTTCTTCCTCAAAGCAAGGATGCCATTAAAGAGGTCCCTTGGCGCTCTTAAGAGATGTCAAATTAGGTATTTTCCAACCCCTCTAATAAATGAGCGTTGAGGTATTTATAGTGGAGTGGTTAGGTGGGAGTAGGTAGGATTTGGGGACCACGCAGCAGAAAATCGCATCCCAGAGCAACGCACAGCAAAAATCGCATCACCGAGGCTAGTAGAAGGAAAATTGCATCCCTATATGGGATGTAATTTTCGTATCCTAAGTGATGCGGAAATCGCATCCCAAAGGGGTGCGTTGCAGCTCGAGTAGGCGAGCGCCCCGTGCCTTGCATGCATATGGTCATCGCATCCTTAGGATGCTATAGCATCATATAAGGGATGTGATAATATCGCATCCGAGGGATGCATATTATCGCATTTGATAGGTGTGATGTCATCGCATTAGAGGGATGCGATGCGAAGATGGCGTGAGACGGGTGGTAGGGGTTGGCTTGTCACATAGGGTGATGCGAGCAATGTAATGCGATAGGAGGGATGCAAGCCGTATAGCGCAAGGCTAAGGATGTAAGGCGATGCGAGTTTTGGTGATGCGATATGGCTGTTATGAGGAGTTGTGTGGCCATCTCTTGCTAAATCTCTCCTCGGCTAGAATATTCAACACCTTGGCGACACTTCAAGCTTTGGTACCACGCAACGTGTTGAGTCGAGTTGGTCTTATGTACTTTTGGGAACTGGACTAAAAAGTCGGTCAACATTTTCCGCCTAAAGTACATCTTGTCTTGGCAGGATGTGCTTTCTATTGAGAAGGTGTTATTGGGAAATGGAAAGACTTCCTGCTTGTTGAGTATTTGGTTCGCTTTGTTGAACACGTCGAGAATTCTGATTCATTGGTAGCTTGTCTGAATATCTAATCCCTGTCTATTCATGAATTTTAAACATTAGTCGCTGACTCCCAATTGCACCAAAGTGCAAACGATTCGTTATCGGGATAGAATCGCGTATGCACTCACACGTTTGTACGTGGTTTTGCACGATATGATCTGAGTTGGAAATAAAATACGAGTGGGAAGTGTGATGTTGAGGTGTGTGCGTATGAACATATGTACACACAAACGTGCCACACATACACGTATATATATACATATTATCTTTATAGATATATGTATACACATATTATCTTTATAGATATATGCATAAATATCCTCTCTTTTTTTGGTTGCATCGCATTTCCTGGTAGGGGTCCAAAATATTGCATCCCAGTGTGATGCGATATTTTGCATCCCAGTGGGGTGCGAGGTCGTGCATCTCTGAAGGGGTGAGATTCTATCGCATCCCCGAAGAGATGCAGTACAAGTGGAATGGGCCAAGGCCCATTCTGTAACGAACCGGATTTCGCCCGACCCGATCGATCGCAAAATCGACCAAGACCATTCAAAACCCAAATACGTTAACTCTGGGAATACAACACATTAGAACAACAACAGACTTTTATAAAACATTATAATAATGTTACATCAGAGTACAGAACATATCAGAGTACATTGAATAAAATTATAGCGGAAGATGAATTTCAAAAAATTAAATACAATAAACAACGGAAGACTTCTATGCTCTGGACACAGCTTTAGGCTTCAATCCAGAATCCTGCTAGAGATAAGGACCTTTAGACAAACTACTCGACTACCCGTATGGAAAAGAGGGCACCCGAGTTTGCAAAGGTGGAAACAAACAACGGGTCAGTCATGGGACTGGTGTGGGAATTCTTAACTAAAATAACTAATAGCAATAAGGCAAATCCAAGGACCACACCGCTAACGCGGAACGGATTTTATTCCAATGGATTGTCGGTGCATAAATTAAAGTAAATCGTTAAACAACGCAATGCCTTTTAGAAAAATGAAACCATTATAAGACTCAAGTTGTAACACCCCACATCCGTTAGTGTCACTCACAAAGGGAATGCACTAAGTTCTGTGGAGCATTATAGGTAAAAGATGCAGATAAATTACAAGACAGACAAATTTAAAACAGCGGAAAATAAAACTTTACTTTATTGATAAAGTAATTTGTATAACAATTGTTTTTCAATATCAGAGTATATGTCTTACAAAAAAGGAAGAAGCATAAAATAACATTTATATTCCCCAATGTAGCATGAGCCAGCCATAGCAAGAGAATCCAAGCAAATCTTCGACTAATCTTCAAGTTGGGAAAGAGTAACGGTCAATCTAATCTGAGCTATACTATTCCCTCCTTTACAACCTGGGGGGGAGACGGAAGAAAAGAAAGCGAAAGAAAACAGAGTCAGACATAAAGTCTGGTAAGTTCAGTAACTTTTAGCATGTGAACACGGAAAGGCAACACGACATGAATTAACTGAATACAAGATAATACCGTGATGATAGGGCTAACAAGATAACATAAGATTAACGCAAGATATGCTAAGGCAAGATAATGTATGCTTCACTACTTTCTCTGTTATTCTGGTTTCTATATCTCTGCACCGCCTAACTAGTGTCTCAACTAGTAATCTGTATAAAATGATAACGTGATCCCAATCCCCGTAATCGTGGTTGCCTTTAGGTGTACATATATTATTTATTACCTAGATCTAATCTGGGGTTTTCTATCGAGCGCTTTCTAGATTCGACTAGGCTTTATGCGACTTATCTAATACTTCTCGGATTCAGGGTTTATGCCACCTAGGTCCAACTAGGGATTATGCTACCTGTCGAACGGTGCCCCTAGTCTAGGACACACTACCCAGAGTCCCGTGGCAGATATCTAGTTGCACATGTCCTCTATATGTGCGGCCCGAGTCCCGTGGCAGGGCTAATCAAGAAACACGGAACTCAGTCGGGAGCTTTAAGTTATCTGCTGATGCAGATGCTAAGGTCTGTTTTTCCAGTGGCTATGGTCCCACTCGACCCCTCCCTCAACTAATGAAAGGCACACCTTAAAAATGAGAACTATACGCAGGCCCTTTATGCCCCACTAACCTATGGCCATCCTCACCCATAACTAGATAGCAAGTATATGATCTTTTGGAGTTCTTCGCCTTTCCGCTTTACGTATCTCGACTGACTCAAGATGGTAGGTAGACGACGAGTCGCTATCACAAGGCTACTGGTCTCGCCGAATCACGCTGGTCCATCCTAGTCTTTAGGTTGCCATATATTGCAACCAAGGCATACCCTGGGTTCTTCTCACGCAGACCTTAACCTCTGTGAGCCCAGGCGGATCATCTGCATTCTCACAGAGGGATACCAAGAGTACCCTTACGTCCCCTCGAAGCCTCGGGCTTCGTAACCCAATTCGTTGGAGCCTTCTTTAAGATCAGATGGACGTTCGCTCCTCTTCGTGTTATACTAATGATTACTACTTAGTTTTTCTAACTAAGGTTTACCACTTAGTTTATTTAACTAAGGTTTACTTACTTAGTTCGGTTTACCGCTTAGTCCATTTAACTAAGGTTTACTTACTTAGTTCTCTTTCTCGTCAAGTTGGATTGGCTAAGTGTCGTTAGTCAATTTAAGTTAACTTGACCCATTCATTTATCGTGTTAAACTGGTTAAGTGTTATCAGTAATTCATGTTGACTTAACCCTACCACAAACCAAGTTATATTGGTTAAGTATTTTCTTATTACTTAACCCTACCCATTCATCTTGTATTGGTTAAATGTTCCCTTTAACCTAACCTTGACCATCTGTTCTGACTGACATGTTATAATGGTTAAGTGTTTCCTTAGCTAACTTAACCCTAACATCTGTTTAGCTAACATGTTCTAATGGTTAAGTATTATCCCTTCATGTTTAACTTAACCCTCATTTATTTATCGCACTCTGATGGTTAAGTGTTCAAGTTTACTTAACCCTACGTTCTAGTCCCATTAACATACTAAATTGGCTAAGTGTACTTACTTAACCCCACCTTCTACTCTGGTTAACATGTTAAATTGGCTAAGTGTATTAAACTTACTTAACCCCTCCTTCTAGTCTGGTTAACATGTTAAATTGGCTAAGTGTTTTCCTTAATTACTTAACCCCTACAAATCTTGTCTTACTACCATGTTAAGTTGATTAAGTATTCCTATGGACTTAACCCTCCCACTCTAGCTTAAGTTGGTTAAGTGTTCCTATGAACTTAAGCCTCCCGTTCTAGCTTAACTGTGCTAAGTTGGTTAAGTGTTCTTATGAACTTAACCCTCCCATTCTAGCTTAGCTTTAATTGTCTTATTAAAGCACCGACCACTCACATTAGACAGGTATTGTTGTGGCTGTCGGTATGCCGGTTGGGTCCGGGCAGTCTTACGTCACAACTCAGTCTAACCTCGGGCCTTTATTGGGCTCAATGCCTTAACCTCCCACATTGGATAAGTATTGTTGTGATTACTGGATAGCCGGGCGGACCCGGGCAGGTTTACATCACAACTCAATCCAACCTCGGGTTAAGCATATTCGTATTGTCTAAATTTACATTTCTCATTTAGGACGAATCCTATAAGTAAATTACTCCTAATTTACTTATTCCATAATTACTCTTTAATGCACATTTATCCATATTTATTATTATGGCCCATTTCCCCCATAAATCAGTTATTCTTATACCATTTTTGTCCAAGCCTAATGTTCATGTCAATTACTCACAATTATGACTAAATTCAAAATTGTGCTAATATACTCATTATGCCAAATTAACTTAATTTAGCTAATCCAACCCTGATTTAATATTCTAATTTCAGCTCATGTCAAACTAGACTTATTTTTCTAGTTTGCAGTTTATGTAAAAACTAGATTTACAAGCCAATACTGGATTCAAATTATACATCCTATAATTCGTATCAAAATTACCCAATTTGAATTTAATAGACATGCTATAATACACGTCCTAAATTATGCCAATCACAATTATGTTCATGTTCCAAATTATGCCAATTTTCAAGTTTACAAATACGTTTTAGTCAATTTCATGTTTTCCCAAATCGTGTTCCCACCTTTCGTATAATCGTGATTCATCCTAGATTATAAATAAATCTAGATTCATGGATAAAAGGGAATGAACCAAAATGCCATGAAAAGATAGACATAATAACTGGCATAAGATGATAATTCACTAATTCACTAATTTCAGATCTAACAAATTACACTGAATAAATTGATTTAAAGCTTCGAAGGCCTATAGATCTGATAATATTATGACATGAAAAGGGTTGAATAAATAACATAGGTTCATGTATATGGGTAGATCTAACTTAATAGATAAATTCCCATAATCAAGATCCAAGGATAATTAAGAACAGACTGGAATAAATAATCAAGTTTAGATCCAATTTCACAGTCATAATCTTAGGCAATAATATCATGTTCATGAATCATAGGTAATTATCCACTACTGTCCTTGTCATAGTCATAGGCATTGGTTTATGCTCCTAGTCAAAGGCTTATGTTCATAGTCAAAGGCTTATGTTCATAGTCAAAGGCATATGGTTTCAAAGGCCACAGTTCCATATTCATAATCTTAAGCATTGACAATTTAGTCACAATGTGTTCTAGGCCATAATCAAGAATCAGATCCAAAGTCATAAACAAGCACAGATTCAATGAAATGATAAGGCATATTTCTTATATTCTTTTAATTTCATGTCACAAATAGAAAAAGGCGTTCAAATCTAAAAAGTAACCGACTTACATTGATTGGATCTAGAAAAGAATAGAAAGATAGCGTTGCTTGAAGCCGTTGAATCTTTACTTGAATCCTAACTTGTTTTGAATCTTCTCTTGAAAGACTTGAGCAGCATATCCTCGTCTTGATTTATATTTTATTTTAATCTATTTATTTAGATTTAGAGGAAGAAGAAGAAGCCATGTCCATCAAGAATTTGTGCAGCATAAGGTTAGAGAAGAATGGTGCAAAGAGAAGGAGACTAGGGGGCTGTTTATATAGGATTGCAAGTTAATTTGAGCCGTCGATGAAGCCAAGGTTAATCAAAGCCATCTGTTCTAAAGAGAAGCCAATTATGTTCACAATTACTTTCTTAATGTGCATTATTAAAATTTATTATTAAATTTGTACGAAAATTAGATACATCCCCCCTTTACGCATTTATTATTAAATTTGTATGCACATTAGATACATCTCCCCTTTACACATTTATTATTAAATTTGTATGCACATTAGATACATATCCCCTTTACACATTTATTATTAAATTTGTATGCACATTAGATACATCTCCCCTTTACACATTTATTATATTAAGCATTGGTTATTCTTAAATTAGTAACTTTAGTGTTAACAGAAATACGGGGTGTTACACAAGTCCCATCGCACAATGCAACGCAAACCAGAGGATAGAGTTTTACCTTATAATGGTCCAAAAATGCTTGATACGATAAAATGGATTTGATATTATTATTAGTGTATACATGTTTTTAATAAAAACATTTCAATCATAATGTATCAATCCTAGACGACATAGTAACCCATCCTACTATGTAGCCATACTAGTAATACAATCAAAACCGCATGGTGTCGTATTGGAAATTGGGTTTCCATCATGAGTCAAGGCTAAGGAGGAGCTCCTTACCGATTCGAGACACTCTAACTAATGTCTTAGGATCCCCCGTAGAGATTATTTCAAAATATGAATACCATTCAACACATGAATTCCTAAACAACGAATGAATATCAATTCAACACATGAATGTTTTCAATAGTTTTTATATATGAATAAAAATGTGATTTTTATTATCGAACTATTTATTTCAAAATATGAATGCCATTCAACACATGAATTTCTAAACAACGAATGAATATCAATTCAACACATGAATGTTTTCTATAGTTTTTAGATATCGATAAAAATGTGATTTTTATTATCGAACTATTTATTTCAAAATATGAATGCCATTCAACACATGAATTTCTAAACAACGAATGAATATCAATTCAACACATGAATGTTTTCTATAGTTTTTAGATATCGATAAAAATGTGATTTTTATTATCGAACTATTTATTTCAAAATATGAATACCATTCAACACATGAATTTCTAAACAACGAATGAATATCAATTCAACCCATGAATGTTTTCTATAGTTTTTAGATATCGATAAAAATGTGATTTTTATTATCTAACAGTTTATTTCAAAATATGAATACCATTCAACACATGAATTTCTAAACAACGAATGAATATCAATTCAACACATGAATGTTTTCAATAGTTTAAGCATATGAAATTAATTCAAACACACAAATATTATTCAAAATTTCGGCAGCATAACGGCAGGGTAGTTACACCGGCACCGTCCCTAGTACGGCTCCTCGCTCTACCTTAAAACCTCGCGGTTTTTGACAATGGGAAACATGCATCTAGTTCGCACGCAGGCGGCATGTATATATATTTATTTATTTCCACAAACTAATCCTAAGTGGTTTCAACCAAATATTTCACAACCACAAATGGGTATTTTTCAACCACAATCAACCAATATCAATCACAAACAATCCCAAACAACCATTCGTCATCAACCAATTATCACCACAATTTCAATCAATAAATATCGTCCATGGTTTGTGGACGAGGGGCGTATATATATATATATATAAATATATAGCAATTCACTTTCATATTCACACATATATTTATATTTTTAAATCAGAAATCTCACCAATAGCTATCCAGTACCACGACACTTCCTTTATAGAAATCTTCGCCTTTTTGTCGCTCTCACCCGTATTCTCTGCATATGTAAAAATAGAATTTTTACTATGCTATTCAATATATAAAGATATGATTTTTACTTTCGCTTTCAACATATAAAAATATGATTTTTACTTTTGCTTTCACATATAAAAATATGTTTTTCTATTTTTCTAAAAGAAATCAGTTTTAATTTCTTTTTAAAATATCAGTTTTAAAATTCCTTCGGCGGCGTTCGCCTGAGGGGGGGGGGGCTCTTCGTCGGTCGATTAGCTTAGGTTTTTTTTTTTTTTTTTCGTTTCGTTTTATGATTTGAAATTATAGTGAAAGGGGGGGGGGGCAAGCAGAAGGAAAAGGGGGAGAAAGTATATTTTTTTTTTTTTTTTTTTTTTAATTATTTAATTATTAAATTTCGCAAAAGGTTGACTTTTACACACGACCTCGAAACGAGGCCCACCGCCTGTCGTCCTTAGCGTTTTACCCTCATTCCGAACACACTGGGATATGTATCGCTAGCTGATTTGATCGTTACAATCAGTTTCCTTTTGAATTTTCATTTAAATCACTATATTGAATTTTAAACGCACATTTCAAATTACCGGGGTCACATACTAACTAGAAAAATTCCAGAAAAATATTTTCTAGCTTCGTATTGACGATACGGTCCTAACAAAACTAGTTTCGTCGAATTCTGAGACCGTTTGAAAAATGGTCAATTTCCAGTCGATTAAAATCAACAGAAACTGGTCAAACGCGTTTTCCTTTGCCACGCTCACATATTGATTCGAAAAATTATGAAATTTGAAACCTAGCAATAACCTGACACTGCGGATCTAACAAAAGTGGTTTCGTCGAAATCCGAGGTCGTATGCAAAATGTTCATTTTTAAGGGCCTGAATTCCATAGCGACTATTCAGAATTTTCAACTGGACATATCTTTTGATTCCCGCTATCAAATTTCGATTGGTTAGATTCGTTAGAAAGATATCATCAATTAGATACTAATGTTTTTGGTTTCACTAAAATCCAGATTGTTTTGCACCCGGTATATTCAATTGAAGTTTGAAATCGAATTATCGAACTACCGCGCCATTTTCAATTCTATATATAATTATAATTAATTATATTGGTTTTCAAATGTCGATTCAAACTCATTTTCATCGCCATTATTTAAAATATTTATTTTAAATATTTAAAATCCATTATTTTAGCCAATTTAAAATTTTTAAATTGGTTCAGATTTTCTGGGTCGTTACAAGAACCTTTGGATAGCTGCAGGGCCAGTCCACACATACAGCTTCGTGGATTAGTTATTCTTGAACACACGTTTCCCGGTCTTATAGGACCTAACATCCAAGGCGCCTCATTCCATCATCCACATAAGTAAAATATCAGCCAGTTTAAGCACCGACACTACTTCTAGCTAGAAAGAAACATGCTGCTCTCCCTGCGTTCCCTTCTCCCGTTTTAGACTCCACCGGGTTGTGAGGCTCGTGAAGTTACGTAATACACAAAGCTATGCTTATTCAAGCTGTGCTTTGATCATCCCACAAGGCCCTGATTTTCAACAAAAGCCATGATCATTGGCATCTTGGCGTGCCACATTGACAATTCACGCCATGCGACCAATCACTATTAATATATACCAGGGTGTTAAGCAGAGAATAAATTCTCCACCACCAAACAGATATACATTAATAAAAATCAATCTTATTTACATGGAATGAAATTCAACGTCGGACACACATCCATTTACAAGCTTATGCTCTGGGTCTGAGCGAAAACCAAATCCGTGCAATCAACCTATACGTCCGGACAATTTCCACTTCAACCCCTTCAAGGTAGCTACTCCAATCACGGGCATTAGCAGTCGTCGTCCATTCGAAATGAAGATCGTCGGTCTTCAGTCGCCATCTTCAACTCTTCGACTTATATCGACGTATAATCATTTGAAATGAGATTTAACTCGGACTTTCCAAATGATCCTCGCATATATATATATATAATTTAAAAATCATTTCTTATCGTTTTTAGTATTTAATAACGATCTATTGCTATTTTTTTATTTATATAAAAATAGCTCAAATCAATTTAACGACCTTCAAGTTAAGAGGCGACCTTGGCGCTGTTTTCACCCAAATTTGTTTTACACATTTCTCTAAATCTAACCGTTGGATTTTAACACAATTCATATCATTGGAAAGATCTACCCAAGGCGAACCTAAGGTTTCAGTTATGGGAAAATCCGACGGTCGGATCTTTCGGTATAACCGTTTAAAAGTACAATACCAAAACGCGAATTACCACGCTCGATTCGTTAAATTTTAATTTATTTATATATAATTATATATAAATAATTCCTTCGTCCATTTCATTATTGTGATTATCATAACAAGTAAAGAACACTTGGTTTCATAACACTTTGATATATATAACCTAACACACAGTAATGTTTATTTTATTTTAATTCACACACACATCCTAGACGTAGCACTAAATATGTTTGTATTTCCTTTGCATTAACGTAACGTTAAACTATGTTTTTTTCCTCCCTAATGCATTTAACATATCACTATTATGTTTATATTTCTATGCATTTTCTTGACTCTAAAATATGAATATATTTCATATGCATTTTCATGACTACAAAATATGAATGTATTTCATATTCAATATCGCTACAACCAAATATGATTATACTTCATATGCAATATCGCTACAACAAAATATGACTTAATTTCATATGCAGTATCGCTACAACAAAATATGAGCTACAACAAAATATGACTTAATCTCGTATGCAATATCGCTACAACAAAATATGACTTAATTTCATATGCAATATCGCTACAACAAAATATGACTTAATTTCATATGCAATATCGCTACAACAAAATAGGATTATGTTAAAAATTATATTCCTAACACATACAAACATGTTCCAAAACATGTACATTTTATGCGCTTCTCATTTACCTCTTTACTAGCATATTAAAAATAACGTTTTAACATACAAAATATTTTCTAACGTTGCACGTTAACATAAAAAGAATATGTTTACATTAAATCAATTCTAAAATTTCATGTTAACATAAAAAGCATATTTTTATGTTTAATCAATTCTAATACACATGTTAGTATGAAAAGGATATTTATGTTTAACCTGACATCTCTAAATCAAATGGCATATTCATATTAACATGACCATTCTACTAAAACGTGTTTTTATTTGCATGAATTCACAACATGATTCTAATGTGTATTTATTTCATACACAAATTCTAATATGTACTAAGAATAAAATGTCTTTTTTTTATACACAAATTCTAATATGTACTGACAATAAAATGTCTTTTTTTTTTAATCTATACACAAATTCTAATATGTGCTGTGACGATAAAGATAATTCTTTAATTAACATACAACCTCCGTCTCAATAGAATACCTAAAAGTAATGCATTCATTTTTGTTGACACTTCTAGTTCAACAAAAATGTAATTTTCTTTTTCTTTTTATTTTCAAATCTCTTTTTAACAAAAATATAATTTTTGTTCTCAACCATCACATTTAACAAAATGTACATTTTTATTTCAACTCTTTCCTTTAGACAAAAATGTGAATTTGACGCTACTAATATATATTGACAAAAATGTGAATTTTTACTCTACTCTTTTATATCGACAAAAATGTGAATTTTGACGATACTAATTTATATTGACAAAAATTTGAATTTTTACTCTACTCTTTTATATCGACAAAAATGTGAATTTTGACGCTACTAATTTATATTTAAAAAAATGTGAATTTTTACTCTACTCTTTTATATCGACAAAAATGTGAATTTTGCGCTACTAATTTATATTGACAAAAATGTGAATTTTTACTCTACTCTTTTATATCGATAAAAATGTGAATTTTGACACTACTAATTTATATTGACAAAAATGTGAATTTTTACTCTACTCTTTTATATTTGACAAAGATGATAAATTTTGTCGCAACTCTTATATTTGACAAAGATGATAATTTTTGTCGCAACTCTTATATTTGACAAAGATGATAATTTTTGTTGCAACTCTATTCTCTAATTATCATAAACATTCATTTCGACATTCTAATAACAAAATGATAATTTTGTTTGATTCAATTCTCTAATTAACATAAACGTTAATTTCAACATTCTAATAACAAAATGATAATTTTGTTTGATTCAATTCTCTAGTTAACATAAACGTTAATTTCAACATTCTACATAATACAACAAACATAGATCAAATCACGTATAGAAAACAGCAAAGTATTACGGCATATGAATAATACTACAATTATCATTAACAAATTTTAAATATAAAATGAAAGAATAGAATTTCTCACATCGTTATTGAGTTCTGCGCTGTTCAGATCCAAAATTCATCAAAAATCCGACTTGCTCAGAATCAGGCCTAGTCAGTTTCATCGCGAAGATCTCGGTCTCACGATCGTGGCGCACCTGGAATCGTTCCGTTTTGAGTTCGTATGAGTGAGATACGGTTAAATTAAAATTGGATAATTTGAATTTAAATTAATTAAATAATTAAAAGTTGGAAAAAGTCAACCTTCCTCCTTCTTCCTCCTCCCATATTCAGGCCGTTACTTTCATTATTATTGAACCCATTAGGTTCAAAACTAGGTCTCCACTTATCTCGGGATTAGTGAGGCTAGAAATCGATCGGAAGGTGGCAAATCGAAGAGGGAGGAGAGAGCTACATGCGCCGGAAGTGGTAGGGGGTGCGGTGGGCGCGGCGGGGCTGTTTTGAGCATGGGTTTGGGGTGCTTTCCCTCGAAATCCGTGCACTTTTGGTCGATCATAACTGTATGAAATCGAAGCTAAGGAGAATCTCTTCGATTTGGTGTTTGTAGTTCTGATTTTCACTGAGTGGATTAGGAGATATTGAGAAGCGAAGTTTCGGCCATTCTAGGCCATGGAAAATGTAAGTGGCGGCTGTGTTTTGGTAGGGAAGGATTAGAGTTGAGGTTAATTTATATTATTTAATTAGTTAATTAGCCCATTAAGGCCCGATTTAACCCAAACTTAGAATTAGGCACAACGACTGTCGTTCTCACCTATTAACCCCTATTCCGGACTCATCTAGCTATGTCCCACAGGCCCAAACGATCATCTTGACCCAGTTTTCCTTATTTTAAAATTTAAGTCTTTTAATTCTAATTCAACCGTACAAAAAAATTTACCATGGCCACAAATTAACTTCAAAAATTCCCGAAAAATATATTTAGCTATGTTTTGACACTACGGACCTAGAAAAAATTAATTTCGTTCCATTCTCAGCCTATTTGAAAAATGGCCAAGGCGTATATATTAAATATTAAAAATACATTTTTAAACAAATAATTTCTGAAACTCGAAATATATAAGTGTTTACTGTTTTTCAATGTAGAAACGTCATTCCGAACTCAATGGAAGTGGTTTCGAGTTCAACTTCCTTCGTATGCAAAAAGTGGCATTTTTGACCTTTATAAATTTCATAGCGACCTTTCTAAATTTTAATTTGGGCATAACTTTTGATTCTTGCCATGAAATTTCAATTTTTCAGATTCGTTAGAAAGATATTTTTAAATAGATTCCAAAATTTTTGGTTTCACTAAAATCCGTTAAATTTTGCATCCTGTACGGTCAGTCAAAGTTCAAGTTTGACTTTTCAAACTACCGCGCTATTTCTAACTCTTTTTATAACTAAAATTAAATTATTCATTCTAACTTCGATTTAAATCAATTTTTAATCATTATTATTTTAAATAAATTATTCTAAATATCAAAACTCATTAAAATTACCTAAAATAAATTTTTAAATTTACCCCAAAATTCAGGGTTGTTACAGTCTCCCCCACTTAAAAACTTTTCGTCCTCGAAAAGGAACGAAGCTAAAGTTGTTTAATTATCCTATCTCATCTTTTATTCTTTAATTCGTTTCTATAATTTTATTAGTTGAACTAATAATTACACTACACAACCATCAATCAATTAGTTGATTAACTTTTTAAATATTTATAACTTTTGTATATTCAAAAATCATATTTTATAAAATAGATTATAATTACAAATACGTATATAATAAGCTTGCTACTCTCAACTCATTCTAGGGCATTATTAACCCCATCTCTAATGAGTCTTTTCATTCTAGGATACTATTGATCCTATCTCTAATGAGTATTCTTATTGGATATTACTAATCTAATCTATGATGAGTCTTTTGTTCGGTTCTAATGAGTTGTATCCCAAAGATTTGAGCTAACCAGAGCTCTGATACCAACTGTAACGACCCAGATTTCGCCCGACCCGATCGATCGCAAAATCGACCAAGACTGTTCAAAACCTGAATACGTTAACTCTGGGAATACAACACATTAGAACAACAACAGACTTTTATAAAACATCATAATAATGTTACATCAAAGTACAGAACATATCAGAGTACTTGAATAAAATTACAGCAAAAGATAAATTTCAATAAATTAAATACAATAAACAGCATAAGACTTCTATGCTCTGGACACAGCTTTAGGCTTCAATCCAGAATCCTGCTCGAGATAAGGACCTGTAGACAGACTACTCGACTGCCCGTGTGGAAAAGAGGGCACCCGAGTTTGCAAAGGTGGAAACAAACAACGGGTCAGTCATGGGACTGGTGTAAGAATTCTTAACTAAAATAACTATTAGCAATAAGGTAAATCCAAGGACCACGCCGCTAATGCGGAACGGGTTTTATTCCAATGGATTGCCGGTGCATAAATTAAAGTGAATCGTTAAACAACGCAATGCCTTTTAGAAAAATGAAACCATTAGAAGACTCAAGTCCCATCACACAATGCAACGCAAACCAGAGGATAGAGTTTTACATTATAATGGTTAAATGATGCTTGATACGATAAAACAAACTTGATATTATTATTAGTGTATATATGTTTTTAATAAGAACATTTCAATCATAATGTAACAATCCTAGACGGCATAGTACCCTATCCTACTATGTCGCCATACTAGTAATACAATCAAAACTGCATGGTGTCGTATTGGAAATTGGGTTTCCATCATGAGTCAAGGCTAGGGAGGAGCTTCTTACCGATCCGAGACACTCTAGCTAATGTCTCAGGATCCCCCGTAGAGAACCCTTGGATAGCTGCAGGGCCGGTCCACACATACAGCTTCGTGGATTAGTTATTCCTGAACACACGTTTCCCGGTCTTATAGGACCTAACATCCAAGGCGCCTCATTCCATCATCCACATAAGTAAAATATCAGCCAGTTTAAGCACCGACACTACTTCTAGCTAGAAAGAAATGTGCTGCTCTCCCTGCGTTCCCTTCTCCCGTTTTAGACTCCACCGGGTTGTGAGGCTCGTGAAGTTACGTAATACACAAAGCTATGCTTATTCAAGCTGTTCTTTGATCATCCCACAAGGCCTTGCTTTTCAACAAAAGCTTTGATCATTTGCATCTTGGCGTGCCACATTAACAATTCACGCCATGCGCCCAATCACTATTAATATATACCAGGGTGTAAAGCAGAGAATAAATTCTCCACCACCAAGCAGATATACATTAATAAAAATCAATCTTATTTACATGGAAAGAAATTCAACGTCGGACACACATCCATTTACAAGCTTATGCTCTGGGTCTGAGCGAAAACCAAATTCGTGCAATCAACCCATACGTTCGGACAATTTCCACTTCAACCCCTTCAAGGTAGCTACTCCAATCACGGGCATTAGCAGTCGTCATCCATTCGATATGAAGATCGTCGGTCTTCAATCGCCGTCTTCAACTCTTCGACTTAGGTCGACGTATAATCATTTGAAATGAGGTTGAACTCGGACTTTCCAAATGATCCTCGCATATATATATAATTTAAAAATCATTTCTTATCGTTTTTAGTATTTAATAACGATCTATTGCTATTTTTTTATTTATATAAAAACAGCTCAAATCAATTTAACGACACTTCAAGTCAAGAGGCGACCTTGGCGCTGTTTTCACCCAAATTTGTTTTACACATTTCTCTAAATCTAACCATTGGATTTTAACACAATTCATATCATTGGAAAGATCTACCCAAGGCGAACCTAAGGTTTCAGTTATGGGAAAATCCGACGGTCGGATCTTTCGGTATAACCGTTTAAAAGTACAATACCAAAACGCGAACTACCACGCTCAATTCGTTAAATTTTAATTTATTTATATATAATTATATATAAATAATTCCTTCGTCCATTTCATTATTGTGATTATCATAACAAGTAAAGAACACTTGGTTTCATAACATTTTGATATATATAACCTAACACACAATAATGTTTATTTTATTTTAATTCACATACACATCCTAGACATAACACTAAACATGTTTGTATTTCCTTAGCATTAACGTAACGTTAAATTATGTTTTTTTCTTCCTAATGCATTTAACATATCACTAATATGTTTATATTTCTATGCATTTTCTTGACTCTAAAATATGAATATATTTCATATGCATTTTCATGACTACAAAGTATGAATGTATTTCATATGCAATATCGCTACAACCAAATATGATTATATTTCATATGCAATATCGCTACAACAAAATATGACTTAATTTCATATGCAATATCGCTACAACAAAATATGATTATACTTCATATGCAATATCGGTACAACAAAATATGACTTAATTTCATATGCGATATCGCTACAACAAAATATGACTTAATTTCATATGCAATATCGCTACAACAAAATATGACTTAATTTCATATGCAATATCGCTACAACAAAATATGGCTTAATTTCATATACAATATCGCTACGACAAAATAGGACTTAATTTCATATGCAATATCGCTACAACAAAATAGGATTATGTTAAAAATTATATTCCTAACACATACAAACATATTCCAAAACATGTACATTTTATGCGCTTCTCATTTACCTCTTTACTAGCATGTTAAAAATAACGTTTTAACAAACAAAATATTTACTAATGTTACACGTTAACATAAAAAGAATATGTTTACATTAAATCAATTCTAACATTTCATGTTAACATAAAAAGCGTATTTTTATGTTTAATCAATTCTAATACACATGTTAATATGAAAAGGATATTTATGCTTAACCTGACATCTCTAAATCAAATGGCATATTCATATTAACATGACCGTTCTACTAAAACGTGTTTTTATTTGCATGAATCCACAACATGATTCTAATGTGTTTTTATTTCATACACAAATTCTAATATGTACTGACAATAAAATGTCTTTTTTTTAATACACAAATTCTAATATGTACTGACAATAAAATGTCTTTTTTTTATTTATACACAAATTCCAATATGTATTGTGACGATAAAGATAATTCTTTAATTAACATACAACCTCCGTCTCAATAGAATACCTAAAAGTGATGCATTCATTTTTGTTGACACTTCTAGTTCAACAAAAATGTAATTTTCTTTTTCTTTTTTTTCAAATCTCTTTTTAACAAAAATATAATTTTTGTTCTTAACTATCAAATTTAACAAAATGTACAATTTTATTTCAACTTTTTCCTTTAGACAAAAATGTGAATTTGACGCTACTAATATATATTGACAAAAATGCGAATTTTTACTCTACTCTTTTATATCGACAAAAATGTGAATTTTGACGCTACTAATTTATATTGACAAAAATGTGAATTTTTACTCTACTCTTTTATATCGACAAAAATGTGAATTTTGACGCTACTAATTTATATTGATAAAAATGTGAATTTTTACTCTACTCTTTTATATCGACAAAAATGTGAATTTTGACGCTACTAATTTATATTGACAAAAATGTGAATTTTTACTCTACTCTTTATATCGACAAAAATGTGAATTTTGACGCTACTAGTTTATATTGACAAAAATGTGAATTTTTACTCTACTCTTTTATATTTGACAAAGACGATAATTTTTGTCGCAACTCTTATTATTGACAAAGATGATAATTTTTGTCGCAACTCTTATATTTGACAAAGATGACAATTTTTATCGCAACTCTATTCTCTAATTATCATAAACATTCATTTCTACATTCTAATAACAAAATGATAATTTTGTTTGATTCAATTCTCTAATTAACTTATGTTAATTCCAACATTCTAATAACAAAATGATAATTTTGTTTGATTCAATTCTCTAATTAACATAAACGTTAATTTCAACATTCTACATAATACAACAAACACAGATCAAATCACGTATAGAAAAAAGCAGAGTATTACAACATATGAATAATACTACAATTATCATTAACAAATTTTAATTATAAAATGAAAGAATGGAATTTCTCACATCATTATTGAGTTCTGCGCTGTTCAGATCCAAAATTCGTCAAAAATTCGACTTGCTCAGAATCAAGCCTAGTCAGTTACATCGCGAAGATCTCGGTCTCACGATCATGGCGCACCTGAAATCGTTCCGTTTCGAGTTCGTATGAGTGAGATACGGTTAAATTAAGATTGGATAATTTGAATTTAAATTAATTAAATAATTAAAAGTTGGAAAAAGTCAACCTTCCTCCTTCTTCCTCCTCCCATATTCAGGCTGTTACTTTCATTATTATTGAACCCATTAGGTTCAAAACTAGGTCTCCACTTATCTCGGGATTGGTGAGGCTAGAAGTCGATTGGAAGGTGGCAAATCGAAGAGGGAGGAGAGTGCTACGTGCGTCAGAAGTGGTGGGGGTGCGGTGGGCCATGGTGGGCGCGGCGGGGCTGTGTTGAGCGTGGGTTTGGGGTGCTTTCCCTCAAAATCCGTGCACTTTTGGTCGATCATAACCGTATGAGATCGAAGCTAAGGAGAATCTCTTCCATTTGGTGTTTGTAGTTCTGATTTTCAATGAGTGGATTGGGAGATATTGAGGAGGGAAGTTTCGGCCATTCTAGGCCATGGAAAATGTAAGTGGCAGTTGTGTTTTGGTAGGGAAGGATTAGGGTTGAGGTTAATTTATATTATTTAATTAGTTAATTAGCCCATTAAGGCCCGATTTGACCCTAACTCAGAATTAGGCCCAATGACTGTCGTTATTACCTATTAACCCCTATTCCGGACTCATCTAGCTATGTCCCGCAGGCCCAAACGATCATCTTGACCAGTTTTCCTTATTTTAAAATTTAAGTCTTTTAATTCTAATTCAACCGTACAAATAAATTTACCGAGGCCACAAATTAACTTCAAAAATTCCCGAAAAATATATTTAGCTATGTTTTGACGCTGCGGACCTAGAAAAATTAATTTCGTTCAATTATGAGCCTATTTGAAAAATGGCCCTTTTCAAGGCGTATATATTAAATATTAAAAATACATTTTTAAACAAATAATTTCTGAAGCTCGAAATATATAAGTGTTTACTTTTTTTCAATGCACAAACGTCATTCCGAACTCAATGGAAGTGGTTTCGAGTTCAAATTCCTTAGTATGCAAAAAGTGGCATTTTTGACCTTTATAAATTTCACAACGACCTTTCTAAATTTTAATTTGGGCATAACTTTTGAATCCTGCTATGAAATTTCAATTTTCCAGATTCGTTAGAAAGATATTTTTAAATAGATTCCAAAATTTTTGGTTTCACTAAAATCCGTTAAATTTTGCATCCTGTACGGTCAGTCAAAGTTCAAGTTTGACTTTTCAAACTACCGCGTTATTTCTAACTCTTTTTATAATTAAAATTAAATTATTCATTCTAACTTTGATTTAAATCAATTTTTAATCATTATTATTTTAAATAAATTATTCGAAATATCAAAAACTCATTAAAATTACCTAAAATAAATTTTTATATTTACCCCAAAATTTAGGGTTGTTACACATTCCCTCTTCCCCTTCAATAAAATCCGATGTCACCTCACCCCTTTACTTTTCCTTCCTTTATATCTCTGAAGTCAACGAGTTTTGTGCAAAAAAAGAACTCGAATCCTTTAATCGATCAGGTTGGTTTTTATTTGATGCGATGCGAGGCCGAATCTGAACTTGATTCGCACTCGAAAACATGAGTTTCGAGTTTATAGGGTCGAGATTCACGATTTAGTTGGAGCTCAGTTTGAGGGTTAATGTCAGTTGAGGCGGAAGAGAGGAGAGGAAAAGGCGAGGAGGGAGAAGAAGGTTAGAGGTGCATCATCTTCCCATTTGGCGGCATATCACATCACGTGATGCGAAATCATCGCATTTGAGTAGTGCAATTTCGCATCACTATGGTGATGCGAGATCTCGCATCCAGTTAGGTGTGGATTCGCATCCGAGTGATGTGATTTCGCATCACTTCTGCTGGTACGAGATCTCGCATCTAGATGGGTGCCGGTTCTCATCTGAGTGATGCAATTTCGCATCACTATGATGATACGAGATTTTTCATCCAGTTGGATGTGGATTCACATAAAAGTGATGCGATTCTGCATCACTCTGGTGATGCGAGATTGCGCATCTATTTGGATGTGGATTCGCATCTGAGTGATGTTATTTCACACCACTCTAGTAGTGCGAGATCACATCCAGATGGATGTGGATTCGCACCCCAATGATGCGTTTTTGCGTCCAAGTTTTCCGGTGCCCCTTGCTACCTGGAGGATGTGATGGTTTCAGCTTCGCACTGTTTTCACAACTTGTTGTGACTAGACTGGGATAGGACTTTGCACATAACTTTTAGAACATATGACTTGGACCGTGGACAAAGATTTGGACTTTAGAACTTTCGCCCTAATCTTGATCACGATGTGATTGTGACTCAATGCGAGTTTGAGGATATCGGCTGATTATGCCAATGGTTGTTGTCTTTAAGAAATAGTGATCGTTGCCATGTTTCAAGCTTGTTTATGAATAGTTGCATTATTACCGCACTTTACCGCACAGTTGCATGTTAGATTACACCAACACGAGGGGTATAGGTTTTAAATGTGATGTCTAATGCAACTATATTGATGTATAGCTAGCAATGGAAACACGACCCAAAGCACAACAACACCTGGAAGTTGAAATTTCTCAACGTTCACGATCCCAGTTGGGCTCAACTTACAACATAAGTTCTGCGGACAACAAGCTTGACACCGCTTCAAAGTCCACACCATCCCAAGCCATAGTTCTGCTCAAAGCTTCCGATTTATAGTAGACAGCCGGGCACCCAACTACATCGTTAGTGCCGGTAGGTGCTACTATGGTTGAGGAGAGGCCCGTGGAGCATGACATAGACATTGTGATAAGCAATGAACCTGAGGCTCTGGATGTAATAGCATGTAACACGCCTCTCGAAAAGCTAACACAAAGATCTTTTAGCACAGTGGTTAGTGTGTGGTGTTGCTTTACGGGAGGTCGGGGGTTCGATACCTGCGGTTATCACATTTGGTATCAGAGCCTATACCCAGCCGGAATTGTGTGTGTAATGCTGCGGATGTCGGTCGGTGGGGTACTGATGTGGGTTACATGCACAACGTCTGGGTGGTGAGTGATATGAGCCAACGAGGACGTTGGGCTATTTAAGGGGGGCAGTCTATAACACCCCTCTCGAAAAGCTAACACAAAGATCTTTTAGCATAGTGGTTAGTGCGTGGTGTTGCTTTACGGGAGGTCGGGGGTTCGATACCCGCGATTGTCACATAGCAGGTGCCATTATAGTTGTCAACCCACCAGACTCGGGATCATCGAGCACGGACAAAACTGTGCTAAGGTGCATTTGCCCAAGGTTCAATATACATGGACCAAAGTTCTAGTTTCCCAAAAGGGAGACTGGGAGCATGCTCTCCCAAAAGGATACATCGCATGGAATATGAACATGTTCATCTCTGGGTGCGTACATCCGTTCTATGATTTTGCCCGTGACATGTTGCATTATTTCCACTTAGCGCCTTCAGAGCTTCATCCAAATGGATATGCCTTTCTTCTTGGGACCTGCCGTTTGTTTAGAGAGTACCTGCATAAGGAGCCTACCAAAGAGGACATTCAATCCTTGCTTTAGATTAAGAGGAGACACAAAACTGCACCGTCCCTTTATTTTCTACAGATTATACACAGTACCTGATTTATTGAAGGGTCTTGGAACCAACTTGGTTTGTTTAAATCTGAATGGTTCTTTGTCTGCTGCCACTCGGGTTTTGGGAGACGCTGGATGGAGGGGTGTGACCACCTTTGTTGTCTCTTGCTTAATGTTGGTCGAGTTATAGGCTTTGTGCTAACTTTGGCTTTCCGTAACAGGGATCTTGTCGGTGCAGAAGGGCGGCGAATATCAAGGGCGTGCAACGCATTTGAAAGCTATCCCAAAGGGAGTTCGTTCTATGGACAAGATCTTGGATAAGGCGGCACTTTGTCGGACATGCTTGCTCCCACGAAACCAGACAATGTTAAGGGTGGCTACTTCCGAAAAGGGGAAGGAGGAGCCTGAGGAAAAAAGGAGCTCTCCGAGCCGCAAACAGAAAACTTCTCTTATCATGACTAAATGGCCCAACGCAGTAAAGATCCCGGAAGGTGCTAGCATGAGCAGTGCTGGTATCGAGGAAACAATTGTCAGAGGGGAGGCTTCGCCATCTACTCCTGTCTTGCCTATGAATGTTGAGGTGGGAGCGGGATTATCAGCGAATCTGGTTCCTCCGATAACAACCTCTAGGACCACCACTTTGTTGAAGAAAGCGGATCAGTTCAAAGGGTTGAATGATGTTCCAGTTGACATTCACCAGCCTTGGCCTAGTGGCACAAACTCCGTAAGCTTAACTTTTCCTGTTCGGAAGAAAACTCCTCCAAGCGGGTCTCAATCTGGCATGTGGAGAGCGCACTTAGGGCACACAATCATAGATACCGCATAACACAACATTTGCTTATGTGCGTGAAGTGCTTTGGTCTAATCCTTGACTCTGTTTGGGTAGGTGGAATGGTTCTTGAAAGTGGTGATGTAGGTATCGAGGCCATGGATAAAAGGGTCGGTCACCATAAAAGAGCTCAGTTTTGAGTAGCTTCAAGAAAGGGGCCAAACTGCCCCAGTCCTCTCGCCATCGCGGTCGTGGCAGCGATCATCAACATCAAAGACGTTCAGAATCCCTTCCACCTCTTCGATACTCAGGAGCAGATTCAAGGCTTGAGACTACGGGCACCAGATTGCAAGTTTCGACGCTTCCCCTTCTTACCCCTCTGGTGGAGCTCATTCACAAATCTACCAGTCATACTGTACAACCGATAGTTTGTAGGACACCGTGGATGGGTACGTCGAGGGGAGGGCTGGAAGTTGCGCAGCTAACCAACGAGGAGAAGATGGCCTCCTTGAAAGAATAATTCCCAAAGCATTACTTTGAAGTGCCGATGTGTGTACCAACCCTTACTCTGATTCCTCGTAATGATACTGATCTCATTTGGAAGAAAGTTTACCATGCTTACCACCAGGCTACAAAATTCAATAGGTATTCTAGGCATCTCTCTGACCTAGTTCGAGCCAAGAACGTGGTGATCCAGAACCGGGGGTTGACTATTGATGTTGAGCGGACGACCATCCTAAATCTGGAGAACAAGATAGGTAAGGATTGTCTTTACGCCATAGGTGCTTCTTATTCTCGTAGTACCGCACTTGAAAGTTAATTCTTTGTTGTTGACACAACGGAGTTGAAGGAGGCACACGAGAGGCTGAAGAGGGAGGCAGGGCATGTAGCTTCGATCGTCAAGGATACAACGACCTCGCTAACAACTGGGAATACGACCTTAAAAAGGATAATGCCGAGATGGTACAGGTGAATGCCCAAATGGAGAAGGACAATGAAAGGTTATTGCAGCTACGAATAGATAATGAGACCTTGAGGAAGGAGAACGAGAGGTTGAGAGTTGAGAATGCGATAACTTAAAGGTTAATATAGGAGAATGCCGAACTGAAGAGCCAACTTGATGAGGCCATGAAAGATAACGAAAAGACCGAGGACATAGATCAAGATGCGCTAGGATAGTTGGATGGGGTAAGGACCGAGCATTAGAGAGAGGTAGAGGAGTTCAAATTTTCAACTGAGGATGCAGCTACGTAAGCGGAACTGGATTTGGAGCCTTATATATGGGACATGTACGTCAAAGTGCTCAAGTATCGCGATCTATCATGGGTTGACGTAAACTCCAAGGTGCTAGCCAAGGTGTAGGACAGGCTGTTGGAGTTTGAGGTCGACCTGCAGGAGGTGGATGCTATAGATGAGATCGAGTTCATGTCCAAGGCGTGGGAGGTGGCTATGGATAGTCTGGCGGTGGCTCATGAGTTCGGTGGAAGGAGCTCTTCTCAACAGCCAGGTGCGTCGTCTACTTCAACAACTAGCTCGCAAGTCTCGGCCACCATCATACTGAATACAACCCTGATCTACTGGGTCTGGAACTTGACATTTTAACCCAATCAGCGAGCAGGAGCTCGGTGCCTGTTGGAGCTGTGCCTCTGGTGTAGTTAGGAAAATTCACATCCTCTTAAGTACTCAGAGGTACGAATACATGGAAATTAAGTCAACTGATGACCTTCTTTTGGTTGGTAGGTCCCTTTAAGGCATAAATGATAGTGAGTCTAGACCCGGTCCAGTTTGGGCAGCACGGGATCAGAATGGGAGGCTTTGTGGGTCAGTTGGGCAAGGGAATAGGAGTGGAGATTATGTTTTATGAGGAGGAGCTAACACTATTTAGTCCTTTGCGGGGCGAGATGGGCAGGAGGGTCAGGTGACAGAGACTGTCGAAGTGAGTGAACACACTATGCACGAGATGCTAAAGGAACAACGGGCTAGTTTATGCGTTAATGCCGAGGAACAAGAATAGAAGAAGGTAGATGACGAGTTAGCACGGCAGATAGCATTGGTGGAGGCTAGGAGGAAAGCTGAGAAGGATGTCGCGGCTAAGGTCCAGAGTGATAGGGAAACTGCATCCAGGGAACAGGAAGATCGAAAGGAAAAGGTTGGTGCCGAGGCTTTTAAGAAAAAGGCCACAGAGACATGCAAGCAGCGGTAGGAGGAGGAGGCCAGAAAACTCAAGGCTGGGAAAGCGGGCAAGAAAAAGGTGGTCGCGAAGACTGGACCAAAGGGGAAAGAAAGCGCGCTGGCCATTCTTGCGCTTTCAAGCGTGGTTATCCCTCCGCCTTCAAGAGAAATCCCGCCTGATGATGAGATCACGGAGATTACAAGTGATGACGACGAGGTGGAGATCCCGTTGGCGTCTCTCAATTCTTGTACCCTGCTCAAAAGGAAGAAGGAAAAGGGAGGAGGTGGCTCCAGGAGGTGGAGGAGGAAGGGTAACGATCCACTGAGTGGAGATTTGGGTAGGAAAAAGAAAAAGAGAGAGCCGGAGATGGAGAAAGAGAAAGAGTCTAAGGAGGTGGAAGAGGGCAAGTTTCCTAAGTGACTGTTATGATTATCTTTTAGGTGATGTAGGCAGGTAGTATACGCGAGTACAACCCTGGCTTTTTGGCTTTTGGAGGCATGGTGTGGTTTTCATGTCACCATATCGTTAGAAAGAAATATATCCAAATGTGTAGTTTGTTTTAGTCATGTGAACGAAATCACTAGTTAGCCTTTCTTATATCGCATTTATGTTAAGTGTCCGAATGTTCGTCTTGTTCTTTCCAACGTCTTGTACGTACAAAAGCATACTTGTTGTTGCACTTAAACAAAAGTCATTGGAGACTTCGTCCTGGGGAGGGCCCGGTCGTGCGGAGGTTGTGCACCAGTTTTGCTCTTGGGTCTTCCTTTGGTCAGGAGTCCCGAGTCGCACAGAATCCAGGTTAGGCGCTCTCTCTCTTGGACCACCCAGAGGTCATTGGTCGTAAGTCTTAAGGTGGCATGGATGTCGTGGATTTGTCCTTTTTGGCTCTCCTACCGTTCATTTAGGTCTAGAGCTCGAGGGCATCGTTTGTTCGCCAAATGGTACCCGGGTCCAGACCCGATGGGTCGGATGGAGCCACAGGAGTGGTCGGTATCACACTTGCTTGGCTGTTGGGCTGGCTCTATGTCTAGAGACATAGGAGTGAAACGATTTATGCTCGGTCTCCTAATTGATTCGAGAGTCCAGAGGTAATCGATTCCATCCTGTGGGTCGGATGGAGACGAGGGAGTGGTCGGTTTCACACTAACTTGGACGATGGGTGCCCCCAAAGCTGGAGACCTGGGAATGGAACGATTTATACTTGGTCTCGTCGTTGATTCGAGATTCAAGTGATTTTACTTACACATGGTCCTGTCGTTGGTCCGAGACTCAAGTGGCGGTACCGGCTCCCATAATAGCCTACAAGAGCAAATCTTGGTTAGTCCTTGGATCGTACTAGGTTACTCGGTGAGATTAAAGTGTCAGCTCAATGGGAATGACGGCTTCGGATCCATAGGAAAGAGAGAACGGGGTTTGGCCAGTCATTGACTTATAGGTGGTCCGGTAAACCCAAAGGGCCAGAGGGAGCTCTTCAGTCCACAAGCCTCTGGATTTTTCCAGACGCTTCTTGATGATGGATTTGATCACTTTGTTGACAGCCTCGACCTCTCCATTGGCTTAAGGATGGGCCAAATATGAGAATCTCTTCTCTGTGTTATGCAGCGGGCAGAAAGTTTTGCACTCAACGCTCTCGAATTGGGTTCCGTTGTCAGAAATGATAGCCTGGGGGACTCTATATTAGGTGATGATATTACAGACAATGAAGTTGATTACTTTGGTAGTGATTGTGGCGAGGGCCTCAGATTTTTCCCATTTGGTAAAGTATTCAACTGCGACGATAGCATAATGTGCCCTCTCTAGCCATTGGAGAGTCCCGATGATATTTATTCCTCACATAGAGAATGGCTAAGGGCTGACCATTTGCATTTTCTCGTTAGGCGAGGATCCTGGAATCTTGAAGAATCTCTAGCATCAATCACACTTGTTGGCATAGTCCGCAGCGTCTCGGTCGAGTGTTAGCCAGAAATAAAAGTATCTGAGAACTTTCTTTTCTGGGGTTAGCCCCCTGATGTAGTCTCTGCGTTCCCCTTTATGTATGTGTAGTAGCACGCATTCGACGTCACTGTAGGACACAAGCTGGAGCAAGGGAACAGAGAATTCCCTATGGTAGAGCACTCCATCTAGCATGATGTAGCAAAATGATTTGCGGGTGAATGCTCTTTTGTCTTTGTGGCGCTCAGGGAGCACTCCATGCTGCAAGTAGTTTCTGATGGGTGTCATCTGTGACTCAGGCTCGGTCTCCGTCGTTGCTACCAAATCAATCTGCATATGATCAATGCTCAGGGAGTCGAGTACTTCGACTGGGGCCAACTCCATTGTGCATCCTCGAAGCTTGCCAGTTTGGATAAGGAGGTAGCTTTCTCATTTAGTTCTCGAGGGATATGCATAGTGAGGTATTGGTCGAAGTTAGTGAGAAGCTCATGAACCTGAACAAGGTACGGAGTGAGCCGTTCTCCTTGGCTTGATACTCTCCTTGTACCTAATGTACGATGAGAAGTGAGTCCGAGTAGATTTGGATAGCCTTGATATTAAGTTTGATTGCAATTCCGAGTCCAGCAATCAGGGCTTCGTACTCAATGCCATTGTTGGTAGTGGAAAAGTTGAGCTTTAGAGCATAGCATATCGAGTGTTCCTCAAGAGTGATGAGCATGACTCCGGCACTAGAACATTGATCGTTGAAGGAACCATCCATAAAGAGTTTCCATTGAAATTTTGGAGTTTCACTGTCCTCTGGAGGACGGTCTTCTAGAATGGTTAACTCCACAATGAAGTTGGCGAGTGCTTTTCCGAGGATGGCCCGACGAGAAATGAAAGTGTTCTCAAATTGGCTTAGCTCTATGTTTCACTTCAGAATTCGTCAAGAAGCCTCAAGTCGCTGCAGGACCTACCGTAGCGGTTAGTCAGTGTAAACTATGATGGGATGAGATTAGAAGTAAGGTCGTAGCTTCCGGGAAGAGATTGTTGTATATAACGCAGTTGTACACATAGTTATATGATTTTTGTTTGATGATAACAACTAAATATATTTTATGATAAATTGTGTTTGCTACTGTACTGGTTCATATCTACATCTCAGACAGAAATATAATATTAATATTTAAACGGAATACTATTGCACAAGAATTAGAAATTCAAACAGTATTTTATTTAAATATAATATTTTATTTCAACATTTAAACAGTACAAATTTATAACTCCGCTATTTGTACAACACACGGTATTTCAGTACTTTTCACATTCTTTTTCATACACTTCTCTTCGCTACAGATTCACTCACACACTCATTTGTACAAACATTTATACATTCACTGACTCATATACACTCCGCATTCTCTATCTTCTGTCAGTCCAGTCTTCACAGCTTTCAGTCAGTCCAGTCACCATCTGCTCACTTGTCACATAAAACAGGAATACACACAGTACACTGCAATAGAAATAAAATTGAACACATGCGAATATAAATTTTATTTTTAAAATTTTATTTGCCTCAGAATTTCTGTGTGTTTCTCATCATTTTTCATGACTTGATATGATTTATCTGTGTCTAGACGACTTGTGATGTTCACAATGAAACACTATAAATACCACAAGGCAGTCAGTATGTATATATTTTAGTACAGGGACAGAAAATCTATTATAGATGGCTGCATATACACACGTGTATATATGTACACATGTGCACTACCTCGCCAATCCGGTGTGCAACTGAGGAGCAGCCACATGGATCAACTTGACTCGGTGCAAAGTGGAATATTGCGAAGATGAGGACATGATCAACATATATTAATATTCAAACAACCCAAGTGTCGAGCCAGATTAATGTGAATGGTGCAATTGAACAATGGTACAACAAATTTACAAAGCATGGTTTAATTCAGTAATACACAGCAACAAATCAAGTGACATGCTTCAGGCCAAGGCAGATCAATTTTTTTTTAAAACAACATGGAATGGCATAATCAGCAAGTACACACATGATGGTTCAAGAAAATAGCAGCTTAGAACATTGAAAAAAACTGGAATAACATCATGATAGCAGCACATGCTCGAGCATGATCAAGTAACAATTGACCAACTTATCTAGTGTAGCAGCATGGTCATAAGTGCAACAGCAAATCAAGGCCAAGTTAAACACGTAACAGGAATGGTGAACACAACAGTGGTGTATCAACACAGTCAGCAAGTTAAGGCACCAATTTCAAGTGCAAGTGTACAAAGGAAAAATGTGCATGAGATACACAAGTGCAAGTGTCATGGAAAATGTACATGGTGTAAATTCTAACATGGGTGAGCCAGAAAAGATAAATGGGATCAGCATCAAGATTTCAAGAAATCAAGTGCCAACATGGTTCAGAATTTTCAGAACAGTTTATAGTGAAACAATAACATGGCAGATTACAAGTCAAATCAATTCACACATGTACAAGTGAACAACAATGAAATGGTGCAAGAACAGTGGGAGATCACATGTTAAGACAACACAAGACTTCATTCTTATAAACATCTAACATGGGTAATGCATGTATATGAATGGGTATATACACACAGAATGGATCAACAACAGTGGTAAAAGATTTTCAGTGAACAAACAAGATCAAAACAGGCAGCTATGTGACATATATTTGGAATATTTGGCAACAGATTTTTTTGGTTCAAATTCTTTCCAGAATTAACAAAGTTGAGAGATCTTATTTTCAAGAAGGGAAAATCTTTTTTAAAAGGCAACAAGCATGTCTAGGATAGTATCGAAATTCATCACCACAAATCAGGAAAGCTTTCAAAGCCAAGGAATCAAATTCAAATCGGGTATGTCAAAAGAGGAAACCAAAAAAAGGAAACATCACGCAATCAGGCCAAGTCAATATGGGAAATCAGAGATTGTATTATAGGAGATGATAATCCAATTTATACACCAGTAACATCACAGGCATGAATATCGAAAAACGCAGCCAAAAATTCAAAGAGAAAATCGAACAAATCATATCATAAAATACTCACCAAGTTTTCGATCATAACCACATCCAAATCGAAGTACAAAAGCCATTCATAGTTTCGAAGCATCAGAGATTTGATTCCAGAAGCATACGTTCGATATTTCGAGTGTAGAAAACCCTAACTCCCAAATTAGTGAAAGCCAAATTGAAAAATCACATAGCCACAAAGACTTGAGCCTCATATTCATCAATTCCAGAAGCCATCAAATCGATTTGGAGGAGTTTTCAGAAACCCTAGTTCAAAGTGTCGGCTACCATTTTCAAGTAAAGAGAAAATGGAATCAGGTTCAAACAAATGAAGTGAAGGGTGGAACCAATTTTGAGTTGGCCGGCCTATTCAAGGGATTAAAAGGGAAATTATTTTTCTTTTTAATACTAGGGTTTTAGTTTATTCTCTATTGTATTTTTACTTTTATTTATAACCGAATCCAAACAGTTTTTAGAGTCTATAAAAATCTGGGAGATTCAGTTAGGGGTTAGCTGACATTTTACTAGAGTCTGTAAAAACTAGGGTTACGGGTTACGAGGTTGTGATCCGAGGAAATCATATCTAGGGGAGTAGACCAGTCTAGGGTTTTGAGCATAGGATTAGAATAGGAGCGACGGGTTCACGAGTTTACATGGTCTTGCAAGCTGGATCTGTTCTATTACCCTGTAGAAACATTAGAAATGCAGCAGTAGGCAGAATTTTGCCGAAGCTGGGCATATCTGTGTTATTTACTTTCTGTATTTTTATTTCTACTGCATTCAGTGATCTGATAATTTTTAATATCTTTCTAAAATTTAATAAACCATATTCACCCCATTCTAGGGTTATTCTTGATCTGTAACACCCCACCTCCGTTAAGGTCCCTCACAAAGGGAATGCATTAACTTCAGTGGAGCGTCATGAGTGTATAGAACAGATAAATTACAAAACAGACAAAATTTAAACAGCGAAAAATAAATAAAACTTTACTTTATTGACAAACAACAGCTTGATAAAACAGCTTGTACAAAGATTGTTTTCCAATACCCATTACAACAAAGCATCTGTCTTGCTAAACAAAATAAAGAAGCATAAAATGACAATGATATTCCCCAATAAAGCATGGGCCAGCCATAGCAGTGAAAAAGAGAGTCCAAAGCAATACATCGTCTATCTTCGAGCTTGGAAAGAAAACTGAGGTAAGTGGTAATATTCCCTCCCTGAGAACATGGAAGGGGGGAACGGAAGAAAAGAAGGCGAAAGATAACGGATCAGACATAAGTCTGGTAAGTCCAGTGATTATTCAGCATGTAAACAGGTAAAAGGATCATGACATGAATAAACTGAATACCAGACATAACCATGATGATAAGCATATCAAGACAACAAATGATGATCGTTAGATATGACAAGGTAAGATACACTGAATGCACTTCGGTTCTTTCTCTGATATCCCATTTTCTCTACACCATCCAACTAGCATCCTAACTAGTGTCTTTTATAGAAAGATTCGTATTCCCTACTAGTGTCCCAACAAGTATCCTGTGAAAAAGGATTCGTATCCCCGACTAGTGTCCCAACTAGTATCCTATGTTATAAAATAAGGTGATCCCAACCCCGCAATTGTGGTAGCCTTCAGATGTACATCTAGTATGAGGATCTTACCTCAACCAGCCTAATTGCCATGAAGATGTTAGATGTACCCTTACTACCCTATCGATCGGCTCCCTACTTGTATTAATTTTCCTTGTGTCTGTGTCAACCGGCCTTGCTTGTATGTATTCATTTCTTGTGTCATTCAGCCCCACTTGTATGTAGATACCTGTGCTGGCCCCATCATGGGGTGTATCAATTCCCATGATGGCAACCCGACATGATTCAAGACGCACAGTGTATACTACTGATGCCTAGTGCCAGCTTTTCGACTCTGGAGCATGTGCATGCCCATACTCCATCAGAACTACACTGCTGCACCACCCGCCGCTATTTTGACTGCTTATAATCAGCCCAGTTATCTTGCCCCACCCTGCCTAGTTTCAGGGTACCGTGATACATCTATGTGGGTTACTGCTGAAATGGGTCCCTGTTACTAGAGTTTCCTAGGGTCTATTCGTATACCCTCCAAATTGGCTAAGTGTTATCCATCCATTCAAGTTAACTTAACCCGTCCACACGTCATGTCATGTTGGTTAACTATTTCTTATTAACTTAACCCTTCTCATCCATCATGATGTAATTGGTTAAGTGTTTTCTATTAACTTAACCCTGTTCATTCATCATATTATATTGGTTAAGTGTTTCCCTTTAGCTTAACCCCATTCGTTCATCATGTTATATTGGTTAACTGTTTCCCGTTAACTTAACCCCATTCGTTCGTTGGTTAAGTGTTAACTTAACCCTACCACTTGTCATGTTACATTGGTTAAGTGTTTCCTTCCTGTGTTACTTAACCCTACCACTTGTCAAGTTACATTGGTTAAGTGTTGCCCTCTTGTGTTACTTAACCCTACCACTTATCGTGTTACATTGGTTAAGTGTTGCCCCCTTGTGTTAACTTAACCCTACCGCTTGTCATGTTACATTGGTTAAGTGTTGCCTTCTTATGTTAACTTAACCCAACCATTTTTAGCATGTCCATTTATTAACATGAATTCATTCACTAATGTCTCAACCTCTCACATTAGAATTGTTGTTTATGGTTGCTGGATGTGCTGGGCGGTTCCGGGCAGACTTCTACCGCAAATTCATTCTAACCTCGGGTTTTAGGCTTAATGTGCTAACCTCTCACACTAGATCTATATTGTTGCGGTCGCTGGATGTGCCGGGCGGTTCTGGGCAGTCTTACACCGCAACTCAATCTAACCTCGGGTTAGGCACATTCATCTTTAGCCGATTTTACATATTTGTCATATGTGTCCAAATCTATGTGTCAAATTTTTCCACAAGTTTATGCCATATTCCCATGCTATGCCCAAAATTTACTCAATTAAATTATAACCAATTTTCCCCGCGTTATAATCGCACGTACAATGAGATTCAATCTAAGTTCCGAATGAACTTAGTATTCACTAAAGCAAGTAAAAGGGAAAAATAGAGAAGGAGCATATGAATTGACATAAGGAAAAATAAGCATGTAAAGATGTGCCTAATTCTAGAATCATATTTCAATGTTGTACATTAACAATATGTGTAGAGAAGCTAAGCAATTTACACCATAGGTATAAAGATTAGATAGAATTGGACTTAAGAGAATCACTAAATTTTATGTATAACATGATAAGTCCCACTATATCAATCACAATAGTCTCATAGGCATAGGATGTACAACATGATAGGTTTCATCATATAAATCACAATTGTCTCATAGGCATGATAAGTTCCATTATGTCAATCTAACAGTCTCATAGGCATGATAGTTTTAATTAGTCACAACAGTCTCATAGGCATGATAAGTTTCATTATGTCAATCCAACAGTCTCATAGGCATGATAGGTTTTATTAGTCACAACAGTCTCATAGGCATGATAGGTTCTATTATGTCAGTCCAATAGTCTCATAGGCATGATAGGTTCTATTATGTCAGTCCAATAGTCTCATAGGCATGATAGGTGTTATTACATCAATCACAATAGTCTCATAAACATAGGAAAATTCAGATTTGACAAAAGGACAGGCACAAATCAGAATTAGGCATCGTTCTAGATCTGATTATTACAGTCATGATTTCTATTACATGTTTAAATCTAAATAATAAATGAACTTATAGAAAAAGGATGGATCTTGTATTCTAGGATCTGATTTCTGAATTTGAAAAGCTATCCTTTGATGTAGACGTTTGATTTGAAGTTCTTCTAATTGATTACTAGTTTGGATTTAATTTTTTTGGTTAGGGGAAGATGAAGGAGGCTTGGCTAGCTTGTAGACGAAAATCTTGATGACACCATAGTCTTAGGGTTATGAGGTTAGGGTCTAGGTTTGGCTACGTATATATAGATGTCTAGGACTAATTCTAGCCTTTATATTAGTCTAGGAGAAATCAGAGCCATCAAACCAAAGAGATGTGTCATCCAGCCAATCATAGCACGACACATAAGCCCTAACACCTCAGAAATTAGTCATTGGCCAATCAAGGAAGGCCACATCAGCTCAGAGCTACTAAAATTCGTCATAGGAAGCAGATCTCAAAGGGGTCGACTCCCTACAGGGGGGTCGACACCTATGTCGACTCCTCTATAGGGGGGTCGACACCCTGAGCGGGAAATTTCCCGCTCAGCCTGTTCTGTCAGAATTTTGAATTTTGAACCGGTTTTTGATTCTAATTATTATTTATATTTATTTTCTACTTAAACTTGAAATCTTCTAACCTCCATAACTTCTTCATACGGAGTCCGATTAACGCAAACACAGACTCTATCTCAAGCAGAATTTCAAGATGAACACAATGTCACAACCCATTTTACTTAATTCCCACATTTAAAATTAATTGTTCTTAGATTCGTTAAAGTTAATATTCATAGAAAATACGTGGTGTTACATTATCCCCTCCTTAAAGGATTTCGTCCCCCAAAATCTCTAAGTTAAGAAGAATGTATCCTAACATCCAACATCCATCTACTCAACCATCAATCACATGCATCCATTGTCCTTCAAAAGATTTTCTAATGCTTTCATGATCATATGCATAGTGTGTGTATATGTCCTTATCTAATGCAAAATCAGGCGGTCTACTGATTCAGTTGACCTCCTTGATGCGAATCATGTCAGTGCTATAAGTCCATCATGTATGCAATTATTCCTAATTGTATTTTGTAACTTCTACATGAGTGCACAATCATTCATACAAATGCATCATCCATATGATATCACATCAAGTTTCAATCCATATATATAAAAATTCACTCATGCATATGCAATATGGAAGTGATGGAGCCGATCTAGTGCCTAGTCTGTGTGTATATGCATCCACGAGCAACCACTAGCAAACACTTACATCCACTTGCATCTACCAAACATAACATGTCTCAAACAGATGTTTACATCCATTGGCTTCTACCTAAGGATCGAGGATAGGACCGAGAGGATATACTTAAAAGATAAAGGCTAGCATGCAAATAAACTTTACAGAAAAAGAGAGATTAAGGATATACCCTCAAAAAGGGTATGATGCGTGTATCTAGTCTTCAGTCTTCTAAGTCGCATCTTCTTGAGCTTCTCTCCATTGTGCTCTGACTGTCTTAACTTATCCATTACATCAACTATCTGAGAGTCTTTTCTTTGTGAAGTCCTTATTTGATCCAAAAGCATAGGCCTTACTCCTAGAGATGCCAACTACTAACTTAACCAAAGGTTTTAAAATCAAAGGCTGATATGTATTCTGAACTTTTCGTTTTCACATAAAGAGGACTTGAAGTCAACCTTTTTCTTCTTAAGGCATCCGCTACGACCTTATCCTTCCTTCTTACATCAAAATGGCGCCTAGTCCCGTGCCGCATGCATCCTTGTATACCGTAAACCTTTTACCACCGTAAGGTGAAAGTCAAAACTGGGGCCGTTGTAAGAGCCCTCTTCAATCGTTGGAAAGCGACATCACAATCAATATCCCGAGAAAAGGTTAGATTCTTCTTCGTTAATCCAGTAAGTGGGGCTAATACCTTCGCAAAGTTCTTAATAAACTTCCTATATTAACCTGCTAGTCCAAGAAAGCTTCTTACTTCTGTTGCATTCCTTGGGACCTTTCAGTCTTGCATCGCAACTACTTTTGCGGGATCTACTGCTATCCCTTCTTTGTATGCCACATGTCCTAGAAACCTTACTTCTTCTCTCCAAAAATGACATTTTGGAGAACTTCGCCTTAAGTTGATGTGCTCGAAGTGTATCCATGACTTCTCTTAAATGCAAAGCATGCTCTCCCTCGTTCTTTGATAAAATCAAGATATCATCTACAAAGACTACTACAAACTTATTAAGGAACTCCCTAAACACCCTACTCATCAAGTCAAGAAAATAAGCGGGTGCATTCGTCAAGCCGAACGGCATGACAAGCTACTCAAAGAAACCGTCAGGGGTCCTAGAAGCAGTCTTGTCCATATTTTTCCTCAGCTATTCTTAGCTGATAAAACCCTGTAGCCAAATCTAGTTGGGAAAAAACAGACGCACCTACAAGCTGGTCAAACAAATCATCTATTCTTGGAAGTGGGTGCTTATTTTTCTTAGTCAGCTTGTTTACTTCTCTAAAATCCACGCATAAGCGAAGCGGACCACCGACCTTAGTAGCGAACACTACTGGAGCACCCCATTCAAAAATACTTCGCCAAATAAACCCTTCTCAAGCAACTCTTTAACTTGCTTGCTAAGCTCCTTCCTCTCCCTAGGAGCTATGTTTCGTACGAGTAATGCAACTGGGTTGGCGTTATCAACCAAGTGTATGCGGAAATCTATTTCACCATTTTGGGGGTAAACCCTTCACTTCATCAAAGACATCGGGTTACTCCTAGAATATTTAAACAGATTGCAAATTATCAATAGATGTATCAAGAGATTCTAGGTAACTAAGAATGACGGAACCCTTAGGGTTACACGAGATTTCGAGAGTATTACCGAAGCGACCCAAAAGTTTAACTACCCTCCTTTCACAATTGAGAATGGCACCATTACTGGATAACCAATCCATCCCTAAAATTAACCCATAGCCTATGAAACCAAAAACGTAAGCATTACATCTAAACTCTACGCTTAGTATAGATATTCCAAAATCCAAACAAATCATAGATAAATGAGCCCAACCACCAATAGGATTTGAGACAATAATGGGATCTTTTACTATACAAGTACTAAGGTGCAGAGAATCAACTATGGAAACAGATAGGAAAGAATGTGAAGCGCCAGAATCAAATAAAGTTCTAACGTGATGATTGAAAATAAAAACTAAACTTTCAACAGAAACGTTCCTACCTCTCTTAGGTACACTAGCAGTGAGAGCATGCAATTGCCCGCTAGAAGATTACATCCTTTTCCCTTGTCCTTGTCCTTCGGTAATCCTTGATAGGATGCCCTACTTCACCATATGGAAAACAACCACCTGTCTTCTTCTTCCTACCATTAAATGACCCACTATACCATAGAAAAGACACTTCCTCTTGTCGTGGGATCTATTATTTCTTCCACCCTTCTTATATTCTAATCCCTTGTATGTGATTCTTCCACTTTGGCCTCTTTCTTTTCACCTTTCTCCTTCTGCGTGAATTAAGCCATATCAACAAGCTTCTTATCCCTGGGCTCGTGCTCCTTAGCCCAAACTCCCTTATTCTCATCCTCACTATCCTTGTATAGCTTGTTGACAAGTTTCTCGAAACTACCTCCATCGCACAGCAACCTACAATGCTTGAAAGAAGAATAGCCACATGTGAAAACTTCTGCGGCTACAGATGGAGGTTGGGCACTACTTTGCCCTCGACATGTACCGTTTTCCTACGAAACTATGGCGAAAAGAAAGGAAGAAAAGATTCAAATAGAGAATCGAAAGGTAGTGCATATGGCTTTGGGGAATATGCCTTTTAAAAACAATACTTTTGTCTTCAAAAATGCTTCTTTAAAACATGTTTTTGGAAATAATACTTTTGAAAACGGTTTTCAAAATCTTTTATCTATTCTGGTAACCTTCAGCTCTGATACCACGTGTAACACCCCACCTCCGTTAAGGTCCCTCACAAAGGGAATGCATCAACTTCAGTGGAGCGTCATGAGTGTATAGAACAAATAAATTACAAAATAGATAAAATTTAAATAGCGAAAATTAAATAAAACTTTACTTTATTGATAAACAGCAGCTTGATAAAACAACTTGTACAAAGATTGTTTTCCAATACCCATTACAACAAAGCATATGTCTTGTTAAACAAAATAAAGAAGCATAAAATGACAATGATATTTCCCAATAAAGCATGAGTCAGCCATAGCAGTGGAAAAGAGAGTCCAAATCAATACATCGTCTATCTTTGAGCTTGGAAAGAAAACTGAGCTAAGTGGTAATATTCCCTCCCTGTGAACCGGGGGGGGGAACGGAAGAAAAGAAGGCGAAAGAAAACGGGTCAGATATAAGTCTGGTAAGTCCAGTAATTATTCAGCATGTAAACAGGTAAAAGGATCACGATATGAATAAACTGAATACCAGACATAACCATGATAATAAGCATAGCAAGACAACAAATGTTGATCATTAGATATGACAAGGTAAGATACATTGAATGCGCTTCGGTTCTTTCTCTGATTTCCCATTTTCTCTGCACCACCCAACTAGCATCCTAACTAGTGTCTTTTATAGAACGATTCATATTCCCTATTAGTGTCCCAACTTGTATCCTGTGAAAAAGGATCTGTATCCCCTATTAGTGTCCCAACTAGTATCCTGTGTTATAAAATAAGGTGATCTCAACCCCGCAATTGTGGTAGCCTTTAGGTGTACATCTAGTATGAGGATCTTACCTCAACCAGCCTAATTGCCATGAAGATGTTAGATGTACCCTTACTACCCTATCGATCGGCTCCCTACTTGTATTAATTTTCCTTGTGTCTATGTCAACCGCCCTTGCTTGTATGTATTCATTACTTGTGTCATTCGGCCCCCACTTGTATGTAGATACCTGTGCTGGCCCCATCATGGGGTGTATCAATTCCCATGATGGCAATCCGACGTGATTCAAGATGCACAGTGTACACTACTGATGCCCAGTGCCAGCTTTTCGACTCCGGAGCACGTGCATGCCCATACTCCGTCGGAACTACAATGCTGCACCACCCGCCACTATTTTGATCGCTTATAATCATCCCAGTAATCGTGCCCCACCCTGCCTAGTTTCAGGGTACCGTGATACATCTATGTAGGTTACTGCTGAGATGGGTCCCTGTTACTAGGGTTTCCTAGGGTCTATTTGTATACCCTCCAAATTGGCTAAGTGTTATCCATCAATTCAAGTTAACTTAACCCATCGACATGTCATGTCATGTTGGTTAAATATTTCTTATTAACTTAACCCTTCTCATTCATCATATTGTAATTGGTTAAGTGTTTTCTACAAACTTAACCCTGTTTATTCATCATATTAAATTGGTTAAGTGTTTCCCCCTTAGCTTAACCCCATTCGTTCATCATGTTATATTGGTTAAGTGTTTCCCATTAACTTAACCCCACTTGTTCATTGGTTAAGTGTTAACTTAACCCTACCGCTTGTCATGTTACATTGGTTAAGTGTTTCCCTCTTGTGTTACTTAACCCTACTTGTTATGTTATATTGGTTAAGTGTTGCCCTCTTGTGTTACTAAACCCTACCACTTGTCTTGTTACATTGGTTAAGTGTTGATCTCTTGGGTTAACTAAACCCTACCACTTCTCATGTTACATTGGTTAAATGTTTCCTTCTTGTGTTAACTTAACCCTACCATTCTTAGCATGTCCATTTATAAACATTAATTCATTCATTAATGCCTCAACCTCTCACATTAGAACTATTGTTTGCGGTTGCTGGATGTGCTGGGCGGTTCCGGGAAAACTTCTATCGCAAACTCATTCTAACCTCGGGTTTTGGGCTTAATGTGCTAACCTCTCACATTAGATCTATATTGTGGCGGTCGCTGGATGTGTTGGGCGGTTCCGGGCAGTCTTACACCGCAACTCAACCTAACCTCGGGTTAGGCATGTTCATCTTTAGCCAATTTTACATATTTGTCATATGTGTCCAAATCTATGTGCCAAATTTTTCCATAAGTTTATGCCACATTCCCATGCTATGCCCAAAATTTACTCAATTAAATTATACCCAATTTTCCCCGCATTATAATCACACGTACAACGAGATTCAATCTAAGTTACGAATGAAATTAGTATTCACAAAAGCAAGTAAAAGGGGAAAAATAAAGAAGGAGCATAATAATTGATATAAGGAAAAATAGGCGTGTAAAGATGTTCCCAATTCAAGAATCATCTTTCAATGTTGTACATTAACAACATGTGTAGACAAGCTAAGAAATTTACACCATAGGTATAAAGATTAGATAGAATTGGACTTAAGAGAATCACTAATTTTTATGTATAACATGATATGTCTCACTATATCAATCACAATAGTCTCATAGGCATAGGATGTGCAACATGATAGGTACCATCATATAAATCACAACTGTCTCATAGGCATGATAAGTTCCATTATGTTAATCCAACAGTCTCATAGGCATGATAGGTTTTATTAGTCACAACAGTCTCATAGGCATGATAAGTTCCATTATGTCAATCAAACAGTCTCATAGGCATGATAGGTTTTATTAGTCATAACAGTCTCATAGGCATGATAGGTATTATGTCCGTCCAACAGTCTCATAGGCATGACAGGTTCTATTATGTCAGTCCAACAATCTTATAGGCATAATAGGTGTCATTACATCAATCACAATAGTCTCATAAACATAGGTAAATTCAGATTTGACAAAAGGATAGGCATGAATAAGAATTAGGCATCGTTCTAGATACGATTATTACAGTCATGATTTCTATTAGATGTTTAAATCTAAATAATAACTGAACTTACTGAAAAAGGATGGATCTTGTATTCTGGGATCTGATTTCTGGATTTGAAAAGCTATCCTTTGATGTAGATGTTTGATTTGAAGTTCTTCCAATCAATTACTAGTTTGGATTTAATTTTTCTAGTTAGGGGAAGATGAAGGAGGCTAGGCTAGCTTGTAGACGAATAGCATGACGACACCATAGTCTTAGGGTTATGAGGTTAGGGTCTAGGTTTGGCTCCGTATATATAGATGTCTAGGATTAATTCTAGCCTTTAGATTAATCTAGGAGAGATCAGAGCCATCAAACCAAAGAGATGTGTCATCCAGCCAATCATAGCATGACACATAAGCCCTAACACCTCAGAAATTAGTCATTGGCCAATTAGGGAAGGCCATATCAGCTCAGAACTGCTAAAATTCGTCACAGGAAGCAGATCTCAAAGGGGTCGACTCCCTACAGGGGGGTCGACACCTATGTCGACTCCCCTTGGAGGGGGGGTTCGACACCCTAAGCGGGAAATTTCCTGCTCAGCCTGTTCTGTCAGAATTTTGAACTGGTTTTTGTTTCTAATTATTATTTATATTTATTTTCTTCTTAAACTTGAAATCTTCTAACCTCCATAACTTCTTCATACAGAGTCCAATTCACGCGAACTCGAACTCTATCTCAAGCAGAATTTCGAGACGAACGCAATGCCGCAACCCGTTTTACTTAATTCCCATATTTAAAATTAAGTGTTCTTAGATTTGTTAAAGCTAATATTCACAGAAAATACGGGGTGTTACAAGATCCAACAAGTGGTATCAAAGCAGGTACTTTGTTTAAATCTAGAGTCATGGGTCATCCTAGTTGTCAGAGTCAGTCCAATGATATTCCGATTATTTTCAATGGAACTGATTTTTTAATTTTGGAAATCAAAAATAAAAATATATTTAAAATCTTTTAATTTTGAATATCGAAATATCATTGAAATATGGGAGATATGCTAGATAAGAAAAATAAAGTTATCAATGCTCGTGCTATGCATATTCTCTATTCTTGTCTCTGTAATAATTAGCTTGATCTTATCTCTCATTGTTTAACTGCGCAGGATATCCGGTAAACTCTCAATGTGCAGTATGGGAAACCTGACAACTGCTCAAAACCCTCAACAGTCAACTCAGTTACAGATTTGTGCTTAACAGGTTGTACAGATGGAAATTCAGATGAAGACTCAACAGGAGATCTTTCTTATAAAGATTTAATTCATCTTTTAAATGATTTAACTGAATCTGTTGAGCATCTAAAATATAAAAATAAAATTTTGATATCTGAAAAGTTTGAGTTGATCAGCAAAAATAATATTTTGGAATCAAAACTTGAGAAGGTCAAGAAATCTTCAAACTCTAGTTGTAAAAGTTGTTTGGATTTGGAAAACAGTCTTGTTCATCAAAATAAAAATATTCAAAAGCTTGAAAATGAAATTATGATTTTAAAAGAGAACAAGATTGAGCTAGAAAGTACAAACAACTTTTTACAAAAGGAATTTGAAAATTTTAAGACTACCAAAAATTCCGAATATGAGTTTGCTGAAAAACAAAATTTGTTGAAAATGGATTTGATTTTGAAAGAGCTTGAAATTGAGATTGAAAAATTCAAAATCTTTGAAAAACTTGAATCTGAAAAGCAAAATCATTTTGAACTTGAAATTTCCGAATCCCAAGCCAAAATTAAATTACTTGAAAATGAGAATTTGGTTTTGAAACAGTCCAATGCTGAACAGAAGATCGCTATAAATAATTTCTAAAATTTAATAAAAGAAAATAGCAATCTAAAATCCAAAGTTCAACGATTAGAATCAACTTTAGATAAATTTTCTAATGGGGAAAATCGTTGAATATGCTATTATAAAACCAAGTTTCTATTGGAAATAAATGTCATCAAATAATTCATAGTTCCTTAGCTAAGATTATTGAGCTTGAGATCCACAACATCTTCTGTAATTATGATATGATCTCCAGACTCAACTTTGTAAATATTCTATATTTTTATTTTCTTTGTTTATTCTCTTTCTACCCCTTCTAATATATTTTTTGAGTTGTCACTGCTATATTTTTTCTTCTTTGAGGTTACTTAACTCCAAATTGCAGAATTCATGATCTTTTGGAAATTTTCTTCTTTTAAATAAAAATCTAATGATTTTAATCTTTTCTAGTTCTTGAATTTAAATTTGTAAATATCTGCAATTGTTTTGAAGTTTGATTTTTGTTTTTTGAGTTCGTAACAGTGTTGATGTATTCTTGTCATATCCTAAACACTGTTGATTTGAATTCTAAATTTTTGAAGATCTGAAAGTTTAATGGAATTTCACACACCACTGCTGTTTTGCGTTTTCACTAATTCATTTTAGAAAAGCTTGAAATAATACACTCATTACAGCACACAGTATTTATCAGTTGTGATAATTTCATTATTTCCAGATTGGCTTGGATATTTTGAATTGTCTTGAATCACGGTGATATGTCTAGAAATTCATTTTTTATTCATGATCACTATGGTTGAAATGTGTTTGTTTGAAATCATCTGAAATGTTTGATATTTTGAATATCACACACCACTTAAATTTGAAATTATCAATCTTGTATGACCGATTCATTATATTTCAAAACTTGACATTAATTCATGTGATTTCAAATAAATTATTTTAATACATGGATCATGAATATATCTCAAGCTTGATGTAAATGATTTGAAACTACTCTCATACTTGTCAGTATTACTTGTTAAAATTTCTTTGAAAATCCGGTCTTAAAACTCACTGTTATTTCATGATTATTTGATTTGAATATTTGTTTATTTAAAATCATTTGAAATTATTGATTTATTGAATCACACGTATCCCTGATCTAAAATTTATAGTTTGCTGTATTTTAATCTTGGATCATGAATCATCTTATGTGACCGTCATCTTGACAAGTTTGATTTGAAACTGATTTCGGTGCTGCTCTGATACTATTTTTAAAAAATGTTTTTTGATGACTTCTTGTATTGAGTAAAACTGCTTGTTGCTCTGATAAATATGCTTGATTGGTTAATCTTGTCTGTTTGGGCTTTGTGAATAAAAATTCTGTTGTTTAAGATATCCTTGTTCGTCTTCAATGTCATGTTAAAATCCTCATTAATAGAGACATCAAGTGGTACCAGTTTAGAAGTGTTGAATCTTTTTTCTCACTGTATATATACATATATTTTGTTTATCCCCCATATCTTGTATAGATCTTCATTTTTCCTTTTGTAATTGATTTTCAATTTTAAAATTATTTATTGACTATTCATTCAGAAATTGAAATCAATAACCAAATCGAACTGTATTTATAATTCATCAAAATTATTATCAGATTTTGAAATTGTGATGAATTGTGACTGTAGTATATTTCACAACAAAAGGAGACTTTATTTAAAATTTTCATGATGGTTGAACATTTATAATAATATCTTTGAATTGGCAATTATTTCATGACCATCTCCTTTATCTATCATCATTCTGCCATCCATGATAATTTTATATTAATGTAGAGAGTTAATATGTTTTAAAATCTTTTTGAATAAATAGCGGAAATATTTGTGATAGAAATGGGACTGTGTTATTATTCAGAATTAGTGATAATTGAAAATTTTCAATGATCCCGATACTGTTGAGCATACTTCATAATATGATTAATTTAGAAATTTATTTCACAAACCATTTTTGTACCCACCACATTTCTATCATCCATTTTAGTTTTATATACTGAGGAGTTTTTCTTTTGGAGCTGAAAATAAAATGATAAATATAATTAATACATAAGTGTTTCTCTAACCTCATTTAAAAATCCAAGCTCTGGTCATGCATAGTTATGAGATTACTTATATTTAAGCAGCATCTCATTTAAAAATCCAAGATCTGGTTATGCGTAGTCAGCGTGCTCTTATATTAATAGAAAAAGAAAAGAAAATAAATTGAATAAATAAAAATTTATATTTCTCCTTAGTGTGTAAAAACTAGTCTATCAATCCACTTTCTAATCTATGAAATGTGTTAATATTTTATGACATATTATGATTTGTTGATTGATAGCTACTGGGATTTGAGATTACTTGATTTTGTCACTTAAATTGAAATTATAATCACAATCCAAATCCATCACTATTTTTATGCTCAATTTTAATAAAATTCTTTTGAAAATAAATTGGAAATCATTGTGTTTCTGAATGCTCTCCATTATATATAAATTTCATCGTAAATCCGTCATTATCTACATTGTGAAATATGCCACTAGTTCTCAGTTTATTATGATTTGTGTTTGGCTGATTGAGATTTATAATGACCATTCTTCCTCTTAAGCTGAAATTATATTTCTTAGTCAATTTTCATCTATATTTTAAAATCTGAATCCTTTTGATGATAACAAAAGGGGGAGAATGGGTTGAGATTCTGATTAATGAGTGAATATTTTATAAATATTTTAATTTTGAAAATTCATTCATTTTTCATTCTTTTCACTCATGCACAGTTGTAGGGGGAGTTTCTGTTGTAGGGGAGCTAATAAATAGGGAGAGTTCAATATTCACTGTCAAACACATTTATCGTTCTCAAAATCTTTTATTTGTTTATCATCATCAAGAGGAGGAGATTGTTATATATAACACAGTTGTATACACAATTATATGATTTTTGTTTGATGATAACAACCAAATATGTTTCATGATTAAATGTATTTGTTACTGTACTAGTTCATATCTACATCTCAGACAGAAATATAATATTAATATTTAAATGGAATACTATTGCACAAAGAATTAGAAATTCAAATAGAATTTTATTTAAATACAATATTTTATTTCAACATTTAAATAGTACAAATTTATAACTCCGCTATTTGTACAACACACGGTATTTCAACACTTTTCACATTCTTTTTCATACACTGGTCTTCGCTACAGATTCACTCACACACTCATTTGTACAAACATTTATACATTCAATGACTCATATACACTCCGCATTCTCTATCTTCTATCAGTCCAGTCTTCGCAGCTTTCATTCAGTCCAGTCACCATCTGCTCACGTGTCACATAAAACAGGAATACACACAGTACACTGCAATAGAAATAAAATTGAACACATGCGAATATAAATTTTATTTTTAAAATTTTATTTGCCTCAGAATTTCGATGTGTTTCTCATCATTTTTCATGACTTGATATGATTTATCTGTGTCTAGACGACTTGTGATATTCACAATGAAACACTATAAATACCACAAGGCAATCAGTATGTATATATTTCAGTACAGGGACAGAAAATCTATTATAGATGGCTGCATATACACACGTGTATATATGTACACATGTGCACTGCCTCGTCAATCCGGTGTGCAACTGGGGAGCAGCCACGTGGATCAACTAGACTCAGTGCAAAGTGGAATATTGCGAAGATGAGGACATGATCAACATATATTAATATTCAAACAGCCCAAGCGTCGAGCCAGATTAATGTGAATGGTGCAATTGAACAATTGTACAACAAATTTAGAAAGCATGGTTTAATTCAGTAATACACAGCAAGAAATCAAGTGACATGCTTCAGGTCAAGGCAGATCAATTTTTTTAAACAACATGGCATGGCACAATCAGCAAGTACACACATGATGGTTCAAGAAAATCGCAGCTTAAAACATTGAACAAAACTGGAACAACATAATGATAGCAACACATGTTCGAGCATGATCAAGCAACAATGGACCAACTTATCTAGTATAGCAGCATGGTCATAAGTGCAACAACAAATCAGGGCCAAGTTAAGAACATAACAGGAATGGTGAACACAACAGTGGTGTATCAACACAGTCAGCAAGTTAAGGCACCAATTTAAAGTGCAAGTGTACAAAGGAAAAATGTGCATGAGATACACAAGTGCAAGTGTCATGGCAAATGTACATGGTGTAGTGTGATGATCCCAAACTTCCACGGAGTGAAAGTAAGGAATAATCATTTGAAATACGACATAAATATAACAATACAGATCGCAGATACAACATAGTATAGGAAAACTATAGAATAACAACATCATAGCAGCGGAATATGAACGTCATCAAACACAGAACCCCACAGTCACAGAGTATTAAATTATTACATCAAGTTTCAGCAAAAGGGAATAGTTTCAACTTCAAAATAGAACAACATGAAATAAAGTAAGTTTGGGAGTCTCAAAGTCTAAAGGTAAAAGATGAAAATAAAGATAAATGAGAGATAGTCTTCATAGCTCCAAATCATCACCTCAACTAAGCAACACCAAGAAAGCTCCAAAGACAGCGACTCCCAAGAGAGTGAAACCTGTTACTTGGCTGCCCGTGTGGAAAAGAGGGCACCCGAGTTTGCAAAGGTGAAAACAAACTATAGGTTAGTCATGGGATTGGTGTGAGAATTCTTAATTAATTTAACTAATATTAATAAGGCAAATCCAAAGACCACGCTGCTAACGCGGAACGGGTTTATTCCAATGGAATTCCGTGCATAATTTAAAGTGACAGAACAAATAGATAAATAAATCGTGAAACAACACAATGCTTTTTTGGAAAAATGGATTCACCATAAGACTCAAGTCCCATCACACAATGCAACGTAAACCAGAGGATAGAGTTTTCCCTTATGGTGATCAAACATGCTAAATACGGTAAATACGAGTTTAATATTATTATTAGTGTATATAAAAACATTTCAAAATAAATGTATCAATCCTAGGAAGCATAGCTACCATATACTATGCCTCCGTACTAGTAATACAATCAAATCCGTAGGGTCGTATCTGGACTTTGGGTTTCCATTATGAGTCAAGGCTAGGGAGGAGCTCCTTACCGATTCGAGACACTCTAGCTAATGTCTCAGGATCCCCCATAGAGAACCCTTGAAAAGCTGCAGGGTCGGTCCACACTTGCGGTTTGTGGATTAGTTATTCCTGAACACACGTTTCCCGGTCCTATAGGACCTAACATCCGAGGCGCCTCATTCCATCATCCACATAAGTAAATATCATCCAGTTTAAGCACTGACACCACTTCTAGCTAGAAAGAAACGTGCTGCTCTCCCTGCGTTCCCTTCTCCCGTTTTAGACTCCGCCGGGGTGTGAGGCTCGCGAAGTCACGCTATACATAAAGCTATGCCTAAATAGGCTATGCTTTGATCATCCCACATGGCCTGCTTTTCAACAAAGCCTTGATCATATGCATCTTAACATGCCACATCGTCGATCTATACCATACCATTGATTTCTACTAACATATAACCTCTAAGCTCGTACGTCTCAGAGAAGGGTGTAAAACACCAAGCAGATATATATTGAGCAGAGATCAACGGATATAGTATAAAGGAATACAACGTTAGACATACAATCCATTTATATGCCTATGCTCTGGGTCTGAGCGAAAGCCAAATCCATTCAATCAACATGTTCATTTGGACAATGACCATGACCTTGAATTGGGAGCAAGTCAATTCAAGGTCTCAATCGCTGTCCTCTCGATGGGAAGATTGACGGTCTTCATTCGCCGTCTTCCACTTCAATTCTTAACGTCGTTTGATTACTTGGAATGAGATTAGCTCGGACTTTCCAAATAATTCTCGCATATATATATAATGAAAATCCTTCCTTATCGTTATTTTTATTTTATAACGATTAATTCCTATTTTTAATTAATAAAAACAATTAAATCCTTATTTAACGACGCTTCGGGTCAATGGGCGACTCCGGCGCTGTTTTCAACCAATTTTGATTTTCACATTTCTCAAAATCTAACCGTTGGATTTTAACGTAGTTTATAACGTTGGAAAGATTTTTCCAAGACGGTCCTAAGGGTTCCAGTTTCAAGAAAATCCGACAGTCGGTTCTTTTTGTATAGTCGTTTAAAGGTACGATTTCAAAACGTGAACTACCGCGCTCGTTTCGTTTAATTTTAATTATATTTATATATAAACATATAAATATAATACGTTTAACTTTTTATTTATAAAAATGTAAACTCTATTACAATGTCCACTTCCATTCTTCCATCCCTTTATTCCTTTATTTACATGAAAAATGTAAAATTCCTATCTTTTAATTGCATTGTATAATTTTCTTTTTAATTACATTGTAACTGTAATTAATTTTACAGTGAAAATTTTTGACTTTTTAAATTACATAAAAAATGTAACTTTCATAACTGTGCCAATCTTAATCTTTTAAAGTTACATTAAAAAGATAGATTTGATTCTAATGTCCAATTCTTCTTCTTAATTACATTAAAATGTAATTTTCAATATAATGTAAAATTCCTACTTTTTCAATACATATAGAAGTGTAAATTTTCTTACAATGCAAGTTCCACCTTTTTAGTTACATATAAAAAATGTAATTTTCTTTTCAATGTAAATCCTCATTCTTAATTTACATATAAAGATGTGATTTTATATTTACATAGAAATTCTATTCCTTTAATTATAAAAATAATAATTCTATCTTTGCGGCATAAATTTTATGTCTTTTTGTTACATAAAAATGTAATTTTCTTTGCGGCGTAAATTTCATGTCTTTTAATTACATAAAAATATAATTTCCTTTGCGGCGTAAATTCCATGCTTTTAATTACATAAAAATGTAAATTTCTGTGCGGCGTAAATTTCATGTCTTTTAGTTACATAAAAATGTAATTTTCTATGCGGCGTAAATTTCATGTCTTTTAATTACATAAAAATGTAATTTTCTTTGTGGCGTAAATTTCATGTCTTTTAATAACATAAAAATGTAATTTTCTTTTACAATGTAAATTCTAATCTTTAATTACATAATAAAAATGTAATTTTATTTTCAATGCAAATTCCCAACTTCTAACTACATATAAAAATGTAATTTTTATTACACCGCAAATTCTCATCTTCTAATTACATATAAAAATGTAATTTTTATTTTACAATGCAAATTCATACCTTAATTACATATAAAAATGTAATTTTTATTTTACAATGTAAATTCATACCTTAATTACATACAAAAATGTAATTTTTATTTTACAATGTAAATTCATACCTTAATTACATATAAAAATGTAAATTTTATTTTACAATGTAAATTCATTCCTTAATTACATATAAAAATGTAATTTTTATTTTACAATGTAAATTCATACCTTAATTACATATAAAAATGTAATTTTTATTACATCGTCATATTCCACTTTTTATTTACAATGAAAAGATTGGATCTTTTCATACCGTTGACATTCTCACTTTTATTCGCAATAAAAATTGGATCTTTTCTTACTGTTAACAAATTCATTTTATATTTATTTGCACATAAAATATAAATAAACTTGTGATTCGGACTTACAATTTAATATCATAAAATAAACATGAGAATCTAATAATCTGCTTTGAAGGAACAAATTATTTTAATCCAACGACTGTACTCGAACGATAATTTTTGATGACACTATGTCAATAAAAGGATCACAACACATATGATATTAAAAATTTCTAATCTTATTCGATTCTTAAGCGCGATGATATTTTTAATTCGATTAAAAATTTAGCTTAATCCAATTTTTATACAACATGATGATAATTATTGGATCTATGCAGATCCATGTAAACAACCACAGATCTAAAGCAAAACACATCAAATCAACCCAAACAACATCAATAATCTTATCATGTCACAGGTCTAATATATTTTCCATTCAACTGAATTAAATAACTAGAGAATAATAATTAACTTGATCTAATTATTTAAAATAGAATCTAACCTTTATTAAAGCCGAATCAAAAATCCAAATAAATTCAGAAATGGTCACAATCAATTTCAACAATCTCTATACGTTCTCACGGTTCCGTCGGATCTGAAATTATCAAATTCAGAATTCGTATGAATTAATTATCAATTTTTGAATAATATTTACTTTTTAACAACTACAGTTGCCACAGACAAAAGAGTGTCAAAATCTGAAATGAATTTCATACCTTTATTTTCAGTTTTCGTTCAAAACTTTGATTTGGATTTTCAGGAGATATAGGTAACGGTTTGCAGAACGGTTTATTGGAGGTTGTAGGGCTTGGAGAGGGGGATCGGAACCTGGAAAGGTGGGAGGTGCGGTTCGCCGTGGAGGGGCTGGGGGAGGCCGAACGGCGGCGACTTCGGGGTGCTGGTGCGGCGGCTACAGGGTATGGGGGTGCTGAATTTGGTATGGAATCGAAGAGCACGAGAAACTCTTCGAAAAGTTGTACTACGGCGTGTTCTGAAATTGAGTGAGGAGGGAGAAATCGGAGGAAGAAATTCTGAAGGGAATGGGTTCGGCGGCGTGAAAACATCGGGGAAGAAAGGTACTGTACACGCATATTTATACATGTATTCTAGGGTGTTTTCTTTTTATTTTAATTCAATTAATTCCAGAAATTAGGGTTTCTCCGTCCGGTCTCCAAACAGAGCCCGACGACTGTCGGATAATAGGTTTTGACGTCTTCTGAACGCAATTGCGCTAGTGTCGAAGTCCAATTTGGAAGTTTACAGCATGTTTCTTTTATTTTTAAAATAAATCTTTTTAATATTAATTCGAACATACACTTTAATTTGCCGGGGCCACAAACTGACTCCGAAAAATTCAGAAAAATTATTTCTGGCTCCCTTATGATGATACGGTCCTAAAAAAATTAATTTCGTCGAATTCTGAGACTGTTTGAAAAATGGCTATTTTTCAGTCGATTAAAATTGACCGAAATTAACCAAACTGAAATCTTTTTGCCACAGTCACCAATTAATTCTAAAAATTATGAAAAATTAAACTTATCAATAAGTTACATTCTGAATCCAACAAAAGTGGTTTCGTCGATAAAAGAGGTCATTTGAAAAATGGCTATTTTCAAGGCGTATATATTAAATATTAAAATTACAATTTTAAACAAATAATTCCCGAAACTCGAAATATATAAGTGTTTATACTTTTTAAATGCAGAAACATCATTCTGAACTCAATGGAAGTGTTTTTGAGTCCAAATTCCTTCATATGCAAAAAGTAGTATTTTTGACCTTTATATAAATATAAATTTCATAGCGAGCTTTCTAAATTTTGATTTTGACATAACTTACAACTTACCAACTGAAATCTAAATTTCTTAAATTCATTATAAAGATATCATCGATACGGTCCTAGCGTTTCCTGTTTCGTCTAATTTTGACCTATAATGAATTTTATATATTTTCCCAAAGTTGAAAAACGAATTTTGAAATTACCGCGCCATTTCGGCTCGGAATGGAATTAATATAAATTTTAAAGTCTTACTTCAAATAAAAAATAATTTTTAATCATGATTATTTAAAATAAATTTTTTCTTTCTTATCAAAAACTTGTTAAAATTACTTCAAATAAAATTTTAAATTTACCAAATTCAGGGGTGTTACAGTCTCCCCTCCTTAAGAACTTTTCTTCCTCGAAAAGGAAAAGAAAAATAGAAGAGTAGGAACCAACCCAAAGAATGTTTTTAACAGAAATAGTACCACCTAAAACATCAGGCTTACCTGCTCCTTCAGAAGAAGTAGGTGCAGAAGAAGGTGGTGCACTTGCTCCCTCGTACACATGGGCAACTTGGGAACTCCTCAATAGTGGACAATTACGTTTGATGTGACCCTTTTTATGGCAGTTATAGTGTAATGACCCGCATTGGCAGAGGTATTATAATTAATTTATTTAATTATATAAATAGTGATATAGTGAATTTAATGGTTGTGGAATTAAATAATGATGAATATTTAATTAAAATAATAAATTAAATAATATATTTAATTCTGAAATAATCAGAATTGGCGGAAATGGCGATATGGTGTGAACTGCATCATCTGTGATATTTAATTCGGTTTAGAAGTGAATTAGAATAACGAATATATTATATAAACGACAGTTTGAACGTATAATTATATTATAATTAAAATCGAGCTCGAAATGGCGCTGTAGTTCGTTAATTGGCGATTTGAACTTTAACTGGATGTACAGGATTCATTTTAAGCCGGATTTCTGTGAAAACAAGAAACGTGTAAAGCTGGTGGAGTATATCTTTCTAGTGGAAGAGAAAAACCGGGATTTCGTCATGTAGATTTTGAGATATGTCCAAATCAAATTTTAGAAAAGTCGCTGTGGAATTCCTTTATAATTTATAAAGGAATTATTTATATTTTAAAAAGGAATTTCAATGTAAATCGAATATCGGGTTGACCCAAAAGTGAATATCAAGTTAGAAATTCATATAGGAATATTCTAGAGCTGTATGGTATTCCTCTGTGAATATATATATGATAATATTTAATTTTAAATATTTAATTTAATTATATTTACATATTTAAATAGGCTATTTAGAGCTTTGAAAATAGTCACTTTTGCAAATGAAGTCAGAATTCGACAAAACTAATTTTGTTGGATCCGCAATGTCAAATTTTTGTTAGATTCCAAGTTTGGTGATTTTTAGAGTCACTGTGTGGCCGTACGGATTTTTAGAGTAAAAAACAGTCGATATTCTGACTGTTAAAAATATGTTGTGTGAGCATACGAAGTTGGAATTCGACGAAACCAGTTTCGTTAGGACCGTAATGTCGAACTCTAGCTACTTGTCCAGTTTAGCGATTTTTGGGTATCGTGTGTGATCACACACATTTTTTTTAAAGGACAAAAACAAATATAAAAGGAGAAAAATAAATATCTTAAAATATCTAAAATATTTATAAATACCCCCACAAAATCCTCTAAACCTAATTTCTTCATTCCACAAGTCAAAGCCTTTTTCCGCCGTTGTTTTCTTGTTTACACAGTAAACATGGAGGTTTGAAAATCAAAACAAAAAGGAAGTAAATTCTTAAAATCATCTAATAAAGATATTTAGAGTTCTCAGGTCTTCCTCTTCATTTCCAACTCATTTTTACTGCGTGCAAGACCAGGTATTGAGGATCGAAACTCAACAGTAGCTCATAGGGTTCGGAAATTTGTAGCATTAAAGTGTCGAACTGGAAATTTGAATCTAATTTGAGTTTTTGAGTTCGATTTATAGCTTACATAAAAAATCTGGGCAAAGCTGTCACATTTTTTGTTCGGTGTTCTCCAAACATGGTGGAAGCGTGGCTGTCGACGCGAGTAAGGTAAAGGAACCGAGTTGAATGACAATAGCACATTTGGATTGAGCAGGAGCTGTAGAGTATGTAAGCGAAGTTTGGGCGAATATGGTGTTTGAAGTCAGTAGTATTGTGTGGCGGCGTGACTCAGGTTGAAGACGCAAGTAGGAGGGGTAGTTCGAGTTACATATGAGTGGTATAAAGAGAAAGAGAAGTTAAAGAGGAATTTAGTGATGATTTTTCTTTGATTTGTAGTGGAGGAAGGAGGATGGATTGGGGATGAAGAGCTTGGAAATGGCGGTGGAAGTTTGTATAGGAATTCACGATTGATTTGGGGGAGAAGGTGAACGCGGGTGGGCTTTTCAAAGGGGAAACGGGCCTGGGTTCTAATAGAAGGGGTACGGGCCGGAATAAGGTTAAAGCCCAAAGATCATTTATAATTTAAGTTTTTATTTATTTAAAAAAAAAAATCGTATAGCATGTAAATGTGATAACTTGAACATACGTGATCAGAATTTCAAATCGTCGGATCCGTTGGGATCGTATGGACGAGCACTACACCATGGAGCTGACTGAGAGTGAATCCAAACTCGTTACAATTTATTGCAAAATTAATTGTCCGTCTGAACCAAATCGAGCAATGGTTATCGTTATCAACAATAATCGTCCGATGTGAGTAAATCTCACTAACTCTGAACAGTTTATAATTTCATGTTGTATTTTTAAAACTGTTAAATATTGGCTAATTGATTGTGTGTTGACTGTTTGATTGAACTACTAGTCAGTTAGTTAAATTTCTGTATTGATTCTGTTTAACAGAATATATCATATGGAACTGAAAGTGATGTTATCTATATTGTTTAACATCTGTGATGCAGGGAAACAGGTTGGAGGAATCCAACTGGGTTCCTCAACATTTATTTCACTGTTTTTCATATATTGTGATATATGATGTGATATATAATCTGTTGTCGATTATATGTGTTTGAACGATATTGGTCATCGTGATTTGATATGTTGAATACCATAACATACCGAAATGTTGATAAGGAGGAATTTGTCAAAGTGATATTTGAAAATAAAATATTTATAATTGGAATATTTATAAATTGGAATATTTATAAATAGGAGATATTTAGAAAAAGGGAAAACGTTATAAAAAGGAAACTGTTATAAGAAGGAAATCATTTTAAAGTGGAGAACCGTTACTAAAAGTAAATCTTTAAAAATGAATAAACGTTGTTAAAAAGGAAATCTTTATAAAACGAATAAAGGAGTTAAATCGAATATGGTATTCGAAAGGAGTTAAATCGAATATGGTATTCGAAAGGAGTTAAATCGAATATGGTATTCGAAAATTAGTAAATCGAATTAGTTATTCGAAAGGGGTTAGTCGTGTCGAGTTAGTTGAATAGAGTTAATCGAATATTAGTTATTCGAATAAGAGTTAACCAGTTAGAGTAAAACCATTAGAGTAAATCAGTTAGAGTTAAACCAGTTAGCGTAAAACCATTAGGGTAAACCAGTTAGAGTTAAACCAGTTAGAGTTAATCAGTTAGAGTAAATCGAACTAGAGTTATTCGAAAGGACTTACCGAATATTAGTTATTCGAAAAAGAGTTAAATGGAGTTATCGAATATTAGTTATTCGAATAGAGTTAAATAGAGTTATCGAATATTAGTTATTCGAATAGAGTTATCGAATATTAGTTATTCGAATAGAGTAAATTGAATAGATTTATCGAATATTAGTTATTCGAATAGAGTTAAATAGAGTTATCGAATATTAGTTATTCGAATAGATTTAAATAGAGTTATCGAATAATAGTTATTCGAATAGAGTTAAGTAGAGTTATCGAATACTAGTTAATCGAATAGACTTAAATAGAGTTAAAGGAGTTATCGAATATTAGTTATTCGAAAAAGAGTTAAATAGAGTTAATCAAATAGCGTTAGTCCAATAGAGTAAATTGAATAGAGTTATCGAATATACCTTATTCGAAGAAAAGAATTATCGAATAGAGATGATTCGAAAGAAGGTTAAGTAAGGAAGTTAGTTAAAGAATTAGAAGGGTGAACTTTGTCTATTTCAAGGTTAGAAACGTTGTTCAGTTAAGGTCTGGGAGGTAGTATTACCCCAACTTGATTGACTTCATTTGTAACTAAGGAATGGTTAAGGTTCGAAAGTAAAGGATGGTTAAGTGAATTTAGTAATTAAAGGAAATGGTTTGAGTTGGCATCGCGATGGTTTGTTTAAACATCTGTCTAAGTCCAATGAAGAAGCTTTGGAAATGTTTTCAAAATAAGAAACCAGAAATGTTTTCTAATAAAGAAAACAAGAAATGGAAATGTTTTCCATTGTTAATAACATATATTTTCCAAATTTAGAAAATAAGAAATATTGAATATAGGGAAACATGATATAAGTAAATTAATGAAATAAAGAGATAAATGTTGAATGATGTTTGATCGATATAAATTTCCATTTGGAAATAATATCGTTGTTTGCACACCTGTTTTTCTTCGACAGTTAAATCACATACTATCGAAGTTTTGACCATTTTAACGTTGTTAATATGGAGAGACCGGTTGGATTATTATCCAAAGAACCACTCTGTATTGGCATAAGCGTTGCGAATCATATATGCCAAAGGAAATTGAAGACGGAGTTATGCAAGGGCTATCCTGTTTACAGAATAGTGCCTTCGGTTCATCCTATTCCTGGATGACTTGTATGGACGGATGTCTGACAGAGTATTTCCAGACGATCACATATATTGATTTCTCCAACCGTACCAAAAGTGGAAGCGGAGAAGGAAACTTCTTTTAGCTAACACATAATGTATGGTTAAGGCAGTCAATCGGTGATTTGATGGATTTGACGATGTGGCATTCAAAGTGAATCTGGTATGATGATAAAGCGTAGCTTCTATCCTCATCAACCGGTAAATGACAGAAATCGGGCAGGCAGCATGGCTAAGTCGGTCGCACCGAAGTAGGGTGTATAATCACCTGATCTAGAGTTTCATTTACTTCTAAAAATATATTGTTGATGCTGTCCCATTCGGGAAACGGTTGCTGATCCCAACCGTTGGTGATATACATTCGATACACTCAAGCGAAATGAGTGGTCGGTCATGTGTGGCCGGGTTGCAAGATGTTCTTGTTGAACCCAGTGTATTCCTTTCTAGAGGTACACTAGCGAAAGGTGGTTCCATACCTTGTCATAGTTGGAAATCCATTACCCAATACGTGCTTGCGGTTTTGATTGTATACTATATATGTAGAACGTGAGATGAAAGCGTTTCTGCTAGATGATTATTATATTGTGTTGATAGACATTATTATAATATCAAAAGGTTTTTGAAATAAAGATATTTGGATTCTCATAAGGGGAAAAACCCGTTCCGTTATACGGCGTGGTCTTATGATATATCGATTACCTGCTTGAACTGTTTTAAACTGTTTTACTCACACAAGTCCCATGACTGACCCGGAGTTTATTTGTTTGTTTCCCTAAACTCTTGGGTGCCTAAATTTGTACGGGCAGTCAAATAGTCGGGATTTACAGATATACTGGAAGAGCTTGGAGCAGGAGGCTTCAGGATTATATAGCTATAGTTATTTCCGCTGTGTTGTAAGTGTTGTACTTTGATAATGATGTATATTCAAGTACAGATGTATATTTCAAAGTTTTGTTACATATATTATATGTTATTCGTTCCGCTGTGAGATTCGTGTTACTCTGATGTTGTGTTCTTGTTCTTCTTCTTCTTCTTCTTCTATTCTAAGTTTCTATCTTATCTTTCCTCACCCTCTAATTTCTTTCTATTAATTTCCTGATTTTCAGGTTAATTTGGTGTTGGACTTGTGTTTTTGGTCAGCTCAAATTGGACCGGAATTTTGGGTCATTACATATAGCATCTTCTAGTGTCCTCTCTTCTGGACTTCTTTGGATTTCCGTAGTCCTTACTATAGTGTCCAAACTTCTGGCAGTGGTAGCATTGCAGCTTAGTCTTATCTTGAGTTTTAGCGGCTCCAAAACCACTTCCTTCACTCTTCTTCTTGGGTTGCTTCCCTTTATTATTGTTGGCCAAGCCCCTTTCTCTATCTTGCTATGAATTCTTCTTGTCCCTCTCTTCATAGTGACGGGCAAACTCATCATGAAGCCTTTCCACCTCTTTCCATGCAGTATACTCTTCATTAAACAGCTCTTTAAATTTTGTCCAAGTCATATTTTCTGCATCACCTCCTATATTGACCTCTTCCCACCAAAGCTGTGCTTCGCCTTGGAGCATCCATGAAGCCACAAATCTCTTCTTTTGATCTTCCAGTTCTAACGCTCTAATTATCTTTTCACAATTCTTAAGCCATGCCTGAGCCTATATCACGGTCTCCGTACCTGTGAACGGAACACCGTCTAAATTCTTAAAATCCTTCACTACCCTCACCAAGTCAAAGGGCTGTGGTGTTGGTTGTTGAACTGCGGGCTCCTCCATTCCAATATCATTTTGCTCCATTGCTCTAACTCTAATAGTTCTAGCGGCATAAGTACTCATTTTTAGTTAGTTCTGTACGATCAAGGAAAGGGTTAGAACAACTGTAATGGTGATTTGAAGAAATGGTAGGATAGAAGGATGGATAAAAGGATGGTGATAAAATGACTGACTATTATGTATTCTAATGAACTTTTCGCCATAAAATATTGTGATTCTATGTAAATGAATCATTATAAATTTGTTATATTCCAAAGCTATGTTTAACCTGGCTCTGATACCAACTGTGATGACCCCAAACTTCCACGGAGTGAAAGTAAGGAATAATCATTTGAAATACAACATAAATATAACAATACAGATCACAGATACAACATAGTATAGGAAAACTATAAAATAACAACATCATAGCAGCGGAATATGAACGTCATCAAACACAGAATCCCACAGTCACAGAGTATTAAATTATTACATCAAGTTTCATCAAAAGGAAATAGTTTCAACTTTAAAATAGAACAACATGAAGTAAAAAAAATTTAGGAGTCTCAGAGTCTAAAGGTAAAAGATGAAAATAAAGATAACTGAGAGATAGTCTTCATAGCTCCAAATCATCACCTCAACTAAGCAACACCAAGAATGCTCCAAAGACAGCGACTCCCAAGAGAGTGAAACCTGTTACTTGGCTGCGCGTGTGGAAAAGAGGGCACCCAAGTTTGCAAAGGTGAAAAGAAACTACGGGTCAGTCATGGGACTGGTGTGAGAATTCTTAACTAATTTAACTAATATTAATAAGGCAAATCCAAAGACCACGCTGCTAACGTGGAACGGGTTTATTCCAATGGATTGCCGTGCATAATTTAAAGTGACAGAACAAACAGATAAATAAATCGTGAAACAACACAATGCTTTTTTGGAAAAATGGAATCACCATAAGACTCAAGTCCCATCACACATTGCAACGCAAACCAGAGGATGGAGTTTTCCCTTATGGTGATCAAACATGCTAAATACGGTAAATACGAGTTTAATATTATTATTAGTGTATATAAAAACATTTCAAAATAAATGTATCAATCCTAGGAAGCATAGCTACCATATACTACGCCTCCGTACTAGTAATACAATCAAATTCGTAGGGTCGTATTTGGACTTTGGGTTTCCATCATGAGTCAAGGCTAGGGAGGAGCTCCTTTCCGATTCGAGATACTCTAGCTAATGTCTCAGGATCCCCTGCAGAGAACCCTTGGAAAGCTGTAGGGCCAGTCCACACTTGCGGTTTGTGGATTAGTTATTCATGAACACACGTTTCCCGGTCCTATAGGACCTACTATCCGAGGCGCCTCATTCCATCATCCACATAAGTAAATATCAGCCAGTTTAAACACTGACACCACTTCTAGCTAGAAAGAAACGTGCTTCTCTCACTGCGTTCCCTTCTCCCATTTTAGACTTCGCCGGGGTGTGAGGCTCGCGAAGTCACGCTATACACAAAGCTATGCCTAAACAGGTATGCTTTGATCATCCCACAAGGCCTGCTTTTCAACAAAGCCTTGAACAAATGCATCTTAGCATGCCACATCGTCAATCCATACCAAACCATTGATTTCTACCAACATATAACCTCTAAGCTTGTACGTCTCAGAGAAGGGTGTAAAACACCAAGCAGATATATATTGAGCAGAGATCAACGGATATAGTATAAAGGAATACAACGTCAGACATACAATCCATTTATATGCTTATGCTCTGGGTCTGAGAGAAAGCCAAATCCGTTCAATCAACATGTTTGTTTGGACAATGACCAGGACCTTGAATTGGGAGCAAGTCAATTCAAGGTATCAATCATTGTCCTCCCGATGGGAAGATTGACGGTCTTCATTCGCCGTCTTCCACTTCAATTCTTAACGTCGTTTGATTACTTGGAATGAGATTAACTCGGACTTTCCAAATAATTCTTGCATATATATAATGAAAATCCTTCCTTATCATTATTTTATTTTATAACGATTAATTCCTATTTTTAATTAATAAAAATAATTAAATCCTTATTTAACGACCCTTCGGATCAATGGGCGACTCCGACGCTATTTTCAACCAATTTTGATTTTCACATTTCTCAAAATCTAACTGTTGGACTTTAACGTAGTTCATAACGTTGGAAATATTTTTCCAAGACGGTCCTAAGGGTTCCAGTTTCAAGAAAATCCGACGGTCGGATCTTTTTGTATAGTCGTTTAAAGGTACGATTTCAAAACGCGAACTACCGCGCTCGTTTCGTTTAATTTTAATTATATTTAAATATAAACATATAAATATAATACGTTTAACTTTTGATTTATAAAAATGTAAACTCTATTACAACGTGCACTTCCATTCTTTCATCCCTTTATTCCTTTATTTACATGAAAAATGTAAAATTCCTATCTTTCAATTGCATTGTATAATTTTCTTTTTAATTACATTGTAACTGTAATTAATTTTACAGTGAAAAATTTTAACTTTTTAAATTACATATAACTTTCATAACCGTGCCAATCTTTATCTTTTAAAGTTACATTAAAAAGATAAATTTAATTCTAATGTCCAATTCTTCTTTTTAATTACATTAAAATGTAATTTTCAATATAATGTAAAATTCCTACTTTTTCAATACATACAGAAGTGTAAATTTTCTTACAATGCAATTTCCACCTTTTTAGTTACATATAAAAAATGTAATTTTCTTTTCAATGTAAATCCTCATTCTTAGTTTACATATAAAGATGTGATTTTATATTTACATAGGAATTCTATTCCTTTAATTATATAAAAAAAAATTCTATCTTCGCGGCATAAATTTCAGGTCTTTTAATTACATAAAAATGTAATTTTCTTTGCGGCGCAAATTTCATGTCCTTTAATTACATAAAAATGTAATTTTCTATGCGGCGTAAATTTCATGCCTTTTAATTACATAAAAATGTAATTTTCTATGTGGCGTAAATTTAATGTCTTTTAATTACATAAAAATGTAATTTTCTATGCGGCGTAAATTTCATGTCTTTTAATTACATAAAAATGTAATTTTCTATGTGGCGTAAATTTCATGTCTTTTAATTACATAAAAATGTAATTTTCTATGCGGCGTAAATTTCATGTCTTTTAATTACATAAAAATGTAATTTTCTTTGCGGCGTAAATTTCATGTCTTTTAATTACATAAAAATGTAATTTTCTTTTACAATGTAAATTCTAATCTTTAATTACATAATAAAAATGTAATTTTATTTTCAATGCAAATTCCCAACTTCTAACTACATATAAAAATGTAATTTTTATTACACCGCAAATTCTCATCTTCTAATTACATATAAAAAAATGTAATTTTTATTTTTAAATGCAAATTCATACCTTAATTACATATAAAAATGTAATTTTTATTTTACAATGTAAATTCATAACTTAATTACATATAAAAATGTAATTTTTATTTTACAATGTAAATTCATACCTTAATTACATATAAAAATGTAAATTTTATTTTACAATGTAAATTCATACCTTAATTACATATAAAAATGTAATTTTTATTACATCGTCATATTCCACTTTTTATTTACAATGAAAAGATTGGATCTTTTCATACCGTTGACATTCTCACTTTTATTCGCAATAAAAATTGGATCTTTTCATACTGTTAACAAATTCATTTTATATTTATTTGCACATAAAATATAAATAAACATGTGATTCGGACTTACAATTTAATATTATAAAATAAACATGAGAATCTAATAATCTGCTTTGAAGTAACAAATTATTTTAATCCAACGACTGTACTCGAACGATAATTTTTGACGACTCTATGTCAATAAAAGGATCACAACACATATGATATTAAAAATTTCTAATCTTATTCGATTCTTAAGCCCGATGATATTTTTAATTGGATTAAAAATTTAGCTTAATCCAATTTTTATACAACATGATGATAATTATTGGATCTATGCAGATCCATGTAAACAACCACAGATCTAAAGCAAAACACTTCAAATCAACCCAAACAACATCAATAATGTCACAGATCTAATATATTTTCTATTCAACTGAATTAAATAACTAGAGAATAATAATTAACTTGATCTAATTATTTTAAATAGAATCTCACCTTGATTAAAGCAAAATCAAAAATCCAAATAAATCCAGAAATCATCACAATCAATTTCAGCAATCTCATACGTACTCACGGTTCCGTCAGATCTGAAATTATCAAATTCGGAGTTCGTATGAATTAATTATCAATTTTTGAATAATATTTACTTTTTAACAACTGCAGTTGCCACAGACAAAAGCGTGGCAAAATCTAAAATGAATTTCATACCTTTAATTTCATACCTTTATTTTCAGTTTTTAACAACTGCAGTTCGCCGTGGAGGGGCTGGGGGAGGCCGAACGGCGGCGACTTCGGGGTGCTGGTGCGATGGCTATAGGGTACGGGGGGTGCTGAATTTGGTATGGAATCAAAGAGCACGAGAAACTCTTCGAAAAGTTGTACTACAGCATGTTCTGAAATTGAGTGAGGTGGGAGAAATCGGAGGAAGAATTTCTGAAGGGAATTGGTTTGGCAGCGTGAAAACATCGGGGAAGAAAGGTACCGTACACGCATATTTATACGTGTATTCTAGGGTATTTTCTTTTTATTTTAATTCGATTAATTCCAGAAATTAGGGTTTCTCCGTCCGATCTCCAAACGGAGCCCAATGACTGTCGAACAATAGGTTTTGACGTCTTCTGAACACAATGGCGCTAGTGTCGAAGTCCAATTCTGAAGTTTACAGCATGTTTCTTTTATTTTTAAAATAAATCTTTTTAATATTAATTCGAACGTACACTTTAATTTGCCGAAGCCACAAACTGACTCCAAAAAATCCAGAAAAATTATTTCTGGCTTTCTTATGACGATACGGTCCAAACAAAATTAATTTCGTCAAATTCTGAGACTGTTTGAAAAATGGCTATTTTTCAGTCGATTAAAATTGACCGAAATTGACCAAACTGAAATCTTTTTTCCACAGCCACCAATTAATTCTAAAAATTATGAAAAATTAAACTTATCAATAATTTGATATTATGAATCTAGCAAAAGTAGTTTCGTCAAAAACAGAGATCGTTTGAAAAATGGCTATTTTCAAGGCATATATATTAAATATTAAAAATACATTTTTAAACAAATAATTCCCGAAACTCGAAATATATAGGAGTTTATACTTTCTAAATGCAGAAACATCATTCTGAACTCAATGGAAGTGGTTTTGAGTCCAAATTCCTTCATATGCAAAAAGTAGTATTTTTGACCTTTATATAAATATAAATTTCATAGCGACCTTTCTAAATTTTGATTTTGACATAACTTACTACTTAACAACTGAAATCTGAATTTCTTAAATTCATTATAAAGATATCATCGATACAGTCCTAGCGTTTCCGGTTTCGTCTAATTTTGACCTATAATGAATTTTATATATTTTCCCAAAGTTGAAAAACGAATTTTGAAATTACCGCGCCATTTTGGCTCGGAATGGAATTAATATAAATTTTAAAGTCTTACTTCAAATAAAAATAATTTTTAATCGTGGTTATTTAAAATAAATTTTTTCTTTCTTATCAAAAACTCGTTAAAATTACTTCAAATAAATTTTTAAATTTACCAAATTCAGGGTTGTTACATGTAAATTATAACATGGATGAGCAAGAACAGCTAAATGGGATCAGCATCAAGATATCAAGAAATCAAGTGCCAACATGGTTCAAAATTTTCAGAACGGTTTATAGTGAAACAATAACACAGCAGATTACAAGTCAAATCAATTCAGCCCACACATGTACAAGGGAACAACAATGAAATGGTGCAACAACAGTGGGAGATCACATGTTAAGCCAACATAAGACTGCATTCTTATATACATTTAACATGGGTAATGCATGTATATGAATGGGTATATACACACAACATAGATCAACAACAGTGGTAAAGGATTTTCAGTGAACAAACAAGATCAAAACAGGCAGCTGTGTGACATATATTTGGTGCACAAAGTATGATCTGTTCCGATTGCAGATGCAATTGTTAATTTGCTATAAAGAATTCAACATTCACTTTGCCAAGAAAATATTTCTAGTTTTTCAATAGCAGATTCAAATGTTTTATGGTTCATACTCAATTCTTCTTTAAGAAAACAGTGGGACACTTTTGGAAATCATTTTTGGCAAGTGTTAATTAGCAGAATATCAGCATGTGTCAAATATGGCATGCACAGACATATTTCTAGAATTCATCGTTAGAATATTTAGCAACAGATTTTTTTGGTTCAAATTCTTTCTAGAATTAACAAAGTTGAGAGATCTTATTTTCAGGAAGGGAAAATCTTTTTTAAAAGCAACAAGTATGTCCAGGACAGTATCGAAATTCATCACCACAAATCAGGAAAGAAAGCCAAGGTGAAACACCCCACCTCCATTAAGGTCACTCACAAAGGGAATGCCTTAACTTTGGTGGAGGTTTATAAGTAAAAGTCACAGATAAACACAAGACAGATATAAATAACCATATTTTAAACAGCGGAAACCAAACAGACTTTTATTTCATCAATACGTGTTCAAACAAAACATTTCTATAATTGTCTCAAAATACTTCCATCATTACAACCACATTACTGTCTTGATTATTAAAGAAGCATAAAACACAAATAAAAGTAGCAAAAATCCCCATGGTGATATCCAAAGCCATGATCCAAGCAAAAGAGATCCAAACCATACGTCTACGGTCTTGAAGCTTGCAAAAGAGTACTAAGCTGGGTTGTTTCCTCCCTGTGGACCTGAGGGTGGGGGAGAAACGAAAGAAAAGAAGACGAAAAGAAAATAGAGTCAGACATAAAACCTGAGTAAATCTAGTAACTCTTCAGTATGTGAACAAGAAAAAGGGCGTGATAGATATAAACTGAAAAAAGGCAAGTGTCATAAGCTAAGGAAGTGTCGTTTAGAATCGAATGTACTATCAAACCCACACTATATCATTGCACATACTAGAGCTTATTCTAACTAGCACCCCATGCTGAGGGTGATGTGATCCCCATTTTCTAAAGATTGGCTCCTACTCGCGTAAACAGGTGTCATACGGCCCCCAAGAATTGTAGATACCTATGCTGGTCCCACCATGGGGTGTATCAAGACCCATAGTGGCGGCCTCGACACAACTCTAGAAGGCATAGATTATACTACTGGTGCCCTCAGTGCCCTGTTTGTCTGCTACGGAGTGTGTGCACGCCTGCACCCCGTTAGAACCTACACTGTTGCACCCACCGCCGTCGCTTTGACCGCTTACAATCAACCCAGTAATCGTGCCCCACCCTGCCTAGTTTCAGTGTACCATGATACCTAACTTGGGTTACCACTGAAACGGGTCCCTCGTTACTAGGGTTTTCTAGTCGAACATGTTAAGTGGTTAAGTGTCTGTATTTACCTAACCCCACCCATCTATTCTTGTTAACATGTTGAATTTGGTTAAGTGTTTTTAGTTGACTTAACCCTACCATCTGTCCTTAGCCTCTTAAAGCACCTGACCACTCACATTAGACAGATATTGCTACGGTTACCGGATGTGCTGGTCGGTTCCGGGCAGGTTTACACCGTAGCTCAGTCTAACCTCAGGTCCTTATTGGGCTCAATGCTTAACCACCCACATTGGATAGGTATTGTTGTGACAACTGGACAGCCGAGCAGGTCCGGGCAGGTTTACGTCACAACTCAATCCAACCTCGGGTTAAGCATACCGTGTTTTCTAAATTTACATATTTTATCACTTCTCAATTATATGTAAATGTCATGTCCTTTATTCTTGGGTATAACAATTCATATCGCTTAAATGTTATTGTCGTTGGCATGTGCCAACCATGCCAACATATATTTCATGTTTTACACCCAACGTTATTACCCCCGTTTGTACGTTCGCAACATTATAACAAGTGTTGGGCTCGACACAATTCAGCCCAACCTTATAAACGTGAGAAAAAGGGGAAATCAAGAACATGTTGTATTTTACAATACATAAAGGTGTGTGGCGCATGAACTTGCAATTTAGCGATTCAACTAACATAAATTATGGGTCATGTGAATTTGCATTCAAATCAAAGTATAACTAAGTATGTGACATATGAAATGGCATAGTTTAGGCTTACACAGACTTGGGTTTAAACATGTTTAACTTGGCATAATGTCAACCAAAAAACTAGCATGTTGTATATTCACCAAAATGTCCAATTTTAACATCAAATCATATAGCCTATTTCAACATGAACTTGCATAGTTTATGAAACCCAAACGATACTTAACATAGATCCAATTATACTTGCAAATAAACACAAGAATGTGTTCATAGGTTTTGAGTCATGTAGGCATAAAAGGTCTCAAATCTAGAACATGTTTACATAAATTCTAACTTAGACTAAGGGAATATATATAGTCCATGCCATCGACATAAACATAAAGGGATCAATTACTAATTTTTGCCACAACTTGCTATTGCTATTACTTTCATATACAAATGTCCAATAGGCTTGCATCAATCAATTTATGCCACAAATATCAATATAAAAGTCATGACAGAATTATTACAATACACAGAATTCATACAATAACAAAATTCAATTTTCATTTACATCGAATCACGTCACAGTTTTATTCATATTCTGAAAGATCACTATACTTACAACGAATGCAGAATCTTGAATTCTGGATTCTGAAATTGAGATGCGTTCCTTTGGGTAGATTAACGTTGTGTTGATTAATTTGATTAAGCTTTAGTCTTCTTCTTAATTTGATTCGTCTCTAAGCTCCTCTCTCTTGACGGCTACGCTCAATTCCTTCCTGGCAGCATGACGACTCCCATCTTATTTTTTTGTGTCAATTTTAGTTGAGACTTAGGGTGTATTTATAGATTTTTAAATTGTTTTGAGCCGTCAGATGAAGACAGGAGGAATCTAGACCATACAAAGTTCAAAGAGCCAATCAAGAGGTGACATGTCAGCCCTAATGACACACCGAGCCCCCGAAATTCGAGCCAGAGACAGACCCAGCCAGCCAGGTCTACCAGGTAGGTCGACTGGCAGGTCGACACCCAGGTCGACACTATGGTCGACCCTATGGTCGACCTGGTCCCTGGGCGGGAATTTTCCCGCCCAACCCAGTTTGAACCTGTTTTTCAAATTTCGAATTTGAAACCGAGCTGTTTGAATTTTAAATTTTATTCTGAAACTTCTGAAGGTCATAACTCCTTCATACGGAGTCCGATTCACGCAAACTCAGACTCTATCTCAAGCAGAATTCCGAGACGAATGCAATGGCATAACCCATTTCCCTTAATTCTTTCATTTAGAATTAATTACACTTTAATTTGTGAGCTTAATGTTATAGAATTCACGGGGTGTTACATTCTCCCCCCTTAAAAGGATTTCGTCCCCGAAATCTTCAAGTTAGGGAGAATGTATATCCTACCATCCAACCGTCCATCTACTCAACCAACAAACACAGGCGTCCACTTTCCTTAAAAGACTTCTAATGCTTCATGATCATATGCTTAGTGTGTGTACATGTCCTTATCTAATGCAGAAATACGGCGGTCTACTGATTCAGTTGACCTTCTTAATGCGAATCATGTAAGTGTCATGAATCCATTATGTATGCAAATTTTTCCTACTCATAATTCTGCATGAGTGCACAACTTATTCATACAAATGCGACAACCATATGACAGCATATCAAGTTTCAACCATATACAAATGAGAATACATATATGCATATGCAATATGAAGTGACTGAGACGATCTAAAACCTAGGGTGTGTGTGTATATGCATCCACGAGCAACCAATAGCAATCACTAGCAACCATTTGCAGCCATCATCCATAACATGTTTTCAAATACATGTTTGCATCCATTTGTTTTCTACCTAAGGAGTTAGGAAAAGGACCGAGGAGATATACCTAAAAATATAAAGCATAACTCAAGTAAAAAGAGAGATCAAAAATGTACCCTCAAAAAGAAAAGGGTAGGCGGCGCGTATTCTGTCCTCAGTTTCCCAAGTCGCGTCTTCCTCAGCGTCGCTCCACTAAACTTTAACAAGTTTGACTTCGCGGTTGCGTAGCTTTTTCACTTCAGTTCCTAAGATGTGGGTTGGAACTCTCCTCACAGTTGCTTCACGTTCCACTTCGGCTTCTTCTAGAACGCTAGGTTCCACCACTTCCGCAGACTCATGCAAACACTTCTGGAGGTGAGAAACATGAAAGACGTTTTGAACTCCGGCCAGTATCTCGGGTAGCTCTAATCTATAGGCCATCTTCCCAACCTTCTCGATGATAGGAAACGGTCCTACAAATCTTGGTGCTAGCTTTCCTGCGGATCCAAGGCGAACGACGTTCCTTAAAGGAGATAACTTAAGGAAAACCCTATCCCCAACCTCAAACTTAAGGTCGGTCCTTCTTTTATCGGCATAGGATTTCTGTCTGTCTTGGGCAGTCTTCATTCTCCTTCGTATCAAGTCCACTTTCTCCGAAGTCTCTCGAATCATGTCCGGCCCAAGTATAAGTTTATCTGTAGACTCCCACCAACAAGTTGGTGATTTGCACGGTCTTCCATACAAGGCTTCGAAGGGCGCCATACCGATGGTATGTTGGTAGCTGTTGTTGTAGGCAAATTCCACTAAAGGAAGGTGATCCTCCCAAGTCCCTCCAAAGTCAAGAACGCAAAGTCTCAAAAGATCTTCTAAAACTCTATTCACCCTTTCCGTCTGGCCATCGGTTTGGGGGTGATAGGCCGTGCTCAAACATAACTATGTGCCTACAGCTTCTTGTAGACTCCACCAAAACTCGCTTGTGAAGATAGGGTCTCGGTCACTAACAACGCTGGAGGGTATCCCATGGAGTCGAACTATTTCCTTGAGATAAAGAGATGCTAGAGATGAGGCAGTCCTTCTACTTTTAATGGGTATAAAGTGGGCGCTTTTAGTAAGCCTATCCACTATTACCCAAATGCTAGTATTGCCACTTCTCGACCTAGGTAGTCCATCAATGAAGTCCATTAAAATGCTATCCCACTTCCACTGTGGGACCTCTAAAGGATGAAGTAGTCCTCCAGGCTTCTTCTGTTCCGTCTTGACCCGTTGGCAGGTCATGCACTTAGAAACGAAATTTGCCACGTCCTCTTTCATGCCGCTCCAAAAGAAAGTCCTTTTTATATCCTTGTACATCTTATCACCGCCAGGGTGTATAGTCATCTTGGAATGATGCGCTTCCTCGAGAACCTTCTTTGTCAACTCCCTTGCTTGTGGGACGCATAATCTTCCATCTCGCCTCAGCCAACCCTTATCATCGATGGCATATCTAATGAGGTGACTAGAAGTCTCACCCCTAATAAGTTTGTCAATCACATCAACAAGCTGAGGGTCTTCACATTGTGCAGCCCCTATTGAGTCCAAGAGAGTAGGGCGTACTTCGAGAGATGCTAACAAACCCGGTACAAAATACGAGGAGGGCCTAAAGATAAAACTGGCTATATACTCCAAGCTTTGCCTCTCTACAAAGAACGGGCTTAAGGCCAGTTTCTTTCGGCTCAACGCGTCTGCTACTACGTTGCCTTTTCTGGGAGTATAGGAAATTTCAAAGTCATACGAGGCAAGAAACTCCATCCATCTTTGCTGCCTCAAGTTAAGATCCTTTTGCAAGAAGAGATATTTCAACGATTTATGGTCAGTGTATAATTCGAACTTCTCACCTAGGAGATAATGGCGCCAAGACTTAAGCGCAAAGACGATGGCGGCTAACTCAAGATCGTGGGTTGGGTAGTTCTTTTCATGAACTTTCAATTTCCTTCCACCATAAGCTACTACCCTCCCTTCTTGCATCAAAACAACGCCTAGCCTCGTACCACAAGCATCCGTATATACTGTGAACATTTTGCTTCCATCTGGCAATGTCAGAACTGGGGTTGTTGTGAAAGCCCTTTTTAATCGTTGGAAAGCAAACTCGCAGTCCAAATCCCAAGTGAACAACAGATTCTTCTTCGTTAGCCTTGTGAGTGGAGCTAAGATTTTCGCGATATCCCTAATAAACTTTCGGTAAAAACTGGCTAGCCCAAGAAAGCTTCGAACTTCAGTTGCATTTCTTGGTATCTTCCAATCTTGCACTGCCACCACTTTCGCGGGGTCCACAGCCAACCCCTCTTTGGACACTATATGCCCCAGAAATCTTACCTCCTTTCCCCAAAAGTGGCACTTGGAGAATTTGGCTTTTAGCTGATGAACTCGAAGAGTTTCCATGATTTCTTTCAGATGCTGAGCATCCTCTTCCTTATTCTTTGAGAAGATCAAAATACCATCTACGAAGACAACCACAAATTTGTTGAGGAATTTTCTGAACACTCTGCTATTAGGTCTACAAAATAAGCAAGTGCGTTTGTCAAGCCGAAAGGCAAGACAAGGCACTCGAAGAAATCGTATGGGGTTCTAAACGCCGTTTTATCAATGCTGTCTTTAGCTACTCTTAGCTGATGGAACCCAGTTGCCAGATCAAGTTGGGAGAAGACCATCGCACCTACAAGCTGATCAAACAAATCGTCGATTCGGGGAAGAGGGTGCCTATTTTTCTTGGTCAAGTTGTTTAACTCCCTATAGTCGACGCAAAGGCGAAGCGAACCGTCCGCTTTTGTTGCGAACACCACTGGAGCACCCCATTCCGAAATGCTCCGTCTAATGAACCCCTTTTCGAGAAGTTCTTTAACCTGCTTACTGAGCTCCTTTCTCTCCTTTGGAGCCATGTGTCTGACAGGTAAAGCTACAGGCTTTGCATTATCCACAAGATATATGCGGAAATCTATTTCCCGCCTCGGAGGTAAGCCCTTCACCTCCTCAAAGACATCCGGATATTCGTGGACTACTCTAACTGACTGAAAATTTTCATCAGAAGCATCAGGCGACTCTAGATAACTAAGCATAACCGCATTTAGGGGATTACAAGAAATCTCTAGAGTGTTACCAAGCCGAGTCAAGAGTCTAACTACTCTTTTCTCACAGTCAAGAATGGCACCATTACTGGATAACCAGTCCATGCCTAAGATCAAACCATATCCCGAGAAGCCCAAAACAAAGGCATTACAACTAAACTCAACGCTGGGAATAGAGATTTTCAAACCCAAACAAACCATTGACAAGTAAGCGGAGCCCCCAATTGGATTTGAAACTACTAAGGGATCCTCTACCATACTAGTGTCTAGATGCAGAGATTCTACTAAGGCGGATGAAATAAAGGAGTGTGATGCGCCAGAGTCAAAAAGTGTGCGAACTGGATGATCATAAAGATAGACTACACTTTCTACAGAAATATTACTACCTCGTTCCTGCTGAGGTGCCACTAGCGCATGAACTTGACCCCCTGAAGTGGATCTAGCCTTCTGTCCCTGCCCTCGCTTCTTTGGGCAGTCCTTAGCCATGTGTCCAGCCTCTCCGCAATGGAAGCAAGTAGCACTCATCTTCCTCTTCTTCTTCCTGCAGTCTTTCACCACATGTCCAACAATGCCACAGAAATAACATTTCCTTTTCTCACGTGTCTTGTTATTATTGTTGTGGTTCTTTCCTCCTTGACTATTATCCGACTTCTTGTTCGGCGATTCTTCCGTTTGCTGGTTCACGTAGAGGAGGAGGAGGAGTAAAAGCATCTGTAGCTAGGGAGTAAGGTCCCCAAACATGCTGAAACAGAAAGGAAAGATTCAAAATGAAGGATAGAGAGAGATAGTGCATATGGCTTTGGGGGATTATGTATTTTTTTTAAAAAAAATATAACGCTTTTTCTTGAAAAATGCTTCTTTAAACTTCCTTTTTGAAAATAGTTTCAAAAACTTTTATCTAGTCTGGTAAACCTATGCTCTGATACCAAGTGAAACAACCCACCTCCATTTAGGTCACTCACAAAGGGAATGCCTTAACTTTGGTGGAGGTTTATAAGTAAAAGTCACAGATAAACACAAGACAAATATAAATACACATATTTTAAACAGCGGAAACCAAACAGACTTTTATTTCATCAATACGTGTTCAAACAAAACATTTCTATAATTGTCTCAAAATACTTTCATCATTACAACCTCATTACTGTCTTGATTATTAAAGAAGCATAAAACACAAATAAAAGTAGCAAAAATCCCCATAGTGATATCCAAAGCCATGATCCGAGCAAAAGAGATCCAAACCATACGTCTACGGTCTTGAAGCTTGGAAAAAAGTACTAAGCTGGGTTGTTTCCTCCCTGTGGACCTTGGGGTGGGGACGAAAGAAAAGAAGACGAAAAGAAAATAGATTCAGACATAAAGCCTGAGTAAATCTAGTAACTCTTCATTATGTGAACAAGAAAAAGGGCGTGATAGATATAAACTGAAAACAGCAAGTGTCACAAGCTAAGGAAGTGTCGTTTAGAATCGAATGTACTATCGCACCCACACTATATCTCTGCACCTACTTGAGCTTATTCTAACTGGCACCCCATGCTGAGGGTGAAGTGATACCCATTTTCTAAAGATCGGCTCCTACTCGCGTAAACATGTGTCATACGGCCCCCAAGAATTGTAGATACCTATGCTGGTCCCACCATGGGGTGTATCAAGACCCATGGTGGCGGCCCCGACACAACTCTAGAAGGCATAGGTTATACTACTGGTGCCCCCAGTGCCCTGTTTGTCTGCTACGGAGTGTGTGCACGCCCTCACCTCGTTAGAACCTATACTGTTGCACCCACCGCCGTCGCTTTGACCGCTTACAATCAACCCAGTAATCATGCCCCACCCTGCCTAGTTTCAGGGTACCATGATACCTAACTTGGGTTACTGCTGAAACGTGTCCCTCGTTACTAGGGTTTTCTATTCGAACATGTTAAGTGGTTAAGTGTATGGATTTACCTAACCCCACCCATCTATTCTTGTTAACATGTTGAATTTGGTTAAGTGTTTATAGTTGACTTAACCCTACCATCTGTCCTTAGCCTCTTAAAGCACCTGACCACTCACATTAGACATATATTGCTACGATTACCGGATGTGCCAGTCGGTTCCGGGAAGGTTTACACCGTAGCTCAGTCTAACCTCGGGTCCTTATTGGGCTCAATGCTTAACCACCCACATTGGATAGGTATTGTTGTGACTACTGTACAGTCGGGCAGGTTCGGGCAGGTTTACGTCACAACTCAATCCAACCTCGGGTTAAGCGCACCGTGTTTTCTAAATTTACATATTTGACCACTTCTCAATTATATGTAAATGTCATGTCCTTTATTCTTGGGTATAACAATTCATACCGCTTAAATGTTATTGTCGTTGGCATGTGCCAACCATGCCAACATATATATATTTCATGTTTTACACCCAACGTTATTACCCCCGTTTGTACGTTCGCAACATTATAACAAGTGTTGGGCTCGACACAATTCAGCCCAACCTTATAAACGTGAGAAAAAGGGGAAATCAAGAACATGTTGTATTTTACAATACATAAAGGTGTGTGGCGCATGAACTTGCAATTTAGCGATTCAACTAACATAAATTATGGGTCATGTGAACTTGCATTCAAATCAAAGTATAACTAAGTAGGAGACATATGAAATGGCATAGTTTAGGCTTACACAAACTTGGGTTTAAACATGTTTAACTTGGCATAATGTCAGCCACAAAACTAGCATGTTGTATATTCACCAAAATGTCCAATTTTAACATCAAATCATATAGCCTATTTCAACATAAACTTGCATAGTTTATGAAACCCAAACAATACTTAACATAGATCCAATTATTCTTGCAAATAAACACAAGAATGTGTTCATAGGTTTTGAGTCATGTAGGCATGAAAGGTATCAAATCTAGAACATGTTTACATAAATTATATCTTAGACTAAGGGAATATATATAGTCCATGCCATCGACATAAACAAAAAGGGATCAATTACTAGTTTTTGCCACAACTTGCTATTGCTATTACTTTCATATACAAATGTCCAATAGGCTTGCATCAATCAATTTATGCCATAAATATCAATACACAAGTCATGACAGAATTAGTACAATACACAAAATTCATACAATAACACAATTCTATTTTCATTTACATCGAATCACGTCACAGTTTTATTCATATTCTGAAATATCACTATACTTACAACGAATGCAGAATCTTGAATTCTGGATTCTGAATTCTGAAATTGCGATGCGTTCCTTTGGGTAGATTAACGTTGCGTTTATTAATTTGATTAAGCTTTAGTCTTCTTCTTAATTTGATTCGTCTCTAAGCTCCTCTCTCTTGAAGGCTACGCTCAATTCCTTCCTGGCAGCATGACGACTCCAATCTTATTTTTTTGTTTCAATTTTAGTTGAGACTTAGGGTGTATTTATAGATTTTTAAACTGTTTTGAGCCGTCAGATGAAGACAGGAGGAATCTAGACCATACAAAGTTCAAAGAGCCAATCAAGAGGTGACATGTCAGCCCTAATGACACACCGAGCCACAGAAATTCGAGCCAGAGCCAGACCCAGCCAGGTCGACCAGGTAGGTCGACTGGCAGGTCGACACCCAGGTCGACACTATGGTCGACCTGGGGTGACCATGTCGACACCATGGTCGACCCTATGGTCGACCTGGTCCCTGGGCGGGAATTTTCCCGCCCAGCCCAGTTTGAACCTGGTTTTCGAATTTCGAATTTGAAACCTAGCTGTTTGAATTTTAAATTTTATTCTGAAACTTTCGAAGGTCATAACTCCTTCATACGGAGTCCGATTCACGCAAACTCGGACTATATCTCAAGCAGAATTCCGAGTCGAACGCAACGGCGTAACCCATTTCCCTTAATTCTTTCATTTAGAATTAATTACACTTTAATTTGTGAGCTTAATGTTATAGAATTCACGGGGCGTTACATAAGGAATCAAATTCAATTCGGGTATGTCAAAAGAGGAAACCAAAAATAGGAAACATCACGTAACCAGGCTTATTCAATATGGGAAATCAGAGATTGCATTATAAGGGATGATAGTCCTATTTATACACTAGTAACATTACAGGCATGAATATTGAAAAACACAGCCAAAAATTCAAAGAGAAAATCAAACAAATCATATCATAAAATACTCACCAAGTTTTCGATCATAACCACATCCAAATCGAAGTACCAAAGCCATTCATAGTTTCGAAGCATCAAAGATTTGATTCCAGAAGCATACGTTCGAGATTTCGAGTGTAGAAAACCCTAACTCCTAAATTAGTGAAAGCCAAATTGAAAAATCACATAGCCACAAAGACTCGAGCCTCATATTCATCAATTCCAGAAGCCATCAAATCGATTTGGAGGAGTTTTCAGAAACCCTAGTTCAAAGTGTCGGCTACCATTTTCAAGTAAAGAGAAAAAGGGAATCAGGTTCAAACAAATGAAGTGAAGGGTGGAACCAATTTTGAGTTGGCCGGCCTATTCAAGGGATTAAAAGGGAAATTATTTTTCTTTTTAATACTAGGGTTTTAGTTTATTCTCTATTGTATTTTTACTTTTATTTATAACCGAATCCAAACAGTTTTTAGAGTCTTTAAAAATCTGGGAGATTCAGTTAGGGGTTAACTAACAGTTTACTATATTCTGTAAAAACACGGGTCACGGGGTTGTGATCTGGGGAAATCTGATCTAGGGGATTAGATCAGTCTAGGGTTTTGAGCGTAGGGTTAGAATAGGAGTGACAGGTTCGCGAGTTTACATGGTCTTGTAAGTAGGATCTGTTCTATTACCTAGTAGAAACCTTAGGAATGCAGCATTAGGCAGGATTTTGCTGAAGATGGGTATATCTGTGTGTTATTTACTTTATTTATTTTTATTTCTACTGCATTCTGTGATCTGATAATTTTTAATATCTCTCTAAAATTTAGTAAACCCTATTCACCCCCTTCTAGGTTTAATATAGATCCAACAGAGATCAACAGGCAATAGGCCAACTTTTCAAAGCTTAGGATAGTTCTTTTCCCCCCTTGTCAGCCTCTTGCTTACGTAGTAGACGGGTCGCTGGACATGATTTTCATTGCATATGAGCGCTGAGCTAACTGTCTATATGGAAACAGCTAAATAAATATATAAGTCCTCGTGATCCATGGGTTTGGACAAGATATGCGGTCGCTCTAAGTGATTCAGGAGGTCTTGAATGCAGCAACGCACTTCGGTGTCCATGTGAAATTGCGCTTCCTCTTTCTGAGCAAGTCGAAGAAGAGAATGCACTTGTCGGTAGCCTTTGAGATGAATCAACTTAAGGCGGCAACATTCCTGTTTAAGCTCTGAACATCCTTGATGCTCCAAGGAGCTTGGATGTCACGGATATCTTTAATCTTATCTGTATTGTCTTCGATGCAAAGTGATTTGACAGTGAAACCCAAGAGTTTTCCCGACGCAATTCCAAAAGAGAATTTCAAGGGATTGAGCTTCATGTCATATTGGCATAGGACATTGAACATTTCGGAGAAGTCATGAACATGGTCGTTCGATATCTTCGATTTTACAAGCATATCGTCCACGTATACCACCAAGGATCTCCTAACCTGGTTTTTGAAAATGGAGTTGACCAGTCGTTGGTAGGTGGATTCAGCGTTCTTGAGACCAAAAGGAATGCCGGGATAGGAGTAAAGTCCGAGGTCAGTTATGAAAGAACTATAATCCTGGTCAAAGAGGTACATCGGAATCTGATTATAGCCTGTGTAGGCATCCATGAAGGACATAAGCTTGTAGCCGGCAGTCGAATCGACAAGTTGGTCGATCTTTAGGAGTAAGAAACTGTCTTTAGGGATTGCCTTATTCAAGTCGGAGAAGTTGATACATGTTCGCCACTTGTTGTGTGCTTTCGTGACCAAGACTGGATCGGAGACCCATTTAGGGTAATAGTCTTCTTAGATAAAAACATTATTGAGTAGTCTATCAACTGCTTCTCTGAGTGTTATTAACCTATCCATCCCCAAGATTCGATGCTTTTGTTTGATTGGAAGTTCCAAGGGATTGATGATTAGCCTGTGACAAGCGATTCCTGGGCCAATGCACAAATGTCGGATTGTGTCCAAGCGAACATGTCGAGGATAGCCCTTAAGAATTCCACAAGATCTTCCATTATCGGGGGTGGAGTTACGATCCAACTTTTCAAGACCTTCGTTGGCTCGTCGAGGTTGATCGGAACATCCACCGTTGGTTCTACTGGGTAGCCCTTTTGAAATCAGGCTCTTCGTCCTCCCTTGTATCAAGTTCATCGGAAAAAGACAGTGGCGCCTGGGCTAGGATTCAGGCGCCTTTGATTGCTATGCGGAGACGGTCTTGGCACAAGAAGGCAGAGGAATGTTCTTTCCCGTGTAGTTATTGTGCGCATTCCTCCACTCTATGAGGTAAAAATCTCTAGCTGTGGCTTGGTCGCCTTTAACTGTGCTGATCCCATTTTCTATCAGAAATTTCATCAGTATGGACCATGGTGACATGCAGACTTAGAATTATGCGTGGAAGGATCGTCCAAAGAAAACATTGTAGGGAGAGATGACATCAATGACCACAAAAGTAAGGATTCGAACCCAACTCTGATCTCGCTTTTCGAGTTCTACAGGAAGGTCCACCATGGCAACTGGGTGATTAGAGGATCCGTTGAAGCCGTGGATCGTGGCGTGGCAAGGCTTCAAGTCTTTGGCCTCAAGTATCATCTTGTCGTAGGCCGCCATGAAGAAAATTTTGATTGAGCTTCCTGAATCAATAAGTATCCTTCAGACGAAGCTGGGCCAATCTGAGCAGAAATGACGAGAGGATCTACGGTTGGGATCTGTATTCCTAAGGACTCCCTCTCCCAGAAGATGATATCCTCCCACATTGTCTTCTTAAATTTGATGGGTACTGTAATAACTCGGAAATCTGGGCCAGTTTAATTTTTTATTTTGGCAATTTTAGCGAATTTTGAACATTTAAAATAGATTATTTTAAGTAATAACGACGAGAAATTTATTTTGACTAGAATTCGAACGTATATTTTATATACGTCATCGTTAGAATATAAAAATTTATATATAATTATAAATAGAATTGAAAATGGCATGGTAGTTCGATAATTCGATTTCAAACTTCAATTGAACATACCGGGTGCAAAATAAACCGGATTTTAGTGAAACCAAAAATAATGGAATCTAATTGGGAATATCTTTCCAACGAATCCGAGAAATCAAAATTTCATAGCGGGAATCAAAAGATATGTCCAGTTGAAAATTCTGAATAGTCGCTATGGAATTCAGGCCCTTAAAAATGGAAATTTTGCAAACGACCTCGGATTTCGACGAAACCACTTTTGTTGGGTCCAGGATGTAAAGTTATTGCTAGGTTTCAAATTTCATAATTTTTCGAATCAATATGTGAGCGTGGCAAAGGAAAACGCGTATGACCAGTTTTAGTTGATTTTAATCGACTGGAAAATGGCCATTTTTCCAACGGTCTCAGAATTCGACGAAACTAGTTTTGTTAGGACCGTATCATCAATACGAAGTTAGAAATTATTTTTTGCGGATTTTTCGAGCTAGTATGTGGCCCCGGTAAATTGAAATGCGCGTTCAAATTCAATATATAGAGTTATATGTTGATTTTGACGAAAACTGATCGAATCAGCTTACGATACATATCCCATTGTGTTCGGAATGGGGGTAATTAGCCAGGGACGACAGGCGGTGGGTCTCGTTTCGAGGTCAAAATAAAAAGTTGCTTTTTGAAAAAATAATAGTAATAAATAAAATATATATTAACATATACCCCCTTTCATATTCTCTCTCCCCGTCCAGATAAAAAAAAAGAGAAAGAAAGAAGAGGAGGCGCAGCCGCTCCCCATCGAGCATCGCCCAGCGCCCCCCGCCAGTGGCGAGCGCCGCACTTCAGGCGCACCGCCCCATCCCTCTGCACCTCCTCCACCGACCTCGAAACCAACCCACCTCCCACTGTTCGAGAGCGCAGATCCCCAGGCCCAGAGTCATTGAAACCCCCACCGCAGCCACAGTCGCCCCCCTCCCTCGCGATGCCATCGGCGAACCCTGCCCCTGCACCTCCTTTCAGTCGCGGCAGAGATTCCCCCCAAGCCCCAGTCGACCTCGCGCCCCCTCCGTAAAAAAAAAGCACTGTAAGTTTTTTCTATTTGTTTTTATTTATTTATTTTTGTTTATTTTCTGTGTAATAAGTTTAGGAAAAAAATCAGTTTTATTTTTATTCATAACATGAAGATCTATTTCCTTATGTTCAAGGCTTATGTCTTTATATAGGAATAACATAGCAAAGTTAGGATTTTTATAAAAAAAAAGGTATGATTTTTACTTTAGGAGAGATGCGTATTTTAAGTGGGAAAAAGGTAGGATTTTTATATATTGAATAACGAAGTAAAAATTCGATTTTTATATATTGAATAACGAAGTAAAAATTCGATTTTTATATATTGAATAACAAAGTAAAAATTCGATTTTTATATATTGAATAACGAAGTAAAAATTTGATTTTTATATATTGAATAGCGAAGTAAAAATCTGATTTTTACATATTGAATAACGAAGTAAAAATTCGATTTTTATATATTGAATAGCGAAGTAAAAATCTGATTTTTACATATTGAATAGCGAAGTAAAAATTCGATTTTTATATATTGAATAGCGAAGTAAAAATGTGATTTTTACATGTGTAGAGAATACGGGCAACGAAAGTGACAAGAGGCAAGAACGGCGAAGATTTCTACCGAAGAAGAGTCGTGACATTGGATTAACAATTCTGTGAGAATTTCTCTCCTTTTATTTTATTTTCTAGTTAAAATATATACTAGGACGCAGACGGTGTTTAGTAGCACCCGACACCCGTCGTCCACAGACCATGGACGGCTTGTATGCTTGGTTGTTTGATTTTGATGTGGATTGTGTGATGTGATGTGAAATGAAATAAAATATTTATATAGTTAAAAAAATATTTTATAGTTAAAAATAGAAATTTTAACGTGCATATGAAATGAAATAAAAATAAACAAATCGGACGATTTGTGTATACACACACATTTGACTGATATTGATTGGGATGATAAATTTTACACATCGCCCAACTGCACAAATAAAATCTGTGTTTGATTGTTTGAAACCCCACACGGGTATTGGGGTGATATATGACATACACTAGTCCCAATAATTAGCTGTATGTCGATCGATTGATTGACAGACTGTTATAAGCGTTGAATATTTATATTTGATGCTTATACAGTGTAGAATGCACTTTGGATGATGGTTGATTATTCATCGTTGTTTTGTATACATGTGTTGTAGAAAATCCATATAATTAACATTATATGGTAATTGATTGGGCCTCATTCCAGTTTCGAAATAGAAATATTTGAAATAAAAATATCTGAAAAAGAAATATTCGAAATAGAATAGTTGAAAATAGAAATATTTGAAAAAGAAATATTCGAAATAGAATATTTGAAAATCAAAATATATGAAGCCGTGTTGACTAGATTGACGCTATTTTGACGTGAACGATATTTATATTGATTTTATTCAAATTGAAGTGAATATTAAAGTGAATTGAAATTCGAATTTAATTGAATTGATTTGAAATTCGAAATAAACTGAAATGGTTTGAAATTCGAATAGAATTGAAATAGAATCGAAATCGTTTTGAAATGAATTCGAATAGAATTGAAATAGAATCGAAATCGTTTTGAAATGAATTCGAATAGAATTGAAATAGAATCGAAATCGTTTTGAAATGAATTCGAATTAAATTGAAAATGAATTGAAATTGAATTGAAATTGAATTAATTTGAAACTCAAATTGAATTGAAAACGAATTGAAAACGAATTGAAATTGAATAGAAATGAATTCGAATTGAATTGAATGTAAAACGGATTCGAATTGAATTGAATCGAATAAAAAATGAATTCAAATCGAATTAAAATAGAAATTGAATTGAAATCAATTTGAAATGAATTTAAAACGAATTTATATTGGAATATTCAATTTTGATTTGAAATTGAATATGAAGTTGAAACCGTTTTGAAAATGAATTTAAAATGATTTATAAAGCACGTTTTGAATTGAATTCGACGAAGTATATAATATATATATTATATATATAATATAATGGCCTGAATAGAACGCGCCGCGCCGCGGTAGTTCGCGAATTTCGACCATTGACTTCGAACGGACATTACGGGAGATCCGACCGTCGGAATCTCCTAAAACCGGAACCGTTGGGTTCGTATCGAAAAGAGCTTTCTAACGAATATTAGAAATTAGAAATCTAACGGTTGGATTTGGAATTATGTCCAAATCAAATTTGGAAAAGGTCGCTGTAAGTGCAGTTCGATGGCCGTTGATGGAAATCGACTGTACGGGCCTTGATAAAATTATTAAAAATAGTAATAATTTATGTAAAATCATAAGAAATGATTTAGAAAGAATCGGGATGAAAAACTCCATATTTGAAAAGATAAAAATAGTTTTTTATCGAAATGAACTAGTTTTGAACTAGAATAGTAATTTATTTATTTTTAAAATAAATAAAGTGAGTTTGAAATGGTTTTGAAAATAACCAGAAGTTCCAATGATTGCATTGGAATGGATTTGAATCGAAATTGTCTTCGGAATATTTCGATGTTGGATTTCATGATTATACAGATGTTGTTATGGAAATTTGAAAGATATAGATATATATATCGTTATTTCCAATACGATATCTGTTGGTCGTAGAATTTGATATTGAATATAAGCCGATATATTTTCTATTCAGAGCCTTGTATTTAATATCAAATGTGATTTGGGTTTGTCGTGAATGGTGTTTTGACTAACACTGTTCTTGAAACCAGTTGAGAAAAGATTAAATCTTTTTATTTGGATTTAATGAAGTGTACCAATTAAATAATATTTAATTGAATTGATATTGATTTTTGGGTTTATCGTGGACAGTGTTTTAAATAACACTCGTTCTTTAACCCGATAATTAATGGAATGTGGTTTTGGGTTTATCGTGAACCGTGTTTTAAATGACACTGATTCTTTAACCCAGTTAACGATTAAAACTAAGTGGAGTTTTAATGAATCTTTAATTAGATTGAAAATATCGAGAATGGAGTATCACCAGTTTTACTCCAGGCGATAGTTAAATCTTTAATTAGATTTGAACGTGAAATGGTAATTGAATTTACCGATAACATCGTGGTGTTAGATATGAAGTATTACCAGTTTTACTTCATGGGATGAATAGGTTGGGATTGGGAAATTAAAACAAATGATTACTTCAGTAAGGTTCGTTATTCCCGACTAGTTGAATCGAAATTCAAAAGAAGATTAAAGAATAAATTCAAGGAATTTATCTTTGATAAAATTAATGGGAACCTTTCCCTATGAATGTGAAATTTAGAAACTAACTGTCGGTTAGCTAAGCAGAATGGTTTTCTGGATATTGATCTGATGTTGGTTTCGGCCTTCGGGGTTAATATTTGGGGAATTATTCTCTTGATTAATTTACGGTTAGTGACTGATGAATTGGAATGAGGCGTATGTTGTGTTTGTGTAACACTTATTTAAAATATACACGAGTTATTCGGAAAGACCGGGTTTATCCCATTCTGAATAACCGATACGACGATAAGTCGAAGAAGAAGACGATGGTCGAAGACCGGAGGTTTTCACGTCGTTGGGGTGATTACTGATGATCTTGATTGGGATGTACACCCAAGAAGATGGAAACAGTTGGTGATCGTCCAGACGTACTTGGAGATCGATGGATATGCGGGGTAATAGGTGCCTCCGGTTTCGTTCAGACCCAGAACGAACTTTTAAATGGACTGTGTGTCTGACATTGGATTTTAGTCTGTGTGATTGATTTCTATTAAATGTATATCTGTTTGGCGGCGGAGAATTTATTCTCTTGCTTAACGCCCTTCTCTGAGACGTACGAGCTCAGGGGTTATATATTGATGGATATCAAACGCATGGAGTGAATTGCCTGTGTGGCATGCCTAAGTGGCAATTGATCGAGGCTTCTGTTGAAAAGAAAAGTCTTGTGGTGATGATCAAAGCACAGCCTGTGTGGCACATCTTTGTGTAACGTGAATTCGCAAGCCCCACACCCCGGTTGTGAACCAAAAACGGGAGAGGACCTCAGGGAGGACATGCGTTTCTTTCTAGCTAGGGTGGTGTCAGTGACCTACCAGCCCTGACATTTATATACTTTTCACCTGTGTGGTTGTTGCTGTTGCGAGGCGCCACGATTTGATCGGACGATCCGGGTCCGATGGAGTCATTCGTTGGCTCATTTACGCCCCAAAGGGCGGAGAAACGTAGTGTTCAGGCATAATAATCCACATCGGTGGACCGGCCCTGTCGCTCCATGGGGCAGTTGCGGCTATTCCTGAGACACGGGCTAGAGCGTCTCGAATCGGTAGAGGATGATCCCTGGCCTCGGTTCATAGATGGAAACCCAATTTCCAAATACGTGACTTTGCGATTTTGATTGTATAACCTATATACGGCGACATAGTGGCATGGGACGCTCATGTCGCCTATGATTGATACTTATGATTTGAAGTTGTTTTATACACTATACACTTATAATAGTATCAAATGATTTGTTTTAAACGTATCAAGCATTCTTGGCTATTATAAGGTAAAAACCCTATCCTCCGGCTTGCGTTGCATTGTGTGATGGGAACTGGGTCTTATAGTAGCTTCATTTTCTTTATTTTGCATCGCGCTGTTTGTTTTATGCACTGGTGTTCTTGGGAGGAAACCCGTTCCGTGTTATACGGCATGGTCCCTTGATTTACCTAACCTTAAAAATAAAGATTACTGTTTTTAGTTCTCACACCAGTCCCATGACTGACCTGGAGTTTATTGTTTTAACCTAAACTCTGGGTGCCCTTATTTTGACACGGGCAGCTAGTAGTTTTGGTTTTGCAGATTTATATTCACAGGATCCTGGTTTACAGCTGGAATGATATCCGGAAAGCTTTGTATCCGTATATCTCTTCTAGTTGTGTATTGTATTATTTTCCGCTGCTATGTAATTTATTGTAATCTCTGATAATTTGTGTTGTATAATATTCATTTATACTCCTTATATTCTTGTAATCTGATGCATTGTTGTAATATACAATGAAATGTTCTTCTGTCTGCGTTCTATTTTGTGGCTTGTTCTCGAACTATCCGCGCTTTCCTTTACGGGGAAGTTACGGGTTTTTACAGTTGGTATCAGGGCTTTGGTTTACAAAGCTCAGAGAACAAGACACATTAGAACCATACGAAAGAATTCATCAGATATTGGATTAGTAATATCCAATTAGAATGACTCGTTAGAGATGGGATCAGTAGTATCCTAGAACGAGTGTGAAGAGTATATTTTTAAGATGAAAACCAATTTTGATTTGAAAATTTAAATCAATTATTCGTAGTTGATTATTTATTTGTATTGATTTGGACAGTCCAGTATATAAAGATTTTTCATATACGCCTTGCAAACGTGTATTTGAAGTTTTAATATACTGGATAGATATAGAATTACACTCTAATCGCCCGGAGATGATTTTGATGATGGAGCTCCATCATTAGAATTTATGTTCGTGCGACGAAAGTGGGATTTCTATATATTTCCAATTGACTGGTGTGAGAACCAAAGCTATATAGGATTTATTGTTGTGATTTGGCATCAAAAATATGATTTTTGACTATGTATCAAAGTTATGAATTTCAAAAGCTAATCAACTAATGGATTGATGTTTGTGTTGTTTGTTTATTTGTTTGACAATTTTTGAACCATTACGCCTAATTGAACCAAATATTGAATTGTATTGAAATTAGTCGCATTTGCTTGCATATACATGTACTTACATTGAATAGGTCATAGCAAGGAGGCTAGAGCAGAGAATAAAATTTGTTTGCCCGACAAATAGGTACATGTTTACTATAACTTACTGTTTTGTTTGGGTGATGATGATTTTATGAGCCTATTGGCTAGCCACTTGGCGTTTTCTTTTTCTTTTTGAGATCAGAAGGCCTATATGGCAATTTCGGGATATTCCCGTGGCTCCCGGTGCAGGGGAGGTTATGGCGAAATTTTTCGAAAATTTAGGGTGTTAGCCAAATTTTTGAAGAATTTGAAAATTCTCAGAAACTGAAAAGTTGGAGAATGCAAGCCAGATCGAACATAGAGTTGATTGATCAAACCACTTCCGACTTTGTTCCTTTTCGGGGACGAAAAGTTTTAAGTGGGGGATATTGTAATAACCCGGAAATCTGGGCCAGTTTAATTTTTTTTATTTTGGCAATTTTAGCGAATTTTGAACATTTAAAATGGATTATTTTAAATAATAACGACGAGAAATTTATTTTGTATAGAATTCGAACGTATATATTATATACGTCGTCGTTAGAATATAAAAATTTATATATAATTATAAATAGAATTGAAAATGGCGCGGTAGTTCGATAATTCGATTTCAAACTTCAATTGAACATACCGGGTGCAAAATAAACCGGATTTTAGTGAAACCAAAAATAATGGAATCTAATTGGGAATATCTTTCCAACGAATCCGAGAAATCAAAATTTCATAGCGGGAATCAAAAGATATGTCCAGTTGAAAATTCTGAATAGTCGCTATGGAATTCAGGCCCTTAAAAATGAAAATTTTGCAAACGACCTCAGATTTCGACGAAACCACATTTGTTGGGTCCGGGATGTAAAGTTATTGCTAGGTTTCAAATTTCATAATTTTTCCAATCAATATGTGAGCGTGGCAAAGGAAAACGCGTTTGACCAGTTTAATTGATTTTAATCGACTGGAAAATGGCCATTTTTCCAACGGTCTCAGAATTCGACAAAACTAGTTTTGTTAGGACCGTATCGTCAATACGAAGCTAGAAATTATTTTTCGGGAATTTTTCGAGCTAGTATGTGGCCCCGGTAAATTGAAATGCGCGTTCAAATTCAATATATAGAGTTATATGTTGATTTTGATGAAAACTAATCGAAACGATCGAATCAGCTTACGATACATATTCCATTGTGTTCGGAATGGGGGTAATTAGCTAGGGACGACAGCCGGTGGGTCTCGTTTCGAGGTCAAAATAAAAAGTTGCTTTTTGAAAAAAAAAATATATATATATATATTAACATATACCCCCCCTTTCATATTCTCTCTCCCCGTCCAGATAAAAAAAAGAAAGAAAGAAGAGGAGGCGCAGCCGCTCCCCATCGAGCGTCGCCCAGCGCCCCCTCGCCAGTGGCGAGCGCCGCACTTCAGGCGCACCGCCCCATCCCTCCGCACCTCCTCCACCGACCTCGAAACCAACCCACCTCCCACTGTTCGAGCGCACAGATCCCCAGGCCCAGAGTCATTGAAACCCCCACCGCAGCCACAGTCGCCCCCTCGCGATGCCATCGGCGAACCCTGCCCCTGCACCTCCTTCCAGTCGCGGCAGAGATTCCCCCCCCCCAAGCCCCAGTCGACCTCGCGCCCCCTCCGTAAAAAAAAAACACTGTAAGTTTTTTCTATTTGTTTTTATTTATTTTTGTTTATTTTCTGTGTAATAAGTTTAGGAAAAAAAATCAGTATTATTTTTATTTTTATTCATAACATGAAGATCTATTTCCTTATGTGAAAGGCTTATGTCTTTATATAGGAATAACATAGCAAAGTTAGGATTTTTATAAAAAAAAAGGTATGATTTTTTACTTTAGGAGAGATGCGTATTTTAAGTGGGAAAAAGGTAGGATTTTTATATATTGAATAACGAAGTAAAAATTCGATTTTTATAAATTGAATAACGAAGTAAAAATTCGATTTTTATATACTGAATAACGAAGTAAAAATTCGATTTTTATATATTGAATAACGAAGTAAAAATTCGATTTTTATATATTGAATAACGAAGTAAAATTTTGATTTTTATATATTGAATAACGAAGTAAAAATTCGATTTTTATATATTGAATAGCGAAGTAAAAATCTGATTTTTACATATTGAATAGCGAAGTAAAAATTTGATTTTTATATATTGAATAGTGAAGTAAAAATGTGATTTTTACATATGTAGAGAATACGGGCAACGAAAGCGAAAAGAGGCAAGAACGGCGAAGATTTCTACCCAAGAAGAGTCATGGCGTTGGATTAACAATTCTGTGAGAATTTCTCACCTTTTATTTTATTTTCTAGTTAAAATATATACTAGGATGCAGACGGTGTTTAGTAGCACCCGACACCCGTCGTCCACAGACCATGGACGGCTTGTATGCTTGGTTGTTTGATTTTGATGTGTAGTTGATTGTGTGATGTGATGTGAAATGAAATAAAATATTTATATAGTTAAAAATATATTTTATAGTTAAAAATAGAAATTGTAACGTGCATATGAAATGAAATAAAAATAAACAAATCGGACGATTTGTTTATATACACACATTTGACTGATATTGATTGGGACGATAAATTTTACACATCGCCCAACTGCACAAATAAAATCTGTGTTTGATTGTTTGAAACCCCACACGGGTATTGGGGGTGATATATGACATACACTAGTCCCAATAATTAGCTGTATGTCGATCGATTGATTGACAGACTGTTATAAGCGTTGAATATTTATATTTGATGCTTATACAGTGTAGAATGCACTTTGGATGATGGTTAATTATTCATCATTGTTATTGTATACATGTGTTGTAGAAAATCCATATAATTAACATTATATGGTAATTGATTGGGCCTCATTCCAGTTTCGAAATAGAAATATTTGAAATAAAAATATCTGAAAAAGAAATATTCGAAATAGAATAGTTGAAAATAGAAATATTTGAAAAAGAAATATTCGAAATAGAATATTTGAAAATCAAAATATATGAAGCCGTGTTGATTAGATTGACGCTATTTTGACGTGAACGATATTTATATTGATTTTATTCAAATTGAAGTGAATATTAAAGTGAATTGAAATTCGAATTTAATTGAATTGATTTGAAATTCGAAATAAACTGAAATGGTTTGAAATTCGAATAGAATTGAAATAGAATCGAAATCATTTTGAAATGAATTCGAATAGAATTGAAATAGAATCGAAATCGTTTTGAAATGAATTCGAATTAAATTGAAAATGAATTGAAATTGAATTAATTTGAAATTCAAATTGAATTGAAAACGAATTGAAATTGAATAGAAATGAATTCGAATTGAATTGAATGTAAAACGGATTCGAATTGAATTGAATTGAATAGAAAATGAATTCAAATCGAATTAAAATAGAAATTGAATTGAAATCAATTTGAAATGAATTTAAAACGAATTTATATTGGAATATTCAATTTTGATTTGAAATTGAATATGAAGTTGAAACCGTTTTGAAAATGAATTTAAAATGATTTATAAAGCACGTTTTGAATTGAAATCGACGAAGTATATATTATATATATTAGATATATAATATAATGGCCTGAATAGAACGCGCCGCACCGCGGGAGTTCGCGAATTTCGACCATTGACTTCGAATGGACATTACGGGAGATCCGACCGTCGGATTCTCCTAAAACCGGAACCGTTGGATTCGTATCGAAAAGAGCTTTCTAACGAATATTAGAAATTAGAAATCTAACGGTTGGATTTGGAATTATGTCCAAATCAAATTTGGAAAAGGTCGCTGTAAGTGCAGTTCGATGGCCGTTGATGGAAATCGACTGTACGGGCCTTGATAAATTTATTAAAAATAGCAATAATTTGTGTAAAATCATAAGAAATGATTTAGAAAGAATCGGGATGAAAAACTCCATATTTGAAAAGATAAAAATAGATTTTTATCGAAATGAACTAGTTTTGAACTAGAATAGTAATTTATTTATTTTTAAAATAAATAAAGTGAGTTTGAAATGGTTTTGAAAATAACCAGAAGTTCCAATGATTGCATTGGAATGGATTTGAATCGAAATTGTCTTCGGAATATTTCGATGTTGGATTTCGTGATTATACAGATGTTGTTATGGAAATTTGAAAGATATAGATAAATATCGTTATTTCCAATACGATATCTGTTGGTCGTAGAATTTGATATTGAATATAAGCCGATATATTTTCTATTCAGAGCCTTGTATTTAATATCAAATGTGATTTGGGTTTGTTGTGAATGTTGTCTTGACTAACACTGTTCTTGAACCCAGTTGAGAAAAGATTAAATTTTTTTATTTGGATTTAATGAAGTGTACCAATTAAATAATATTTAATTGAATTGATATTGATTTTTGGGTTTATCGTGGACAGTGTTTTAAATAACACTCGTTCTTTAACCCGATAATTAATGGAATGTGGTTTTGGGTTTATCGTGAACCGTGTTTTAAATGACACTGATTCTTTAACCCAGTTAACGATTAAAACTAAGTGGAGTTTTAATGAATCTTTAATTAGATTGAAAAGATCGAGAATGGAGTATCACCAGTTTTACTCCAGGCGATAGTTAAATCTTTAATTAGATTTGAACGTGAAATGGTAATTGAATTTACCGATAACACCGTGGGGTTTGATATGAAGTATTACCAGTTTTACTTCATGGGATGAATAGGTTGGGATTGGGAAATTAAAACAAATGATTACTTCAGTAAGGTTCGTTAATCCCGACTAGTTGAATCGAAATTCAAAAGAAGATTACAGAATAAATTCAAGGAATTTATCTTTGATAAAATTAATGGGAACCTTTCTCTATGAATGTGAAATTTAGAAACTAACTGTCGGTTAGCTAAGCAGAATGGTTTTCTGGATATTGATCTGATGTTGGTTTCGGCCTTCGGGGTTAATATTTGGGGAATTATTCTCTTGATTAATTTACGGTTAGTGACTGATGAATTGGAATGAGGCATATGTTGTGTTTGTGTAACACTTATTTAAAATATACGCGAGTTATTCGGAAAGACCGGGTTTATCCCATTCTGAATAACCGATACGACGATAAGTCGAAGATGAAGACGATGGTCGAAGACCGGAGGTTTCCACGTCGTTGGGGTGATTACTGATGATCTTGATTGGGATGTACACCCAAGAAGATGGAAACAGTTGGTGATCGTCCAGACGTACTTGGAGATCGATGGATATGCGGGGTACTAGGTGCCTCCGGTTTCGTTCAGACCCAGAACGAACTTGTAAATGGACTATGTGTCTGACATTGGATTTTAGTCTGTGTGATTGATTTCTATTAAATATATATCTGTTTTGCGGCGGAGAATTTATTCTCTTGCTTAACGCCCTTCTCTGAGACGTACGAGCTCAGGGGTTATATATTGATGGATATCAAACGCATGGAGTGAATTGCCTGTGTGGCATGCCTAAGTGGCAATTGATCGAGGCTTCTGTTGAAAAGCAAAGTCTTGTGGTGATGATCAAAGCACAGCCTATGTGGCACAGCTTTGTGTAACGTGAATTCGCGAGCCCCACACCCCGGTTGTGAACCAAAAACGGGAGAGGACCTTAGGGAGGACATGCGTTTCTTTCTAGCTAGGGTGGTGTCAGTGACCTTCCAGCCCTGACATTTATATACTTTTCACCTGTGTGGTTGTTGCTGTTGCGAGGCGCCTCGGTTTGATCGGACGATCCGGGTCCGATGGAGTCATTCGTTGGCTCATTTACGCCCCAAAGGGCGGGGAAACGTAGTGTTCAGGCATAATAATCCACATCGGTGGACCGGCCCTGTCGCTCCATGGGGCAGTTGCGGCTGTTCCTGAGACACGGGCTAGAGCGTCTTGAATCGATAGAGGACGATCCCTTGCCTCGGTTCATAGATGGAAACGCAATTTCCAAATACGTGACTTTGCGATTTTGATTGTATAACCTATATACAGCGACATAGTGGCATGGGATGCTCATGTCGCCTATGATTGATACTTATGATTTGAAGTTGTTTTATACACTATACACTTATAATAGTATCAAATGATTTGTTTTAAACGTATCAAGCATTCTTGGCTATTATAAGGTAAAAACCCTATCCTCCGGCTTGCGTTGCATTGTGTGATGGGAACTGGGTCTTATAATAGCTTCATTTTCTTTATTTTGCATCGCGCTGTTTGTTTTATGCACTGGTGTTCTTGGGAGGAAACCCGTTCCGTGTTATACGGCATGGTCTCTTGATTTACCTAACTTTAAAAATAAAGATTACTGTTTTTAGTTCTCACACTTGTCCCATGACTGACCTCGAGTTTATTGTTTTAACCTAAACTCTGGGTGCCCTTATTTTGACACGGGCAGCTAGTAGTTTTGGTTTTGCAGATTTATATTCACAGGATCCTGGTTTACAGCTGGAATGATATCCGGAAAGCTTTGTATCCGTATATCTCTTCTAGTTGTGTATTGTATTATTTTCCGCTGCTATGTAATTTATTGTAATCTCTGATAATTTGTGTTGTATAATATTCATTTATACTCTGTATATTCTTGTAATCTGATGCATTGTTGTAATATACAATGAAATGTTCTTCCGTCTGCGTTCTATTTTGTGGCTTGTTCTCGAACTATCCGCGCTTTCCTTTACGGGGAAGTTACAGGTTTTTACAGGTACTGATTCTTCCAGGGTAGAACAAGCTTTATATATGGAGTGCTTTATAGAGTTAGTGTACTCCTCCATTTTGCGGAAGCTATCATGCGTGGGGTAATGTCTATCACAGATAGTGTTGATCACGATGCAACGTGACCTTTTTTTGGATTACCCTGGGGCCGCATTAACAGGAGCCAAAAGTGCGGGTGTTGGAGGGCCCATGGCTGCTTCAGGAGGAGCAAGATTCTGGATATACTGCTCAAGTCATTTCTCATGGATGAATTTTTCGATCGCATCCTTGAGATGGCGGCAATCGTTAGTATTATGCCCGTACATGTCGTGGAACCTGCAATATTGCCGGAGTTTTTCTCACGTTTGGTATATTCCTTCGTATTGGGCTTCTTGTATTCAACAGTACTGCAGGTTTCTAAGTAAATGGTCTCCATGTCTTGATTCAGCGGAGTGTAGTTCCTATAATTTGGATAGTGGTTGTGCTTCTTGGGGTCCGGCAGAGTCTGGTTGTTGGTGCAACCGCTTTATTTGCCGTTGTTCGGCATTGGCTTATTGGGGATCATTCCATTAACCGTATCGGAGGATTCTCTGACCATTTTTCCATTGACACTATCGTCGACAGTGCTGGCATGTGGTTTGTTGGCGTGGTTGACCCATGAAGCTCTATTACGCATAGCTTCCTTTTAGCAAAGGAATTGTCCCGACTTTTCATAGAATGCTTCCAGGGTCTTAGGCTTCTTTTTGTCGATCCAGGCACCGAACTCGGAGGTAGGAAGAACTCCTTTTGCAAGATGGAAGAGTACTATGTGAGGTACAATATCATCGACCTCGGCGAGTGTTGTATTGAATCGCTTGAGATTGCTTTTGAGAGATTATGAAGGACCTATTACAGTTTGGAAAGAGTGAGTGCATTCTTTGGAGTTGGGGGATGCATTTTGAACTGCCTAACCAGCTTTTTGGTTAGCTGGCAAAAGGTTTTGATGGATTGGAGTAGAAGGCGAGAGAACCAAAGTAGAGTTGTGCCTGACACGAAGACAGGGAAACACTTGAATTTTACTGCGTCGGTGGCCCGATTGGAGTCCAATTGCCATTCGTAGTAGTTCAGAAAAGCGTGGGGATCAGTTGTGCCATCATAGAATGCCATTTGCGGCATATTCAAACATCGAGGCCATTCGACTTCATGAACAATCCTAGTGAAGTGGTTTCTCCTCGAGTTGGTTTCCAATGAGTCATTGGCGTTCCCCGCATATCATTCATAATCCTTCAGACCATGTCGGGGAGATAGCTAGATAGGCATCTTCTGGTGGAATCCACTGGTTTCGGCGAACTTTGGGAGTCCTATTACATGGACTCCTTCTATGGGGTATGTCGGGATTGTCCTCCTCTATGTTGTCCACATCAATTGTCTTGTTTCGGGATGGTTGATGAGGCTAAGCGGGCTGACGTTTAATCTGATCCGGAGAAACTTGGGCCTGCTGAATTACCGGGAGTGTGGGTCCCAAGTTCTAAGCAGCGACAATTAAGTTTTGTCGAGTAGGGGGTCAAGTACTCGGCCCTGGTTCGCCATTGATAAACAAACATGGGCGATCATTGTGATGCGTTCCCCCGATGTAAATGACAGTTATCCTATCACTATTACCATTTTTGTTGTTGATGCCATTCAGGGGCCATGACTGTTAGTGTGGGCATTTGAACGAACAATGACATTGTTGCTAAGGCTATACTTCCTTCGCTGATGTGGGCCCTGAGACTTGGAGGAGGAGGTTTCCGAGATGGTGAGTCTCACTTGGGGGTTGTTCTGATCCAGTTGAAGTTAAGCGATGATGGGTTCACTTGAAGTTGATGCATGAGGTCAATGTTGTTTTTTAATGCTTGGTTGAGTTCGACAACCGTATTTTAGTACTTTTTATTCATCATGCAAATCTGTGCTTGAGTTACATGGGCTTCGGAGCCCATAGGTGGAAGGATGTCCATATCGGCCAAGGTATCCGCCGGCTGAGATTGCAGATATGCTTCAGCTTTGGCTGCAGCAGAGGAGTCGATCATTGTATCCTTAGGTCGCTTAGCCGTCGTAAGCAAACTTTGCAGTAGGTTAAAGAAGGAACCTAATGCACGTCAGAATCAAGATGGAGACATGCGACAAAGTAGCGGGTCTTAGCTCTCAATGAAAGCACCAGAATGTTGACGCCAAAAAATGTCATCGACACCCAAGATTCTTAATTACTTAAGGAGATGGTTTAGCATATGGAAAATAAGAACAGAAGAAGAAGTCAATGACATAGTAGGTTTATAGTGGTTCAGTCCCGTGAGGGGCCTAAGTCCACTTTGGAAGATTTGCTGATACTTTATTGACAACAATGATTTACAAGCTATAGGCCTCTTCTAGGCATCTAGTTACAAGCATTTTACGTAATTTGGAGTCATAATCATCATACATGAATGTTGGGAAAAAGTCACTTTTGTCCTTCTTCCTCAAAGCAAGGATGCCGTTAAAGAGGTCCCTTGGAGCTCTTAACAGATGTGAAATCAGCTAATTTCCAACCCCTCTAATAAATGAGCTTGGGGGTATTTATAGTGGAGTGGTTAGGCGCAAGTAGGTAGGATTTAGGGACCATGCAACGGAAAATCACATCCCAGAGAAACGCATAATAGAAAATCGCATCACCCCGTGCCTTGCAAGCATATGGTCATCGCATCCTTAGGATGCGATAGCATCGCATCAGGGGGATGTGATGTCATCACATCACGAAGATGCGATAATAGCACATCCAAGGGATGCGATATTATCACATCTGATAGGTGCGATGTCATCGCATCAGAGGGATTCGATGCAAGGATAGCGTGATGCGAGGGTAGTGTTGGCTCATCGCGTAGGGTGATATGAGCAACGTAATGCGATGGAAGCGATGCAAGCCATATGATGCGAGGCGAGGGATGTAAGGTGGTGCGAGCTTTAGTGATGCGATATAGTTGTTTTGAGGAGTAGTGAGGCCATCTCTCGCTAAATCTCTCCTTGGCTAGAATCGAAATACCTTGGTGACACTTCGAGCTTTCGTACCATGCGACGTATTGAGTCGAGTCGGTCTTATGTACTTTTGGGAGCTGGACTAAAAAGTCGGTTAACAAGTTGCTTACGCTAGTAGACAACTCAAGGATCCAAAGAAGAGATACCCAGTTTATGACCTTGAGTTAGCCGCAGTAGCATCCGCGCTTAATATATGGAGGCATTTTCTTTTAGGGGAGAAATTTGAACTTTTTATAGACTATAAATCCCTGAAATATTTATTTTCTCAGCATCACCTAAACTTGAGACAGCAACGGTAGATGGAATATATTGCCTCATTTGATTTCATGATCCAATATACCATGGGAAAAGGGAATGTTGTGGCGGATGTGTTAAGTAGGAAACATGTAACCTTGAATGCGATCTCTGAATGGAAATAATTAGAGTCTCTAGCTAATCTTAATTTGCAACCATCGCGAATAACTTCTAATGGTTTTTTTGGATCTATGATTATTAGACCTACCCTAAAAGAGAGGATTCAGAGTATACAAAACCTTGACAAAGAAATAACCAGTTTGAAAGAGAAAGTGGGGAAGAAGGAGATGTTTCCCATTCGGTTAGGTATTCATTAGAAAACAACGGAAGTTTACATAGAGATAGATGACCTTGCGTCTCTAAAGATAAAGGATTGAGGAAAGAAATTCTAGAGAAGTGTCATAGGTCAAAGATGACCACACACTCCGATGGAAATAAAATGTAGAAGGATATGAAGAGGAATCTCTATTGGGAAGAAATGAAGAAAGATGTAGTCGAGTTCATAAGTAATTTTTTAACATGCAAGAAAGTAAAAGCAGAGCAAGGAAAGCCCAGAGGATTATTACTACCTTTAGAGATCCCCATATGGAAGTGGGAACATATTTCCATGGATTTAGTAGACGGACTTCCTAGAAGACAAATGGAAATTGAGGCCATATGTGTTGTAGTAGACCATTTGACCAAAAGTGCCCATTTTATACCAATCAATAAGACAAGGACTTCAACCTTATTAGCCAATTATATTTCAAAGAAATAGTCAGATTACATGGTATCCTATCCTGGATAGTGAGTGATAGAGACGTTATTCACAAGCGAATTTTGGAGAATCCTATAAGTAGCATTGGGAAAGACCCTCAACCTAAGCACAGTCTATCATTAGCAAACTGACGGCCAGACGGAAAGAGTAAATCGAATCCTGGAAGACTTGCTTAGAGCTTGTATCATCAACTTAAGAGAAGTTTAAGAGCAGCACCTACCACTCGTAGAGTTCACTTATAACAATAGTTTTCAAACGACAACTGGTGTGGCCCCTTTTGAAGCGCTTTACTCTAGGTTATGCAAATCGCCAACTTGTCGGCGGGAAACTACAGATAAGGTTCTACTTGGACCAAACTTCGTTCATTATTCCACGGAGAAGATATCCTTGACTATGTAGAGGATGAAGGCAGCCTAAGACCATCAAAATCATATGTCGATAAACGAAGGAGGGAACTTGAGTTTAATATTTGAGATTTGGTATTCGTAAAAGTGTCCCTTCTCAAGAAGACTGTTCGGTTTTAAAAGACTAGGAAGTTGGCTCCTAAATTTATTAGACCTTTTCGCATCATCGAGAAGATAGGATCTTTGACTTATCGAGTGGATCTCCTAAAGTGTCTATCAGGAATCCATATTGTTTTTCATGTATCTCATTTAAGGAAATGCCTTCATGATTCTGCAATCAGACTCGAGCTTGATGATATTTGGGACATAGGAAAACATGAGTTAGAGTCCAGGATGCCCCGTGTCACTTCAAAGATTGTAGAGCATGGAATCAAGAGACTACGCAATAAAACCATTCGCCTCGTCCGAGTATAATGGGGAAATGATCCTGTAGAAAGCACGTGGGAGACAGAGAATAAGATGAGATAGACTCACCCAGAACTTTTCTCAGGTAATTTTTCCTCAAAGTAACGTTTGTGGATGCATTGTGGTTGCTAGATTGGATGTTAGGAAATGGATGCAACACCATTGCATAACACACTCATATAGAAATATATGCATAATTAGGTTGTTTTGCAGATATATTACATCACTTATTACACCTATATGTTAGGATTGAGCTCACTTTAGTGGGTCTGCAGTTCATAATCACTACGAGTCAAGGACGTTTATGGATGAATTAAAATATAACATGGGTGTACAACATGGATGTATAGTGCGAGTTGTGTTTTACACACCTTCAAACAGATTTTGGGATGAAATCTATTTTAATGGGGGAAGAAAGTAACACCTCGTAAAATATACCTAAAAACAACAACAATAATAAGTAAAATATAATTAATTAAATAATAAATAAATAGGCTGTAAAATGAGATTTTGCAGCATCGGGAATTTGGCTACGAAATACTTTTATTTGGATTCGTGGCAAAATTCAGAATCGTTTTAATATATAATACGCTAAAAACGGTGATAGTATGAAGAAGTTACAATCAAATGAAATTAGATAGTGAACTCATAAACATACATACATATATATATATGGTTAGATAAATAATATACATATCCAAGAAATAAAATAAGTTAGCTAAGTTTGAATTCAATTAAAGATAAGAAGGAAGGGACAAAGAATATTGTAAACAAGGTAAGAAATACGACAAATTAATAAACGTTATATATAATTTAATATCTCGGTCCCACATACGATTATTAGGCACTTCAGCAACTAAGTGACGACTGCCCCCTAGAACGGTTGTCGACCGCTGATTGACCACCCTTCTAGGGGGAGGTCGACCGCGCGGCGGCTGAAACCCCCAATAATGCTAGGTCTTGTTAAGTTTTTAGGAGCAATATATATAAACGGACAGCTAGGAATACATTTTAATAATCCTACGGACCTAGCTTGCACAAGCAACTATATATAGACCCCTGGACCTCGCAACTAGACCGTATCCATTTTCTCCATTGTGCCTCCACTCTGCCTCTGCTACCATTGATTCTAGAATTAGGTTTTTTCATCTTCTTCTAATATATTCCTCTTTCTCCCTATTCTTTCCTAGTAGATCTAGATTAGAATATATTCTTGGAATCATATGAAATATATATATAAAAGAATTAAATTAATTTATTCTTATGTATACGTAGATCTCTAGAGTTGGAAATTACAACCAAAGAGGAAAAACAAGGTCAGATCTACGACCTTAAAATTAATGTGAGTGGAATTTTTATTTCCATAGGCATATTCTACATTAGTAGATTATCATATTGATTTGTATGCCTAAGAACATTTGGTACGACGAAAACACTAAAATTAAAAAAAACCAAATCCTCTATTTTTATGTATTTTGAAAGAATTGTCAGTTTATTGGGTTTGTGGATCTTGGTCTTTGTAGTGAAATGAGAACAAATGGGGTGATGTGCTTCCATTTTATGTAAATTCTCCTTGTGTCTTAATAATTTTTTGTAACCTAAAAAGGTTTAGATTTGGTTTGATTCATTATTTGATTAGGTTTGGTTCTATTCTGGATCCAAACGTATTCAAATTTGAAGCCTATCAAATATGAACGTTTTTATGTGCAATATGTAAATAGGCGTAAGTTTGATAAAATAAAGTCTATGTGTATACATATATATATATATATGTGTGTGTGTGTGTGTGTGTATACATATGAAATTTTACCTTAATCTTGGTTCATTACTAAAATCATTCCAGTAAGCCTAGGGTGCAAGCTGAAATTGTATCTATGTTATGTTTTCCATTACTACTATCGTTATTATACAACTACGTCATCATGCCTTAAATGTAGCAGTAAAAATATGGAAATTATGTTGTATGCCTTAAACTTTGTAAAATTGACAATTTTTACCTCATTAGAAAATTCTCTCATTCATACAAAAATTAGCGTTATTTATATGTATTAAATGTTATACTTATATAGTGTAATTAACGTAATTAGCGTAATAATGATGTAATAAATGCGATTAGGATAGGATTTGAACTTGAAATGTCACCATATAATGATTTCTTGTGTATGTATAAAATGATTTTACATATATTAAATAGTGACAAACAGACACGAGGTTAGTTGTTATTTTTGGTATAAGCCTGCACAGAGCCAATAGGCAAATCCAGCAACCATAAGTAGGCCCAACTATTTGAGGTTCTAGGTGCCAAGGGACGTTCAAATCTACTACACTATGACATGATGTTAGACCTATTTGTAGTAGAAGCTTGCTTGGGATGGCTTAACATATCCAGCATCTACAAGTATACGGTTTAATGTGAGAGGTCTAGTGTGTGTATGTTTATATATATATACATATATGTAGTGTGTAAATAGGCAGGTTTACTAAACCTTGGGAAGGTATTAAGTGGTTGACTCTGCTCTTATCTAGTTTGGGTCTTATGTGGTTAGGACTAGGTTCCCCTCCGAAGGTTTATTCCTTGGTGAGGAACCAATGTCATAGGACCCACCCTTATTAGATTCGAAGTAAGTCTATGGGTCATCCTTCTCTAAATTGGTTAGGCATAGCGGTAACAGAGCGGAGTAGTTCATGAGGGATGTCCACTTCCTCTAGAAGCTCACAGGGTATTAACTAGGGACATGACTGGTTTATAAAAGATATGTCGCCATAACGTTCTCACCAACTGTCTAAGGGAAGTCTTAAGCGACATAGTGATTCTACCGTAATATCAGTAAAGTAGTAACATTCGCAATACTACTTCTTATATTATAAGTGAGAGTATAGACTTAAGAACGTTGACGTTTTAGGATGGGGTCTTAAGAGGCTAGGGTCCTCCTTAGCGTTATAAGAGATCATAAGAATCCACCTTTAATAGGGCCATAAGTAACCGAGAATGCCCACCTCATTGGGTCTTTACCCTAAATATACTAATGAAGATCTTAAGTGACTGACTTGGATATCCACCTTATTGGTTAGATACTTTCTGTTTATGTGAATATTTGTGTGTTGTGTAGACATACCATGATATGTAACATGCTAAATCTAGGCTATGGACTTTAAGTAAATACTATATTTCACTCACACAAAATTAATTTTCTAACCCCTCTCCTTAACATATCCAACAGGTCAGTAAGTGGGGTAGATTCTATGGACGAAGCAATGATGGAGGCGGAAGACGAGAACAGAGATAGTATGCTATTATTAGTTGTCATTGTTGTATTTCTTATGGAAACTTTTGATATTGAATTTATTATACCTATGGAATAATTGTATCTTAACAATCTGCATTTGAATTTAGTGGTTTTAATAAGTGGCACACCTTATTTTAGTATTACATTTTCTCGTTCCACCGTGTGAGATTTCCATAAAGAAATGTCTACATATTATTCTATGGAAATGTACTTGCTTACTGGAACCAACGACCCATTTAGAATGGCTCTAAGTTTCATAGAGCCTTCTCTAGGTCGAAATTTAGGCCCATTCCGGGCGGGTTGTTAAAAGAATGGATAATGTTTTTACCAAACATTGTCAGGATTTGTCAATTAAATGCTATTAAATCTCGAGTATGGTTATGCTCAATCTCTTTGAAGAATTACACTCCGAGCATGGTTGATGCTCGACTCAAGGAACCAAGGTATGGCTTATACTCAAGAGAATGATTTATTTTTCCAAGACTTGGCAAGCTAACCTAATCACCACTTGGGTATGGTTTATACCTGATCCGCGGATATGGCTTATACCTAGCAAATCAAGCTATCCTGCTAGGACTTGGCAAAATAACTCGATTCCTACTTGAGTATAGTTTGTGCTCTAACAGATCCATAAGCATTATTTATGCTCTGAATAGTCGAATGGTATTGTTAGGATTTAGTATATTTTCTTCTCCTTTTTGTAGGTACAAGTCATACTCACGGTCGATCAGACTAACTTAATAATTGGTTCTCTTTTCTCTCCTTCGGCCTTAATACGATCATTGTCGATCGTCGGTTTTCTGGCCATTCTAAAATATAGTTCAGTATAACCATGGCCTTATGGATTTTTATGTATTCTATCTCTGGGCATCATTTCTTGGAAGATCCAGAACATACTTTCCTTTGTCAAGAAAGATATGTTCTAGAGGGTAAAGTGTTGACCAACTTTTTGGTAAAAGCCGTCACAACAGGAATCTGCACCTAAGATAGGCTATCTCCTCATTCTGGAACGACTCATCCGCCGGTCGACCAAAACTTGGCTCGACCCAAATAGGTAATTCTTGAGTCGAAGAATTCTTCTTCAACAAATGAACAAAGTCCAAAGATCAGGTCGATCGAATCAGGTGATAGACCCCCGACTATGATGATCCACCTCCTATATTACACAACGAAGCCCGATTCTCAAGGCAGCTTTATTTGACAAACTGGGCCCGTTCAATATCCTTACTACGAATTCCAAGGTCCATGTATGCCTTGATAATCGAGAAGATGACCTATTATGTTGCTTATACATCAAGTCTTGAGATCCACATATGCCGTAGATACCGAGGAGAACTACTCATCAGTAGGACAATAGGACTCGCCTCCTACAATCACTTTCTGGATCAAGCAACATGTAGCTAGCCACGGATTGGATGATGGCCATGTAGCATCCTCATCAGCTCGATGTCTTGCCTATAAATACATCATTTCTTGGATGTTGGCCATGTATCATACTCATCATCTCGACTTCTTGCCTATAAATACAGCATTTCCTGAAATAGAAAACATGCAAAAAACATCCACTAAAAAGTTCCTGGTTGGCATTCCAAAAATAGCCCACTGTACACTTCGACTCCTCAATTATATGACATAATAATTTTGTGTATAAATCACTTCTCGCTCTACTTACTTTCTTTCAAAAACAACTGTAACCTATAATCGACAATATAAACAGAAATTATAAAGTGGATGTAGGCATGGTTGAAACCGATCCGCTATAAAAATATTGTGTGTCTCATGCGTTTACTCTTTCTTGCATGTGTGGATAACACACTTGGGAGGTTAACTGTCATTAGACCACCTTTTGACATCAACACCCGCACCTAACTGTTCTAATCCAATGCTCAAAACCCTACATTGATCTCTATCCCTAAGATCAGATTTCCGTGAATTACAAATCCTTGCTCATACTAGAAACCTCAACATGGTTACAAAATAAGAAACCTTAAACAATAAAACATAAACCCAGTTCCTTTAAACCAAGACCCTTTTAACATAAAACAGCAGGCCCTCTCTTCTTTTGTCTACTTTATGTCACTTGAAAAATAAAACGTCGGCTTCCTCCTTGTTATCTCCAATGGTGATTGAATTAAATTCAATTTAGGGTTGTTTCGTGTTCATCTCTAAATCACCACCCCTAATGCTCTGAAAATTTTCCTTTGATGCTTCGATTATAATTGCTCTTTAGTCAATCGATTTAGCTCTACAATTGATCAAAAATCTTTATATCTTTGGGAGTTCTCTGAATTTATTTTATTCAGTTCTATTGCTTGATTTTCAATGACATGCATATGATGATTTGCGTGTTGTTTATAGGGTTTAAAACCTGATATAATCTTTGATTTTATATGTTAATTTGGTCATGATATTTTCAATATTTTTGGGATTGATTACTGATGTAATAGGATTAAATCATTGCTAGAAAATAGAATTGAATAATTCATCTTTCCCAGAATTCTAATTTGCCTATAATAAATTCCTTGCGTGTTGAATTCTTTGACCTTGCCATTAATAAACTTTTTCAAAAATAGAAGCTTATAAATTAATCTCTTTTTAGCTTGAACTCTTGTATGTTTCTTAATTATTGCTTGTTGTGATGTTTAACCGATTGTTCCTTGATTTGTATTCATTATTGCTAAGAATAGATGCTAAAAAAACTGATACTGCATTGTACTTAATGCACTTGTGGCTCTATACTGTTGTTATACTCTCCCTTATTAGCTTCACATGTTGTGCTTCATTTCTCCAATGCTTTGGACTTGAAACTGCTTGAATGCAGTCATCCTGAAACTTGTTTGCATGTGTTCTACTCCATGTCATAGTGTGTTCTCCTACTTGTATATTGAATTGCTATAGTGCTTTGTGCCATCCAATATTATAGCTAGTTTGTGTATGTGCTTGTGCACTGGTTCCTTGCTATGCTTAGTTATTTGGTTTCACCTTATGCTTCAATATTTCTTAGGTTTTTTTGATTCTCCCTTGAGTTCCAGACCTGATTTGCAGGTTCATGTGCATTACCATGTTTGTTTGCACCTATGTTCAAAACCTGAACTTGTAAACTTATATATTGTTGCTTATGCCATTATATTCATTAACCAGACTTGAGTAGTTAGCCTTCTTATTTGTTCCATTGTCATGAAACCATCATGATGAATTTGTAATATGTTGTGCACCAATTGTTGTGATTTGTACACCTTTGTGCACTTGATTCATTACTACCCTTGTACTATTTCATTATTGGCCTACTGCATGAATTTGTACACGCATGTATTACTTGCACTTCTATGTGCCCTGAGATATTCTTTTCAAAAACAGTGCATGTATTTCATTTTTCTGGATCCTGAATGGTTGGATCTTCCGCCTTGTAGTTTGAGTCTTCATGTCTTTATCATTAAGTTTTGATATGTTGTATTGGCCATTGTCCATTGTATACTTATGTTGTGTTATGCATGTAATACTTGATGCAGTCAGACCTATCATATTCATTGCTGCATATATGGTGTATTATGCTTGCTAGTTGTACTTTGTCACACTTGACAAGTTGTTTTCATGCTCAACTTATGCACCTTTGTTATGACATGATCATGCCTGTTTGTTGCTTGACCTTGTGCATTGTGGTTATACTTGCACTTCTTTTGCTATTTGAACATGGTTTGAGTGCATGCCCGACCTATGTACTTGCGCATTATAAATATGTATGTATATACATACACATGTATGTGTATACATGTATCGTGCATGTGCAATTCTTAAATTTATATATGTGAGCTATTTGATTGGAAGACATGAATTTTTTAATTATTAAAATCAGTAGACCACTATAGGTTGTGTCGTGGCTGGTCAAGATTTGCAAACCACAAATGTGAGTCGCGGTTGGTCTTGATCAGCAGAACACTTTACTTTCGTTGAGGCTGATTTGCATACACTAGAGATTCAATTTACCTTGTGGTATTTTTAGAGTAAATTGCTGTGAATATCACAAGTAGTCTAGACTCAAATCAATGTGTGTGTGTGTGTATATATATCCGACCAAATCTAGAAAAATGATATGAAACACACCGAAATTATGAGGCAAATAAATTTAAAACAAATTTATATTTGCTAGTAATTAAATCTATTTTTATTCCAATTTACTCTATGAGTTTCTGTGATAGGTATGCAGGTGACTGGACATGATCTAAAACACATGAAGGCTTGGTATGTCAGTGTCTGTATATGTAATTGGGTCCATATATGTAATTGGGTCGGTGTATTTTTTTATATGGCTGAGGGAATCGACTGAAATGTAGTGAGAAAGCAATGTATATGTGATTGCCATTGTTATTAATAGTGAATTGTATCAGAAATTTGTACCATTTCAAATGTTTGAAATAAAATATTTATTTGAACAAAAACACTGTTTGAATATTGAATTGTGTTTGGTAGTATCTTATTCAAGACAAATATTTATTTCTTGTGTGTGATATGAAATATATAGTAGTACTGTTTACAAACACATTTATATAATAATATATATTTTTGTTATCATCAAACAAAAATCATACTGTTATAGATATTAAAAATATGGAAAAATTTACGAAAAATTTCAGTGCCACCTGCTTTGTATGACTTAATCCAGAAAAAAACCAAATAGCCATGCATGGCTCATCCCAATAAAAGAAAACAAAATCCCAAAAGTGGCTACCTATACATGGGAAAAAATCACCAAATTTCAAAAACCACAACTCTACGTCTACGACATACCTCATTTTAATCAAGCTTAGCATTTTAGATGTAAACAAAAGCAAATTAGCATACAAACAAATCAAATCTTGCTTTTTTGTACCTGGGATTGTACTGAACAAAGAGAATTAGACATAATAGTAGAATTAGCACCAAGGAAATAAACATATTATATAAACAAAATTTATCTAACTTAAGCATGCCAAGTCACGTATGGATTTTATTTTGAATAAGTAAATGAGACAATAATACAATTATCCCGCATACATAACAAACAAATAAACATGCAAACATCATCAATCAGCATACATGAACAAAACAATGGCAATTATAGAAAATAGCATCTATGCCAATCCTAGCATGCAGGATACTAACCTAACTATTACAAGACATCCAATATTAAGTTCAATCCGTAAATGACTCGATAACTTGGTTGCAAATTCAAAAATAAAGAATAGTAATCTAGCATTTATCGACAATGAATCGAGTATGACTCACTACTGTTATATTATTCTAAATTTCCATGGAAACCTATCGATGGAAACCATCGACAACCACTCCCACATTCATTTAGAAATCTTGAATAGTTGTAATGACCCGGATTTTAAGCGACTTTGGTTATCGACATAAACACGATGTCGATAACCAAAACATCTAAAAATCCTGGTAATTAGTGAAAGAAATTAGAGGGTGAGGAAAGATAAGATAGAAAATTAGAATAGAAGAAGAAGAAGAACACAATATCAGAGTAACATGAATCTCACAGCGGAACGAATAAATATATTTCATAACATAACTTTGAAATACAAATCTGTACTTGAATATACATATCATTATCAAAGTACAACACTTACAACACAGCGGGAAAACTATAGCTATATAATCCTGAAGCCTCCTGCTCCAAGCTCTTCCAGTATCTGTAAATCCCGACTACTTGACTGCCCATACAAATTTAGGCACCCAAGAGTTTAGGGAAAACAACAAAGTAAACTCCGGGTCAGTCATGGGACTGGTATGAGTAAAACAGTTTAAAAACAGTTCGAACAAGTAAACGATGTCTCATAAGACCACGCCGCATAACGGAACGGGTTTTTCCCTTATGAGAATCCAAAATATCTTTATATCAAAAACCTTTTGATATTATAATAATGTCTATCAACACAATATAATAATCATCTAGCAGAAACGCTTTCATCTAACGTTCTACATATATGGTATACACTCAAAACCGCAAGCACTTGTTGGGTAATGGATTTCCAACTATGACAAGGTATGGAACCACCTTCTGCTAGTGTACCTCTAGAGAGGAATACACTGGGTTCAACAAGAACATCTTGCAACCCGGCCACACATGAACGACCACTCATTTCGCTTGAGTGTATCGAATGTATATCACCAACGGTTGGGATCAACAACCGTTTCCCGAATGGGACAGCATCAACAATAGATTTTTAGAAGTAAATGAAACTCTAGATCAGGTGATTATACACCCTACTTCGGTGCGACCGACTTAGCCATGTTGCCTGCCCGATTTCTGTCATTTACCGGATGATGAGGCTAGAATCTACGCTTTATCATCATACCAGATTCACTTTGAATGCCACATCTTCAAATCCATCAAATCACCGATTGACGCCCTCAACCATACATTATGTGTTAGCTAAAAGAAGTTTTCCTTCTCCGCTTCCACTCTTGGTACGGTTGGAGAAATCAATATACGTGATCGTCTGGAAATACTCTGTCAGACATCCGTCCATACAAGTCATCCAGGAACAGGATGAACCGAAGGCACTATTCTGTAAACAGGATAGCCCTTGCATAACCCCGTCTTCAATTTCCTTGGCATATATGATTCGCAACGCTTATGCCAATACAGAGTGGTTCTTTGGATAATAATCCAACCGGTCTCTCCATATTAACAACGTTAAAATGGTCAAAACTTCGATAGTCTATGATTTAACTATCGAAGAAAAACAGGTGTGCAAACAACGATATTATTTCCAAATGGAAATTTATATCGATCAAACATCATTCAACATTTATCTCTTTATTTCATTAATTTACTTATCTCCTGTTTCCCTATATTCAATATTTCTTATTTTCTAAATTTGGGAAAATATACGTAATTAACAATGGAAAACATTTCCATTTCTTGTTTTCTTTATTAGAAAACATTTCTGGTTTCTTATTTGGAAAACATTTCCAAAGCTTCTTTATTGGACTTAGACAGGTGTTTAAACAAACATTGCTATGCCAACTCAAACCATTTCCTTTACTGCCGAACCTTAACTATTCCTTAGTTAAAAACGAAGCCAATCAAGTTGGGGTAGAACTACCTCTCAGACCTTAACTGAAGAACATTTCTAACTTTGAAATAGGCAAAGTTCACTTTATATTTCTTTTACTAACTTCCTTACTTAACCCTCCTTCGAATAGCTATATTCGATTGACTCTTTTCACTTAACTCTATTCGATTAACCCTTATCAATTAACTCTATTGGACTAACACTATTGGATTAACTCTATTTGACTAACGCTATTGATTTACTCATTTCACTTAACTCCTTTCGAATAAACTATATTCGATAACTCCTTTTACTTTCTTCGAATAAACTATATTCGATTAATTCATTTGCTTCTATTCGAATAAACTATATTCGATTAACTCCTTTTACTTTAACTCTAATCGATTAAACTAACATCGATTAACTCCTTTTACTTTAACTCTAATCGATTAAACTAACATCGATTAACTCCTTTTACTTTAACTCTAATCGATTAAACTAACATCGATTAACTCCTTTTACTTTAACTCTAATCGATTAAACTAACATCGATTAACTCCTTTTACTTTAACTCTAATCGATTAAACTAACATCGATTAACTCCCAATTGGTTTAGCTCTAACTGATAAACTCTAACTGGTTTAACTCTACGCTTTAACCTAACTTCCCCGGCCTCCGAAGAGATGAGAAAGAACGAATTACTGTGAGGACAAGACAAAACAGAACGCAGACGGAAGAACATTTCATTGTTATTACAACAATTCCATCAGATACAAGAATATACAGAGTATAATGAATAAATTACATTCGATAAATATCAGAGATTACAATAAATTACATAGCAGCGGAAAATAATACAAAGCACAACTGAAGGTGATATACGGATACAGAGCTTTCCGGATATCATTCCAGCTGTAAACCAGGATCCTGTGAATATAAATCTGCAAAACCAAAACTACTAGCTGCCCGTGCGGAAAATAGGAGCACCCAGAGTTTAGGTTAAAACAATAAACTCCAGGTCAGTCATGTGACTGGTGTGAGAACTAAAACATTTATTTAAAACTTTACTTTAAAAGAAAGTAATTCAAGGGACCACGCGGTATAACACGGAACGGGTTTCCTCCCAAGAATACCAGTGCATATAGAATAAACAGCGCAATGCTTTTTCGAAAAATGAAGCTATTATAAGACCCAGGTCCCATCACACAATTCAACGCAAGCCGGAGAATAGGGTTTTCCCTTATAATAGCCAAACATGCTTGGTACGTTTAAAACAAATCATTTGATACTATAATAAGTGTATAGTGTCAAAACAATTTCAATCATAAATATAAATCATAGACGACATGGGTACCATATATCATGTCGCCATACTAGTTCTACAATTAAAACCGCAATACACGTATTGGAAATTGGATTTCCGTCATGAGTCGAGGAAAGGGGCAAGCTCCTCTCCGCGTTCGAGACACTCTAGCAAATGTCTCAGGACTACACACTCTGGGCAATCCTGGAATCGGCTGGGCCGGTCCTCACTTACGTTAGAGGATTGGTTATGCCTGAACACACGTTTCCCGGTCCTTACAGACCTATAATCGAGGCGCCTCATTCCAACAACCACCAAGGTGAAAAGTATATAAATGTCAGGGCTGGTAAGTCACTGACACCACCAAAGCTAGAAAGAAACGTCGTGCTCTCCCAGCGGTCCGTATCCCGTTTTTAACTCATACCGAGGTGTGAGGCTCGCGAATTCACGTTATACACAAAGCTGCCACGTAGGCCGTGCTTTGATCATCAACCACAAGACTTTGCTTTTCAACAGAAGCCTTGATCATTGCATCTCAGCGTGCCACACAGGCAATTCATGCCATGCGATTGATATCTATCGATATATAACCTCTAAGCTCGTACGTCTCAGAGAAGGGTGTTAAGAAAGAGAATAAATTCTCCGCCGCCAAACAGATATATATTTAACAGAAATCAATCAACACAGAATAAAACCCAATGTCAGACACATAATCCATTTACAAGTTCGTTCTGGGTCTGAACGAAACCGGAGGCACTTTCCTCGCATATCCATCGATCTCCAAGTACGTCTGGACGACCACCAACTGATTCCCTCATCTTGGGTGTACAACCCAATCATGATCATCAGTAATCACCCAAACGATGTGAAGACTTCCGGTCTTCAACCACTGTCTTCATCTTCGACATATCGTCGAATCGGTTATTCAGAATGGGTGTAAACCCGGCCTTTCCGAACAACCCGCGTATATTAAAACTAATGTTACACAAACACAACATACGCCTCATTCCAATTCTGAATATTCTGTTATTTAAATATTCACATCTTTTGGGAAAGGTTCCCATTAATTTTATCCAAGATAAATCCTTTAATCTTCCTTTGGATGTCATTTCAAACCAAATTATGGTTTTTCCAAACTAGTCGAGATTAACGAATCACATCGGAGTAATTATTTATTTTATTTCCCAATCCCAACCTATTCATCCCATGAAGCAAAACTGGTAATACTCCATATCTAACACCACTGTGTTGTCGATAAAATTAATTATTATTTCACGTTCAAATCTAATTAAAGATTTGACTATCGTTTTGGAGCAAAACTGGTGATACTCCATTCTCGCTCATTTTCTAAATTTGATAATTTAGATTATCTATTCACATTTCAATCTAATTGCAGATTCATTAAAACTCCTTCTACTGGGTTAAAGAACTAGTGTTATTTAAAACATAGTTCACGACAAACCCAAATCACATTATAATTATTATCGGGTTAAAGAACTAGTGTTATTTGAAACACTGTTCACGATAAACCCATTTCAAATCCAATCAAATATATTAGAAATTTCGATTATTTAAAACCCTTTTTAAATCTAATTTATTTATTTAAAAATAATTGGGTTTTAAATTTAGTTCAAAACTAGTTCATTTCGATAAAAATCCATTTTTATCTTTTCAAATATGGAGTTTTTCACCCCCAATTTTTCCCAAATCATTTCTTATGATTTTACACAAATTATTGATATTTTTAATAATTTTATCAAGGCCCGTACAGTCGATTTCCATCAACGGCCATCGAACTGCACTTACAGCGACCTTTTTCAAATTTGATTTGGACGTACCTCCAAATCCAACCGTTAGATTTCAAATTTCTAATATTTGTTAGAAAGCTCTTTTCAATACGAACCCAACGGTTCCGGTTTTAGGAGAATCCGACGGTCGGATCTCCCGTAATGTCCGTTTGAAATAAATGGTCGAAATTCACGAACTGCCGCGGTGCGGCGCGTTCTATTCAGGCCATTATATTATATATATAATATATATAATATATATTTCATCGATTTCTATTTAAAACGAATTTTATAAATAGTTTTGACTTCGTTTCAAAAACATTTTCAACTTCCATTTCAATTCAAATCAAAATTGAATTTTTTCCTTATAAATTCCTTTTAAAATTCATTTCAATTCAATTCAAATTTAAATTCAATTTAATTCATTGTATATTCAATTCAATTCAAATTCGTTTTATACTCAATTCAACTCAAATTCGTTTTATATTCAATTCAATTCGAATTCATTTTCTATTCAATTCATTTCGAAATCGTTTTATATTCAATTCATTTCGAAATCGTTTTCTATTCAATTCATTTCGAAATCGTTTTATATTCAATTCATTTCGAAATCGTTTTCTATTCAATTCATTTCGAAATCGTTTTCTATTCAATTCATTTCGAAATCGTTTTCTATTCAATTCATTTCGAAATCGTTTTCTATTCAATTCATTTCGAAATCGTTTTATATTCAATTCATTTCGAAATCGTTTTATATTCAATTCATTTCGAAATCGTTTTCTATTCAATTCATTTCGAAATCGTTTTCTATTCAATTCATTTCGAAATCGTTTTCTATTCAATTCATTTCGAAATCGTTTTCTATTCAATTCATTTCGAAATCGTTTTATATTCAATTCATTTCAAAATATTCGATTTCGAAATCACTTTTCAATATTCATTTTAAAATGAATAAAATCGATATAAACATCGTTCACGTCAAAATGGCGTCAATCTAATCAACACGGCTTCATATATTTCTATTTTCAAATATTCTATTTCAAATATTTCTTTTTCAAATATTTCCTATTCAAATATTTCCATTTCAAATATTTCTATTTTTAAAATATTTCGTTCAACACATGACTAATCTCAACGGATGAGTACTGTCAACACATGAACCTTTATTTTATATTGATAAAGATGTAAATTTTATTATTAAAATATTTCGTTCAACACATGACTAATCTCAACGGATGAGTACAGTCAACACATGAACCTTTATTTTATATTGGTAAAGATGTAAATTTTATTATTAAAATATTTCGTTCAACACATGACTAATCTCAACGGATGAGTACAGTCAACACATGAACCTTTATTTTATAATGATAAAGATGTAAATTTTATTATTAAAATATTTCGTTCAACACATGACTAATCTCAACGGATGAGTACAGTCAACACATGAACCTTTATTTTATATTGATAAAGATGTAAATTTTATTATTAAAATATTTCGTTCAACACATGACTAATCTCAACGGATGAGTACAGTCAACACATGAACCTTTATTTTATAGTGATAAAGATATAAATTTTATTGTTAAAATATTACGTTCAACACATGACTAATCTCACGAATGAGTACAGTCAACACATGAACATTTATTTTATAATGATCTTTATTTTCCCGATTGGAATGAGGCCCAATCAATTACTATATAAAGTTAATTATATGGATTCCATTCAACACATGTATATAATAGCAATGATAAATAATCAACCATCATCCAAAGTGCACTACACTGTATAAGCATCAAATATAGATATCTAACGCTTATAACAGCCTGTCGATCCATCGATCGACATACAACTAATTATTGGGATTAGCGTATGCCGTATTTTATCCCAATACCCGTGTGGGGTTTCAAACAATCAAACATAGATTTTATTTGTGCAGTTGGGCGATGTGTAAAATTTATCGTCCCAATCAATGTCCTTCAAATAGGTGTACATAAACAATCCGTCCGGTTTGTAAATGAATATTTATTTATTCACATTCACTATATTCATATTCACGTTAAAAATTATATTTTTAACGATAAAACATTTTATTTTAACATATGAATTTCTATTCAGTTCATTCTTTAAATAAAATGATATTTTTATTTTTCTAACTTATTTTAGAAAATTTCGGCGGCATAACGGCACGATACTAGAAACGGGACGAGGCCTAGCCTTATCCCCGGTCTAGTGAAGGCCCACGCCATTCACACATCAATCAAATCCATTCATTTCACCAAACAATTCAATTCAGACCAATTAAACTAACCAACTACACAACCAAACAATTTAACAAACAAGCCATCCATGGTCTGTGGATGACGGGTGTCGGGTGCTACTAAACACCGTCTGCATCCTAGTATATATATATATAACTAGAAAAAGAAATTGAAAGGTGAGAAATTCTCACCGATAGCTATCCTAACTCCACGGCACTTCTAATGCAGGAAATCTTCACTGTTCTCGTCTCTTATCGCTATCGTTGCCCGTAGCCACTACATATATAAAAATCGAATTTTTACTTCGCTATTCAATATATAAAAATCATATTTTTACTATGCTATTCAATATATAAAAATCATATTTTTACTATACTATTCAATATATAAAAATCAAATTTTTATTTTGCTATTCAATTCATAAAAATCGAATTTTTATTATGCTATTCAATATATAAAAATCAAATTTTTATTATGCTATTCAATATATAAAAATCAAATTTTTATTATGCTATTCAATATATAAAAATCAAATTTTTATTATACTATTCAATATATAAAAATCAAATTTTTATTACCTCGCTATATGGATAAAAATTCCATTTTCACACCGCTACTATATAGATAAAAATTCTATTTTTTCCCCGCTTTTCTCTATATAAAGATCTCGCCTTTTCAACTACAAAGATTTCGCCTTTTCAAATATAAAGATTTCACCTTTTCAAATATAAAGATTATATTTTTAATACTTTGAAAATATAAAAATCATATTTTTACATCTTCTGTATGGTAAAGATTATATTTTTAATACTTTAAAAATATAAAAATCATATTTTTAATTCTTTAAAAATATAAAAATCATATTTTTATCCTTCTACTATATGAAAGATGATATTTTTATTTTTCTACACATATAAAAATTGGATTTTTATTACCAAAAACCTTGTCTTTAACTAAATAAAAATCTTACCTTCATCATACAATGTCCTTTATAATTTATTCACTAATTTAAATAATTACATTAAATAAAACCGAATAAAAACTCACCCTTCTTATTCGGTTTCCTCCCGAGAAGGGTCCCACAGTCGATGGGCAGCCGGAGGGCGTCGCTGGAGCCAAGGGGTCGGCGCCGGAGTCCTTCAGGCGGATGGTGGTGGGCGGCGCAGGCTTCAGGGCGGTGGGGTCTGATGGCGGCGGAGGGAGGAGGGGTGCGTCGGGGCTTTGTCGCTGTGGTCGAGGCATAGGGTTTCAGGGGGGGGTTCTTCGATCTGACGAGGGGGGGAAGGCTTCGGGGTTGCGCGGGGGGGGGGGGGGGGGGGGGGGGATGGGTTCGGAGGTGGCGCGGTGGTCATCGGGGGGGGGGGGGGCGGCGGGTTTTCGCTTTTGTTTTTTTTCTTTTTATTTTCTGAATTTGCAAAATCGAATGGGGGGGGCAGAATATAAGGGGGGAGAGAAAGGGGATTTTTAATTTATTTAATTATTTTAATTTCACCAAAAAGCAACTTTTATTTTCGACCTCAAAACGAGGCCCACCGCATGTCGCCCATAGCGTTTTACCCCCATTCCGAACACAATGGGATATATATCGCAAGCTAATTTGATCGTTTCGATCAGTTTCCGTTAAAATCAACATATAACTCTATATATTGAATTTGAACGTGCATTTCAATTTACCGGGGTCACATACTAACTCGAAAAATTCCCGAAAAATATTTTCTAGCTTCGTATTGACGATACGGTCCTAACAAAACTAGTTTCGTCGAATTCTGAGATCGTTGGAAAAATGGCCATTTTCCAGTCGATTAAAATCAACTGAAACTGGTCAAACGCGTTTTCCTTTGCCACACTCACATATTGATTCGAAAAATTATGAAATTTGGAATCTAGCAATAATTTGACATCACGGACCCAACAAAAGTGGTTTCGTTGAAATCCGAGGTCGTTTGCAAAATTGCTATTTTTAAGGGCCTGAATTCCATAGCGACTATTCAGAATTTTCAACTGGACATATCTTTTTACTCCCGCTATGAAATTTTGATTTTTCGGATTCGTTAGAAAGATATTATCAATTAGATCCTATCATTTTTGGTTTCACTAAAATCCGGATTGTTTTGCACCCGGTACATTCAATTGAAGTTTGAAATCGAATTATCGAACTACCGCGCCATTTTCAATTCTATTTATAATTATATATAATTATTTATATTCTAACGACGACGTATATAATATATACGCTCGAATTCCTTTCAAAATAAATTTCTCGTCGATATTATTTAAAATAATCCATTTTAAATGTTCAAAATTCGCTAAAATTGCCAAAATAAAAATTTTAAACTGGCTCAGAATTTTCGGGTTATTACAATCTCCCCCACTTAAAACTTTTCGTCCCCGAAAAGGAACAAAGTCGAAAGTGGTTTGATTAATCAACTATACGTTCAATCTGGCTTCCATTCTCCAACTTTTCAGTTTCTGAGAATTTTCAAATTTTCAAAAATTTGGCTAACACCCTAAATTCTCGAAAAATTTCGCCATAACCTCCCCTACACCGGGAGCCACGGGAAAATCCCAAAATTGCCATATAGGCCTTTTGATCTCAAAAAAAAAAAGAAAAAGCCAAGCGGCTAGCCAATAGGCTCATAAAATCATCATCACCCAAACAAAACAGTAAACTATGTAGTAAACATGTACCTATTTGTCGGGCAAACAAATTTTATTCTCTGCTCTAGCCTCCTTGCTATGACCTGTTCAATGTAAGTACATGTATATGCAAGCAAATGCGACTAATTTTCAATACAGTTCAAAATTTGGTTCAATTAGGCGTAATGGTTCAAAATTGTCAAACAAATAAACATACATCACAAACATCAATCAATTAGTGAATTAACGTTTCAAATTCATAATTTTGATATATATACTGAAAATCATGTCTTTGATGCCAAATCACAACAAATAAATCTATCTATATTAGTTTTGGTTCTCACACCAGTCTAATGGAAATTTATAGATATCATACCTTCGAAACACGAAAACAAATCACTGATGTCGTACGTCATCAGTGGAATCATCCCCGGGCTACTAGAGTGCGATTCTATATCTATCCAGTATATTAAAACTTCGAATATACGTTCAAGACGCGTATATACAAAACCTTTATATATTGGATTGTCCATATTCTAAATAAATAAATATTCAAATACGTATAAAACGGTTTAAATTTTCAAAACAAAATTGTTTTCTTTTTAAAAATATACTCTTCACACTCGTTCTAGGATACTACTGATCCTATCTCTAACGAGTCATTCTAATTGGATTTTACTAATCCAATATCTGATGAATTCTTTCGTATGGTTCTAATGTGTCTTGTTCTCGAGCTCTGTAAACCAAAGCTCTGATACAACTGTAAGAACCCGTAACTTCCCCGTGAGGGAAAGAGCGGATACTTTGAGAACAACACACAAATGAACGCAGACGGAAGAACATTTCATTGTTATTACAACAATTCCATCAGATACAAGAATATACAGAGTATAATGAATAAATTACATTCGATAAATATCAGAGATTACAATAAATTACATAGCAGCGGAAAATAATACAAAGCACAACTGAAGGTGATATACGGATACAGAGCTTTCCGGATATCATTCTAGCTGTAAACCAGGATCCTGTGAATATAAATCTGCAAAACCAAAACTACTAGCTGCCCGTGCGGAAAATAGGGGCACCCAGAGTTTAGGTTAAAACAATAAACTCCAGGTCAGTCATGTGACTGGTGTGAGAACTAAAACAGTTATTTAAAACTTTACTTTAAAAGAAAGTAATTCAAGGGACCACGCCGTATAACATGGAACGGGTTTCCTCCCAAGAATACCAGTGCATATAGAATAAACAGCGCAATGCTTTTTCGAAAAATGAAGCTATTATAAGACCCAGGTCCCATCACACAATGCAACGCCAGCCGGAGGATAGGGTTTTCCCTTATAATAGCCAAACATGCTTGGTATTAAAACAAATCATTTGATACTATAATAAGTGTATAGTGTCAAAACAATTTCAATCATAAATATAAATCATAGACGGCATGGGTACCATATATCATGTCGCCATACTAGTTCTACAATTAAAACCGCAATACACGTATTGGAAATTGGATTTCCGTCATGAGTCGAGGCAAGGGGCAAGCTCCTCTCCGCGTTCGAGACACTCTAGCAAATGTCTCAGGACTACACACTCTGGGCAATCCTGGAATCGGTTGGGCCGGTCCTCACTTACGTTAGAGGATTGGTTATGCCTGAACACACGTTTCCCGGTCCTTACAGACCTATAATCGAGGCGCCTCATTCCAACAACCATAAAGGTGAAAAGTATATAAATGTCAGGGCTGGTAAGTCACTGACACCACCAAAGCTAGAAAGAAACGTCGTGCTCTCCCAGCGGTCTGTATCCCATTTTTAACTCATACCGAGGTGTGAGGCTCGCGAATTCACGTTATACACAAAGCTGCCACGTAGGCCGTGCTTTTATCATCAACCACAAGACTTTGCTTTTCAACAGAAGCCTTGATCATTGCATCTCAGCGTGCCACATAGGCAATTCATGCGATTGATATCTATCGATATATAACCTCTAAGCTCGTACGTATCAGAGAAGGGCGTTAAGCAAGAGAATAAATTCTCCGCCGCCAAACAGATATATATTTAACAGAAATCAATCAACACAGAATAAAACCCAATGTCAGACACACAATCCATTTACAAGTTCGTTCTGGGTCTGAACGAAACCGGAGGCACTTTCCTCGCATATCCATCGATCTCCAAGTACGTCTGGACGACCACCAACTGATTCCCTCATCTTGGGTGTACAGCCCAATCAAGATCATCAGTAATCACCCAAACGATGTGAAGACTTCCGGTCTTCAACCACCGTCTTCATCTTCGACATATCGTCGAATCGGTTATTCAGAATGGGTGTAAACCCGGCCTTTCCGAACAACCCGCATATATTAAAACAAATGTTACACAAACACAACATACGCCTCATTCCAATTCTGAATATTCTGTTATTTAAATATTCACATCTTTTGGGAAAGGTTCCCATTAATTTTATCCAAGATAAATCCTTTAAAATTTATCCTTTAATCTTCCTTTGGATGTCATTTCAAACCAAATTATGGTTTTTCCAAACTAGTCGAGATTAGCGAATCACATCGGAGTAATTATTTATTTTATTTCCCAATCCCAACCTATTCATCCCATGAAGCAAAACTGGTAATACTCCATATCTAACACCACAGTGTTGTCGATAAAATTAATTATCATTTCACGTTCAAATCTAATTAAAGATTTGACTATCGTTTTGGAGCAAAACTGGCGATACTCCATTCTCGCTCATTTTCTAAATTTGATAATTTAGATTATCTATTCACATTTCAATCTAATTGCAGATTCATTAAAACTCCTTCTACTGGGTTAAAGAACTAGTGTTATTTAAAACACAGTTCACGACAAACCCAAATCACATTCTAATTATTATCGGGTTAAAGAACTTGTGTTATTTGAAACACCGTTCACGATAAACCCATTTCAAATCCAATCAAATATATTAGAAATTTCGATTATTTAAAACCCCTTTTTAAATCTAATTTATTTATTTAAAAATAATTGGGTTTTAAATTTAGTTCAAAACTAGTTCATTTCGATAAAAATCCATTTTTATCTTTTCAAATATGGAGTTTTTCACCCCAATTTTTCCCAAATCATTTCTTATGATTTTACACAAATTATTGATATTTTTAATAATTTTATCAAGGCCCGTACAGTCGATTTCCATCAACGGCCATCGAACTGCACTTACAGCGACCTTTTTCAAATTTGATTTGGACGTACCTCCAAATCCAACCGTTAGATTTCAAATTTCTAATATTTGTTAGAAAGCTCTTTTCAATACGAACCCAACGGTTCCGGTTTTAGGAGAATCCGACGGTCGGATCTCCCGTAATGTCCGTTTGAAATAAATGGTCGAAATTCACGAACTACCGCGGTGCGGCGCGTTCTATTCAGGCCATTATATTATATATATAATATATATAATATATATTTCGTCGATTTCTATTTAAAACGAATTTTATAAATAGTTTTGACTTCGTTTCAAAAACATTTTCAACTTCCATTTCAATTCAAATCAAAATTGAATTTTTTCCTTATAAATTCCTTTTAAAATTCATTTCAATTCAATTCAAATTTAAATTCAATATGAATTCATTGTATATTCAATTCAATTCAAATTCGTTTTATACTCAATTCAACTCATATTCTGTTATCCATCTGATCGATCCAAGTGAATATGGGTCGGTTTTTAGCGTTTTGAAGAAGGGATCGGTCCTGTCGTTATTAAAAGGGGGCGGTCGTAGCACAAGATTCCTGGTTGTCCAAAGGCTGGTCGCTCCAGAAGCCAAAGAAATATGGTCGCTCCAAAGAGTAGAAGAACCTTGATCGTCCTAAGGATTCTGATTGTTCCTAAGGATAGAGACTCCTGGTCGCTCTCTTTTATGCGCTGACCCGATCGTTCCAAAGGCTAAAGAAAGCTGGTCGTTCTAAACTTGGTCGCCCGCTAGTCTCTGATCGCTCCAAATATAAAGGGCAGCTGGTCGTCCTTCTCTGGAGACCGACCCCGTGTTTGAGGAAACAAAGTCCGATGTGTTCTCAATCCTGGTCGCACATTTCTGGAGGGTATTCTTTGGTCGGTCCGCTCCGCGTTCTAGCCTCCTGGTCGTCCTTTCTTCTGGCGGAAGCTCCTGGTCGGCCAAAGCGCTAGAAGCGACCTGTGATAGCGTGACAGCTGGAAACAACTGGTGACAACTGGCAGTGGCATTTCCGTAAATACTGAAAATACCGACCAGACCCCTGAATACAAGATTTCAGCCATTTCTCCGCCTATAAATAGGACCCTACCTCCATCATTTCAAGGGGACTTTTCTGGAACGACGTGGAGGTGCTGCCTAATTGCTTTCGGGATTTCTCCAAGCATTTTTACATCTCTTCTCTATCATCAATCATGAGTCAATGGAACATTGGAGCATGAGGAGCATAGTTGGCATGGAGGAACAAGCATAAGCATTTCACGCACTTCTTCATTTCTTCTTGATCATTCATCCAAAGATCTAAGGAGCTTTCATCCATGGCATCCATGGAGGGATTGGCATAAAATACTTCAAGCTTTCATCCATTCTTTCAATCGGTTGTGAGGATAAATGCATGTCAAAGGAGCTTGTATGAATGTATAATGGAGCAAATGTTGTAATCTTTTGGTGATTAATGAAATCCAATCTTCAAAGTGGACGTAGACTCGAATAAGAGTCGAACCACTATAAAATTCTTGTCTTCTTTCTTTATTTTGGTATTTTGATGTTTTTGAATGTTAGATATGGCCTCACACAACTCTAAAGGTTTTCTAACGCCCCGCCTCTGAAAAGGTGACGTGCTCTCTAAGCATCTCGCCTCCGATTAGGTAACGTGTTTAGAAATACCATTTTGGTTGTTATACCAATTTTCGGTATCAACAATTAGGCGCCCACCATGGGGCCTGATCTACTTTCTGGCATCAAGTATACTACATTAGCAAAAGGTTTACTGGGGCAGAGATGAATTATCCAAGGATAGAAAAGCTTGCATATGCCCTGCTCATCGCATCACAAAAGCTCAGACCCTATTTCCAATCCCACTCTATCAAAGTCCTTACCGACCAACCTTTGAAACAGGTGTTGTTCCATCCAGAAACTTCAGGGAGACTCCTGAACTGGAATATTGAACTCAGCCAATATGATATCACTTACTACCCCAGAAAAGCAATAAATGGGCAAGCTCTGGCCGACTTTATCGTTGAATTCACTGACAGGGGAGAGGAAATGGAGGAAACTAATGAATTGGCCGTTAGGTGGAAACTTTTTGTTGATGGCGCTAAGAATGAATATTGTGCTGGGGCGGGGATAGTATTCGAAACCCCAGAAGGACGACATGTATGCTGTGCTCTGCGATTTGAATTCCCCATCACCAACAACGAGGCCGAATATGAAGCGTTACTTAGAGGATTGCGGGTTGCAAAAGAATTAAGCTTGAAAAGTCTATTAATATTCAGCGATTCACAGCTTATGGTTTCCCAGACTAAAGGTGAATTCCAGACTAAGATGGGAAGGCTTCCGACATATCTGCTTAAAGCCAAAGAACTTCTCGACAACTTGGAATATTATTCTATCTCTTATATTCCTCGCAGAGAAAATTGGAAGGCAGATTCCTTATCAAAGCTAGCTAGCACCGGAGATCCTCAAATCTTCGATCTAGTTCCTGTGGAAGTATTGTCTAGTTCCAGCATTGAGGAATCCAATATAGACTGGGTTATGGAAACAACCAACGAGCCCGACTCGTGGATGACCCCTATAAAAAACTATATACTTCACGGAACACTCCCTGAGAAACCAAAGGATCGCAGAAAACTGCTCCGAAAGTCTCGCCTATATCTTGTCCAAGATGGTCATTTATACAGGAGAGGATATTCAACGCCATTACTACGGTGTGTAACAAAGGAGGAGTCTAAAGCGATTTTGGCGGAGCTACATGAAGGAGATTGTGGAGGTCATGTTGGTGGACAGACTCTTGCCAAAAAGGTCCTTCGATATGGTTATTTTTGGCCCGATGTAAACTTCGACTCAATGACATTCACTAAGAAATGCGACCGGTGCCAGAAATTTGCAAAAATTCCAAGAGCTCCGTCAACTGAGTTGACACAGATGTTGAGTCCTTGGCCATTCGCTGTCTGGGGCATAGACTTGATTGGAGCACTACCTACCGCAAAATCGAGCTTCAAATATGCTATAGTGGTCGTGGATTACTTTACCAAATGGGCTGAAGCTGAACCATTGGCAACTATCACATCGAAGAAGGTAATCAACTTTGTGTTGAAAAATATCATATGCAGGTTTGGGGTTCCACAGAAAATTATCACCGACAATGGCACGCAATTTGAAAGTGATGAATTCAAGGATTTCTGCAACAAATATCATATTCAGAAAAGTTTTGCAGCAGTTGCCCACCCGTAGGCCAACGGGCAAGTTGAGGCAGTCAACAAAATCCTGAAGTCCACCATCAAAAAGCGTCTCAAGAAAGCTAAAGGCAACTGGATTGAAGAATTGGCACTTGCCCTATGGGCTTATCGTACGACTCATAAAACCGCAACTGGGCATACTCCGTTCTCCTTGGCATATGGTTCGGAAGCAATGATACCTGTGGAATTAGAGGTTCCAACTCACCGCAGAATTCATTTTAACCAAGAAGAGAATGAAAAGCTGCAACTTGAGGCTCTTGATTTACTCGAGGAGAAAAGGACTGAATCAGAACTTAGAATGGTCGCCCATCAGAGAAGAATTGCTCGATACTTCAATCCAAAGGTCAGGCATAGAACATTCGAAATGGGAGACCTGGTGTTAAAGAAAATCATGACCGCAACAGGAGTCTTTGGCCCCAATTGGGAAGGTCCATTTGTCATCGACCAAAAGCTCCTCGACGGTACCTTTAAGCTCAAAACTACAGATGGGGTAGAACTCCCAAGGGCCTGGAACAGTGATCACCTTCGTCGCTATTTTAAATGATTTTCTAACTCATATTCTTTTGTATTTTTCTATGAATATGGTAAATACTTTGTATGAAATTACATGAATATAAATCCAGCAGCACTTCTGATTCTGTCAAAGCTTTATATTCACATCCAAAAGATGCTCAGCTATGGTTACAGGACACGATACCTTCGTCATCCTGTTTTCCGGCATAAAACTCGCCATAGCTTTACTGGAGAAATATGGTCTAAAAGCAGGCGCAATCTTAACCCAAACCCTCTCCGAGGATTCTCAGTCGAATAATAAACTGAGTCTTCTCCAGGGGTGCTCGGTCAAATAACCCAAAGTCAGACAAAATCTGATCGCGTTATAACCGAGTTTCTTAACCCAAACCCTCTCCGAGGATTCTCAGTCGAATAATAAACTGAGTCTTCTCCAGTGATGCTCGGTCAAATAACCCAAAGTCAGACAAAATCTGATCGCGTTATAACCGAGTTTCTTAACCCAAACCCTCTCCGAGGATTCTCAGTCGAATAATAAACTGAGTCTTCTCCAGGGGTGCTCGGTCAAATAACCCAAAGTCAGACAAAATCTGATCGCGTTATAACCGAGTTTCTTAACCCAAACCCTCTCCGAGGATTCTCAGTCGAATAATAAACTGAGTTTTCTCCAGGGGTACTAGGTCAAATAACCCAAAGTCAGACAAAATCTGATCGCGTTATAACCGAGTTTCTTAACCCAAACCCTCTCCGAGGATTCTCAGTCGAATAATAAACTGAGTTTTCTCCAGGGGTACTCGGTCAAATAACCCAAAGTCAGACAAAATCTGATCGCGTTATAACCGAGTTTCTTAACCCAAACCCTCTCCGAGGATTCTCAGTCGAATAATAAACTGAGTCTTCTCCAGGGGTGCTCGGTCAAATAACCCAAAGTCAGACAAAATCTGATCGCGTTATAACCGAGTTTCTTAACCCAAACCCTCTCCGAGGATTCTCAGTCGAATAATAAACTGAGTCTTCTCCAGGGGTGCTCGGTCAAATAACCCAAGGTCAGACAAAATCTGATCGCGTTATAACCGAGTTTCTTAACCCAAACCCTCTTCGAGGATTCTCAGTCGAATAATAAACTGAGTCTTCTCCAGGGGTGCTCGGTCAAGTATCCCAAAGTCAGACAAAATCTGATCGCGTTTTAACCGAGTTTCTTAACCCAAACCCTCTCCGAGGATTCTCAGTCGAATAATAAACTGAGTCTTCTCCAGGGGTGCTCGGTAAAGTAACCCAAAGTCAGACAAAATCTGATCGCGTTATAACCGAGTTTCTTAACCCAAACCCTCTCCGAGGATTCTCAGTCGAATAATAAACTGAGTCTTCTCCAAGGGTGCTCTGTCAATAAATCAAAGTCAGATAAAACTTGACTACGATATTACTGAATCTTTAACTTAAGACACCTTCAAGAAGCACTTCCTCACCTCTCAGATATCTAATACCTTCAGATACAAAGGATGAGAGATTATGATGACACATGCGAAGGTCGTATGAAGAATGAAAAAGCTCCAAATGTCACAATGCAATGACAGACGCTTTCTAAATTCTGATCACAGCTTAAAAACATCCAAATCTCAAATCTATTTTCAATATGTTAAAGTTGAAATATCCCATTGGTGCGGGGGCATATAGCAAAAGCAGCTCCTTGATTTCTCACATACCAAAGGATCATCTCAACCATTTATCAGTGGGAAATTCATAAATAAGCAAAATGTGTAAAGTGTGGTGTGCAAGCATAATGTACAAACCAGAATGCGCAGAAGAAAGCAATAACAAGGTTAAAAGCACCAAAACACAGAACATCGTCACATACACATACCAAAATAAAACTACCAGTGTCGCGTACACAACCAAAAGTAGGTGGTAAAAAGGGTCATGAAGCGAGGACTGGCACTCGCTTAATACATCCAGTCATACAATATCTACAAACACCGGATCTGAAACCCCTAAGTCAAGCATGCTTACCAAGAGATTCCTCCCCATCACAAGGGGAAGGGGGAAGGACCTCGCTTTCCTGGCCCAAAAGTTCGACAATCGTCTTATCCCTAGACTTGAGAGCTCGAATGAGGAGGGCCTTATCTTCCTCCAAAAGAGCTATACGCTTGAGATGCTCACGATTCAGCCCCGAAAGATTGTTGACAAGGTCATGCCATCCTGTCAAGTCTTTAGCCAAGTAATTGCTAAGCATGTCAAAATGTCTTTCAAGCCAATCTTTCACTTTGTCAAGCTGAGTCAGCCCATCAAGCTGAATAGAGTTCACGTCATCAGCAAGCACTCTATAATCGGACGGGTGTATATCAGGATTAATAAACACCCCATCCAAGCAGTATCCTTTGAACCGATCAGCAAGCTCGGGGTGACATGGCAAGACACAATATTGGGGTCTATTTATGATAACTCGAAGTTCATTTAGGGAAGGGGTTCTCACAGCAGAATCACTAGTTGCAGAACAAGCTTCAGGCACAGGAGATTTACCAGCTCTGCGCTGTCTTTTAGAATCACTATCCTCCTGCTGGGGGTTTTCTGGCATACCATGCTTACCTGTCATCCTGCACATAAATTTCACAAATTTTTTGGTCAACAATCAAGTTCAAGCAGTGTTGTGAGCTAGACTGATCGGTCATGATCAGTCAAACAAGAATGGTCGGCCTGAAAATTATCTAAGGCTGGTCGCTTTAAAAGTCAAAAACTGGAAAAGCGCCTGGTCGCTCTAAAAACAGCCAAGCCCCAGTCGCTCAAGACTGGAAAAGCGCCTGGTCGCTCTAAAAATAGCCAAGCCCCGGTCGCTCAAAACTGGCAAAGCGTCTGATCACTCCAAGCCAGTCAAGCTCCGGTCGCTCTAAGCTGATAGAGCACCTGGACGCTTGAAGCCAGTCGAGCCCCGGTCGCTCAAGACTGAAAGAGTACCTGGTCGTTCCAAGCCAGTCAAAACCTTATCTCGTAAAATTAGCCTCTTCTGGATCGGTAAAAACATCCCAAGGTTGGTCGTTCTACGATTAGTCTGAAAACAATCATACCCTGGTCGGTCAAGATTCAAATCCATCTGGATCGTTCATATCGGGTAAAACTAAAGATAGCCTGTTCTGGTCGGTCAAAGGAGGATCGGCTCATCTAAAAACCGACCAAACCACTGTTATAAAAACGACCAGTCTGGTCGCGCAAAGGAAAGGAAAACTAAATTTTCGTTGCAAATGCACAGTAAAAACATCAAAAATAATGATACAAAGAGATGATTCTAGAAGGAAAATCAAAGCATGCATCACAAAAAGATTTCATACACATCAGTCAGTCAAGCATTTGCACAAACAAGCCGTGATCGCTGCAAAAATGACATAGAAATTGCTCATTTTGAAATCATCACTCCCCTATTCCATTAGGGTGACTCGGTTAAAACCGCGCTCAAATGATTAATGATGTCAACAACGAAGGTTTACAAAGAATTATTGTGGCTTCTTCCTCAAACTCATTCTACTCCAAACTCAAAGTCAACGTTGGAATGCAAGCAACGTACCTGGGATTTGGAAGAATAGTTCGGGTTGGTAAAGCAGCAGCTTGAATCGGCAAGGAAGTAAGCTAAAGATCGAGCAATTTGTTTTTTAAAGAATGGAAAGCCACCATTGATGAAGATTTTGACCAAGAAGGAATGGAGAAGGAAATGACGGGATGAAATAATTATATAGGTTTAATTTGGTCTCTCCGGATTTTTAGGAGTTGTCTCTTCGTCTTCCAGAATTTGGCTTTTTCGTGCGTTCCAAAACTGGAGAAAAGACCGACCCCCCAAGCTAATTCCAGAACCGGCCCATGAGAACTGCGCCCAAGACCGACCCTTAATGAAAGCGGATCGATCCATTAATATTTCGAAGCCCACAGTTTTTATAAACTATGAAACTTCGAGGGGCAAAATATTATCCATCTGATCGATCCAAGTGAATATGGGTCGGTTTTTAGCGTTTTGAAGAAGGGATCGGTCCTGTCGTTATTAAAAGGGGGCGGTCGTAGCACAAGATTCCTGGTTGTCCTAAGGCTGGTCGCTCCAGAAGCCAAAGAAATCTGGTCGCTCCAAAGAGTAGAAGAACCTTGATCGTCCTAAGGATTCTGATTGTTCCTAAGGATAGAGACTCCTGGTCGCTCTCTTTTATGCGCTGACCCGATCGTTCCAAAGGCTAAAGAAAGATGGTCGTTCCAAACTTGGTCGCCCGCTAGTCTCTGATCGCTCCAAATATAAAGGGCAGCTGGTCGTCCTTCTCTGGAGACCGACCCCATGTTTGAGGAAACCAATTCCGATGTGTTCTCAATCCTGGTCGCACATTTCTGGAGGGTATTCTTTGGTCGGTCCGCTCCGCGTTCTAGCCTCCTGGTCGTCCTTTCTTCTGGCGGAAGCTCCTGGTCGGCCAAAGCGCTAGAAGCGACCTGTGATAGCGTGATAGCTGGAAATAACTGGTGACAACTGGCAGTGGCATTTCCGTAAATACTGAAAATACCGACCAGACCCCTGAATACAAGATTTCAGCCATTTCTCCGCCTATAAATAGGACCCTACCTCCATCATTTCAAGGGGAATTTTCTGGAACGACGTGGAGGTGCTGCCTAATTGCTTTCGGGATTTCTCCAAGCATTCTTACATCTCTTCTCTATCATCAATCATGAATCAATGGAACATTGGAGCATGAGGAGCATAGTTGGCATGGAGGAACAAGCATAAGCATTTCACGCACTTCTTCATTTCTTCTTGATCATTCATCCAAAGATCTAAGGAGCTTTCATCCATGGCATCCATGGAGGGATTGGCATAAAATACTTCAAGCTTTCATCCATTCTTTCAATCGGTTGTGAGGATAAATGCATGTCAAAGGAGCTTGTATGAATGTATAATGGAGCAAATGTTGTAATCTTTTGGTGATTAATGAAATCCAATCTTCAAAGTGGACGTAGACTCGAATAAGAGTCGAACCACTATAAAATTCTTGTCTTCTTTCTTTATTTTGGTATTTTGATGTTTTTGAATGTTAGATATGGCCTCACACAACTCTAAAGGTTTTCTAACGCCCCGCCTCTGAAAAGGTGACGTGCTCTCTAAGCATCTCGCCTCCGATTAGGTAACGTGTTTAGAAATACCATTTTGGTTGTTATACCAATTTTCGGTATCAACATATTCGTTTTATATTCAATTCAATTCAATTCGAATTCGTTTTCTATTCAATTCATTTCGAAATCGTTTTATATTCAATTCGAAATCGTTTTCTATTCAATTCATTTCGAAATCGTTTTATATTCAATTCATTTCGAAATCGTTTTCTATTCAATTCATTTCGAAATCGTTTTCTATTCAATTCATTTCGAAATCGTTTTCTATTCAATTCATTTCAAAATCGTTTTCTATTCAATTCATTTCGAAATCGTTTTATATTCAATTCATTATGAAATCGTTTTCTATTCAATTCATTTCGAAATCGTTTTCTATTCAATTCATTTCGAAATCGTTTTCTATTCAATTTATTTCGAAATCGTTTTCTATTCAATTCATTTCGAAATCGTTTTCTATTCAATTCATTTCGAAATCGTTTTCTATTCAATTCATTTCGAAATCGTTTTATATTCAATTCATTTCAAAATATTCGATTTCGAAATCACTTTTCAATATTCATTTTAAAATGAATAAAATCGATATAAACATCGTTCACGTCAAAATGGCGTAAATCTAATCAACACGGCTTCATATATTTCTATTTTCAAATATTCTATTTCAAATATTTCTTTTTCAAATATTTCCTATTCAAATATTTCCATTTCAAATATTTCTATTTTTAAAATATTTCGTTCAACACATGACTAATCTCAACGGATGAGTACTGTCAACACATGAACCTTTATTTTATATTGATAAAGATGTAAATTTTATTATTAAAATATTTCGTTCAACACATGACTAATCTCAATGGATGAGTACAGTCAACACATGAACCTTTATTTTATATTGATAAAGATGTAAATTTTATTATTAAAATATTTCGTTCAACACATGACTAATCTCAACGGATGAGTACAGTCAACACATGAACCTTTATTTTATAATGATAAAGATGTAAATTTTATTATTAAAATATTTCGTTCAACACATGACTAATCTCAACGGATGAGTACAGTCAACACATGAACCTTTATTTTATATTGATAAAGATGTAAATTTTATTATTAAAATATTTCGTTCAACACATGACTAATCTCAACGGATGAGTACAGTCAACACATGAACCTTTATTTTATAGTGATAAAGATATAAATTTTATTGTTAAAATATTACGTTCAACACATGACTAATCTCACGAATGAGTACAGTCAACACATGAACATTTATTTTATAATGCTCTTTATTTTCCCGATTGGAATGAGGCCCAATCAATTACCATATAAAGTTAATTATATGGATTCCATTCAACACATGTATATAATAGCAATGATAAATAATCAACCATCATGCAAAGTGCACTACACTGTATAAGCATCAAATATAGATATCTAACGCTTATAACAGCCTGTCGATCCATCGATCGACATACAACTAATTATTGGGATTAGCGTATGCCGTATTTTATCCCAATACCCGTGTGGGGTTTCAAACAATCAAACACAGATTTTATTTGTGCAGTTGGGCGATGTGTAAAATTTATCGTCCCAATCAATGTCCTTCAAATAGGTGTACATAAACAAACCGTCTGGTTTGTAAATGAATATTTATTTATTCACATTTACTATATTCATATTCACGTTAAAAATTATATTTTTAACGATAAAACATTTTATTTTAACATATGAATTTCTATTCAGTTCATTCTTTAAATAAAATGATATTTTTATTTTTCTAACTTATTTTAGAAAATTTCGGCGACATAACGGCACGATACTAGAAACGGGACGAGGCCTAGCCTTATCCCCGGTCCAGTGAAGGCCCACGCCATTCACACATCAATCAAATCCATTCATTTCACCAAACAATTCAATTCAAACCAATTAAACTAACCAACTACACAACCAAACAATTTAACAAACAAGCCATCCATGGTCTGTGGATGACGGGTGCCGGGTGCTACTAAACACCGTCTGCATCCTAGTATATATATATATAACTAGAAAAAGAAATTGAAAGGTGATAAATTCTCACCGATAGCTATCCTAACTCCACGGCACTTCTAATGCAGGAAATCTTCACTGTTCTCGTTTCTTATCGCTTTCGTTGCCCGTAGCCACTACATATATAAAAATCGAATTTTTACTTCGCTATTCAATATATAAAAATCATATTTTTACTATGCTATTCAATATATAAAAATCATATTTTTACTATACTATTCAATATATAAAAATCAAATTTTTATTTTGCTATTCAATTCATAAAAATCGAATTTTTATTATGCTATTCAATATATAAAAATCAAATTTTTATTATGCTATTCAATATATAAAAATCAAATTTTTATTATGCTATTCAATATATAAAAATCAAATTTTTATTATACTATTCAATATATAAAAATCAAATTTTTATTACCTCGCTATATGGATAAAAATTCCATTTTCACACCGCTACTATATAGATAAAAATTCTATTTTTTCCCCGCTATTCTCTATATAAAGATCTCGCCTTTTCAACTACAAAGATTTCGCCTTTTCAAATATAAAGATTTCGCCTTTTCAAATATAAAGATTATATTTTTAATACTTTAAAAATATAAAAATCATATTTTTACATCTTCTATATGGTAAAGATTATATTTTTAATACTTTAAAAATATAAAAATCATATTTTTAATTCTTTAAAAATATAAAAATCATATTTTTATCCTTCTACTATATGAAAGATGATATTCTTATTTTTCTACACATATAAAAATTGGATTTTTATTACCAAAAACCTTGTCTTTAACTAAATAAAAATCTTACCTTCAACACACAATGTCATTTATAATTTATTCACTAATTTAAATAATTACATTAAATAAAACCGAATAAAAACTCACCCTTCTTATTCGGTTTCCTCCCGAGAAGGGTCCCACAGTCGATGGGCAGCCGGAGGGCGTCGCTGGAGCCAAGGGGTCGGCGCCGGAGTCCTTCAGGCGGATGGTGGTGGGCGGCGCAGGCTTCAGGGCGGTGGGGTCTGATGGCGGTGGAGGGAGGAGGGGTGCGTCGGGGCTTTGTCGCTGTGGTCGAGGCAGAGGTTTTCAGGGGGGGTTCTTCGATCTGACGAGGGGGGGAAGGCTTTGGGGTTGCGCGTGGGGGGGGGGGGGCGATGGGTTCGGAGGTGGCGCGGTGGTCATCGGGGAGGGGGCGGAGGGTTTTCGCTTTTGTTTTTTTTTCTTTTTTTTTTCTAAATTTGGAAAATCGAATGGGGGGCCCAGAATATAAGGGGGAGAGAAAGGGGATTTTTAATTTTTAATTTATTTAATTATTTTAATTTCACCAAAAAGCAACTTTTATTTTCGACCACAAAACGAGGCCCACCGCCTGTCGCCCATAGCTTTTACCCCCATTCCGAACACAATGGGATATGTATCGCAAGCTGATTTGATCGTTTCGATCAGTTTCCGTTAAAATCAACATATAACTCTATATATTGAATTTGAACGCGCATTTCAATTTACCGGGGTCACATACTAACTCGAAAAATTCCCGAAAAATATTTTCTAGCTTCGTATTGACGATACGGTCCTAACAAAACTAGTTTCGTCGAATTCTGAGACCGTTGGAAAAATGGCCATTTTCCAGTCGATTAAAATCAACTAAAACTGGTCAAACGCGTTTTCCTTTGCCACGCTCACATATTGATTCGAAAAATTATGAAATTTGGAATCTAGCAATAATTTGACATCACAGACCCAACAAAAGTGGTTTCGTCGAAATCCGAGGTCGTTTGCAAAATTGCTATTTTTAAGGGCCTGAATTCCATAGCGACTATTCAGAATTTTCAACTGGACATATCTTTTTATTCCCGCTATGAAATTTTGATTTTTCGGATTCGTTAGAAAGATATTATCAATTAGATCCTATCATTTTTGGTTTCACTAAAATCCGGATTGTTTTGCACCCGGTATATTCAATTGAAGTTTGAAATTGAATTATCGAACTACCGCGCCATTTTCAATTCTATTTATAATTATATATAATTATTTATATTCTAACGACGACGTATATAATATATACGCTCGAATTCCTTTCAAAATAAATTTCTCGTCGATATTATTTAAAATAATCCATTTTAAATGTTCAAAATTCGCTAAAATTGCCAAAATAAAAATTTTAAACTGGCTCAGAATTTCCGGGTTATTACAATCACTATTTCCCAAAAGAACCTTGTTTACATTCAAACCCGATCTTTAGTTATATCGAATAAACCGTTACGGTCGATAAACAATTCTATAGCGACTATTTTAAAATTTGATTTGGACATATCTCAAAATCTACACGACGAAATCCTGATTTTTCTCTTCCACTAGAAAGATATACTCCACCAGCTCCACACGTTTCTTGTTTCACAGAAATCCGATTTAAAATGAACTCTGTACATTCAGTTGAAGTTCAAATTGCCAAATAGCGAACTGCCGCGCCATTTCGAGCTCTATTTTAATTATATTATAATTCTACATTCAAACTGTCGTCGATTGAATATATTCGTCAATATAATTCAAATCTAAGCTGAATTAAATATTAGGGATGAACCCGTTCACAGAATATTGTGATTTCCAATATTTTGATTATTTCTGAATTAAATATATTATTTAATTATTTAATTTAATTAAATATTCATTATAATTTAATTAACGACGATTTAATTCCCTAAATCACTATTTATATAATTAAATAAATTAATTATAATACCTCTGCCAATGCGGGTCATTAGAATCTTTCCCACTTAAAATAATTTCGTCCTCGAAATTGCTAAAAGGTAGGGGACGACCCTATCGACTGGTTAAAACATATTTGTTCTCTTCTAATCTTCAGTTTCAACTGAACCAATTTAATTTTAATTAAAATATTAATTAATCCTTATCAACGAAAATTTTCAAAAATCCTGAAAATTTTCTAGCGTCTTAACTCTTCGAGAAATTTCGCCAGCACATCCTTTGTACTGGTCAATCGGTCAAACTCCAACTCGCCTCCCTCGGCCATCTCCAACCCAAAAGAAAATCAAACAGCCAAGCGGCTTTCCAATTCAACTCATCAAGATCTCATACCATATGAAGTATAAACTTGTACCTTTTGTCGGCATACCATTATATCCCTTCCACCTGTTATCAATTCGGCGGATACAATGGTCATCCCAGTCAAATTCCAATCTTCTTTTATCGACAACACAACCATTCGCTTTTATCTGAGCCAAATACCGTTTCAACTCGAGTTTCTTCTCGATTTCCAACTCTTAACTTGATTATCACATCACACTTCAAATTTACATCTCACAATCTAATTTGTCTTGATATCATTCTAATTCAACCTCAGTTACCACTTTACTGGCTTTACTTTAATTCAAATTTTCTTTCACAAATTTCTGTTAAATTTGTTTTTAATTCAAACAGTCTTTCCCAGGGAGTTTTTTAACAGTTTACTCTTTTCAAAAATCAAAATTTCCTTTTGAACATCTCACTAAGCCCTTAACTAATATTCCATTAGTTAAATCACTTCACTATTTCTTCATCAATATTTGTTAACCAAATATTTTCAATAACCATATTGGCCTTTTATGTTATTTGGAAAACATTTCCGAATATCGCCTTCCTTTATTTTCTAAACTTTAGAAAATACATGCTATTTAAAATTGGAAAATATTCCAATTTCTTATCTCTTTTCCGATCTCGTTTATTTCTATACTTAGGAAATATTTATTATTCTATTTCCAAGTTCACACTTATTTGGGTTAAAACGGATGTTGTGTAAAACATCGCTACGACAACCCAAATACTATATTCAACTAACTCTTATTCAACATTGATCTTCGAGCCTGAAATCTTACCATTTATTTGTTAATAATGAAATCAATCAAGTTGGGGTATAACTACCTCTCAGACCTTGACTGAATAACGTTTATAACGTCAAAACAGATACGACTACTTACTCGAATAATCAATACCATACAACTACTTATTCACCTTTAAACACGTATACGCTTTCTCTTTCTATTCATACTAGATTTTATTCTTAGTCTTCCTTTTTTATTTTACTATTCTATTTCTAAGTTCGTTTCCTTATCGACTTATATATATATATATATATATATATATATCGATACGTTGATTTCTAACTATCAAATTTTCTTAAAAATATTCTAACTCCTTAAATTCCTGGAAAAAATCGCCATAACCTCCTTTGTACTAGGAGCATCGGGATATTTCAAATAGCCTTCCATGGCCCTCACCAATCCAAAAGAAAAAGAAAAGGCCAAGCGGCTAGCCGATACGGCGCATAAGATCTCATATATGAATTAAATACATACCTTTTCGTCGAGCATTCTATTTATATACCTTCATACCTTATCCATACCTATCTCATGTATATTTATACTTGCGCAATCTATTTTAACTATACCTGATCATTTTAACTCAATTCGTTAATTAATTTGTTAATTATTTCTTTAGTCTATTTCACTTTTATATTTGAACATGATATGTTCAAATATATTTTAACTTTCTTATTAACTAATTTGAATCCAAATTTCAAATTTAAGTTCTATATTCGATTTCGAATATCCATTTACAAATCCAATTCACCTTTCAAAGTTCAACTTCAAATTCAAAACTCGATTAACTAATTTCTCTTCGACTTAGTTAATTCTATTCAATTTCTGTTCAAATTTTATATCACTTCTATTATTCAAATCCTATATATTCAAATCCCATATTTGAATTCCATTTGAATTCTTTATTCAAATTCCATTTCACCTTTGATATTCAAATCCTATATTTTCAAACTCCATTGAATTATATATTCCAATTCCAATTCCCATTTCAACTCTATTTGAAATCTATATTCGAATTCCTATTTCAAATTCTATTTTCAAATTCTATTTTCAAATTCCATTTCAATCTATTTGAATTCTATATTCAAATTTCATTATTACTCTATATGAATTCTATATTCAATTTTCCATTATTTAAATCTTCTTTATTCAAATCTCATTTGAATTTCTATATTCAAATCCCCTTTGAATTTTCTATATTCAAATTCTATATCACTTCCATTGAATTTCATATATTCAAACTCCCTTTGAATTTCTATATTCAATTTCTATTTCAATCTCTCTTATTTCAAATTCTACTATTATAAATCCCATTTTGAAATTCAACACAACTTGTCTTTCTCAAAACAAATTCAAAATAGTATCTCTGGTAGTAATTCGTCACTTACAACTCGAAAATGAATACTGATGATGCAGCTGTCATCATCAGAATCTATTTTCCAGCGATCGAAGTGAGTTCAATACTATAAAACCATTTCTAAACATTTCCACTTTGAAATTCATTTCAAAATATAATTCACACTGCTTGTAAAACAATTTAAAATCTCCCAGGATCTTAAATTTTCCTTATTTTTAATCCAAATCCATTTACAAACACTTATCCAATTCTCCAGAGTTTTAACTCAATTTCTGGTTTTAATTTTTAGATTTAACTCATCTGATTTCACGTATTACACTTATATGAATTCTGATTGGTTATTTACATAACCATTTTATTTATAATCTTACTCGATTATAATCACAACCAATATATACACTATATTAAAATTTTGATATATATATCTTCTCTATGTCAAGATATACCTTGGGTAAACTTATTTTAATTTACCCTCTTTTCAAAACATATCGTGTTGACCCATCGTATTCGAGTGTTTAGTAACTCCTACCGATACAGTGGATCAAACTGATCGACTAGAACTCATAAACGACTCAACCAGTAAATCTCCACAATATAAAACAAATGTTTATATCAATAACAAATACGCTCACTCGTATATATACACTCAACTCAATCTAGGGTATTACTAACCCTATCTCTACCGAGTCACGCCACAGAGCCAAGTTAATCAATTAACCTTCTGCTCTGATACCAATTGTAATGACCCAGGTTTTAAGCGACTTTGGTTATCGACATAAACACAATGTCGATAACCAAAACATCTAAAAATCCTGGTAATTAGTGAAAGAAATTAGAGGGTGAGGAAAGATAAGATAGAAAATTAGAATAGAAGAAGAAGAAGAACACAATATCAGAGTAACACGAATCTCACAGCGGAACGAATAAATATATTTCATAACATAACTCTGAAATACAAATCTGTACTTGAATATACATATCATTATCAAAGTACAACACTTACAACACAGCGGAAAAACTATGGCTATATAATCCTGAAGCCTCCTGCTCCAAGCTCTTCCAGTATCTGTAAATCCCGACTACTTGACTGCCCATACAAATTTAGGCACCCAAGAGTTTAGGGAAAACAACAAAGTAAAATCCGGGTCAGTCATGGGACTGGTATGAGTAAAACAGTTTAAAAATAGTTCGAACAAGTAAACGATATCTCATAAGACCACGCCACATAACGAAACAGGTTTTTCCCTTATGAGAATCCAAAATATCTTTATATCAAAAACCTTTTGATATTATAATAATGTTTATCAACACAATATAATAATCATCTAGCAGAAACGCTTTCATCTCACGTTCTACATATATGGTATACACTCAAAACCGCAAGCACTTATTGGGTAATGGATTTCCAACTACGACAAGGTATGGAACCACCTTCTGCTAGTGTACCTCTAGAGAGGAATACACTGGGTTCAACAAGAACATCTTGCAACCCGACCACACATGACCGACCACTCATTTCGCTTGAGTTTATCGAATGTATATCACCAACGGTTGGGATCAGCAACCGTTTCCCGAATGGGATAGCATCAACAATAGATTTTTATAAGTAAATGAAACTCTAGATCAGGTGATTATACACCCTACTTCGGTGCGACCGACTTAGCCATGTTGCCTGCCCGATTTCTGTCATTTACTAGATGATGAGGCTAGAAGCTACGCTTTATCATCATACCAGATTCACTTTGAATGCCATATCGTCAAATCCATCAAATCACCGATTGACGCCCTCAACCATACATTATGTGTTAGCTAAAAGAAGTTTTCCTTCTCCGCTTCCACTCTTGGTATGGTTGGAGAAATCAATATACGTGATCGTCTGGAAATACTCTGTCAGACATCCGTCCATACAAGTCATCCAGGAACAGGATGAACCGAAGGCACTATTCTGTAAACAGGATAGCCCTTGCATAACCCCGTCTTCAATTTTCTTGGCATATATGATTCGCAACGCTTATGCCAATACAGAGTGGTTCTTTGGATAATAATCCAACCGGTCTCTCCATAATAACAACGTTAAAATGGTCAAAACTTCGATAGTCTGTGATTTAACTATCGAAGAAAAACAGGTGTGCAAACAACGATATTATTTCCAAATGGAAATTTATATCGATCAAACATCATTCAACATTTATCTCTTTATTTCATTAATTTACTTATCTCCTGTTTCCCTATATTCAATATTTCTTATTTTCTAAATTTCGGAAAATATACGTAATTAACAATGGAAAACATTTCCATTTCTTGTTTTCTTTATTAGAAAACATTTCTGGTTTCTTATTTGGAAAACATTTCCAAAGCTTCTTTATTGGACTTAGACAGGTGTTTAAACAAACATTGCTATGCCAACTCAAACCATTTCCTTTACTGCCAAACCTTAACTATTCCTTAGTTAAAAACGAAGCCAATCAAGTTGGGGTAGAACTACCTCTCAGACCTTAACTGAAGAACATTTCTAACTTTGAAATAGGCAAAGTTCACTTTATATTTCTTTTACTAACTTCCTTACTTAACCCTCCTTCGAATAGCTATATTCGATTGACTCTTTTCACTTAACTCTATTCGATTAACCCTTATCAATTAACTCTATTGGACTAACACTATTGGATTAACTCTATTTGACTAACGCTATTGATTTACTCATTTCACTTAACTCCTTTCGAATAAACTATATTCGATAACTCCTTTTACTTTCTTCGAATAAACTATATTCGATTAATTCATTTGCTTCTATTCGAATAAACTATATTCGATTAACTCCATTTACTTTAACTCTAATCGATTAAACTAACATCGATTAACTCCTTTTACTTTAACTCTAATTGATTAAACTAACATCGATTAACTCTTTTTACTTTAACTCTAATCGATTAAACTAACATCGATTAACTCCTTTTACTTTAACTCTAATCGATTAAACTAACATCGATTAACTCCTTTTACTTTAACTCTAATCGATTAAACTAACATCGATTAACTCCTTTTACTTTAACTCTAATCGATTAAACTAACATCGATTAACTCCTTTTACTTTAACTCTAATCGATTAAACTAACATCGATTAACTCCCAATTGGTTTAGCTCTAACTGATAAACTCTTAACTCTACGCTTTAACCTAACTGATTTACTCTAACCAATTAACTCTAACTGGTTAACCCTAACTGATTAACTCTGGTTGATTAACTCTAATCAATTAATTCTATTCGATGAATTCTGATTGAATAACTCCTTTTGGCTAAACTATATTTGAATACCCCCTTTTAACTTTATTCGATAACTTTCTTTATTCTATTCGAATAACTAATTCGATTAACTCCTTTTCGAATAAACTATTCATTTATAAAGATTTACTTTTATTAACGGTTTTCACTTTACAAATGATTTCCTTTTTATTCTAACTTATCCTTTGATTTTATAAATATTTCTTTTGTAAAAATCCTTTTTCTTTTCTATATAAAATCCATCGATTTTATATAAATAATTCGTTTTCAAAATACACTTTGAAAATATTCCTTTATCAACATTCGGTATGTTATGGTATTCAACATATCAAATCACGATGATCAGTATCGTCCATACACATATAATCGACAACAGATTATATATCACATCATATATCACAATATATGAAAAACAGTAAAATAAATGTTGAGGAATCCAGTCGGATTCCTCCAACCTGTTTCGCTGCATCACAGAAGTTAAACAATATAGATAACATCACTTTTCAGTTCCATATGATATATTCTGTTAAACAGAATCAATATAGAAATTCAACTAACTGACTAGCAGTTCAATCAAACAATCAACACACAGTCAATCAACCAATATTTAACAGTTCTAAAAATACAACATGAAATTATAAACTGTTCAGAGTTAGTGAGATTTACTCACATTGTCCGTAATCGTTAACTAACGATTTACGGTATTGATTCTGATCACCCAATTTATTTTGAAATAAATTGTTACGAGCTCCCATGGATTTCTAGTCAGTTCGAGTGTGTTGTCTTTGTCCATATGATCCTGCCGGATCCGATCTTTCTGAATTCTTTTTGATATCCACGTCGGCCCATTTCCTTTGAGACCCTGTATACACCTTTACTTCACAACAAATCCGGCATCCTCTTTTATTCTTTCTTCTCCATTATTTACATATGAAATGAATCCATGTTTGTACAGCACAATATTTGCTTGATTTCTCCATCCAAGATCCACCATTTGCCGTGACATCCCACTTTCATTCACAATCTCCTTTACTGCCCAAAAACAGTCCCTCCTCCTTTGCTATCCCCCTGAAGCAACTCTTACCATTAAAACTTCTTCATTATCTTTTCAAAACGGTTCTTGCTCCCTCCTTACTGCTCCTCATTTACTTTCTTCTTTATCTCTTTAAAAGAAACAAAACTCCAGTATTTTCATGATAAAACTGACCCCTTCTCTTCTCCATTTACTCAGTACGTACCACCATCCTCCTGAGTCAATCCCTACTTCATTTTGTACAAAGCCTTAACGCCATTCAGGAAACCCAAAACAAGCTCAAACAAGGATCGAACCTTTCCTGAGACAATCCGCACCCTTCCCTTCTACAAACACAAACGCCATTTCAATCCCGTCCTTTTCATCCAACCCTCCAGCATCAGAAATTTTGGTGCGACATCTTTAATCGCAGGTACTTCCTAAACTCGGCCAAACAACTCGCGCAGCTTCCTCGAACTCGCCCGTTACCTCAAATCGATCACCAGTGCCATGGAATCCGTCGTGAGCTGCTGCCCTAGCTACTCTGTCCAAACTTCGAACTCCAGAGATGGGAATCACAACCTGTGATTTTAACTCCAGAGAGAAAGCGATCAACCCAGCAATTCAAACTATTATCATTTGATTTTATCGATTTTATTTTGGATTTTATCTTGATTTGGGAGTTACGGTTTTAGGCTGAGGAAGAAATGAATGAGTGGCGGCTGAGATATTTTTTAATCCGAGAAAGTAAAGTGATTAGGTCTTAAGGAGGTGAGTTATTTATAGTATTTAGTTGGGGATTTATTTTGTGGAGGAATGGTATTCCACGCTGAACAAGAAGGGGAAGTGGTGGTTGAAACAAAGTGAGGGACGTGGCTTGAGTTTGATCCCACATTAGTTAGGGTATTTTGTTTTAAGTTTTAAAATTTAACGTACCTTATTATATAATTCTGTCCATACACGAGCTGCTACGAACAGAAATAACAACACCCGTGAGACGAGCAATGTCCCACGATCCTAGAAATATACTAATATCGGTAGATTTTCATATTCTGTGAAATCCCGAAAATCGCTGATACAGGGTGCACAACACTCCAAATAAAAAAAATGCTTAATTAAATAACTAAAAATTACAGTAAAATTCTAAAAATTAAATTATCACTATTTCCCAGAAGAACCTTGTTTAAATTCAAACCCGATCTTTAGTTATATCGAATAAACCGTTACGGTCGATAAACGATTCTATAGTGACTATTTTAAAATTTGGTTTGGACATATCTCAAAATCTACACGACGAAATCCTGATTTTTCTCTTTCACTAGAAAGATATACTCCACTAGCTCCACACGTTTCTTGTTTCACAGAAATCCGATTTAAAACGAGCTCTGTACATTCAGTTGAAGTTCAAATCGCCAAATAGCGAACTACCGCGCCATTTCGAGCTCTATTTTAATTATATTATAATTCTACGTTCAAACTGTCGTCGATTGAATATATTCGTCAATATAATTCAACTCTAAGCTGAATTAAATATTAGGGATGACCCCGTTCACAGAATATTGTGATTTCCAATATTTTGATTATTTCTGAATTAAATATATTATTTAATTATTTAATTTAATTAAATATTCATTATAATTTAATTAACGACGATTTAATTCCCTAAATCACTATTTATATAATTAAATAAATTAATTATAATACCTCTGCCAATGCGGGTCATTACAATAGTTATACCAAACTATTTGATGCATCACATTCAACTTATGCAAGCAGAAATCGCATTTATAATAAAATAAATGCTCAATCAACCCCTTCTCATGATGCTGAAACAAAAAACACTTCTTCAATATGGAACTAACAACCTCAGTCGATCTGCACTACTTAACCTCGAGTTATGGAATCACAACCACTGATAAACACAAGCGACGCTCACTAACGAAATATCGCTTCCAAACTGGTACATCTCCAACTCAACACATACAAATAACTACATTTCCTACACATGCCTATAGGAAATCTCATACATATAGTAGGCCGAGAATTCCAACTATTGCCGCTAGTAAAGGTTGAGATACCTCTCAAGGAAGAGAAGTTTGAGTGCCATGACATCACCAACATCTCTAAACCCCTATGCTAATAAATAGTGCCTCCAACTCACCAAAACAAACTATGTTTCCATCGATTATGAATCTACAGTAACTACTTGTTACTACCAAAATTAACTCTGATACGGGCTAACGGTGAAGGGATATCAAATGAACACAAGCATAGAGGAATTCTCTGAAAGCAAGAGCCAAACACTAGAGCGAACTCAAAAGCTACATAACACCGACAGGGTCAATCCGGTAAGGTATATATGGGTGGGTCTATCTTGTAGGGGGTTCTATAGCGAAAGATCATCTAATTCAGAAGCTAAGAAAGAGGGAGGCAAGAGCTCCTCTAATCAATACCTAGAAAGATGGAAGGGCTATCGGTATTAACTTGCTTAATACCGACACATCAGGAAATAAAGATATTTAAAGATACATGACTTAAAACACATAGAAATTATTTGGAATCCGCTTCTGAAATATCTACAGGTTAACCATCGGAAGGTCACTTTGATAAATGACAAGCAGATCACCGGAAGCCACTTTCCGGAAGACCAGGCTACACACGAAGGCTTCACCGAGAGGAAAACCGGAATCCCAGAAGGGATACAAGCTATCCATACTAATTCTCCTAGTGCTGACGCTGACAGCGGTTCCTAACCAACAATTATCTACATACATCGCGAGGGCAAGCTCCTCAAAGTATTCATGAGAAAACCGGAAGCCTACATCTGGAAGCTAATACCGAGAGCACGAATGCCTTTCAAAATCCATTTACATCAACAAGCTCATATTAATCTCGAGGAAGCCTCAACTGAACGAGACCCTCACTTTGGAAGCTGTAATCAGCACTGCAAAGGCGGCTGGAAGCTAAACATCCAAGACCAAGGAGAAAAGAAGTCCATAGAGCTTCTACAATCCAATGGCCCAACAGTAGAAGGGCCCCCGAATTCTCTATAAATAAGACCCCAAGGGTCACATTTTGGGGACAGTTTTTCTCATTCTTATTCTTAGATTCTATTTCTTTAGAGCAAGCCCTAATTCTCAGATCGATTTGGGGATTTCTTATATCCTACTCATGTATTCTGAATCAAAGATCAATAAAGGGTGGATCAATACTTAGAGTATTTCTTTATGGGTTTGTTATATGGTTTCTTAATTATTGTTTTCGCAACGTACTGTTTGCTTCCTACATGTATATAAATCTCTATCTAAACCTTTCTGTATGCCAAGAGAAACACCCTTCTTCCAACAAATTAAAACCCTTCCGCAAGCTCAACGCAGAGCGCTTCTCTATAAGCCGTTAAGTCATTTCGCTGAGGGTTGCGCTTAGTAATCCTTCATCCTAAGATAGTTGTTGGTTCTCGACTCAATTAAGCGTGATACTCACCTCATTGAGTGAAGAGTAACTATTCTTTCAGAATCTAAACCTTGATATCTTGGAGTCCGTGAAATGACTAAAACTTGCGAAGGCTAAACAACCTATTTTTCCCCTAGGTCCACTTCCACAGGCTTATCTATGGTGTTGACGAAAAGTATCATTAACATTTTGGCACTAGAAGGAGGGGCCTGAACCTTCGATCCTTTGGGTGAACTTACCACATATCTACCTGTGCTGTTCCATCCAATATTGGACTAAGTCCTTGAAGAAGCAAAGTTATGGGTAAGAGGTCCCAACAAGAGTCTTCTAAATCTTGAATGGACAAGTTGGAAATCACTGGCTCAATAGTGACAGAAGAACAAAGGCTGAGAGTGGAAGCCTTGCGGATAATGAAGCGGAAAAGGGACATAGAGCAATACGCTTCCGACGCTTGGGTAATAGCCTTTCCCATATAGGACAAAGCCTAACACCTCCTCTAAGTGGCTCTACATCAAATGATATTAAAATTTTCTCTCACATAAGGGGAACTCTCCGCAAGAAAATAAGAGGAATGGTGTTTAAACAAAAAATAATGGATAATTTTGACCACTTCACCAACAAATGGTCTGGAAGGATAACACCTCAATCTCAGTATATCTTGGGAAGTAGAAACAAAAATATAGGTAAAACAATAAAACTAGGTTGCAAAAGGGTTAAGTCTCAATGGCAAGGAGAGAGACTTAAGCCAGGATTACCTAAGGGATATTACTTTACCACTTCGTTGGAAAATTTCTACTTCATAACCAAACGCAAACTCAACTATTGGTCGTTCGCAAAGAAAAAACCCAAATACGAAAGGAAGTTTGGAGGACTCTACTACCATTACCACATGATGAATGGACATGAAACTAACCACTGTAAAATCCTTTAGGAAATGGTCATCAAATTCGTCAACCAAGGATAATTACAACAATTTATAAAAAGATCAGATTAAATTCAATAAAACTCCTTAGCGAAGGGATTACCAAACACAAATAAGGGTACGGAAAAACCTCCTTTCGAAGCTTAAAGAAACCCAATAGAGGTCAAACCACCAGTGGATCAAATCTCTTGTCATCGCCGAATTGGTCAGGACAAGGCACTACCCGGAGGGCGGGTTGTGTGTTAGCCTTTTTCCATGCCCAAATCAAAGGGGATTAGGTTAAAGCATCAAAAGTGTAAGCCTCCGTTTCACACCAGAAATGGTCATGGCGGAGCATCTAAAATTAGCATGCCTTGCCTCTGCTATGAACTAAGCACGTCCTACCTCTACTCGTAGAAGAGCACGTCCTACATCTACTTATATTCCGCATTACACGTAGAAGGGAATGCCAACACCTATTACCGCCTACGATGGTCAGGATAGGGCACCACTCGGAGAGGGGTGGTGTGTAAGCCTCTATCAGTACCTATGATGGTTAGTATAGAGCATAAAAAGAGTAAACCTTAATTCCGTGCCTACGATGGCCCGGTTTAAGTTTCTAAGACCTTATCATCACCTACGATGGTTAGGATAAGGTGCCTCTTGGAGGAAGGTCAGGTAAGTCCTCGGGCCCTGCTTGTGGATAAGCTAGCCAAGCGCATCGGACGTGTAGGCCTAGAGAGTGTCCAACAAAGAATATACATCCTTTGCTTTGACATAAAAAGCCCAGAGAGTGGCTCAAGAAGCACATACATCCTCTGCTTCACAAGTCAAATCCAAGGGGATACCAAAACATTAATGCCAGAGGTGGATTTATGGTACTCGATCTCTGATTGCCTAAACAAGGGTTGGTTTAGGACTTCTATATTAACACCTGATTCTGGGTTGGTTCGTCTCTCAACAAAGACCATTTTTGGTCTCCTATTTTAATAACCCAAATCTGGGTTAGATCAGACCTTCACAAATACCGGAAGTGAAATTCTGGTCCTATCTCAATACCGAATCTGGGTTGATTCGACTTTCAACAAATGCCAGAAGGGATTCTTGGTCTCCCATCTTAATGCCCCAAGTCAGGGTCGATTCAAGTATAAATCACAACCAGATGTGGAGTTTTAGTCTGGTCACAAATATTTGGATTTGGATCAATTCAGAATCTTAAATCTAAACAAGAAGGAGTTATTTAACCTTCTCACCAACCCAAATCTGGCTTGGAATCACATTTCCGCTATTACTAGGTGCAAACTCATGGCCTTCTCACTGGCTTGAGGAAGTGTCTTTAACTTATACATTCATCAATTCATTATCTAAGTATGTCAAATGTTTGCACTAACACATAAAACACAAGTAAGCACTATAGACAATTATGACTTATACCTCGGTTTTATTAATCCTACTGAGAGCAAGTGACGCTCTACGAAGGCCTATATGGAAAACTTCTGTAATAACCCGGAAAATCTGGGCCAGTTTAAAAATTTTATTTTGGCAAATTTAGCGAATTTTGAATATTTAAAATAGATTATTTTAAATAATATCGACGAGAAATTTATTTTGAATATATTTAGAACGTATATATTGTATACGTCGTCGTTAGAATATAAATAATTGTATATAATTATAAATAGAATTGAAAATGGCGCGGTAGTTCGATAATTCGATTTCAAACTTCAATTGAATGTACAAGGTGCAAAACAATCCAGATTTTAGTGAGACCAAAAATCATAGGATCTATTTGAGAATATCTTTCCAACGAATCCGAAAAATCAAGATTTCATACCGGGAATCAAAAGATATGTCCAGTTGAAAATTCTGAATAGTCGCTATGGAATTCAGGCCCTTAAAAATAGACATTTTGCAAACAACCTCGGATTTCGACGAAACCACTTTTGTTGGGTCTGTGATGTCAAGTTATTGCTAGATTCCAAATTTCATAATTTTTCGAATCAACATGTGAGCGTGGCAAAGGAAAACGCGTTTGACCTATTTCAGTTGATTTTAATCGACTCGAAAATGGCCATTTTTCTAACGGTATCAAAATTCGATGAATCTAGTTTTGTTAGGACCGTATCGTCAATACGAAGCTAGAAAATATTTTTTGGGAATTTTTCTAGTTAGTATGTGACCCCGGTAATTTGAAATGTACGTTTAAAATTCAATAAAGTGATTTAAATGTAAATTTAACAGAAACTGATTGTAACAGCCGAATCAGCCTACGATACATATCCCATTGTGTTCGGAATGGGGGTAAAACGCTGTAGACGACAGGCGGTGGGCCTCGTTTCGAGGTCGTATGTGAAAGTCAACTTTTTGCAAAATAAAATAATAAAAAAAACCCTCTTCCTTTATCTCTGCCCCCCTCCCCCCGTTCGAATTTCATTTTACAGAAAAACAAAGAAAAAAAAAGAAGAAGAAGGAGGCGACGAGGCGGAGAGGAGCCGCCGCCCTCCCCAAGGACCACCGCACCCCGCCGCCCACGCCGCCGCCCCCTCTTCTTCTTCCCCCACCTCCTCCTTCTTCCCCGACTCCCTCCTCTGTCACTCGAACACCGCACCCCCCCCCCCCCCAGACCAAATCGCCATCGCCCTGGAACCCTAGCCCGCCGCCCTGCTACCCCCAGCGAGCCCCCTCCGACATCCGACGCCCTCTATCCTCTTTCCTCCTCTTCAAACCGCGCTCCAACCCCTCTACAACCAAAACAGTCACCCGCAGTGCCACCACCCGCCTGACATCGCCTTCCCTGACCTCCGAGCCGCCTCCTCTGTCACCTCATCCCTTGTAAGTTTTATTTTCTCCTTATTTAGTTTAATGTTTCAATTTATAACGACGATGATTTTCAATTTTTGATTATAGAAAAAGTTAAGGTTTTTATAGTTAGAAAGTTTAGATTTTTAGATAAGCAAAAATTAGATTTTTATAAAGTTAAAAATGAGATTTTTATATAAGGGGAAGGAGAGGTTATAAAATAGCATTGTTTAAAACTGAGTTTTTATTTAATATAAATACATTGACGAAAAAATATAATTTTTATTATAGTAGGAGAGTAAAGATATAATTTTTATATAATATAGGAAAATTAAAAATATGATTTTTAGCATATGAGAGTTATAAAAATATAATCTTTTATGTTGTAGAGTTATAAAAATATAATCTTTTATGTTGTAGAAGTGTAAAAATGTAATTTTTATATAGGTAAGACAGTAAAAATATCATCTTTGTATATGTAGCGAAATAAAAATCTGATTTTTATTATATATGTTGAAACAAAGAGGTGATTTGTATAAAAATGAAATCTTTATATGTATAGTGAAGAAAGGAAGGTGATATTTTTAATTAGAGAAAGGCGATATTTTTATATGATAGGAATAATAAAAATATGATTTTTATATTTTTAAAGTATTAAAATATAATCTTTCATAGAGTAGAAGGATAAAAATATGATTTTTGTTTAGGTAGAGCATTAAAAATATAATTTTTACATGATAGAAATATTAAAAATATCATCTTTATATGAGTAGCAAAATAAAGATGTGATTTTTATAATGATATTTTTGAAAAGGCGAAATCTTTATTTTTATAAAGGCGAAATCTATATTTTTGAAAAGGCGAAATCTATATTTTTGAAATGGAATTTTTATCTATATGATGACGAAGTAAAAATTCGATTTTTATAAATTGAATAACGAAGTAAAAATTTGATTTTTATATATTGAATAGTATAATAAAAATTTGATTTTTATATATTGAATAGTATAATAAAATTTTGATTTTTATGTATTGAATAGTATAGTAAAAATTCGATTTTTATATATTGAATAGCAAGGTAAAAATTCGATTTTTATATATTGAATAGCGAAGTAAAAATTCGATTTTTACATATGTAGAGGATACGGGCAAAGAAAGTGATGAAAGAGGCAAGAACGACGAAGATTTCTCTAAATGAAGAGTCGTGGTATTGGATAGCTATCGGTGAGAATTTCTCACCTTTCAATTTCTTTTTCTAGTTATATATATATACTAGGATGCAGACGGTGCTTAATAGCACCCGACACAATCGTCCACAGACCATGGACTTGTTTGTTTGGTTGCATAAATTAGTTAGATGATTTGGGTTGAATTGAATTGTTTGGTGAATTGAAATTGATTTGATTGATGTGTGAATGGCGTGGGCCTTCACTAGACCGGGGATAAGGCTAGGCCTCGTCCCGTTTCTAGTATCGTGCCGTTATGCCGCCGAAATTTTCTAAAATAAAAATATCATTTTATTGAAAGAATGAACTGAATAGAAATTCATATGTTGGAATAAAATGTTTTATCGTTAAAAATATAATTTTTAACGTGAATGTGAATAAATAAATATTCATTTACAAACCGGACGGTTTGTTTATGTACACCTATTTGAATGACATTGAGTGGGTCGATAAATTTTACACATCGCCCAACTGCACAACTAAAATCTGTGTTTGATTGTTTGAAACCCCACACGGGTGTTGGGATGAAATTTGAAGTTCACTCATCCTGATTGATTAAATATGTCGATCGATAGATTGACAGGCTGTTATAAGCGTTAGATATCTATATTTGATGCTTATACAGTGTAGTGCACTTTGGTTGATGGTTGATTATTTTTCAATGCTATTATATACGTGTGATGTATGAAAATCCATATAATTAATATTATATGGTGATTGATTGGGCCTCATTCCAATTTAGAAAATAAAGAATATTAAAATATAAATGTTCATGTGTTGACTGTACTCATCCGTTGAGATTAGTCATGTGTTGAACGAAATATTTTAATAATAAAATTTACATCTTTATCAATATAATATAAAGGTTCATGTGTTGACTGTACTCATCCGTTGAGATTAGTCATGTGTTGAACGAAATATTTTAATAATAAAATTTACATCTTTATCAATATAATATAAAGGTTCATGTGTTGACTGTACTCATCCGTTGAGATTAGTCATGTGTTGAACGAAATATTTTAATAATAAAATTTACATCATTATCAATATAATATAAAGGTTCATGTGTTGACTGTACTCATCCGTTGAGATTAGTCATGTGTTGAACGAAATATTTTAATAATAAAATTTACATCTTTATCAATATAATATAAAGGTTCATGTGTTGAATGTACTCATCCGTTGAGATTATTTGAAATAGATTATTTGAAATAGATTATTTGAAATAGAAATATTTGAAATAGAATATTTCAAAATAGAAATTTATGAAGCCGTGTTGATTAGATTAACGCCATTTTGACGTGAATGATATTTATATCGATTTTATTCATTTCGAAATGAATTGAATTGAAAATGATTTCGAAATGAATTGAATTGAAAACGATTTCGAAATGAATTGAATATAAACCGATTTCGAAATGAATTGAATATATAATGAATTCGAATTGAATGGAAAACGAATTTGATTTCAATTGAATAGCAAACGAAACGAATTCGAATTGAATTGAATAGATAACGAATTTGAATTGAATTGAATATAAAACCAATTCGAATTGAATTGAAAACGAATTCGAATTAAATTGGAAACAAATTGAAATGAATTTGAATTTGAATAGAATAGAAAACAAATCGAATTCGAAATGAATTGAATATAAAAATGATTTCGAAATGAATTGAATATAAAACGATTTCGAAATGAATTGAATATAAAACGATTTCGAAATGAATTGAATATATAATGAATTCGAATTGAATGGAAAACGAATTTGATTTCAATTGAATAGCAAACGAAACGAATTCGAATTGAATTGAATAGATAACGAATTTGAATTGAATTGAATATAAAACCAATTCGAATTGAATTGAAAACGAATTCGAATTGAATTGGAAACAAATTGAAATGAATTTGAATTGAATTGAATAGAAATGAATTTTAAAACGAATTTATAAAGAAGAACTCAATTTTGCTTTGGATTGAAATGGAAGTTGAAATTGTTTTTGAAACGAATTCAAAACTATTTATAAAATTCGTTTTGAATAGTAATCGACGAGTATATATATTATATATATAATATAATGGCCTGAATAGAACGCGCCGCGCCGCGGCAGTTCGTGAATTTCGACCATTTATTTCAAACGGACATTACGGGAGATCCGACCGTCGGATTCTCCTAAAACAGGAACCGTTGTGTTCGTATCGAAAAGAGCTTTCTAACGAATATTAGAAATTTAAAATCTAACGGTTGGATTTGGAGATACGTCCAAATCAAATTCGAAAAAGGTCGCTGTAAGTGCAATTCGATGGCCGTTGTTGGAAATCGACTGTACGGGCCTTGATAAAATTATTAAAAATATCAATAATTTGTGTAAAATCAGAAGAAATGATTTGGGAAAATTTGGGATGAAAAACTCCATATTTGAAAAGATAAAAATAGATTTTTATCGAAATGAACTAGTTTGAACTCAATTTAAAACCCGGGTTTTTGTTTTTAAATAAATAAATTAGATTTAAAAAGGGGTTTTAAATAATCGGAATTCCTAATATATTTGATTTGAATTGAACTAGAATTGATTTGTGGGTTTATCGTGAACTGTGTTTTAAACCACACTAGTTCTTTAACCCGATGATAAATAGAATGTGATTTGGGTTTGTCGTGAACGGTGTTTTAAATGACATTAGTTCTTTAACCCAATAAAAGGAGTTTTAACGAATCTGCAATTAGGTTGAAATATGAATCTATAATCTAAATTATCAAATTTAGAAATGAGCGAGAATGGAGTATCGCCAGTTTTGCTCCAAAGCGATAGTTAAATCTTTAATTAGATTTGAACGTGAAATGGTAATTAATTTTACCGACAACATTGTGGTGTTAAATATGGAGTATTACCAGTTTTGCCTCATGGGATGAATAGGTTGGGATTGGGAAATAAAATAAATAATTACTTCGGTGTGGTTCGCTAATCTCGACTAGTTTGAAAAACCATAATTTGGTTTGAAATGACATCCAAAGGAAGATTAAAGGATAAATTTGAAAGAATTTATCTTGGATAAAATTAATGGGAACCTTTCACTAAAAATGTGATTTTGTGAATAAAAGAATATTCTGAATTGGAATGAGGCGTATGTTGTGTTTATGTAACATTTGTTTTAATATACGCGGGTTGTTCGGAAAGGCCGGGTTTATACCCATTCTGAATAACCGATTCGACGAGAAGTCGAAGATGAAGACGGTGGTCGAAGACCGGAAGTCTTCACATCGTTTGGATTATTACTGATGATCCTGATTGGGCTGTACACCCAAGAGGATGGAAATAGTTGGTGGTCGTCCAGACGTACTTGGAGATCGATGGATATGCGAGGAAAGTGCCTCCGGTTTCGTTCAGACCCAGAACGGACTTGTAAATGGATTGTGTGTCTGACATTGGATTTTATTCCGTGTTGATTGATTTCTATTAAATATACATCTGTTTGGCAGCGGAGAATTTATTCTTTTGCTTAACGCCCTTCTCTGAGACGTACGAGCTCAGAGGTTGTATATCGATGGACATCAATCGCATGGCATGAACTGCCTGTGTGGCACGCTAAGATGCAATGATCAAGGCTTCTGTTGAAAAGCAAAGTCTTGTGGTTGATGATCAAAGCACGCCTACGTGGCAGCTTTGTGTATAACGTGAATTCGCGAGCCTCACACCTCAGTATGAGTCAAAACCGGGATACGGACTGTAGGGAGAGCACGACGTTTCTTTCTAGCTATGGTGGTGTCAGCGACTTACCAGCCCTGACATATATAACTTTTCACCTTTGTGGTTGTTGGATGAGGCGCCTCGATTTTAGGTCTGTAAGGACCGGGAAACGTGTGTTGAGGAATTACCAATCCTCTAACGTAAGTGAGGACCGACCCTGAAGATCCAGGGGTTGCTAGAGTGCGTAGCCCTGGGACATTTGCTAGAGTGTCTCGAACGCGGAGAGGAGCTTGCCCCTTGCCTCGACTCATGACGGAAATCCACTTTCCAATACGATATATTTCGGCTTTATTTGTAGAGCCTAGTATGGCGACATAGTAGCATGGGATGCTATGCCGTCTATGATTTATATTTATGATTGAAATGTTTTGACACTATACACATATTATAGTATCAAATGATTTGTTTTAAACGTATCAAGCATGTTTGGCTGTTATAAGGTAAAACCCTATCCTCCGGCTTGCGTTGCATTGCGTGATGGGACCTGGGTCTTATAACAGCTTCATTTTTCGAAAAAGCATTGCGTTGTTTATTCTATGCACTGGTATTCTTGGGAGGAAACCCGTTCCGTGTTATACGGCGTGGTCCCTTGAATACTCTCTTTTTGAAGTAAAGTTTTAAATAACTATTTTAGTTCTCACACCAGTCACATGACTGACCTGGAGTTTATTGTTTTAACCTAAACTCTGGGTGCCCTCATTTTCCGCACGGGCAGCTAGTTGTTTTGGTTTTGCAGATTTATATTCACAGGATCCTGGTTTACAGCTGGAATGATATCCGGAAAGCTCTGTATCCGTATATCACCTTCAGTTGTGTTTTGTATTATTTTCCGCTGCTATGTAATTTATTGTAATCTCTGATATTTATCGAATGTAATTTATTCATTTATACTCTGTATATTCTTGTATCTGATGGAATTGTTGTAATAGCAATGAAATGTTCTTCCGTCTACGTTCTGTTTTGTTCTCAAACGATCAGGGGTTTCGAACGGTCTAGATCGGTTTAACGACTGATTCAGATCGAGCGAAATTCACGGCCGTTACATTTGGTATCAGAGCTTTGGTTTACAGAGCTCGAGAACAAGACACATTAGAACCATACGAAAGAATTCATCAGATATTGGGTTAGTAATACCCAATTAGAATGACTCGTTAGAGATAGGATCAGTAGTATCCTAGAACGAGTGTGAAGAGTATATTTTTCAAATGAAAACAATTTTTGTTTTGAAAATTTAAATCACTTCTACGTATTTGATTATTTATTTGTTTTGAATATGGACAATCTGATATATAAAGGTTTTGCATATACGCGTCATGAACGTATATTCGAAGTTTTAATATATTAGATAGATATAGAATCACACTCTAGTCACCCGGACCTGATTCTGATGATTGACGCGTCATCATTAGTAATTAGTTTCGTGTTTCGAAAGTGTGCTTTCTATATGTTTCCATTAGACTGGTGTGAGAACCAAAACTTATATAGCTAGAACACATTGTTGTGAATTGGCATCAAAAACATGATTTTTGTATATATATCAAATTTATGAATTTGAAACTCTAATCCACTAATTGATTGATGTTGTGTTGTTTGTTTATTTGTTTGATAATTTTGAACCATTTAGCCTGATTGAATCAAATATTGACTTATATTGAAAATTGGTTGCTTTTGCTTGCATATACATATACTTGCATTGAACAGGTCATAGCAAGGAGGCTAGAGCAGAGAATAAAATTTGTTTGCCCGACAAATAGGTACATGTTTACTACATAATTTACTGTTTTGTTTGGGTGATGATGATTTTATGAGCCTATTGGCTAGCCGCTTGGCTTTTTCTTTTTCTTTTTGAGATCAGAAGGCCTGTATGGCAATTTCGGGATTTTCCCGTGGCTCCCGTGCAGGGGAGGTTATGGCGAAATTTTTCGAAAATTTAGGGTGTTAGCCAAATTTTTGAAAATTTGAAAATTCTCAGAAACTGAAAAGTTGGAGAATGGAAGCCGGATCGAACGTAGAGCTGATTAATCAAACCACTTTCGACTTTGTTCCTTTTCGGGGACGAAAAGTTTTAAGTGGGGGAGATTGTAATAACCCGGAAAATCTGGGCCAGTTAAAAATTTTTATTTTGGCAATTTAACGAATTTTGAATATTTAAAATAGATTATTTTAAATAATATCGACGAGAAATTTATTTTGAATATATTTAGAACGTATATATTGTATACGTCGTCGTTAGAATATAAATAATTATATATAATTATAAATAGAATTGAAAATGGCGCGGTAGTTCGATAATTCGATTTCAAACTTCAATTGAATGTACCGGGTGTAAAACAATCCGGATTTTAGTGAGACCAAAAATCATAGGATCTATTTGAGAATATCTTTCCAACGAATCCGAAAAATCAAGATTTCATAGCGGGAATCAAAAGATATGTCCAGTTGAAAATTCTGAATAGTCGCTATGGAATTCAGGCCCTTAAAAATAGACATTTTGCAAACGACCTCGGATTTCAACGAAACCACTTTTTTTGGGTCTGTGATGTCAAGTTATTGCTAGATTCCAAATTTCGTAATTTTTCGAATCAACATGTGAGCGTGGCAAAGGAAAACGCGTTTGACCTGTTTTAGTTGATTTTAATCGACTGGAAAATGGCCATTTTTCTAACGGTCTCAGAATTCGATGAAACTAGTTTTGTTAGGACCGTATCGCCAATACGAAGCTAGAAAATATTTTTTGGGAATTTTTCTAGTTAGTATGTGACCCCGGTAATTTGAAATGTACGTTTAAAATTCAATAAAGTGATTTAAATGCAAATTTAACGGAAACTGATTGTAACAGCCGAATCAGCTTACGATACATATCCCATTGTGTTCGGAATGGGGGTAAAACGCTATAGACGACAGGCGGTGGGCCTCGTTTCGAGGTCATATGTGAAAGTCAACTTTTTGCAAAATAAAATAATTAAAAAATATATTAAAAAACCCCTCTTCCTTTATCTCTGCCCCCCCCCCCCCCGTTCGAATTTCATTTTACAGAAAAAAAAGAAAAAAAAAGAAGAAGAAGGAGGCGACGAGGCGGAGAGGAGCCGCCGCCCTCCCCAAGGATCACTGCACCCCGACGCCCACGCCGCCGCCCCCTCTTCTTCTTCCCCCACCTCCTCCTTCTTCCCCGACTCCCTCCTTTGTCGCTCGAACACAGCGCCACCCCCCCAGACCAAATCGCCATCGCCCTGGAACCCTAGCCCGCCGCCCTGCTACCCCCAGCGAGCCCCCTCCGACATCCGACGCCCTCTCTCCTCTTTCCCCCTCTTCAAACCGCGCTCCAACCCCTCTACAACCAAAACAGTCACCCGCAGTGCCACCACCCGCCTGACATCGCCTTCCCTGACCTCCGAGCCGCCTCCTCTGTCACCTCATCCCTTGTAAGTTTTATTTTCTCCTTATTTAGTTTAATGTTTCTATTTATAACGACGATGATTTTCAATTTTTGATTATAGAAAAAGTTAAGGTTTTTATAGTTAGAAAGTTTAGATTTTTAGATAAGCAAAAATTAGATTTTTATAAAGTTAAAAATGAGATTTTTATATAAGGGGAAGGAGAGGTTATAAAATAGCATTGTTTAAAACTGAGTTTTTATTTAATATAAATACATTGACGAAAAAAATATAATTTTTATTATAGTAGGAGAGTAAAGATATAATTTTTATATAATATAGGAAAATTAAAAATATGATTTTTAGCATATGAGAGTTATAAAAATATAATCTTTTATGTTGTAGAGTTATAAAAATATAATCTTTTATGTTGTAGAAGTGTAAAAATGTAATTTTTATATAGGTAAGATAGTAAAAATATCATCTTTGTATATGTAGCGAAATAAAAATCTGATTTTTATTATATATATGTTGAAACAAAGAGGTGATTTGTATAAAAATGAAATCTTTATATGTATAGTGAAGAAAGGAAGGTGATATTTTTAATTAGAGAAAGGCGATATTTTTATATGATATGAATAATAAAAATATGATTTTTATATTTTTAAAGTATTAAAATATAATCTTTCACAGAGTAGAAGGATAAAAATATGATTTTTGTTTAGGTAGAGCATTAAAAATATAATTTTTACATGATAGAAATATTAAAAATATCATCTTTATATGAGTAGCAAAATAAAGATGTGATTTTTATAATGATATTTTTGAAAAGGCGAAATCTTTATTTTTATAAAGGCGAAATCTATATTTTTGAAAAGGCGAAATCTATATTTTTGAAAAGGAGAAATCTATATTTTTGAAATGGAATTTTTATATATATGATGACGAAGTAAAAATTCGATTTTTATATATTGAATAACGAAGTAAAAATTCGATTTTTATATACTGAATAACGAAGTAAAAATTTGATTTTTATATATTGAATAGTATAATAAAAATTTGATTTATATATATTGAATAGTATAATAAAAATTTGATTTTTATGTATTGAATAGTATAGTAAAAATTCGATTTTTATATATTGAATAGCAAGGTAAAAATTCGATTTTTATATATTGAATAGCGAAGTAAAAATTCGATTTTTACATATGTAGAGGATACGGGCAAAGAAAGTGATGAAAGAGGCAAGAACGACGAAGATTTCTCTAAATGAAGAGTCGTGGTATTGGATAGCTATCGGTGAGAATTTCTCACCTTTCAATTTCTTTTTCTAGTTATATATATATACTAGGATGCAGACGGTGCTTAGTAGCACCCGACACAATCGTCCACAGACCATGGACTTGTTTGTTTGGTTGCATAAATTAGTTAGATGATTTGGGTTGAATTGAATTGTTTGGTGAATTGAAATTGATTTGATTGATGTGTGAATGGCGTGGGCCTTCACTAGACCGGGGATAAGGCTAGGCCTCGTCCCGTTTCTAGTATCGTGCCATTATGCCGCCGAAATTTTCTAAAATAAAAATATCATTTTATTAAAAGAATGAACTGAATAGAAATTCATATGTTGGAATAAAATGTTTTATCGTTAAAAATATAATTTTTAACGTGAATGTGAATAAATAAATATTCATTTACAAACCGGACGGTTTGTTTATGTACACCTATTTGAATGACATTGAGTGGGTCGATAAATTTTACACATCGCCCAACTGCACAACTAAAATCTGTGTTTGATTGTTTGAAACCCCACACGGGTGTTGGGATGAAATTTGAAGTTCACTCATTCTGATTGATTAAATATGTCGATCGATAGATTGACAGGCTGTTATAAGCGTTAGATATCTATATTTGATGCTTATACAGTGTAGTGCACTTTGGTTGATGGTTGATTATTTTTCAATGCTATTATATACGTGTGATGTATGAAAATCCATATAATTAATATTATATGGTGATTGATTGGGCCTCATTCCAATTTAGAAAATAAAGAATATTAAAATATAAATGTTCATGTGTTGACTGTACTCATCCGTTGAGATTAGTCATGTGTTGAACGAAATATTTTAATAATAAAATTTACATCTTTATCAATATAATATAAAGGTTCATGTGTTGACTGTACTCATCCGTTGAGATTAGTCATGTGTTGAACGAAATATTTTAATAATAAAATTTACATCTTTATCAATATAATATAAAGGTTCATGTGTTGACTGTACTCATCCGTTGAGATTAGTCATGTGTTGAACGAAATATTTTAATAATAAAATTTACATCATTATCAATATAATATAAAGGTTCATGTGTTGACTGTACTCATCCGTTGAGATTAGTCATGTGTTGAACGAAATATTTTAATAATAAAATTTACATCTTTATCAATATAATATAAAGGTTCATGTGTTGACTGTACTCATCCGTTGAGATTAGTCATGTGTTGAACGAAATATTTTGATAACAAGAAATATTTGAAATAGATTATTTGAAATAGAAATATTTGAAATAGAATATTTCAAAATAGAAATTTATGAAGCCATGTTGATTAGATTAACGCCATTTTGACGTGAATGATATTTATATCGATTTTATTCATTTCAAAATGAATTGAATTGAAAATGATTTCGAAATGAATTGAATTGAAAACGATTTCGAAATGAATTGAATATAAACCGATTTCGAAATGAATTGAATATATAATGAATTCGAATTGAATGGAAAACGAATTTGATTTCAATTGAATAGCAAACGAAACGAATTCGAATTGAATTGAATAGATAACGAATTTGAATTGAATTGAATATAAAACCAATTCGAATTGAATTGAAAACGAATTCGAATTGAATTGGAAACAAATTGAAATGAATTTGAATTTGAATAGAATAGAAAACAAATCGAATTCAAAATGAATTGAATATAAAAACGATTTCGAAATGAACTGAATATAAAACGATTTCGAAATGAATTGAATATAAAACGATTTCGAAATGAATTGAATATATAATGAATTCGAATTCAATGGAAAACGAATTTGATTTCAATTGAATAACAAACGAAACGAATTCGAATTAAATTGAATAGATAACGAATTTGAATTGAATTGAATATAAAACCAATTTGAATTGTGAAAACGAATTCGAATTGAATTGGAAACAAATTGAAATGAATTTGAATTGAATTGAATAGAAATGAATTTTAAAACGAATTTATAAAGAAGAATTCAATTTTGCTTTGGATTGAAATGGAAGTTGAAATTGTTTTTGAAACGAATTCAAACTATTTGTAAAATTCGTTTTGAATAGTAATCGACGAGTATATATATTATATATATAATATAATGGCCTGAATAGAACGCGCCGCGGCAGTTCGTGAATTTCGACCATTTATTTCAAACGGACATTACGGGAGATCCGACCGTCGGATTCTCCTAAAACCGGAACCGTTGGGTTCGTATCGAAAAGAGCTTTCTAACGAATATTAGAAATTTAAAATCTAACGGTTGGATTTGGAGATACGTCCAAATCAAATTCGAAAAAGGTCGCTGTAAGTGCAATTCGATGGCCGTTGTTGGAAATCGACTGTACGGGCCTTGATAAAATTATTAAAAATATCAATAATTTGTGTAAAATCAGAAGAAATGATTTGGTAAAATTTGGGATGAAAAACTCCATATTTGAAAAGATAAAAATTGATTTTTATCGAAATGAACTAGTTTGAACTCAATTTAAAACCCGGGTTTTTATTTTTAAATAAATAAATTAGATTTAAAAAGGGGTTTTAAATAATCGGAATTCCTAATATATTTGATTTGAATTGAACTAGAATTGATTTGTGGGTTTATCGTGAACTGTGTTTTAAACCACACTAGTTCTTTAACCCGATGATAAATAGAATGTGATTTGGGTTTGTCGTGAACGGTGTTTTAAATGACATTAGTTCTTTAACCCAATAAAAGGAGTTTTAACGAATCTGCAATTAGGTTGAAATATGAATCTATAATCTAAATTATCAAATTTAGAAATGAGCGAGAATGGAGTATCGCCAGTTTTGCTCCAAAGCGATAGTTAAATCTTTAATTAGATTTGAACGTGAAATGGTAATTAATTTTACCGACAACATTGTGGTGTTAAATATGGAGTATTACCAGTTTTGCTTCATGGGATGAATAGGTTGGAATTGGGAAATAAAATAAATAATTACTTCGGTGTGGTTCGCTAATCTCGACTAGTTTGAAAAACCATAATTTGGTTTGAAATGACATCCAAAGGAAGATTAAAGGATAAATTTGAAAGAATTTATCTTGGATAAAATTAATGGGAACCTTTCCCTAAAAATGTGATTTTGTGAATAAAAGAATATTCTGAATTGGAATGAGGCGTATGTTGTGTTTATGTAACATTTGTTTTAATATACGTGGGTTGTTCGGAAAGGCCGGGTTTATACCCATTCTGAATAACCGATTCGACGAGAAGTCGAAGATGAAGACGGTGGTCGAAGACCGGAAGTCTTCACATCGTTTGGATTATTACTGACGATCCTGATTGGGCTGTACACCCAAGAGGATGGAAATAGTTGGTGGTCGTCCAGACGTACTTGGAGATCGATGGATATGCGAGGAAAGTGCCTCCGGTTTCGTTCAGACCCAGAACGGACTTGTAAATGGATTGTGTGTCTGACATTGGATTTTATTCCATGTTGATTGATTTCTATTAAATATACATCTGTTTGGCGGCGGAGAATTTATTCTTTTGCTTAACGCCCTTCTCTGAGACGTATGAGCTCAGAGGTTGTATATCGATGGACATCAATCGCATGGCATGAACTGCCTGTGTGGCACGCTAAGATGCAATGATCAAGGCTTCTGTTGAAAAGCAAAGTCTTGTGGTTGATGATCAAAGCACGCCTACGTGGCAGCTTTGTGTATAACGTGAATTCGCGAGCCTCACACCTCGGTATGAGTCAAAAATGGGATACGGACTGTAGGGAGAGCACGACGTTTCTTTCTAGCTATGGTGGTGTCAGTGACTTACCAGCCCTGACATATATATACTTTTCTCCTTTGTGGTTGTTGGATGAGGCGCCTCGATTTTAGGTCTGTAAGGACTGGGAAACGTGTGTTGAGGAATTGCCAATCCTCTAACGTAAGTGAGGACCGGCCCTGAAGATCCAGGGGTTGCCCAGAGTGCGTAGCCCTGGGACATTTGCTAGAGTGTCTCGAACGCGGAGAGGAGCTTGCCCCTTGCCTCGACTCATGACGGAAATCCACTTTCCAATACGAGATATTTCGGCTTTATTTGTAGAGCCTAGTATGGCGACATAGTAGCATCGGATGCTATGCCGTCTATGATTTATATTTATGATTGAAATGTTTTGACACTATACACATATTATAGTATCAAATGATTTGTTTTAAACGTATCAAGCATGTTTGGCTGTTATAAGGTAAAACCCTATCCTCCGGCTTGCATTGCATTGCGTGATGGGACCTGGGTCTTATAACAGCTTCATTTTTCAAAAAAGCATTGCGTTGTTTATTCTATGCACTGGTATTCTTGGGAGGAAACCCGTTCCGTGTTATACGGCGTGGTCCCTTGAATTACTCTCTTTTTGAAGTAAAGTTTTAAATAACTGTTTTAGTTCTCACACCAGTCACATGACTGACCTGGAGTTTATTGTTTTAACCTAAACTCTGGGTGCCCTCATTTTCCGCACGGGCAGCTAGTAGTTTTGGTTTTGCATATTTATATTCACAGGATCCTGGTTTACAGCTGGAATGATATCCGGAAAGCTCTGTATCCGTATATCACCTTCAGTTGTGTTTTGTATTATTTTCCGCTGCTATGTAATTTATTGTAATCTCTGATATTTATCGAATGTAATTTATTCATTTATACTCTGTATATTCTTGTACCTGATGGAATTGTTGTAATAGCAATGAAATGTTCTTCCGTCTGCGTTCTGTTTTGTTTTGTTCTCAAACGATCAGGGGTTTCGAACGGTCTAGATCGGTTTAACGACTGATTCAGATCGAGCGAAATTCACGGCCGTTACATTTGGTATCAGAGCTTTGGTTTACAGAGATCGAGAACAAGACACATTAGAACCATACGAAAGAATTCATTAGATATTGGGTTAGTAATACCCAATTAGAATGACTCGTTAGAGATAGGATCAGTAGTATCCTAGAACGAGTGTGAAGAGTATATTTTTCAAATGAAAACAATTTTTGTTTTGAAAATTTAAATCACTTCTACGTATTTGATTATTTATTTGTTTTGAATATGGACAATCTGATATATAAAGGTTTTGCATATACGCGTCATGAACGTATATTCGAAGTTTTAATATATTAGATAGATATAGAATCACACTCTAGTCGCCCGGACCTGATTCTGATGATTGACGCGTCATCATTAGTAATTAGTTTCGTGTTTCGAAAGTGTGCTTTCTATATGTTTCCATTAGACTGGTGTGAGAACCAAAACTTATATAGCTAGAACACATTGTTGTGAATTGACATCAAAAACATGATTTTTGTATATATATCAAATTTATGAATTTGAAACTCTAATCCACTAATTGATTGATGTTGTGTTGTTTGTTTATTTGTTTGATAATTTTGAACCATTTAGCCTGATTGAATCAAATATTGACTTTTATTGAAAATTGGTTGCTTTTGCTTGCATATACATATACTTGTATTGAACAGGTCATAGCAAGGAGGCTAGAGCAGAGAATAAAATTTGTTTGCCCGACAAATAGGTACATGTTTACTACATAATTTACTGTTTTGTTTAGGTGATGGTGATTTTATGAGCCTATTGGCTAGCCGCTTGGCTTTTTCTTTTTCTTTTTGAGATCAGAAGGCATGTATGGCAATTTCGGGATTTTCCCGTGGCTCCCGGTGCAGGGGAGGTTATGGCGAAATTTTTCGAAAATTTAGGGTGTTAGCCAAATTTTTGAAAATTTGAAAATTCTCAGAAACTGAAAAGTTGGAGAATGGAAGCCGGATCGAACGTAGAGCTGATTAATCAAACCACTTTCGACTTTGTTCCTTTTCGGGGACGAAAAGTTTTAAGTGGGGGAGATTGTAATAACCCGGAAAATCTGGGCCAGTTTAAAATTTTTATTTTGGCAATTTTAGCGTATTTTGAATATTTAAAATAGATTATTTTAAATAATATCGACGAGAAATTTATTTTGAATATATTTAGAACGTATATATTGTATACGTCGTCGTTAGAATATAAATAATTATATATAATTATAAATAGAATTGAAAATGGCGCGGTAGTTCGATAATTCGATTTCAAACTTCAATTGAATGTACCGGGTGCAAAACAATACGGATTTTAGTGAGACCAAAAATCATAGGATCTATTTGAGAATATCTTTCCAACGAATCCGAAAAATCAAGATTTCATAGCGGGAATCAAAAGATATGTCCAGTTGAAAATTCTGAATAGTCGCTATGGAATTCAGGCCCTTAAAAATAGACATTTTGCAAACGACCTCGGATTTCAACGAAACCACTTTTGTTGGGTCTGTGATGTCAAGTTATTGCTAGATTCCAAATTTCGTAATTTTTCGAATCAACATGTGAGCGTGGCAAAGGAAAACGCGTTTGACCTGTTTCAGTTGATTTTAATCGACTGGAAAATGACCATTTTTCTAACGGTCTCAGAATTCGACGAAACTAGTTTTGTTAGGACCGTATCGTCAATACGAAGCTAGAAAATATTTTTTGGGAATTTTTCTAGTTAGTATGTGACCCCGGTAATTTGAAATGTACGTTTAAAATTCAATAAAGTGATTTAAATGTAAATTTAACGGAAACTGATTGTAACAGCCGAATCAGCCTACGATACATATCCCATTGTGTTCGGAATGGGGGTAAAACGCTATAGACGACAGGCGGTGGGCCTCGTTTCGAGGTCGTATGTGAAAGTCAACTTTTTGCAAAATAAAATAATTAAAAAAAATATTAAAAAAACCCTTCTTCCTTTATCTCTGCCCCCCCCCCCCCGTTCGAATTTCATTTTACAGAAAAAAAAGAAAAAAAAAAGAAGAAGGAGGCGACGAGGCAGAGACGAGCCGCCGCCCTCCCCAAGGATCACTGCACCCCGACGCCCACGCCGCCGCCCCCTCTTCTTCTTCCCCCACCTCCTCCTTCTTCCCCAACTCCCTCCTCTGTCGCTCGAACACCGCGCCCCCCTAGACCAAATCGCCATCGCCCTGGAACTCTAGCCCGTCGCCCTGCTACCCCCAGCGAGCCCCCTCCGACATCCGACGCCCTCTCTCCTCTTTCCCCCTCTTCAAACCGCGCTCCAACCCCTCTACAACCAAAACAGTCACCCGCAGTGCCACCACCCGCCTGACATCGCCTTCCCCGACCTCCGAGCCGCCTCCTCTGTCACCTCGTCCCTTGTAAGTTTTATTTTCTCCTTATTTAGTTTAATGTTTCGATTTATAACGACGATGATTTTCAATTTTTGATTATAGAAAAAGTTAAGGTTTTTATAGTTAGAAAGTTTAGATTTTTAGATAAGCAAAAATTAGATTTTTATAAAGTTAAAAATGAGATTTTTATATAAGGGGAAGGAGAGGTTATAAAATAGCATTGTTTAAAACTGAGTTTTTATTTAATATAAATACATTGACGAAAAAAATAATTTTTATTATAGTAGGAGAGTAAAGATATAATTTTTATATAATATAGGAAAATTAAAAATATGATTTTTAGCATATGAGAGTTATAAAAATATAATTTTTTATGTTGTAGAGTTATAAAAATATAATCTTTTATGTTGTAGAAGTGTAAAAATGTAATTTTTATATAGGTAAGATAGTAAAAATATCATCTTTGTATATGTAGCGAAATAAAAATCTGATTTTTATTATATATATGTTGAAACAAAGAGGTGATTTGTATAAAAATGAAATCTTTATATGTATAGTGAAGAAAGGAAGGTGATATTTTTAATTAGAGAAAGGCGATATTTTTATATGATAGGAATAATAAAAATATGATTTTTATATTTTTAAAGTATTAGAATATAATCTTTCATAGAGTAGAAGGATAAAAATATGATTTTTGTTTAGGTAGAGCATTAAAAATATAATTTTTACATGATAGAAATATTAAAAATATCATCTTTATATGAGTAGCAAAATAAAGATGTGATTTTTATAATGATATTTTTGAAAAGGCGAAATCTTTATTTTTATAAAGGCGAAATCTATATTTTTGAAAAGGCGAAATCTATATTTTTGAAAAGGCGAAATCTATATTTTTGAAATGGAATTTTTATCTATATGATAACGAAGTAAAAATTCGATTTTTATATATTGAATAACGAAGTAAAAATTTGATTTTTATATATTGAATAGTATAATAAAAATTTAATTTTTATATATTGAATAGTATAATAAAAATTTGATTTTTATGTATTGAATAGTATAGTAAAAATTCGATTTTTATATATTGAATAGCAAGGTAAAAATTCGATTTTTATATATTGAATAGCGAAGTAAAAATTCGATTTTTACATATGTAGAGGATACGGGCAAAGATAGTGATGAAAGAGGCATGAACGACGAAGATTTCTCTAAATGAAGAGTCGTGGTATTGGATAGCTATCGGTGAGAATTTCTCACCTTTCAATTTCTTTTTCTAGTTATATATATATACTAGGATGCAGACGGTGCTTAGTAGCACCCGACACAATCGTCCACAGACCATGGACTTGTTTGTTTGGTTGCATAAATTAGTTTGATGATTTGGGTTGAATTGAATTGTTTGGTGAATTGAAATTGATTTGATTGATGTGTGAATGGCGTGGGCCTTCACTAGACCGGGGATAAGGCTAGGCCTCGTCCCGTTTCTAGTATCGTGCCGTTATGCCGCCGAAATTTTCTAAAATAAAAATATCATTTTATTAAAAGAATGAACTGAATAGAAATTCATATGTTGGAATAAAATGTTTTATCGTTAAAAATATAATTTTTAACGTGAATGTGAATAAATAAATATTCATTTACAAACCGGACGGTTTGTTTATGTACACCTATTTGAATGACATTGAGTGGGTCGATAAATTTTACACATCGCCCAACTGCACAACTAAAATCTGTGTTTGATTGTTTGAAACCCCACACGGGTGTTGGGATGAAATTTGTAGTTCACTCATCCTGATTGATTAAATATGTCGATCGATAGATTGACAGGCTGTTATAAGCGTTAGATATCTATATTTGATGCTTATACAGTGTAGTGCACTTTGGTTGATGGTTGATTATTTTTCAATGCTATTATATACGTGTGATGTATGAAAATCCATATAATTAATATTATATGGTGATTGATTGGGCCTCATTCCAATTTAGAAAATAAAGAATACTAAAATATAAATGTTCATGTGTTGACTGTACTCATCCGTTGAGATTAGTCATGTGTTGAATGAAATATTTTAATAATAAAATTTACATCTTTATCAATATAATATAAAGGTTCATGTGTTGACTGTACTCATCCGTTGAGATTAGTCATGTATTGAACGAAATATTTTAATAATAAAATTTACATCTTTATCAATATAATATAAAGGTTCATGTGTTGACTGTACTCATCCGTTGAGATTAGTCATGTGTTGAACGAAATATTTTAATAATAAAATTTACATCTTTATCAATATAATATAAAGGTTCATGTGTTGACTGTACTCATCCGTTGAGATTAGTCATGTGTTGAACGAAATATTTTAATAATAAAATTTACATCTTTATCAATATAATATAAAGGTTCATGTGTTGACTGTACTCATCCGTTGAGATTAGTCATGTGTTGAACGAAATATTTTAATAATAAAATTTACATCTTTATCAATATAATATAAAGGTTCATGTGTTGACTGTACTCATCCGTTGAGATTAGTCATGTGTTGAACGAAATATTTTGATAACAAGAAATATTTGAAATAGATTATTTGAAATAGAAATATTTGAAATAGAATATTTCAAAATAGAAATATATGAAGCCGTGTTGATTAAATTAACGCCATTTTGACGTGAATGATATTTATATCAATTTTATTCATTTCGAAATGAATTGAATTGAAAACGATTTCGAAATGAATTGAATTGAAAACGATTTCGAAACGAATTGAATATAAAACGATTTCGAAATGAATTGAATATATAATGAATTCGAATTGAATGGAAAACGAATTTGATTTCAATTGAATAGCAAACGAAATGAATTCGAATTGAATTGAATAGATAACGAATTTGAATTGAATTGAATATAAAACCAATTCGAATTGAATTGAAAACGAATTCGAATTGAATTGGAAACAAATTGAAATGAATTTGAATTTGAATAGAATAAAAAACAAATCGAATTCGAAATGAATTGAATATAAAAACGATTTCGAAATGAATTGAATATAAAACGATTTCGAAATGAATTGAATATAAAACGATTTCGAAATGAATTGAATATATAATGAATTCGAATTGAATGGAAAACGAATTTGATTTCAATTGAATAGCAAACGAAACGAATTCGAATTGAATTGAATAGATAACGAATTTGAATTGAATTGAATATAAAACCAATTCGAATTGAATTGAAAACGAATTCGAATTGAATTGGAAACAAATTGAAATGAATTTGAATTGAATTGAATAGAAATGAATTTTAAAACGAATTTATAAAGAAGAATTCAATTTTGCTTTGGATTGAAATGGAAGTTGAAATTGTTTTCGAAACGAATTCAAAACTATTTATAAAATTCGTTTTGAATAGTAATCGACGAAATATATATTATATATATTATATATATAATATAATGGCCTGAATAAAACGCGCCGCGCCGCGGCAGTTCGTGAATTTCGACCATTTATTTCAAACGGACATTACGGGAGATCCGACCGTCGGATTCTCCTAAAACCGGAACCGTTGGGTTCGTATCGAAAAGAGCTTTCTAACGAATATTAGAAATTTGAAATCTAACGGTTGGATTTGGAGATATGTCCAAATCAAATTCGAAAAAGGTCGCTGTAAGTGCAATTCGATGGCCGTTGTTGGAAATCGACTGTACGGGCCTTGATAAAATTATTAAAAATATCAATAATTTGTGTAAAATCAGAAGAAATGATTTGGGAAAATTTGGGATGAAAAACTCCATATTTGAAAAGATAAAAATAGATTTTTATCGAAATGAACTAGTTTGAACTCAATTTAAAACCCGGGTTTTTATTTTTAAATAAATAAATTAGATTTAAAAAGGGGTTTTAAATAATCGGAATTCCTAATATATTTGATTTGAATTGAACTAGAATTGATTTGTGGGTTTATCGTGAACTGTGTTTTAAACCACACTAGTTCTTTAACCCGATGATAAATAGAATGTGATTTGGGTTTGTCATGAACAGTGTTTCAAATGACATTTGTTCTTTAACCCAATAAAAGGAGTTTTAACGAATCTGCAATTAGGTTGAAATATGAATCTATAATCTAAATTATCAAATTTAGAAATGAGCGAGAATGGAGTATCGCCAGTTTTGCTCCAAAGCGATAGTTAAATCTTTAATTAGATTTGAACGTGAAATGGTAATTAATTTTACCGACAACATTGTGGTGTTAAATATGGAGTATTACCAGTTTTGCTTCATGGGATGAATAGGTTGGGATTGGGAAATAAAATAAATAATTACTTCGGTGTGGTTCGCTAATCTCGACTAGTTTGAAAAACCATAATTTGGTTTGAAATGACATTCAAAGGAAGATTAAAGGATAAATTTGAAAGAATTTATCTTGGATAAAATTAATGGGAACCTTTCCCTAAAAATGTGATTTTGTGAATAAAAGAATATTCTGAATTGGAATGAGGCGTATGTTGTGTTTATGTAACATTTGTTTTAATATACGCGGGTTGTTCGGAAAGGCCGGGTTTATACCCATTCTGAATAATCGATTCGACGAGAAGTCGAAGATGAAGACGGTGGTCGAAGACCGGAAGTCTTCACATCGTTTGGATTATTACTGACGATCCTGATTGGGCTGTACACCCAAGAGGATGGAAATAGTTGGTGGTCGTCCAGACGTACTTGGATATCGATGGATATGCGAGGAAAGTGCCTCCGGTTTCGTTCAGACCCAGAACGGACTTGTAAATGGATTGTGTGTCTGACATTGGATTTTATTCCGTGTTGATTGATTTCTATTAAATATACATCTGTTTGGCGGCGGAGAATTTATTCTTTTGCTTAACGCCCTTCTCTGAGACGTACGAGCTCAGAGGTTGTATATCGATGGACATCAATCGCATGGCATGAACTGCCTGTGTGGCACGCTAAGATGCAATGATCAAGGCTTCTGTTGAAAAGCAAAGTCTTATGGTTGATGATCAAAGCACGCCTACGTGGCAGCTTTGTGTATAACGTGAATTCGCAAGCCTCACACCTCGGTATGAGTCAAAAACGGGATACGGACTGCAGGGAGAGCACGACGTTTCTTTCTAGCTATGGTGGTGTCAGTGACTTACCAGCCCTGACATATATATACTTTTCACCTTTGTGGTTGTTGGATGAGGCGCCTCGATTTTAGGTCTGTAAGGACCGGGAAACGTGTGTTCAGGAATTGCCAATCCTCTAACGTAAGTGAGGACCGTCCCTGAAGATCCAGGGGTTGCCCAGAGTGCATAGCCCTGGGACATTTGCTAGAGTGTCTCGAACGCGGAGAGGAGCTTGCCCCTTGCCTCGACTCATGACGGAAATCCACTTTCCAATACGAGATATTTCGGCTTTATTTGTAGAGCCTAGTATGGCGACATAGTAGCATGGGATGCTATGCCGTCTATGATTTATATTTATGATTGAAATGTTTTGACACTATACACATATTATAGTATCAAATGATTTGTTTTAAACGTATCAAGAATGTTTGGCTGTTATAAGGTAAAACCCTATCCTCCGGCTTGCGTTGCATTGTGTGATGGGACATGGGTCTTATAACAGCTTCATTTTTTGAAAAAGCATTGCGTTGTTTATTCTATGCACTGGTATTCTTGGGAGGAAACCCGTTCCGTGTTATACGGCGTGGTCCCTTGAATTACTCTCTTTTTGAAGTAAAGTTTTAAATAACTGTTTTAGTTCTCACACCAGTCACATGACTGACCTAGAGTTTATTGTTTTAACCTAAACTCTGGGTGCCCTCATTTTCCGCACGGGAAGCTAGTAGTTTTGGTTTTGCAGATTTATATTCACAGGATCCTGGTTTACAGCTGGAATGATATCCGGAAAGCTATGTATCCGTATATCACCTTCAGTTGTGTTTTGTATTATTTTCGGCTGCTATGTACTTTATTGTAATCTCTGATATTTATCGAATGTAATTTATTCATTTATACTCTGTATATTCTTGTATCTGATGGAGTTGTTGTAATAGCAATGAAATGTTCTTCCGTCTGCGTTCTGTTTTGTTTTGTTCTCAAACGATCAGGGGTTTCGAACGGTCTAGATCGGTTTAACGACCGATTCAGATCGAGCGAAATTCACGGCCGTTACAACTTCTAACAATGTGTGCTAAATTTTTGCACTATGTCATGATAAAACCATAACAGAAGAAAAACATTTATGCTGAAATGCATGATCGCACGTTAAGTAATACTATTATAGGGTCCTGCCTTTTTTCATGAGCACAATCATCATAAAATATTACATGCGACAAGTGATATATCAAGAGTTTATCATGAGTATCAGGGTAAGGAAGCATCCTTCCTCACTTTATCTATGATGTCAGCAGTAAGGTCAAGTAAGGAATCAAAGGGGACTTCGAATCCATCAGGTGTATAAATCGGAGGATATTTACAATAGTCCCACTTTCCGGAAGGCGGGCTGTCATAACCACGAACCAACATCGACCGATATGTGTGAACCTCTCTTAAAAGTTGGTCCTTATTCTTGCCATGGAAATCAAGGCGAATCCGAGGATAACAAGTATAAACTTTCTCAAATCCCTTAAGAAGCAATGTCGTGGCAAGAAAAAAGACTGAATAAGAGGAAATTTCTCCCAATAGTCTCTCTTCAAATTAACATAATCTTCAAAGAAAGGCTTAGAGAGTAAATGTGAGGCAGAAGACAAGTTTTGAGAAAAAATGTCAAAAGAAATTAGAGAAAAGATAAATCATTTTACTATCAACCAAGCGAGTACATTCATCACCGATATTCCTCTCATTCATACAAGATTGATCTCTTGAAAGTCTCAGGTACAAATCGATGCTTGTTAAATTTAAGTTAATCGAAGGGAAACTATCTTAGAATAAAGGTAACTTAGGGAAGGTTACAACAATTGCTCGGGTGTAGGTCCACGCCACATTCATCTAGGCACCTTCTATGAAGACATTTAAGCAGACCCCCTCTATGGTCACCTAAACAGAAGAAATCCATTTTTTCATAACCACGATAAATTTGATACTAAAATTTTACTACTGTATCCCTATCTTCGGTTAAGATCCAAAATAAAGTCACAAGCTTGGAATTTTCTTTTAAGAGCCTCTCACATCGCAAACGGGCAGTTCATAGCATGGGAACCACTTCTTTCTCTTTAAAAAGTAGTAACTTCGTAGAACCCTCATCAAGGAGATAATATTTGTGCTATAGTATATTATACTCATTCGTCTCTTTGTCCAGTTCCCCAGTGAGACGAATCGCTTCCAATCGAGTCCTTCTAAGGGTGGAATTCCTAAAACTTAACCGTTTCCCTTCCTTTTAGATGAAAAGGATTATAGGTTAATTGTCAAAGAAGGGAAAAAGAACATAAGTATAAAAAAGAGGTCATAGCTTAGAAGTAGGAACAGAAACTTGTGGATTTTCAATGGAAAAGATCCCGGGAAATTTGGACCTTTCCCCATCCTTTGTGCATCAGGAAGGTCAGAGGGGCCAACTGAGATAAAGTCTTCTTTAACGTTTTAGTACCCTTGTCGCATGCTTCGTCTAGAGTATCAAAAGCCAAAAAAGCACCACCGACACCTTTGGATTTATTGCCTCTTTCTCCCTCTTCACCCAAAGTAACATTGATACTCTTGAAATTACCATCATTGACACAAATAGCATGTGATGCCATAACACGGTCTCCTTCATTGTCGGCCCGCAGCTCCTCAAAAGTAACATCTTCAATAAACAAAAGTTCAGATATGTCAATCTTCCTCCTCGCATGAACTTCTTTATTCTTCCTCATATAAGATATCTTGGACATAAACCTTTCCACCAAGGATAGGTTAAGAGAAGAAAAGTTCAAATCCGAACATTTATCCATGTTATCTTCATAAATAAGGATGAAAGCATCTTCAAAGGAGATAACCATGATTTTGTCCGAAGTGGTGTGAAGGAAGCAAGAAATTCTCCATTTAACATCACTAACTACACTAGAAAACATGGCCAGCAACGCTTCCTTCTTACCAAATTCGATCTTGAGGGAACCATTCTCTTTTTCCAAAAGGGAATTCTGATCATGGAAGGAAGAACAATGAGAATCGAGAAGGTCGATATCCTCTTTTGATCTCTCCAGGAACCTCTTCAAAGCATTATTTTCTTCAACCAGGGCCAAGTAGGATTCTTTTCCGAAGGCAACAGAACTCCTAGCTTCCGATAAAGCATGCTCCAACCTTCTTTGCTCTACAGGTAAAACCTCTTTTTCGAGAACCAAAGCATCTTTTTCCTTCTTCAAAGTCACGTTCTCTCTTTTAAGCCTCAACAGCTCAGAACTAGGATGTGCAGTATTGTCTTGCATCATAACGACCTGCAAATCTAAACCATTTAAGCTGACTAAATACGACGCACGTCCAACCCAAGTTGCACGAAAATACGAATCATTAATAGAAAAAAGTTAGAGGATGAGAATAGAAAGATAGAAAATTAGAATAGAAGAAAATAGATAGAAGATCAAACTGAACAACAATACAGAATCTTACAATCGCAGCGGAACAAAATATAATATATAAATGTTTACTTTTGAAATATAAGCAGTATTTGCACTTACATACATTATCAGAGTACATCATATATACAACATAGAGGAAATAAATTCTAAATATCTAATGTTGAAGTCTCCTGCTCCAGGCTCCTCCAGATAAATATCTAAAATCCTTAACTATTGAACTGCCCATATAAATTTGAGCACCCAAGAGTTTAGGAAAAACTTAGAAAAATAAACTCTGGGTCAGTCACGGAACTGGTGTGAGTAAACGATTTTTAAATAGCTTGATTAGTAAAGGATATCTCATAAGACCACGCCGTAAAAATGGAATGGGTTTTTCCCTTATGAGAATACTGAACTATTTGTTTAACTTTCAAAACGTTTTGAAAGAAAATATAATCGTAAGACCAATCCACACATAAACATGGATGGTTTTTATTTACGATAACCCAAAATATTTTGAAATCAATATCTTGTTTTGATATTATAATAATGTCTAAATACAAATAAATATCAATCTAGCGGAACGCTTGCATCTCACGCTCCACATATATAGTATACAAATAAAACTACTGGCGCTTATTAGAGATTGGATTCCAACTATGACAAGGTATGGAGCCACCTTCCGATAGTGTACGTCTAGAGGGGAGTACACTGGGTTCAACAAGAACGTCTTGCAACCCGGCCCATACATGACCGACCACTCATTTCTCTTGAGTGTATCGAATATATTATCACCAATGGTTAGGAGCTACCCACCGTTTCCCGAAAGGGACAACATCGAAAGATTTAAGAAGCAAAAGGAATTTCTCTAGATAGAGGACAATAGACCCTAATGGAAGCGACCCATAAATCCATGTTGGAGGCTGGAGGCTGGACCTTCACTTGGATATAACACGTCTTCATTCACTTTGAATGCTACATCGTCAAACCCACCAAATCACAAATTGATTTCCCAAAAAATACCATGGGTATAAAGCTAAAAGAAATGAATTTCTTTGCCACCAAACGTAAGTACGCTTGAAGAATAGCCCAAAGGCAAGAATAGCCCAAACGTAAGTACGCTTGAAGAATAGCCCACGGGTATAAAGCTAAGAGATCAACTTACACAATTTTCTAGGCATACTTTGTCAGACATTCGTCAATACAAGTTGTTCGGGGACTGAACAAACCAAAGGCAATATCCTGTAAATCCATTTTAGGCAATTTCTACCTAGGATTGATAGAATAGCTCTCGCAATACTCCATCTTTAATGGTCTTCAATAATCTTTGACTTGTAACGTATAAATCGAATCGAAGTGGAATTTAGATTCCGGTCTCTTCGAAACGACGACGTAAAAGGTCCAGATTTGATAGTCGGTTATTTAACTACCAAATATAAATTAAAATAAACAAATTTATCACCAGTGGATTTGCTAAGCCTTATTTAAATAATCTTTAAATATTTCAATATCATATTAACATTGTATATAAATTTATTTAAAAATATAAGTATTACTTAACTTGTAACTTCTTATTAACAAATCGTATGCAATAATCTCATTCTTGAATATCAATTTCATAATCGAAAATGATATTCAACTCTAATACTCATTCTGAACACAAACTAATACAAATTATCGGATAATGATGAAATCGATCAAGTTGGGGTATTTTAATTACCTCTCAGACCTTGAGTCGAAATCATTGTTATCGTCAAGATTCATAGAAGTTCAATATCCAAAATATTCGACAAATCTTAAATAGGTAAATCTATTTGATTTCAAATCTTAAACCATTCCGAACAATGTTGTTGTCTGAACCACTTATCAAGTTAACTTGGTTAATTTAAATATTAAATCGAGGGATTTAATCCAAATGATCGACTTGTTTTCCCTTTCCCTTTATAACTAAATTTATCTTTAAACTTACTTAATTAAAAGTTTAATTAAGTTAAAAAAATCCTTCTGGGAATATTTATCCAAAATTACATTACGATTTAATTGCACCATTACGTTTCCAAATCTGTTAAATTAAACATTATCAAGTTTTTAAAACAAACATTTATTTAAACCCCTTCTATTAAACTAATTGAAACAAATTAACTTAATAATCAATTAAAAAATCCTAGACAACCTGATTAACTGATTATAATTGACCTTTCCTTTTTAAATAAATTAATCATATAATTTATTTATTTTAAAAAAAGTCAATCTAATTATTTCTTAGAACAATAAAACTCGATTATCAAACTCGAGTTTATTTCTGTGTTATTTTAGAAAAAAAACGGCTTAGCAGCTTCAGCGGTATACAACAGTTCAACTGACATTTAAGTCTTTAACCCAATTTGCACAAACAAACATGTAAATACAATTCAATATTATCAATTGATAATAACTCAACAACATAAATTTCTGATAAAGTATATCAAACTAATATAATAGCAAAACGGTGTTAATTTATGCTTTCAGGATGTTTAAATAATTCAGTCAATACAGTTTATAGTGGAACGGTGTTGTTTCCACTAACCGGTGCCAATAAACATATAATTATGATTAACATATTTGTGATGACTTAATCAATCAATTTGTTGAGCATTCAATTCAGCGTTTTTCTGCATTTACAAATCATTATTGATCAGTAGTTTACGTGTTAATACAGTTTATAACTAAATTTATGTTCAATTATACTTAAACGATATTTAGTATAAAAAAATCATTTTTAATACATCAATTCATTTAAAATTGAATGTTTAAACATCTATAATTACGTTGAGTGGCTTACACTTACCATCGATCGACTCACCATACATCACGGTTTCAACTATCCGATCATACATTATTGATCTAAGTTCATATATATATATATATATATATATATATATGCATCCCTATATATATATATATATATATATCTTTTCCTGATGCTGTGTGTACCCATTAATGTGCACCACTTCTGTGAACCTACACATCGTCAACGGCCTTTCGACCCTCACCGCGCCATCACCTATAAGTGCCAACTTCCACCCAGATTGTCATCGACTAACTACGACAACCCCAAACCCTGTCATCTCAAATTCACCTATAATCCCTTATAAAAGGAAATACTGTTTCAAGTGGTTCACCATCAATTCACCTCGTTTGACCCACCCTGAACGTCGTCCGACCTGTCACCACCTCAGAACTTCTTCTGATTCGTGCGGCTCCCCCCTCTCCGGTTCCTAGTACACTCGATCATCTGAGGTCCTCACATCCGCCATTTAAAAATCCCTACCCAGACTGTTAACCCAAAACCAAAAATCCCTCTTTTGATCAGCTCAGATCATCAGAAACCACCAAAGTTCGTCAGTGCCTCAGACTGACATCCATGACGCTCCCCAAGAAGCAGTTTTTGAAATCATCGACCCTCTTGCCGAAATTAAATTATTGTACCCAAACTAAATTTTCAATTTGTTTCCACCACATAGATTACTAAGGAAAAACTAAATTTTTGTTCTAAAAAATGATTTTTTTAATATTAATACACCCTTATATCTAAATTGCTACTTTAGAACGATTGAGTTTTTGAGTTTTAATCCATTTCCCTGTCCATTATATATATAAATATATTTATTTGGATGAGCTTATATTTAAATAAAATTACACCAAATTTTTAACAACTGTAATGTTGAAATTAAAATCTCAAATGTACCAGAAATCTAGTCATGGAGTTTTCTTCTTCATGACATTTGTTTATCCTAGAAACAGAGCATTGTTTACATGTTTGCAGGGTTCATGTAATTCCATATTTCTGTCTTGCTCACAGGTTTTCTTCACTAAATTTTGTAATTAGTTTTATATATTTCTAGTTGCAGATCTATAGAAATCATTCCTAGGTTGCACTTGTAAAGACCAAATGGTTCAAACTCACTACACTCTGATGTATATTGCATCATCATTTATGTTTATATGTCACAACCAAAGATTCAAATGAAATAGAAAGTCTACTCACCCATACTTATCCATTGGTTTATACATACAGGTTCTGGTGTATTTCATTTCTTGTTTGATTTAATTTATTTCAAGGTTACATCCATTCTAGTTTTAACCATGGCATAACACATTTAGGAGTCGTTAATCATGTATATATGTTTTCACTATCATACATGTATAAAATGATAAGTAATATGTTACAAATGGGAAATCTGCTCACATTTAGCTATTTCCAGTTCTTCATGCTTTTACCCTTTTTTCTTTCATTCACTTGTTTTGTTCCCTTCAGTTTTTATATGAAGTTGCATTGAAAAAAAAATACATTTTCAGGTTGTCAGTTTATGGGAAGATCAAATCATTAAACACACATATGCCAATGTATATAAATAGTATTGATTTGTAATAAAATTCCATGTGGAAACAAAGTTTACTCACTGGCTAATGTTTTTCTTTGTTCTTTTAAACTCGCTTAAGGCTTTGCTAATTACATTCCAGTTTCATTCCAGATTTCTAACTTGATCTATATATATTAGAAACATATGTTCATATCTATATTGCATAATAAATGATAAACACTGGGGCAATTCAATCACACATATTTTTACTATTTTACACATTGTTCCCGTTTCTAGGTTCTCATCCATATCTAGTTTTGATGTGAAACTAAATATTGTCATTCACTAGAGCAAGATTACATATATATGTGAGTTTATATAACAACTAGTAAATAAAGTGAAGGGTCTACTCACAACATGGATCCTCTGTCTTTACTAATCAATTCCAGGTTTCGCATTTTTTCTTCCAGACTATGTTTTTTCCTTCCATCTACCTTTAGTTTAGCTGCCATTTTCTGGTTTCAGTTTTGGTTCGAGTGTGTTGTGAAGAAATTTAATAAGTTTGTATACATATTTATAGGTGAAACAATTACTTAAATATGGTTAGCTAGCAGGCTTTATAGGGGTAGTTTTAGACTACTGCACTTTTAATTTTGATTGAAAGAAAAAGAATCCAACTTTCTTAGCATTTATATAGCTTGATAAAAAAGAGTTGTTTAGTCACTTCCATATTTTACCCCCATACAGTCTATACATTACGGCCATGAGTTCATATCAATTTCTTAGCTTAGTAGATAGGGTAGGTTTTAGGCTTTTCCAGGGGATGTAACGGCTGTTGTTGATTGAAGGGATGTAAGGTCTAGTCACTCAAGTGTTTACATCTTTCAGCTAGTAGAAGTCACGACTATGCAGGTGTATGTGTATGAACCAGTGTACCTGCCATGCGCTAAAATGTGATAAAAACTTATGCTTAGCTATTAATAAACTCTTGCTATCAATTCCTATGTAATAGAGAAAGAATAGGTTGTTCTATGATTGGATTGAAAGAATTGTGCTTTTGTTAAGTCACCTTCATTTACCTCTTCTATCTATGTACACTATACATGTGCTAGTGTACAACTATTAGACTGCCTAAAATGCTGGGAATGGAATGAAAGATGGATGGAATGCTTGTTGATTGAGAGAAAGGGCGATGGTGCTGTCTACATCTATATGTAGGAAATGAAAGTCTAGTCCCTTAGCTTGCTATGCACATGGAATTTTTTTTTGTACAGCATATATGCAAATGTTTTTGAATATATTTATACTTTGCAAAGTATATCATGGATTTTCAGTAATTTATAAAACAAATATCCTTCTTATTTAAAAATAAAAATCCAATATTACATTTACATGAATTAAAACAACTGTAAAAATATAAAACAAAACGATACATTATTGTTTTCTGTTTTGTAACAATATATACATTAGCTAAGGATTTTAAATTATTTATAATATTCATTTGGAAATTTTCCTCAATGTTTATTATTCACAATATATTATCTAGATAAATTATTGAAATAAAATAAATTGCATTATGAAATCAGTCAAAGACCGGGACGCTACAATCTACCCCCTTAAAAGAATTTCGTCCTCGAAATTGAAGAGTAGCTAGGAGATTATGGTTATATCTATATATTTAGACTTATATACATATATAGGTCATCCCCTAACAAACAAGGCATCCAAAATACACAACTCATCTACTAAACATTTCACAACAAGCAACACATTTAATACATCAGCAATTAGCTGCTCATGACGACCATTTTCATAACTAGAAATATCTGTTTTTTAAAGTTGGAAAATATTTCCATTTATTATTTATATACCTCTACACTTCAACATTCATCAGATTCTAACTGTAAATCGGTAAGAAAATAATCCTCTATGCACCAACCCCGAAGACCGAAATTAACATCAGATCAATACTCAGAAAACCATTTAACTCAACAAATTTCCAGTTAGATTCCAGCTTCTTAACTCTAGTTAACTTTTCAAATTCCAAATCCAAATTTCAGCTTTTTATTCCAAATCAGTTTCGAAATCACATATCTTGATTTCACTTTATTTCAAAGTCTTTGAATTTTCTAAAGCATCTTGTTATACTTAACAATTTTTTGGCTTGCCTTATTTGTATATATTCTACTTATACAACTAAATTTGGTTCAATATATAACCATTATAATGTTTATAATCCTGTTTGATAATAATAATAACAATCAGCACTTCCAAATATGATAACAATTTTGAAAAATTATTCTATTTATACCAAAATAAAATTTTGGGAAAAATTATTTCATTTACCCATTTTTAAAATAAACTTGTGTCAAATTGTTTTGCTCGAGAGTTTAGAAACACCTGTCGATACAGTTGTACACCTTGCACCGACCAGGATTCATAAACTACTCAACAAACCAATCATCACAATATAAAACAGTTCTTATATCAATTTTCAAATACGCGCTCAAATATATACTCAAACCCGATCAAGGATATTACTAATCCTATCTTTATCGAGCTATGCCACAGAGCCAAAGTTACTATTCAATCTTATGCTCTGATACCAAGTGTAACGACTCGCAAATCCGAACCATTTGGGCTGACTGAATACAATGTACGTCCAACCCGAATTGCACAAAAATACAAATCATTAATAGAAAGAAGTTAGAGGATGAGAATAGAAAGATAGAAAATTAGAATAGAAGAAAATAGATAGAAGATCAAACTGAACAACAACACAAAATCTTATAATCGCTACGAAACAAAATATAATATATAAATATTCACTTTTGAAATACAAATTGTATTTTCACTTACATACATCATTAGAGTACATCATATATACAACACAACGAAAATAAACTCTAAATATCTAACGTTGAAGTCTCTTGCTCCAAGCTCCTCCAGATAAATTTGTAAAATCCTAAACTATTGAACTGCCCGTATAAATTTGGGCACCCAAGAGTTTAGGGAAAACATAGAAAAATAAACTATGGGTTAGTCATGGGACTGATGTGAGTAGACGATTTTTAAATAGCTTGATTAGTAAAGGATATCTCATAAGACCACGCCGTAAAAACGGAACGGGTTTTTCCCTTATGAGAATGCAGAACTATTTGTTTAACTCTCAAAACGTTTTGAAAGAAAAGATAATCATAAGACCGATCCATACATGAACATGGATGGTTTTTATTTTCGATATCCCAAAATATTTTGAAATCAATATCTTATTTTGATATTATAATAATGTCTAAATACAAAAAAATCAATCTAGCGAAACACTTGCATCTCACGCTCCACATATATAGTATACAAACAAAATCGTGGGCGCTTATTGGAGATTAGATTCCGACAATGTCAAGGTATGGAACCACCTGCCTGTAGTGTACCTCTAGAGGGGAATACACTGGGTTCAGCAAGAACGTCTTACAACCCAACCTGCACATGACCGACCACTCATTTCTCTTGAGCGTATCGAATATATTATCACCAAAAATTGGGAGCTACCCACCATTTCTCGAAAGGGACAGCATCGAAAGATTTAATAAGCAAAAGGAATTTCTCTAGAAGGCCATGTTGCAAGTCCGATTTTTGTTATTTTCCGCTTGTGAGGCTTGAGGCTGAGCTTACCCTTGGATATAACACGTCTTCATTCACTTTGAATGCCACATTGTAAAACCCACCAAATCACAAATTTATTTCCCTAAAAATACCATGGGTATAAAGCTAAGAGAAACGAATTCCTCCCCCACCAAATGTAAATATGTTTGAAGAGATCAACTTATGCAATTTATTAGGCATACTCTGTCAGACATTCGTCCATACAAGTTGTTCTGGGACTGAACAAACCGAAGGCACTATCCTATGAATCCATTTTAGGCAATTTCTACCTAGGATCGACAGAATAGCCCTCGCAATATTCCATCTTCAATGGTTTTCAATAATCTCTGACTTGTAACGTATAAATCAAATCGAAGTGGAATTTAGATTCTGGTCTATTCGAAACGACGACGTAAAAGGTCCAGATTTGATAGTCGGTTATTTAACTACCAAATATAAATTAAAATAAACAAATTTATCACCAACGGATCTGCTAAGCCTTACTTAAATAATCTTTAAATATTTCAATATCATATTAACCTTGTATACAAATTTATTTAAAAATATAAGTATTACTTAACTTATAACTTCTTATTAACAAATCGTATGTGATAATCTCATTCTCGAATATCAGTTTCATAATTGAAAACGATATTCAACTGTAATACTCATTCTGAACACAAACCAATACAAATTATCGGATAATGGTGAAATAGATCAAGTTGGGTTATTTTAATTACCTCTCAGACCTTGAGTCAAAATCATTATTATCGTCAAGGTTCGTAGAAGTTCAATATCAAAAATATTCGACAAACCATAAATAGGTAAATCCATTTGATTTCAAATCTTAAACCATTCCAAATAACGTTGTTGTCTGAACCGCCTATCAAGTTAACTTGGTTAATTTAAATATTAAATCAACAGATTTAATCCAAATGATCGACTTGTTTTCCATTTCCCTTTATAAATAAATTTATCTTTAAACTTACTTAATTAAAAGTTTAATTAAGTTAAAAAATCCTTATGGGAATATTTATCCAAAAATACATTACAATTTAGTTGCACCATTATCCTTCCAAATCTATTAAATTAAACATTATCAAGTTTTTAAAACAACCATTTATTAAAACCCCTTCTATTAAATTAACTGAAACAAATTAACTTAATAATCAATTTCCATTTAAAACATTGATTCAAATCAACCCTAAACAACCTGATTAACTGATTATAATTGACCTTTCATTTTTAAATAAATTAATAATATAATTTATTTATTTAAAAAACCTATCTGATTATTTCTTAGAACAAATTAAACTCAATTATCAAACTCGAGTATATTTCTGCGTTATTTTAGAAAAACCGGCTTAGCAGATCCAATGGTATATAACAGTTCAGCTGACATTTAAGTCCTTAACCCAATTTCCACTAACAAACCTGTAAATACAATTCAATATTATCAATTGATAATAACTCAACGACATATATTTCTGATAAAGTATATCAAACTAATATAAAAGCTGAACGGTGTTAATTTATGCTATCAGGGTATTTAAATAATTCAGTCAATATAGTTTATAGTGGAGCAGTGTTATTTCCACTAACCGATGCCAATAAATATATAATTACAATTAATATATTTCTGATGACTTAATCAATCAATTTGTTGAACATTCAATTCAGCGTTTTTCTGCATTTACAGATCATTATTGATCAGTATTATACGTGTTAATATAGTTTATAACTAAATTTATGTTCGATTATACTTAAACGATATTTAGTATAAAAAAATCGTTTTTAATACATTAATTACTTTAAAATTTAATGTTTAAACTTCGATAACTGCATTGAGTGGCTTACACTCATCATCGACCGACTCACCATACATCTCGGTTTCAATTATCCGATCAAATATTATTGATCTAAGTTCATATATACATGCACCCCTATATATATATTTAATCACAAATTAAATTAATTTTTTTTATGGCCTGGCCTACGCCCACACATATGGCCATGTGAGCGCAAAATAAAATGCTGCACCATTTTCTCCACTGGACCGACCCGCCTCTTTCCATTTTTTTGTCCTGCTATAACTCTTTTCCTGATGCTATTTGTACCCATTACTGTGCACCACTTCTGTCAACCTACAAATCGTCAACGGCCATCTGACCCTCACCGCGCCATCACCTATAAGTGCCAACTTCCACCTACATCGTCATCGACTAACTGCGGCAACCCCAAACCCTGTCATCTCCAAATTCATCTATCATCCCATATAAAACGAAATACTGTTTCAGGTGGTTCACCATCTATTCACCTCGTTAAACCCACCCTGAATGTCGTTCGACCTATCACCACGTCCGAACGCCTTCCCATTCGTGCGACCACCCCCTCTCTGGTTCCTAGTACACTCAATCATATGAGGCCCTCACATTCTCCATTTAAAATCCCTACCCAAACTGTTAACCCAAAACCAAAAATCCCTCTTCCGATCAGCTCAGATCATCAGAAACCACCAAAGTTCGTTAGTGCCTCAGACTGACACCCACGATGCTCCCCAAGAAGTGGTTTTTGAAATCATTGACCCTCTTGCAAGAATTAAATTATTATACCCAAACAAAATTTTCAATCTGTTTCCACCACATATATTACTAAGGAAAAACTAAATTTTTGTTCTAAGAAACTGAGTTTTCTAATACTAATACACCCTTATATATAAATTGTTATTTTAGGACGATTGAGTTTTTGAGTTTTAATCCATTTCCCTATCCATTATATATATATATATATATTGATTTGGATGGGTTTATCTTTAAATTAAACTATACCAAATTTTTAACAACTATTGTGTTGAAATTAAAATCTCAAATGTACTAGAAGTCTAGTTATGGAGTTTTCTTCTTCATGACATTTGTTTATCCTAGAAAACAGAGCATTGTTTACATGTTTGCAGGCTTTATGTAATTCCAGATTTATATCTTGCTCACAGGTTTTCTTCACTAGCTTATGCAATTAGTTTTATATATATTTCTAGTTACAGATCTGTAGAAATCATTCCTAGGTTGCACTTGTGAAGACCAAATTGTTTAAGCTCACTACACTCTGATGTATATTGCATCATCATATATGTGTATATATCACAATCAAAGATTCAAATGAAATAGAAAGTCTACTCAACCATAATTATCCATTGGTTTATACATATAGGTTCTGGTGTATTTCATTTCTTGTTTGATTTAATTCATTTCAAGGTTACATCCATTTGAAACGACCCGAACTCCCCCGGTCTCCGAAGAGAAAGAGAAAGAACGGATTGAGTCGAGAACAAGCCACAACAGAACGCAGACGGGAGAACATTTCATTGTATATTACAACAATGCATCATATTACAAGAATATACAGAGTATAAATGAATATGACACAGAAATATCAGAGATTTAAATTACATTTAAATACATAGCAGCGGAAAATAATACAATACACAACTAGAAGAGATATACGGATACAAAGCTTTCCGGATATCATTCCAGCTGTAAACCAGGATCCTGTGAATATAAATCTGCAAAACCAAAACTACTAGCTGCCCGTGTCAAAATAGGGGCACCCAGAGTTTAGGTCAAAACAATAAACTCCAGGTCAGTCATGGGACTGGTGTGAGAACTAAAGCAGTTAATCTTTATTTTTAAAGTTAGGTAAATCAAGGGACCACGCCGTATAACACGGAACGGGTTTCCTCCCAAGAACACCAGTGCATAAAACAACAGCGCAATGCTAAATAAAGAAAAATGAAGCTATTATAAGACCCAGGTCCTATCACACAATGCAACGCAAGCCAGGGGATAGGGTTTTCACCTTATAATAGCCAAGAATGTTTGATACGTTTAAAAGAAATCATTTGATACTATTATAAGTGTATAGTGTATAAAACAACTTCAAATCATAAGTATCAATCATAGGCGGCATGAATGCCTCATACCACTATGTCGCCATATATAGGTTATACAATCAAAATCGCAAAGTCACGTATTTGGAAATTGGGTTTCCATCTATGAACCGAGGCCAGGGATCGTCCTCTACCGATTCGAGACTGTCTAGCCCGAGTCTCAGGCAAGCGCACAGACAAGCCTTGGAGCGACAGGGCCGGTCCACCGATGTGGATTATTATGCCTGAACACTATGTTTCCTCGCCCTTTGGGGCGTAAATGAGCCAACGAATGGCTCCATCGGACCCGGATCGTCCGATCTAACCGAGGCGCCTCGCAACAGCAACAACCACATAGGTGAAAAGTATATAAATGTCAGGGCTGGTAGGTCACTGACACCACCCTAGCTAGAAAGAAACGCATGCCCTCCCTGAGGTCCTCTCCCGTTTTTGGTTCACAACCGGGGTGCGAGGCTCGCGAATTCACGTTACACAAAGCTGTGCCACACAGGCTGTGCTTTGATCATCACTACAAGACTTTGCTTTTCAACTGAAGCCTTGGTCATTTGCATCTTAGCATGCCACACAGGCAAACCACTCTATGCAACCGATATCAGTCACACAGAATGAAATCTAATGTCAAACACACGGTCCATTTACAAGTCCGTTCTGGGTCTGAACGAAACCGGAGGCACCTAGTACCCCACATATCCATCGATCTCCATGTACGTCTGGACGATCACCAACTGTTTCCATCTTCTTGGGTGTACACCCCAATCAAGATCATCAGTAATCACCCAAACAATGTGAAGACCTCCGGTCTTCGACCATCATCTTCATCTTCGACTTATCGTCGTATCAGTTATTCAAAATGGGATAAACCCGGTCTTCCCGAATAACTCGCGTATATTTTAAATAAGTGTTACACAAACACAACATACGCCTCATTTCAATTCATCAGTCACTAACCGTAAATTAACAAGAGAATAATTCCCCAAATATTAACCCCGAAGGCCGAAACCAACATCAGATCAATATCCAGAAAACCATTCTGCTTGGCTAACCGACAGTTAGTTTCTAAATTTCACATTCATAGAGAAAGGTTCCCATTAATTTTATCAAAGATAAGTTCCTTGAATTTATTCTTTAATCTTCTTTTGAATTTCGATTCAACTAGTCGGGGTTAACGAACCTTACCGAAGTAATCATTTGTTTTAATTTCCCAACCCCAACCTATTATTCCCATGAAGTAAAACTGGTCCTACTTCATATCTAACACCACGGTGTTATCGGTAAATTCAATTACCATTTCTCGTTCAAATCTAATTAAAGATTTAACTATCGCCTGGAGCAAAACTGGTGATACTCCATTCTCGATCATTTCAATCTAATTAAAGATTCATTAAAACTCCACTTAGTTTTAATCTGTGACTGGGTTAAAGAATCAGTGTCATTTATAACACGGTTCACGATGAACCCCAAATCACATTACATTTCAATCAGTCCCTAACCGTAAATTAGCAAGTGAGCAATTCCCTAAGTATTAACCCCGAAGGCCGAAACCAACATTAGATCAATACCCAAGAAACCATTCATCTTAACTAACCTCCAATTAGTTTCTCATTTTCTTAACTCCTTTGGGTCTAAGAACAGTATTATTGAAGATACCGGTCACGACAACCCAAAATCGCATTCTATTAATTATCGGGTTAAAGAACGAGTGTTATTTAAAACACCATTCACGATAAACCCAAGAATCAATTCGAATTCAATTCCAATTAAATATTATTTAACTAGTACACTTCATTAAATCTAAGTAAAAGATTTAATCATTTTCTCCACTGGGCTTAAGAACAGTGTTAATGAAGACACCATTCACGACAAACCCAAATCACATTTGATATTAAATACAAGGCTCTGAATAGAAAATATATCGGCTTATATTCAATTCAAATTCTACGACTAACAAATATCTTATTGGAAATAACGATATAAATATATCTTTCAAATTTCCATAACAATATCTGTATAATCATGAAATCCAACATCGAAATATTCCGAAGACAATTTCGATTCAAATCCATTCGAATTCAATTGTTGGAAATTCTGGTTACTTTTAAAACCCCTTTTAAATTCAATTTATTTATTTAAAAATAAATAGAATTATAATTCTAGTTCAAAACTAGTCCATTTCGATAAAAAAATCTATTTTTATCTTTTCAAATATGGAGTTTTTCATCCCAATTCTTCCCAAATCATTTCTTATGATTTTACACAAATTATTGCTATTTTTAATAATTTTATCAAGGCCCGTACAGTCGATTTCCATCAACGGCCATCGAACTGCACTTATAGCGACCTTTTCCAAATTTGATTTGGACATAATTCCAAATCCAACCGTTAGATTTCTAATTTCTAATATTCGTTAGAAAGCTCTTTTCGATACGAACCCAACGGTTCCGGTTTTAGGAGAATCCGACGGTCGGATCTCCCGTAATATCCGTTCGAAGTCAATGGTCGAAATTCGCGAACTGCCGCGGCGCGGCGCGTTCTATTCAGGCCATTATATTATATATATAATATATATAATATATACTTCGTCGATTTCAATTCAAAACGTGCTTTATAAATCGTTTTAAATTCATTTTCAAAACGGTTTTAACTTCATATTCAATTTCAGATCAAAATTGAATATTCCAATATAAATTCGTTTTAAATTCTTTTCAAATCGATTTCAATTCGAACTGATTTCTAATTCAATTTCAGTTCGTTTTCAATTCAACTCAATTTCAATTCGAATTCATTTCTATTCCATTTCAATTCGAATTCGTTTATATTCAATTTCAATTCGAATTTATTTATATCCAATTTAAATTCGAATTCGTTTATATTCAATTTCAATTCGAATTTATTTATATTCAATTCTTTTCAAAATATCAGATTTTGAAATCACTTTCGATATTCATTATAAAATGAATAAAATCGATATAAATATCGTTCACGTCAAAATGGCGTCAATCTAATCAATACGGCTTCATATATTCCTATTTTCAAATATTCCATTTCAAATATTTCTTTTTCAAATCTTTCTATTTTAAAACTGGAATGAGGCCCAATCAATTACCATATAATGTTAATTATATGGATTTTCTACAACACATGTATATGTCAACAACGATGAATAGTCAACCATCATCCAAAGTGCATTCTACACTGTATAAGCATCAAATATAAATATTCAACGCTTATAACAGCCTGTCCATCAATCGATCGACATACAACTAAACAATCGGGATTAGTGTACGTCAAATATCATCCCAATACCCATGTGGGGTTTCAAGCAATCAAACACAGACTTTATTTGTGCAGTTGGGCGATGTGTAAAATTTATCGTCCCAATCAATGTCCTTCAAATAGGTGTACATAAACAAACCGTCCGGTTTGTAAATGAATATTTATTTATTCACATTCACGTTAAAAATTATATTTTTAACGATCAAACTATTTTATTCAACCTATGAATTTTCTATTCGGTTCATTTATTAAATAAAATGTTATCTTTATTTTTCTAACTTATTTTTAGAAAATTTCGGCGGCATAACGGCACGTTACTAGAAACGGGACAAGGCCTAGCCTTATCCCTGGTCTAGTGAAGGCCCACACCATTCACACATCAATCAAATCAATTTCATTTCACCAAACAATTCAATTCAAACCAAATAATCTAACCAACTACACAACCAAACAATTAAACAAACAAGCCATCCATAGTCTGTGGATGATGGGTGTCGGGTGCTACTAAACACCGTCTGCATCCTAGTATATATATATAACTAGAAAAAGAAATTTAAGAGTGAGAAGTTCTCACCGATAGCTATCCAACTTCACGACACTTCATTTATAGAAATCTTCGTCGTTATCGCCTTTTTGTCACCTTCGTTGCCCGTATTCTCTACATATGTAAAAATCGAATTTTTACTTCGCTATTCAATATATAAAAATCGAATTTTTATTATGCTATTCAATATATAAAAATCGAATTTTTACTATGCTATTCAATATATAAAAATCGAATTTTTACTATGCTATTCAATATATAAAAATCGAATTTTTACATTCTTACATATATAAAAACTATATTTCTAACTTACTACTTGAATAAAAATTGTATTTTGAACCTTTCTATCATATAAAAATTATATTTTTATTATCTCTATTTTAGAAAAATCATATCTTTAATATTTCTATTATATAAAAATCACTTCTTTAATATTTCTATAATATAAGCTTCCTCCTAATAAAAAAATATACACTTTTTATTTTACAAAAATTCAGTTTTCAAACATATAAAAACTGAAATTTTTTCTTTCCCTTTAAAACTAATTATTGTAACTAAATAAAAATAAATAACTATATAATTAAAAACTTACAATGGAATAAGGAGGAGGAGGGGGTTTTCTGGTTTCGACGAACAGGAGAGGTGGGGTTCGCTGCGGGGGTAGGCGGCGGGCTGGTGGTCGGGGTGGCGCGGTCTGAGGTGGAGTCGGCGGGGGTGGAGGTGTTCCTGCTGCTGGCGGATCTGCTCGGCGCTGGGGGGCTTAGGGCTGTGGCGGTTTAGGGAAGAGAGGGAGTGAGAGGAGGAGGGGTTCGACGAGGGGAAGGGGCTACGCCCTGACGGCGCGCGGTGGCGGAAGAAGAGGGGGCGGGGCAGGATCGAGATCGGCGGCGGGTTTTTTTCTTTTTTTTTCTTTTTTTGTTTTCTGATTTTTATCGTGGGGGGGCCAGGGTATAGAGGGAAGAAAGGGGGAATATTCAATTATTTAATTACTTTATTTCTTTAAAAAGTAAATTTTTATTTCGACCTCGAAACGAGGCCCACCGCTTGCCGTCCATAGCGTTTTACCCCCATTCCGAACACAATGGGATATGTATCGCAAGCTGATTCGGTCGTTTCGATCTGTTTTCGTCAAAATCAAAATATAACTCTGTATATTGAATTTAAACGCGCATTTCAATTTACTGGGGTCACATACGAACTCTAAAAATTCCATAAAAATATTTTCTAGCTTCGTATTGACGATACGGTCCTAACAAAACTAGTTTCGTCGAATTCTGAGACCGTTTGAAAAATGGCCACTTTCCAGTCGATTAAAATCAACTGAAACTGGTCAAACGCGTTTTCCTTTGCCACGCTCACATATTGATTCGAAAAATTATGAAATTTGGAATATAGCAATAACTTTACATCACGGATCCAACAAAAGTGGTTTCGTCGAAATCCGAGGCCGTTTGCAAAATTTCCATTTTTAAGGGCCTGAATTCCATAGTGACTATTCAGAATTTTCAACTGGACATATCTTTTGATTCCCGCTGTGAAATTTTGAATTTTCGGATTCATTGGAAAGATATTCACAATTAGGTTCCATTATTTTTTGTTTCACTAAAATCCGGTTTGTTTTGCACCCGGTACATTCAATTGAAGTTTGAAATCGAATTATCGAACTACCGCGCCATTTTCAATTCCTTTTATAATTATATATATAATTATTATATTCTAACGACAACGTATATAATATATACGTTCGAATTCTATTCAAAATAAATTTCTCGTCGATATTATTTAAAATAATCTATTTTAAATAATCAAAATTCGCTAAAATAGCCAAAATAAAATTTTTAAACTGGCCCACATTTTCGGGTTGTTACAATCTCCCCCACTTAAAACTTTTCGTCCCCGAAAAGGAACAAAGTCGAAAGTGGTTTGATCAATCAACTCTACATTCGATCTGGCTTCCATTCTCCAACTTTTCAGTTTCTGAAAATTTTCGAATTCTTCAAAAATTTGGCTAACACCCGGAATTTTCGAAAAATTTCGCCATAACCTCCCCTGCACCGGGAGCCACGGGAAAATCCCGAAATTGCCATATAGGTCTTCTGATCTCAAAAAGAAAAAGAAAAAGCCAAGCGGCTCGCCAGTAGGCTCATAAAATCATCATCACCCAAACAAAACAGTAAATTATGTAGTAAACATGTACCTATTTGTCGGGCAACAAATTTTATTCTCTGCTCTAGCCTCCTTGCTATGACCTGTTCAATGTAAGCACATGTATATGCAAGCAAATGCGACCAATTTTCAATATAATTCAATATTTGATTCAAATGAACTAAATGGTTCAAATTTATCAAACAAATAAACAAACAACACAAACATCAATCAATTAGTTGATTATCATTTCAAATGCATAACTTTGATATATAGTCAAAAATCAGATTTTTGATGCCAAATCACAACAATAAGCCCTATCTAGTTTTTGGTTCTCACACCAGTCAATAGGAAATATATATAGAAATCTCACTTTCGTTACTCGAAAATAAATACTGGCGATAGTGCCCCATCACCAGAATTATCCCCGGGCAACTAGAGTATGATTCTATAACTATCCAGTATATTAAAACTTTGAATACACGTTTGCAAGACATATATGCAAAATCTTTATATATCGGATTGTCCGGATCAATATAGAATAAATAATCAAATACGAATAGTTGATTTAAATTTTCAAAACAAAATTTGTTTTCATTTTAAAAATATACTCTTCACACTCGTTCTAGGATACTACTGATCCCATTTCTAACGAGTCATTCCCATTGGATATTGCTAATCCAATATCTGATGAATTCTTTCGTATGGTTCTAATGTGCCTTGTTCTCTAGCTTTGTAAACCAAAGCTCTGATACCACGATGAAACAACCCGAACTCCCCCGGTCTCCGAAGAGAAAGAGAAAGAGAAAGAGAAAGAACGGATTGAGTCGAGAACAAGCCACAACAGAACGCAGACGGGAGAACATTTCATTGTATATTACAACAATGCATCAGATTACAAGAATATACAGAGTATAAATGAATATGACACAGAAATATCATAGATTTAAATTACATTTAAATACATAGCAGTGGAAAATAATACAATACACAACTAGAAGAGATATACGGATACAAAGCTTTCCGGATATCATTCTAGCTGTAAACCAAGATCCTGTGAATATAAATCTGCAAAACCAAAACTACTAGCTGCCCGTGTCAAAATAGGGGCACCCAGAGTTTAGGTCAAAACAATAAACTCCCGGTCAGTCATGGGACTGGTGTGAGAACTAAAGCAGTTAATCTTTATTTTTAAAGTTAGGTAAATCAAGGGACCACGCCGTATAACACGGAACGGGTTTCCTCCCAAGAATACCAGTGCATAAAACAACAGCGCAATGCTAAATAAAGAAAAATGAAGCTATTATAAGACCCAGGTCCTATCACACAATGCAACGCAAGCCGGGGGATAGGGTTTTTACCTTATAATAGCCAAGAATGTTTGATACGTTTAAAAGAAATCATTTGATACTATTATAAGTGTATATTGTATAAAAAAACTTCAAATCATAAGTATCAATCATAGGCGGCATGAATGCCCCATACCACTATGTCGCCATATATAGGTTATATAATCAAAATCGCAAAGTCACGTATTTGGAAATTGGGTTTCCATCTACGAACCGAGGCCAGGGATCGTCCTCTACCGATTCGAGACTGTCTAGCCCGAGTCTCAGGCAAGCGCACAGACAAGCCTTGGAGCGACAGGGCCGGTCCACCGATGTGGATTATTATGCCTGAACACTACGTTTCCCCGCCCTTTGGGGCGTAAATGAGCCAACGAATGGCTCCATCGGACCCAGATCGTCCGATCTAACCGAGGCGCCTCGCAACAGCAACAACCACATAGGTGAAAAGTATATAAATGTCAGGGATGGTAGGTCACTGACACCACCCTAGCTAGAAAGAAACGCATGCCCTCCCTGAGGTCCTCTCCCGTTTTTGGTTCACAACCGGGGTGCGAGGCTCACGAATTCACGTTACACAAAGCTGTTCCACACAGGATGTGCTTTGATCATCACCACAAGACTTTGCTTTTCAACAGAAGCCTTGATCATTTTCATCTTAGCATGCCACACAGGCAAACCACTCTATGCAACCGATATCAGTCAAACAGAATGAAATCCAATGTCAGACACACGGTCCATTTACAAGTCCGTTCTGGGTCTGAACAAAACCGGAGGCACCTAGTACCCCGCATATCCATCGATCTCCATGTACATCTGGACGATCACCAACTGTTTCCATCTTCTTGGGTGTACACCCCAATCAAGATCATCAGTAATCACCCAAACGACGTGAGGACCTCCGGTCTTCGACCATCGTCTTCATCTTCGACATATCGTCGTATTAGTTATTCAGAATGGGATAAACCCGGTCTTCCCGAATAACTCGCGTTTATTTTAAATAAGTGTTACACAAACACAACATACGCCTCATTCCAATTCATCAGTCACTAACCGTAAATTAACAAGAGAATAATTCCCCAAATATTAACCCCGAAGGCCGAAACCAACATCAGATCAATATCCAGAAAACCATTCTGCTTGGCTAACCGACAGTTAGTTTCTAAATTTCACATTCATAGGGAAAGGTTCCCATTAATTTTATCAAAGATAAGTTCCTTGAATTTATTCTTTAATCTTCTTTTGAATTTCGATTCAACTAGTCGGGGTTAACGAACCTTACCGAAGTAATCATTTGTTTTAATTTCCCAACCCCAACCTATTAATCCCATGAAGTAAAACTGGTCCTACTTCATATCTAACACCACGGTGTTATCGGTAAATTCAATTACCATTTCTCGTTCAAATCTAATTAAAGATTTAACTATCGCCTGGAGAAAAACTGGTGATACTCCATTCTCGATCATTTCAATCTAATTAAAGATTCATTAAAACTCCACTTAGTTTTAATCTGTGACTAGGTCAAAGAATCAGTGTCATTTAAAACACGGTTCACGATGAACCCCAAATCACATTACATTTCAATCAGTCCCTAACCGTAAATTATCAAGTGAGCAATTCCCTAAGTATTAACCCCGAAGGCCGAAACCAACATCAGATCAATACCCAAGAAACCATTCATCTTAACTAACCTCCAACTAGTTTCTTATTTTCTTAACTCCTTTGGGTCTAAGAACAATATTATTGAAGATACCGGTCACGACAACCCAAAATCGCATTCTATTAATTATCGGGTTAAAGAACGAGTGTTATTTAAAACACCATTCACGATAAACCCAAAAATCAATTCGAATTCAATTCCAATTAAATATTATTTAACTGGTACACTTCATTAAATCTAAGTAAAAGATTTAATCATTTTCTCCACTGGGCTTAAGAACAGTGTTAATGAAGACACCATTCACGACAAACCCAAATCACATTTGATATTAAATACAAGGCTCTGAATAGAAAATATATCGGCTTATATTCAATATCAAATTCTACGACTAACAAATATCATATTGGAAATAACGATATAAATATATCTTTCAAATTTCTATAACAATATCTGTATAATCACGAAATCCAACATCGAAATATTCCGAAGACATTTTCGATTCAAATCCATTCAAATTCAATTGTTGGAAATTCTGGTTACTTTTAAAACCCTTTTTAAATTCAATTTATTTATTTAAAAATAAATAGAATTATAATTCTAGTTCAAAACTAGTTCATTTCGATAAAAAATCTATTTTTATCTTTTCAAATATGGAGTTTTTCATCCCAATTCTTCCCAAATCATTTCTTATGATTTTACACAAATTATTGCTATTTTTAATAATTTTATCAAGGCCCGTACAGTCGATTTCCATCAACGGCCATCGAACTGCACTTATAGCGACCTTTTCCAAATTTGATTTGGACATAATTCCAAATCCAACCGTTAGATTTCTAATTTCTAATATTCGTTAGAAAGCTCTTTTCGATACAAACCCAACGGTTCCGGTTTTAGGAGAATCCGATGGTGGATCTCCCGTAATATCCGTTCGAAGTCAATGGTCGAAATTCGCGAACTGCCGCGGCGCGGCGCGTTCTATTCAGGCCATTATATTATATATATAATATATGTAATATATACTTCGTCAATTTCAATTCAAAACGTGCTTTATAAATCGTTTTAAATTCATTTTCAAAACGGTTTTAACTTCATATTCAATTTCAAATCAAAATTGAATATTCCAATATAAATTCGTTTTAAATTCTTTTCAAATCGATTTCAATTCGAATTGATTTCTAATTCAATTTCAGTTCGTTTTCAATTCAATTCAATTTCAATTCGAATTCATTTCTATTCCATTTCAATTCGAATTCGTTTATATTCAATTTCAATTCGAATTTATTTATATCCAATTTAAATTCGAATTCGTTTGTATTCAATTTCAATTCGAATTTATTTATATTCAATTCTTTTCAAAATATCAGATTTTGAAATCACTTTCGATATTCATTATAAAATGAATAAAATCGATATAAATATCGTTCACGTCAAAATGGCGTCAATCTAATCAATACGGCTTCATATATTCCTATTTTCAAATATTCCATTTCAAATATTTCTTTTTCAAATCTTTCTATTTTAAAACTGGAATGAGGCCCAATCAATTACCATATAATGTTAATTATATGGATTTTCTACAACACATGTATATGTCAACAACGATGAATAGTCAACCATCATCCAAAGTGCATTCTACACTGTATAAGCATCAAATATAAATATTCAACGCTTATAACAGCCTGTCCATCAATCGATCGACATACAACTAAACAATCGGGATTAGTGTACGTCAAATATCATCCCAATACCCGTGTGGGGTTTCAAGCAATCAAGCACAGATTTTATTTGTGTAGTTGGGCGATGTGTAAAATTTATCGTCCCAATCAATGTCCTTCAAATAGGTGTACATAAACAAACCGTCCGGTTTGTAAATGAATATTTATTTATTCACATTCACGTTAAAATTTATATTTTTAACAATCAAACTATTTTATTCAACCTATGAATTTTCTATTCGGTTCATTTATTAAATAAAATGTTATCTTTATTTTTCTAACTTATTTTTAGAAAATTTCGGCGGCATAACGGCACGATACTAGAAATGGGACAAGGCCTAGCCTTATCCCCGGTCTAGTGAAGGCCCACGCCATTCACACATCAATCAAATCAATTTCATTTCACCAAACAATTCAATTCAAACAAAATAATCTAACCAACTACACAACCAAACAATTAAACAAACAAGCCATCCATGGTCTGTGGATGACGGGTGTCGGGTGCTACTAAACACCGTCTGCATCCTAGTATATATATATAACTAGAAAAAGAAATTTAAGAGTGAGAAGTTCTCACCGATAGCTATCCAACTTCACAACACTTCATTTATAGAAATCTTCGTCGTTATCGCCTTTTTGTCACCTTCGTTGTCCGTATTCTCTACATATGTAAAAATCGAATTTTTACTTCGCTATTCAATATATAAAAATCGAATTTTTACTTCGCTATTCAATATATAAAAATCGAATTTTTATTATGCTATTTAATATATAAAAATCGAATTTTTACTATGTTATTCAATATATAAAAATCGAATTTTTACTATGCTATTCAATATATAAAAATCGAATTTTTACATTCTTACATATATAAAAACTATATTTCTAACTTACTACTTGAATAAAAATTGTATTTTGAACCTTTCTATCATATAAAAATTATATTTTTATTATCTCTATTATAGAAAAATCATATCTTTAATATTTCTATTATATAAAAATCACTTCTTTAATATTTCTATAATATAAGCTTCCTCCTAATAAAAAAAATATACACTTTTTATTTTATAAAAAATCAGTTTTCAAACATATAAAAACTGAAATTTTTTCTTTCCCTTTAAAACTAATTATTGTAACTAAATAAAAATAAATAACTATATAATTAAAAACTTACAATAGAATAAGGAGGAGGAGGGGGTTTTCTGGTTTCGACGAACAGGAGAGGTGGGGTTCGCTGCGGGGGTAGGCGGCGGGCTGGTGGTCGGGGTGGCGCGGTCTGAGGTGGAGTCGGCGGGGGTGGAGGTGTTCCTGCTGCTGGCGGATCTGCTCGGCGCTGGGGGGGCTTAGGGCTGCGGCGGTTTAGGGAAGAGAGGGAGTGATAGGAGGAGGGGTTCGACGAGGGGAAGGGGCTACGCCCTGACGGCGCGCGGTGGCGGAAGAAGAGGGGGCGGGGCAGGATCGAGATCGGCAGCGGGTTTTTTTCTTTTTTTTTTCTTTTTTTGTTTTCTGATTTTTATCGTGGGGGGGGGGGGGGGGGGCAGGGTATAGAGGGAAGAAAGGGGGGAATATTCAATTATTTAGTTACATTATTTCTTTAAAAAGTAACTTTTTATTTCGACCTCGAAACGAGGCCTACCGCCTGCCGTCCATAGCGTTTTACCCCCATTCCGAACACAATGGGATATGTATCGCAAGCTGATTCGGTCGTTTCGATCTGTTTTCGTCAAAATCAACATATAACTCTATATATTGAATTTAAACGCGCATTTCAATTTACTGGGGTCACATACGAACTCTAAAAATTCCATAAAAATATTTTCTAGCTTCGTATTGATGATACGGTCCTTACAAAACTAGTTTCGTCGAATTCTGAGACCGTTTGAAAAATGGCCACTTTCCAGTCGATTAAAATCAACTAAAACTGGTCAAATGCGTTTTCCTTTGCCACGCTCACATATTGATTCGAAAAATTATGAAATTTGGAATCTAGCAATAACTTTACATCACGGATCCAACAAAAGTGGTTTCATCGAAATCCGAGGTCGTTTGCAAAATTTCCATTTTTAAGGGCCTGAATTCCATAGCGACTATTCAGAATTTTCAACTGGACATATCTTTTGATTCCCGCTGTGAAATTTTGAATTTTCGGATTCATTGGAAAGATATTCACAATTAGGTTCCATTATTTTTGGTTTCACTAAAATCCGGTTTGTTTTGCACCCGGTACATTCAATTGAAGTTTGAAATCGAATTATCGAACTACCGCGCCATTTTCAATTCCTTTTATAATTATATATATAATTATTATATTCTAATGACGACGTATATAATATAAATAAATTTCTCGTCGATATTATTTAAAATAATCTATTTAAAATAATCAAAATTCGCTAAAATTGCCAAAATAAAAATTTTAAACTGGCCCAGATTTTCGGGTTGTTACACCATTCTAGTTTTAATCATGGCATAATCCAAAATATATGTTTGCACTATCATACATGTATAAAATGATAAGTAATAGATTACAAATGGGAAATCTGCTCACATTTAGGTATTTCCATTTCTTCATGCTTTTACCCTTTTTTCTTTCATTCACTTATTTTGTTCCTTTCAGTTTTTTTACGAAGTAGCATTGAAAAAATATATATATACATTTTCAGGTTGTCATTTTATGGGAAGATCAAAACATTAAACACACATATGCCAATGTATATAAATAGTATTGATTGGTAATAAAATTCCAAGTGGAAACAAAGTTTACACACTGGCTAATGTTTTCCTCTGTTCTTTCAAACTCGCTTAAGGCTTTGCTAATTACATTTCCAGTTTCATTCCAGATTTCTAACTTGATCTATATATATTAGAAACATATATTCATATCTATATTGCATAATAAATGATAAACACTGGGGCAGTCCAATCACACATATTTTTACTATTTTACACATTGTTTCCATTTCCAGGTTCTCATCCATATCTAGTTTTAACATGAAACTAAATATTGTCAATCACAAGAGCATGATTACATATATATGTGAGTTTATATAACAACTAGTAAATAAAATGAAGGGTTTACTCACAACATGGATCCTCTGTCTTTACTGATCAATTCCAGGTTTCGCATTTTTACTTCCAAGCTTAGTTTTTTGCTTCCATCTACCATTAGCTCGGCTGCCATTTTCTGGTTTCAGTTTTTGTTCGAGTGTGATGTGAAGAAATTTAATAATTTTATGTACATATTTATAGGTGAAACGATCACTTAAATATGGTTAGCTAGCAGGCTTTATAAGGGTAGTTTTAGACTACTGCACTTTCAGTTTTGATTGAAAGAAAATGAAGCCAACTTTCTTAGCTGTTATATAGCTTGATGGAAAAGAATTGTTTGGTCACTTCCATATTTTACCCCATACAGTCTATACATTACGGCCTTGTGTTCACATCAATTGCATAGATTAGTAGATAAGGTAGGTTTTAGGCTTTTCCAGGGGATGTAAGGGTTGTTGTTGATTGAAGGGATGTAAGGTCTGTTCACTCATGTGTTTACATCTTCCAACTAGTAGAAGGCTCGACTATGCAGGTGTATGTGTATGAACCAGTGTACCTGCCATGTGCTAAAATGTGATAAAAATTTATGCTTAGCTATTAAGAAACTTTAGCTATAAATTCCTATGTAGTAGAGAAAGAATAGGTTGTTCTATGATTGGATTGAAAGAATTGTGCTTTTGTTTAATCACCTTCATTTGCCTCTTCTATCTATGTACAACTACACATGTGCTAGTGTACAACTATTAGACTGTCTTAAATGCTGGGAATGGAATGAAAGATGGATGAAATGCTTGTTAATTGAGAGAAAGGGCGATGGTGTTGTCTACATCTATATATAGGAAATGAAAATCTAGTCCCTTAGCTTGCTATGCACATGGGTTTTTTTTGTACAGTATATGTACAAATGCTTTTGAATATATTTATACTTTGCAAAGTATATCTTGTATTTTCAATAATTTATAAAACCAATATCCTTCTTAGTTAAAAATAAAAATCCAATAGTATATTTACATGAATTAAAACAACTACAAAAATATAAAACAAAACGATACATTATTGTTTACTGTTTTGTAACAATATATACATTGGCTAAGGATTTTAAATTATTTATGATATTCATTTAGAAATTTTCCTCAATGTTTATTATTCGCAATATGTTATCTAAATAAATTATTGAAATAAAATAAATTGTATTATGAAATCAGTCAAAGACCGGGACTCTACATCTATAAAGGACATAACAGTTAGGAACAAAATACTTAAAGAGAGACAAGAAAATAGGAAAGAGGAAAGCATAACTGTAATGGCCTGCAAATCCGTACTATCTGAGTTGACTACATACATCACACGTCTAACCCAAATATTACAGAAATACGAATCATTTTTTAGAAGAAAAAGGTAGAAGAAGAACAGAAACAACACAGAATCTCACATCGCAGCGGAACAAAATATAACATACCATAAATTTTGAAATATAAAATTTTAACTGTATAACATACAATTATCAGAGTACAACACTTACAACACAACGAAAATAAAAATACTTTATGTCTAACATTGAAGCCTGCTGCTCCAAGCTCCATTAGATAGATCTGTAAAATCCTAAACTAGTTGACTGCCTGTACAAAGTTGGGCACCCAACAGTTTAGGTAAAACAAAACAAAATAAACTCTGAGTCGGTCATGGTACTGGTATGAGTAAACAATTTAAATGTTTGAGAAAATAAACAATATCTCATAAGACCATGCTGTATAACACGGAATGGGTTTTCCTTATTAGAATACAAAGCAATTGTTTTAACTTTCAAAAATCCTTTTGAAAGAAACGATAATCTTTATATCAAAACTCTTTTGATATTATACTAGTGTCTAAATCTAATAAATAACAATCTAGTGGAACGTTTGCATCTCACGTTCCATATATATATATATATATATATATATAATACACAATCAAAACCGCGAGCACTTATTAGGTAATGAATTTCAAAATATGACAAGGTATGGAACCACCTTCCGACAGTGTATCTCTAGAGGAGAATACACTAAGTTCAACAAGAACATCTTGTAACCCGGCCACACATGACCGACCACTCATTTTGCTTAAGTGTATCAAATGTATATCACCAACGGTTGGGATCAGCAACCATTTCCCGAATGGGACAACATTGAATAGAATAAAGAATGAAATGAATTTCCCTAGATAGGTGATAATACACCCTGATTGGGAGCTACCCACTTAGCCATGGTGCATGCCCGATTTTTGTCATTTCCCGGTTGTTGAGGCCTGAGGCTACACCATTCCTTATCATTCATTGATAGCACAATCACTTTGAATGCCACATTGTCAAATCCGTTAATAACTAATAGATTTGCACAAATATATTCTGGATATTATGCTAAGAGAATAAATTCTCCGCCACCATATATATTTATACAGACCAACATGTGTGATCATTGGAAATACTCCGTCAGACATTCGTCTATACACTTCATTCTGGGACTAAACGAAACTGAAGGCATAATTTCTATTAATAGAAAAAGCCCTTGCACTTTACTCCATCTTCGATTTCTTTATAAATAATGATTCGCAATGCTACTGCCAATACGGAGTGGTTCTCGGATAATAATCCAACCGGTCTCTCCTTATTGACAACGATATTGGCAAATACATCGATAGTTGGTTATTTAACTATCGAAGAAAAACAAACATTCGTCCACAGCATCAAGCAAATCCCGGGCCCCTTAATTAATATTTCATTAATTAAATCACTTCTCTATTTCCTTATCAATATTTGTTAACCAACTATTTTCAATAATCATCTTGGCTTCTTATGCTGTTTGGAAAACATTTCCATATATCGCCTTCTTTTATTTTCTGTGCTTAGAAAATATCTTCTATTTATAATTGGAGAACATTCCAATTAATTATCTCCTTCACGCCCGTTCATTTCTACACTCAGGAAATATTTATTTATATTATTTCCAAAATTCCACTTACTTGGGTCAAAACGAATGTTGTGTAAAACATTGTTACGAACAATCCAAAATACTGCATTCAACTAACTCTTATTCAAACATTTCTCTTTGAGACTGGATCTTGCTATTATCAGTTAAAAATGAAATCAATCAAGTTAGGGTATAACTACCTCTCAGACCTTGACTAAAAACATCCTTAACTTCAAAACGGACAAGACCACTTACCTCGAATAATCAACATCGTAAAAACCAATTATTCATTTTCAAACCCGTATACGTTTCTCTTTCTAATTTTACCAGATTTAATTATAGATTTCCTTTTTGTTTATAATATTCTATTTTTAAGTTAGTTTCCTTAACGGATTATATATATATATATATATCGATACATTGATTTCTAACTATCAATTTTTCTTAAAAATATTCTAACTCCTTAAATTTTCAGAAAATTTTGCCATAACATCCTTTGTACGGGTCACTCAGTACAACTACAAAACGCCTCTTTATTCCCTTTCCATTCAAAAAGAAAATTAAAAAGCCAAGCGGCTTGCCGATTCAGCCCATAAAATCTCATATGGACTTTAAACATGTACTTTTTGTTGGGCACTAAATTTATTAACTTCATTATCTTCATTCCATACCTGTCTAACCCATATACGTCCATTCCCAATTTATTCTAACTCATTCTAGTTATGTTAATTCAGTTTTCTAATTAATACTCTAATTAGTTCTTTTGCCTATTCCACTTTTTAATAGAATATATCACGTTCATATACTATTTTTAATTTGGTTATAAACCAATCAAATTCCATTTTTATTATTCAAGTTTCATATTCGATTTCGAATATAAATTTATAAACCCAATTTACTTATCCAAATCCCAATTTAAATTCAAACTCCATTAACTAATTATTCTTCAAACTAGTTGATTCTATTAAATAATTAACAAAATATGATTTTTGTCTCAAAAATCATTTCATTACTCCACTTGAGTTCAGATATATTTTATAACTCAAATCTGGATTTTTCTAATGAAGATTCGGATTTTATTTGCTTAAAATCCTTTTATTTATTTAAATAAACTGTTATTGTTTAATGATGGTTATGGCGCTGTTTTTCTGAAAATTTGATTTTGACATAACTCAAAATCCATACGACGAAATCTAGATTTTTATCTTTCATTTGAAAACTATTATCAAATCGGTCTTGATGATTCTTGTTTCAAAGAATTCCGACTTAAATTGAGTCTTATATACTCAATTGAAGTTCGAAACGCCAATTTACGAACTGTTGTGCTGCGGTGAGTTCATTTTAATTATATTTATATTTAAACGTTTAAACTTCGTTTATAATAAATTTCAACTCCATTCTAATATATTTTAATATATATATATTTATATATTAAACCAATTTTCCCAATCAAACTTAAATATTTTGATTATCCCTAGTCACCTATTATTTCAGCACTTAGTTATAAATTCAATCACAACTCCATTTTTAATATAAATTTCCAATTCCATAAGGAATAAATTACTTTATAAAATTTGATGAAATCGAATTCCCAATATAATTTCTTAGACTTATCTCAATTCATTTTTATATTCTGAATATCGAAATTCTTCCCCTTTCTGAAACGAGTTTCCAGTTCATGGTTAAATTCATATTTGAATTTAAATCTCTAAATTATCAAATGATAATTTATTTTCCTTAATTTATAAATGTTGTTTATAAATTTACGTCCTTTTTTAATTATTAAAACATGTTTCCATTTCGATTCCATTTCAAATTATTATTTTTAATTCATGCTTGAATTTAGACCCTTAAATTATCTAATGATAATTTATTTCACTAGATTTATAAATATCGTTTATAAATCCAACTTCCTTGTTTTATATAATAAAATCAGTTTCCATTTCAAAATCTGTTTGAAAACCAAAATTTTATTTTGGAATATTCTATTTAGTTTGACTTATATATATAAAACACATAATTTATTTTCATATTTAATTTTAGTTCTATCTCATACAATTCTAATTCTTTCCTAAAAAAAATATTTTATTTAATTAAATTCGATCTAATCGAATTCAAATCGTAAATCCATACGGATTTATTTTTAGTTAAATTTACATTCTGAACATCAGAATAAATTTTGTCATTTACATCTTTAAAATGATTCCCCATTCCTATTTTTAAACTCACATTTGAATTTAAATATTCAAAGTATCAAATGATAATTTTTCCACTTTATTTATAAACATTGTTTATAAATTTTCTTCCTTGTTTTATACATTGAACAAGTTCTATTTCAAAACCATTTGAAACCAAATTTCTATATTTGGAATATTTTATTTATAATAAATTATATATATATATGTATATATATATATATAGTGAATTTATTTTCATATTTAAAATTTAAACTTCTATTTAATACAATCTAAATATTTTCCTTTTTCTAAAAATATTTATTTAAATCAATTCGATCTAATCGAATTCAAATCATAAATCCATACGGATTTATTTTAATTCAATTCTCATTCCAACCATTGGAATAATTTCCTCGTTCCTTATTAACATGATTCCCAATCCTCAATTTAAATTCAATTTTGAATTTAAATATTTAAATTATCCAAATGATATTTTTTCCATTTCAGTTATAAACAATGTTTTTAAATTCACTTTAATTCTCTGCATTATCCAATGAAAATATTTCCATTTTATTTATAAACACCATTTATAATTTTACTTCAATTTCCTGCGTTATTTAATTTATAAACATCGTTTATAAATTCATCACTTCAATTTCCTGTATTATTTAATTTATAAACATCATTTATATATTCAAAACTTGTTTTATTTATACAAAACAAGTTACTATTTCTAGTCCTTTTGAAATTAGAATTCTATTTTTAGAAAAATAGATTTCCCTTTTAAATCTCAAAATATCCTTTTTACATTATTTTTATAAATCAATATTCAGGCCTCGGTGATATTTAAACGTCCCAAAACACTCAGTAATCAATCACAGGTTTTCTAACACATCATATATGATAATATATATGAAACAAACAAATAATAATATTTTTGGCGAATATAGTTGGATCCCTCCTACCTATTTTCCTGCATCCACTAACGTTAACCAACATAAATAATACCCATCCTGCTTTGAGGTAGAATATCGCGGTATAGAAGGTCATCCACTATCACAGGATGAGGCGTATAGGGTCATCCGCTAATGATACAGCGGGCATCCGCTAATGATACTGCGGGAACTATCCAATCATCAATATATATATATATATATAACCATAACCACCAATCCTAAGTAACTAATATATATTTAATAGCTACAAAAATATTTTAGTGCATGCAAACAACCAATAACTATTTTTAACAATAAAATAAATGTTTGAGTGAGATTTACTCACCATGATTATTATTTTTGCGCTGAACATCCACTGAAACATATTATATAAATTTCACAGCCATTTCTCCATACGTCTGTTTTATAATGTAAAACAATAATAATATTTCAGTTATCGAATTAAACTAATTTAATTAAATTAATTACTCATGTGTAAAATAAATTCCAATTTAAATCTTAATTTCATACTTAAACGGTTAGTCTACAAACTTTATTTCTTTACTAAAAAAATTTCTTTAATCAGTTGCCCATTTATATAAATCAATCTCCTTATTAACTTTAAATAAAAAATACCTTAAATCGCCATTTACTCCTAACTTATTCCACTTTACGCTCCATCATCATCGAGGGCCGGAAACCCACATCTACCATTTGCCGAAACTTCCCTGGTCCATGTTGATAGCCCCAAATGCCAAGCACAACCAAAATTGTTGTTGTTCCTTACCTCCAGTAGTAACTATTGCAGTCATTCAGACTTTGAAATTCGAAATCATGACCTATGGCACTGTTCATCTCATTACTTCGCCTTCTGACACTTACACGCATCAGGTCAGATTAGACCTCAATGCCCATGCACCCATCAAACAGAGTTCGGACCTCTCAATTACCAGGAAAACAAAATCCTCGCTTCATGCAACACCAAAAATTGTGTCCTAGCCATCGTTGTACGAGATCGAGTATTTGATTATTGTATCGAACCTCAAATCGAGGTTATCAGAGTGACATTCTCTGACTCACATTCGCATACCCCTAAACAAAACCCAAGTCTTCACGACTTCCACTCCCATTATCGCGCGCCTTCCCCAAATCGCCAGTGCTCCAATCGATGTCGTGTTTCAAGATTTGTTGTGGCCTTCTATCTATATTTCCAATTCGATTTCTATTAGAAAAAGGGACAGTTTTAGGTTTATGGGAAAATTATAATGGATTGGGGAAAGGTGGCTTCGGATTTTCATCTGAGCACCAAAAAAATAGAAAGGTAATTAAATAGGGTGCTCGTGTTTATACAGGTGAGAAGGAAACATAACGTACCACCATTTCACTTCATTGTTTTACTTAGTTGTGAAGAAAAGGGACATATCGTACGCGATTAGAAAGAAGGCAGGAAGCTAGTTCGGTAGGTATGAAGTGTACTTAGCTTAGGAATGAAGGAATTTATTTATTTTTATTTTATTTTATTTTAGTTTGGTTAGAACTGGTATCCTTTAATTTAAATTATCACGTTGATTTCAACTCTTATTTGAACCCAATAATTGGCCTTCCTAGGATTAAACCACTATTCTAACCACCTTGGGATAGGTTTCAAAGCCTTATTCGATCATATGGAGAAGATATTAATTTAAATAAATATAAATTAAATTAAAAAAATTAATTCTTTGATAATAAATTATTATTATCGTCGATTCTATCCAATTAGAATTTATATTAATTAACTGAATCAATTTCAATATAGTTTAAATATTCGAAATCAATTAAATTTCAAATTACGATAATTCGATATATTCTAAATAAATTTATATTCGATTATTAAATCGATAACTCAATATAAAAATTCTTTTATATTATTAATTCAATATTAAAACTATATTAAATATTTAAAATTAATCGACCAAAAATCTGGGTCGTTACAAGAATACCATAAGCAGTTGCTCGACCAAGGCTTGACAACTTCGGGGGGAATCAAATGAGGAGTCGACACCGGAAAAAGCAGAAGAAGAAATAACTTAGCCAAATAATTCATCGAATTTATCATCATTAGTGGGACTGGTAAAATCACAGGGGGCAATGTACTCAGAGGAAGAAGAGAAACCCATCGCGTGATACAACTCATTGGAGACTTTGGAAGACCCAACGCAATGAGTGTTCGAACCAGAAAACTTCATTGGAGAAGTAATCTTCGGGATATCGAGAACTACATCAGAATGAGCAGTTAAGCCCCCCACACCTTTAGGCCTCTTCGGTGGGGAATCCTCTAAGTCTTCCTCCAAAAGTTTCCTCTTTACATTTTTTCTAGATTTTAATAATGCATCCTTGAGTGAACAAACCCCAACTCTCGGAACCAAGGAAACGGAACTAGTCTTACTGGACTCAGTACAAGTAGCTTTAAAACACACAGTGAGAAATAATAAAGAGAAAGTACAATTTCGTCTTAAAGATAAGAAAAGGCATACCTGAGTTGTCAAGGGATAAAGGAATATTGGAAGAGAAAGGATCATCTCTCCCCAATGACAAAAAGGGATCCCCTTGCTAAGTAGAACCAAAGGCGGTTGCCCAATGATGAAATGACCAGCTGGCAATAAAGAATGCCTCTAAAGGACAGAAGAAGTGAGCAGCAGAGTCCGATTACTGAATTTTCCAAAGGCAACACCCAGGGCATCAATTAGCTCCTTAACCACGAAACTTGGTAATTTGGGAACAACATCCGCGAAGAGGAAGACATGATTTAAAAAAAACTATTCGGGTGTGCATGCTTAAGGTACGAAAACTGGCGATGATGGCCGAGGGGCATCAGACGAAGAAAATTTGATTCTCCCAATCTTTGAACGTTGTCGTTCCTTCGGACATTAGTTTCTTTGTAGGATTTGCACGAAAAATCTGAGGATTGGCGTTATAAGTTTGAAAGGACGAACTAAGTAGCCGAGAGTGGAAGGACTTAGAGAACCATTACCCTATTCTAAAGACAAAAGTTCTAAGCCCAATAGGTAGGTGTAGGTGTTGGGAGAGAACTAAATAGGAGAAATCCCCAAGTGTTGTAGGTAACGATGAAGGAAATTCAGAAAAATAATAAAACCTCCATGCCAAATATAAACTACAGAAAAAGCAAAATAACCCTATGGAGGATAGGAAATGTTGTCCTTTTCACAAGGAAGGAATGCATCAACACCGAAAATCCTGGAGGATAGCATTTACTTGCTCTTGAGACAAAATCAAGGAATGCTTCTCAACAGCGCTAACTTTCCTAAAGGTAGAGAAATCGTTTGGCAGAGGGCCATTCATCAAGTGTGAAAGAAATGTACTTTCCCATAATACCAGGTATGATCCGTTAAATTTTTATGCAATAAAGTAAGATCAATATCCAAAAGAGTATGAATTTTATTATTCTACATAAAACCCACTAATAGAAAAATGAAAACGCTAATTTAAGCTTTCAAACTTGAAGTTGTCCACCCAAAACTGGTAGTGAAGAAACTAAAAGTATGGATATCTTACCGATATGAATATCTAAATAGCTGATACTTGAGAAAAAAATTCCAGGAAATGACAAGGGAAAGGAAGGAGCCAATAAGGAGGGGGTATATATACTGGAAGAGAGAGATAGCAAATCCGCTTAAAAGTTTAACTTGAAAAGTCGAAAATACCCCTTCACTAGGGGGCAAATGTTACTACCAAAATTAACTCCGATACTGGCTAATGGTGAAAGATTATCATACGAACACAAGCACAGAGGAATTCTCCGAAAGCAAAGGCCAAACACTAGAGAAAACTCAAAAGCTACTGAATACCGACAGGATCCATCCAGTAGGGTATATCCGGCTGGGTCTATGCAGCAGGGGGTCCTATAGCGAAAGGTTATCTATGTCAAAATCTAAGAAAGAGGGAGGCAAGAGCTCTGCTAATCAAAACCCAAAAAGACGGAAACCTGCTCAATAACAACACATTAGGAAATAAAGAGATATAAAGATACCATACTTAAAACAAAAAGAGATTATCCAGAACCAGCTTCTGAAACATCTACAGTATAACTATCGGAAGGTCACTTTGATAGATGACAAGCGGATCACATGAAGCCATCTTCCAAAAGACCAGGCTACACACGAAGGATTCACCGGGAGGCAAACCGACACCCCAGAAGGGATACAAGCTGTCCATACTAATCCGCCTAGTGCCGACACTGACCAGGGTTCCGAACCGACATCTATCTACGTATATCGTGAGGACAATCTCCTCAAAGCATTCATGAGAAAACTGGAAGCCTACATCTGGAAGCCACTACCGAGAGCAGGAATTCCTTCCGAAAGCCATTTACGTCGACAAGCTCATATCAATCTTGAAGAAGCCCTAACTGACCGGGACCCTCACTCCAGAAGCAGTATTCAGCACCGTAAAGGCGGCCGAAAGCTAAACATCTGAGACCAAGGAGAAAAGTGGCCGACAAGGCTTCTACAAGCCCAATGGCCCAACAGCAGAACGGGCCCTGAATTCTCTATAAATAAGACACCAGGGTCACATTTTGGGGACGATTTTTCTCATTCTTATTATTGTATTCTTTTTCTTTAGAGTAAACCCTAATTCTCAAACGATTTGGGGATTTCTTCTATCCTACTCATGTATTCTAAATCAAATATCAATAAAGGGTGGATCAATACTTATAGTATTTATCTATGGGTTTGTTATAAGATTTCTTAGTTATTGTTGCCGCAACGTACTGTTTGCTTCCTATGTATATATAAGTCTCTATCCTAACCTTTCTGTATGCCAAGTGAAACACACTTCTTCCTACAAATTTAAACTCTTCCGCAAGCTCAGTGCAGAGCCCCTCTCTACAAGATGTTAAGTTATTTTGCTGAGGGTTGCTCTTAGGAATCCTTAATCCCAAGATAATTATTAGTTCTCGAATCACTTATGCGTGATACTCACCCCATTAAGGGAAGAGTAACTATTCTTTCGGATTCTAAATCTTGATATCTAAAAGAAGGTGAACTAACTAACACTTGGAAGGCTAAACAACCTATTTTTTCCCTAGGCCCACTTTGATAGACCTTTCTCCGATGTTGACGAAAAATATTGTTAACACTACTCATTCTTGTACAATTTTAGTTATCGACTAATATATGATTACCCTCCATTTGAAAACAAAACACACTTAATCCACACACACAATCAAGAGAGTAATATTGGTCTCTCATTCCTACTCTAAATGAGAAATCAACACACTCATAGATCAATTATAGCTCCTAAACCATCGTAACTCTCATAGGATTCCTAATGACATCCTACCCGAGAAGTCATGAACCCATCATTTTAATTTTCTCTTAGAAAAGTGAAGTTCCATCTAGTGATGTATTCTTAGCACCTACAGCACAACCAACAAAATATGTTTACTCATTAGTTGACCCAAACGGCCCAACCAACCAATAAAGATCAAAGCAAAGTATAAAATGCTATAATCGGCATATACTGACCAATCACTCTCGGTAAAATCACCTCATGATTCCCAATTGAAATAACATCCATAACTATATTGATACGAAACTCGACTCAAACATGGTGGCAATCTGATCACCACATTGAATGTGTCTAGATACACACAAGCTGCAAGCTTAGGTAATGACTCGCTACTAAAGTTCTATCTCAACCCGCTTTCATCTAATCATAAGCAACTCGCTACTAAAGAGCTAAGTCTGATCCCACAATCGCTAAATCGAAGATGACTCACTACCAAAAAGTTTGTCCTAACCCACTATCGTCACCAACAACCTCTCACTACCTCCGTGTTCTCCTAGTATTTGAACTTTTGGACTTAAAGATTAAGTCTAGTCAAGCTCAACAATCAACAAGCAACCAATTTAGCAAACACACAACCATAATGCGATGAATTTAAGTTTAGACGAACCATGTATACTGCCAAGTATAAATTAACTATGTCATAACATACTATATCTCGAGGCCCGAAATTAATCGCTATGGATGCTGCAGTCACCCATAGTATTATGTTCTAACGACCAATCACGGGATGTTACACACATATATAATCTAACAAAACCCTCAACAAGGTAAGTAGCAATCAAGCGAGAAATCAATTCACGAGTCCTAATCTCATTCAGTCCATCGAATCGCAAGATAAAATGGAATGATGAAACCTCAACGCCAAACTAAAATAAGAATGGAAACACCATTAATGGAAATATATACCAAATGATGACATTGCTAGTTCCGACTTCCTCGAAGATGCACTCGACAGAACTAGAACGACAATCAATACATTTATATCCATGAATTTTCCCGATGAAGTACGACAAACTTCTATATTAGGCACAAGCTCGAACATCGCAATCTTACTTGATTGATTCCTCCAAATATCGTTCCCTCGAAATGAATTAATCACCCTCTAAGTCGATCACTCAACCCAAGTACAAACTCTAGACTTTGGAGTGATAATAGAGAGGATTACCTTACTCTGATATCACATCAAATTTAGTCATACCCTCCGACAAAGACATATCGCCTAAATCCGTGTATAGACTTCGAGAACCCAAACTATAACAACCCCCGAACAATTCAGGCTCAACCTTGGAGTCTCTTAAAAGTAAACTCCTGATTCATTCAATTCTAATTCTAAGTGGAAACCCTTGCAAAGACACAAACATCTCTCACACTAGAACAATCAATTCCGTTCGAAGGAATGGTTTGCCACATTGATACATAAGTATCCAGACAACGCTTCATAGCCAACTCACAGCACTTGTGACAAAACTAATTTGAGATATTAGGGCGTCCCACATAATGGATCGTATCATTATTGAAAACAAAAAATGAAAATCGAGGCTAGTAGTTCTTGATTTTACCCGAGTCTCAACTCTGAAAATGGAGTAACTAGAAGTATTTCTCATTTACTATATCGTCTCGAATAAGTGTTCATGAAGATCAGTAGCTAATAGAGAAAACTATTCCAATGGCACTCATGTGCAAAACAGCCTATAATATAGACACTATTAATATACGAATTTAAAAACAAAATTTATACAAATATGTATTCTCACGTATATATTAACTCACAGATTCGATACGGCTTAGGTTAAACAACACAACCTAAGCTCTGGTACCAAATGTGACAACTCGCCATAAACTACCAGTGCTTATAACTAACTATTTACTAAAAAACAATAGTTCAATGTAAAGCGATCATCAAGAGAAAGAGATAATGGAAAGGAAGAGAAAAGGAAAGAAAACAAGGAAATAAAGGAAAAGAGAAAGAAGAGAACATAATATAGACACAATCACAAAACATGTCGTATATCTCACAGCGCATCAGATAACATATAATAATCAATCACAGACATAAAATAGGTGATACATTAATAATTATATAAACCAGATAATCAAAGTATACATGCTCTACGTTTATACAGAACAGTAGTATAGTTTATACATGAGATGAATAAACTCAACTGATAAATTATCTCTAACAAGAATACATAACACTATCAGGGCTCCACAGTGCTACATAGCAAAATAAACAATAAGGTACACGTATAAATATATAAAACGTTGCCTCATGCGAATCCACCTATGCAACTTCGAATAATAATAGTACCTGTCACTTGATCTGTTCATCAGCATTGTCGATAAGCACCCAAGGTAATAAGAGGAAAGTAAAACCTTAGGTCAGAAAAAAGTCTGGTGTGAGCGATAACAAATCTCAAAATACTATAAAAGTCGTAATAGTATATACGACATAGAGGGTATGGAGAATCATACCTGCCCTGCCCCTGTGTCCACAAAGTTAGTGCATAACATTCGATATATGCTACACTATGATAAACATCATAAAAAAAGGTGTGATAGATGTCTATGTACTAAATGGTGATAAATGAGTAAACATCCATAGCATCCATCAATCATCCTCACATTCACTCACTAAGTTCGTTGAGTACACGATACTCAACACTTTGGTCACCAAATCCATTGAGACACTAGCAGTCCCTAATACAATAGCCTCTACCAAACTACTGTATATCCTACTGCACTAGACTATAGCGGATAACCCTGTCCAGTCTATTCTGCAACTAGCAATGTGGTATGGGCTAATCAGTCCATATTGTAACTGGCACGGTTCCATCTCTGTTCCCCTCTCTCAAAGGTGTACCAAAATAATGAATACCAATAACTCTGCACACGTTCTCCACAGAATAATCCATCTTAAAGCTCTGTATAAGACTCGCCTCTTAAGTCGATCGACAGTGTGTTATCCTCGGCGAACTGCACTGCCGTGAGACCTCATTAACTGCCCTCCAAATCCTAGGAACCACGTGTCATCCCGTCGTCATATGACAGTAATCTATAGACTTAATATCGTCCTTCCTACATCTCAGAGAAAACTATGCATCACAGTAACTTTTCTCCCTAACCTGGAATCATCGTCATTGAATGACGAATAACCGCATAGTAGCACCACATCCTCGTCTCAAGCCAAAGATAATAATCAAAGATCCATTTTGTCGAAACCATTATCGAATGAACCATCATATCTTGATCCTCAAATTCGCATCGTCATCGATGCCAAGTTTAATACAATAGCAGTAATCGATATCGACCACTTCATAGTAATCCATAGCGACTACCTAGATCACCTATTTAGCACAGTTGGTTAAATATGCACCCAAGGAAAACATCCAGCATTCATTCCAAAATTCAGCTCATCGCCAAGAAGAAATGTCGCGCTATGAAGAGCTACTTCCTATGAGTCCACAATCAAATTTTCCCTTCTTCATGTCGTCACCAACTCCGGATCGGCATCGCCAATCATGATTTGGATGCTAGTTGAACTGGGAACTGGCTTGACTACCGAACTAGACTTCGATTCATATATCGATCCGAATTCAGATCGGTCATGTCGTTCAAGACGTGGTTCGATATGTCGAACCGGGACTTGCTGTTTCTTTTGACATCTTTGCTCCATCCAAGTCTTCAGACCTGTTGCTGAGGTTCAATGATGCTCTATCCTCAAATTCATCTATGCGCTATTAAGGTCCTTTGAGAATTTACCTCATCCATCAAGTCCATCATCTTTGTATGTTCAGTAAAAAATACATTGATATGTGCATTTGATCTATAAGCACCCCCAAACTCTAAAGAATGAGATTTCCTAATGTTGAATAGCCTACGAACGACATTTTAATCTATACTAAGCAAACAACTCAATCATTCAACCAATAGTTAAAAAAATTCCTAAACAAGCATACAAGCATCCATAATAGTGATAATAAATAAAATATCACCTATCTACGACAATAAAAATGAAATATATGCCTAAGTAGTCTAAATCTAGCATATGGTCAAAACAGTGCGCATTAACGCATAAACGATTAAATAGTGCGCAACTAGGTAATGTATAATAGTGGGTAAAACTACTTAAACCACTTTCTAATATTTTTATTAATGATTTCGAGGTTCAACTATCCTAAACCTTATGTTTTATAATCACAAGTTGTTTAAAACGTCAAATTTATACTATACGAACAATAACAGTTCAGTGAGAGACAATATCACTCAACTTACCCAAATCATCCAAACCAACTCTAAAATGTAGAGCTTGTCAAAACGTGTCCAATGCAAAAAAACCACATCCAAATCTCCCTTAACCCCTTCATACCAAATGTCACCCCTGTATACTTTCCATGCCACTACCGTGCACTATTAAGAGTGGTACAGACTTCCGCTTAATGGAATTCAAAGTTGATCACATAGTTTCAATCCTTGTCAAGAACCCGACATGCCAACATCCAGCGCTCGAACTCTGCCTCCTCCAGTCAAAATGTAACTTTGCCTATCCACTACCGGAATTCACAAGTTATATAAATGTCGCACCACCCTACAGCTAGCCGAACCACACCAAACTTCTTCCCTTGGCCAAGCATAATCCTAGTCTCTGTTTTCCTCAACTTCCACCATGGTTAGACAAAATCGAAAATCTAGCTAGTAAGAAGTGAAATTTATGGTCATTGATCGTGGATAGAAAAACAAAGGAGGTAACTCTCATCTCTATGAACTCAAAGAGAAAAGAATCATTATTTATCATTGAGTAAAATTACTTAAACCACTTTCTAACATAAATTCAGAGACAAAAACATAGGCGACCATAAACGAGAGGGAAAATGAAGCTATAGTAACCTGATAAAAAAAAATTGGGGTAAGAAGATAATAATTATATTTATAATATTAGTTTGTTCACTAATAGGCCCAAAAACCCGAAAACTCCAATTGACACGTGCTGCCCACCATCATCTATGTACAAGTATCATCTGAAAACAATGGGAATAGTTTTGGGACCCAATTCGATCATATGTCAAAGTTAGCCTTTAAAATTTGAATTATACAATGTTAGTCCTCAAAGAAATTGACATACGTTTTATTTACGTACGGCCGAACGGTACATCCAATCACTACGAAACTTGACAATGTGCAACAGCTCTCTGCTAAGATTCCAAAAATATGAATTTCACGCAATCCAACATTATGTTCCTGGAATGATTATTTACACGTATTTCGAGATAGATATGACCACTGACTGTTCCAAACTCAAAATATAGCAATCCAAGTACTCATTTTCCATTTAACAAATAATATGAACTCAATGGAACTAGTCCCAAGTCCTGGTTCGATCGTTCATGGTTCCCATTTTGGAATGAAATAATTAATTAACAATCAATATTTAAATAAAATATATAAATATCCTGTAATGACCCAAAATTTTTAATCGTCTAATAAAACACTTAAAAATGATTTTAAATGTTGATTTGAAATTTAAATGACTTAAATTCAATGGCTTTGAAATTTTTATTAATATATATAATAATTTAATTCTGAAATAGTCGGAGTTAGTTGTTTTTCAAAATAGCGTGTATTGGTAATATAAAAAGGATTTAATCAAGTTCGGATTGAATTATAGTAACGATTTCATCTATTAAACGACGTTTGGATGTATAGTTTATAATTTAATTATAAAACTAGCTGCAGCATCATGGTAGTTCGTAATATTACGTTTTGAACTTTAAATGAATGTACAGGATCCAATATAAGTCAGATTTCATTGAAACAAGAAATGTCCGATCTATTGGATAATAATTTTGAAATAAAAGAGATGAGTTTTCATATTTTAGATTTTGATTTATGTCCAAATCATATTTTCAAATGATCGACTAAATCATAATGATTTTATTAATAAAATTAAAGGGGTTTAAATATATTGTATATCGATTTGGCTTGAAATTCAACCCAAAGTAATTTATTCTGAAATTATATGATATTCTGCTCGAATATGTTCGATAACAATAATTTATTATTATTATTATTTTTTGAAAGGTAAGCGCAAACATTTTATTTCACAACAAGAAATTACAAAACTGTCTACATAAACAAACTATAACCCACTCATATGAAAGTATGTTTCCAATATGAACCAAACAGAGAAAACTTAAATTCCTCAAAAATTTATTATTATTATATTGAGGTATTTTAAAATTGATTTATATTAATATAATTTAGAACTTTAAAAAGAGCTATTATTCAAACGACCCCGAATTTCAACGAAATGAATTTTATTAAATCCCTATAGCTAATTATTGCTAGATCTCAAAGTCTTGTGCCATTCGAAGTTATTTCGTGAGCATACGCAAATTAAAAGGTTAAATAATCAATGATTTTAACTCAAATGGGTGTTGTTGAGCGAATGGGCTTGGATTTCGATGAAACAAGTTTCACTGGGTTCACAATGTCGATTTATATGATGAAGTTCATTTTCACCATGAACGGAGTTCGTATGTCGTACAAGTTAATAAATGACGAACAAAAATGGCGATATGCATTGAATAAGAAATTAATGAAACCTAAAAACCAGCTTTACATAAATCCCTAATCACCTAAAATTCTAACTCCTAAATTAAATCGACAATCGCTTTTGCAATTAAGACCCTATCACATTTTAATTTATTTCTCTCAATCCATCACGAATTGGTGAAGGTGCTCAACTGGAAAGTTGTAGAGGATGTTAAGGGGAAGCTTCACCTAAAATTTGGTGACCAAAGGCGTGTTATGGTGGTCGAAAATCTCTAATAACCGTGAATATTGAGTTTTGGATTTTTGTGTTTTGATTGCGATTGAGTCTATTTAAGGTGTGGTGGTCTGAAGCAAAATTGTTAAAGAGAGGAATAACTACAATTCTGGTGTTGGTGGTTTGGCCTGAAGATTATTGTGGTGGTCGGAATTGGAAGTTGATCAGGGACTTTGGTTTAAGGGGTGTATTGATCGGAATTTGGTCGATTTCCGTTAATAGAGCGGTCAAGAGGTAATAATGTCTAAAGAAGAATCGAAGAGAGGAAGGAGGTCGTCCGGTTGGCAGCGGGCTCGAGCCTTCAGGTGATCGGAGCTAGGAGATATCAATGTCGATATGGTTTTCGTTCAATTGGCAATTATCAGCGGTCGAAGGGGGACTGTGGCTTGGCGTTCATGTCGGTGCCGCGTCTCTGAGAGGGCGATGAAACAACCTGGAATTTCTGAACTAATTTAAAATTTTTATTTTGGCTATTTTAATGGATTTTTAATATTTAAAATGATTTATTTTAAGTAATAACGACTAAAAATTTACTTAAATCAAAGAAAATATATATTTAATTTAATTATATAACGAGCCTGAAATGGCGCGGTAGTTTGAAAATTCGATTTTAAATTTCAAATGAATGTACAAGATTCAAAATAAATCGGATTTCAGTAAAACAAGGATATTTGAATATGTTTAATTATATCTTTCTAACAAATATGAAAAATCCAGATTTAAAAATATAAATTGAAAGTTATGTCCAGTTTAAAATTTAAAATAGTCGTTATGGAATTTATATATATTTTAATGTAATATATAGCCCTTAAAAAAAGCCATTTTGCAAACGACCTCTGTTCTTGACGAAACCACTTTTGTTGGATCCGGAATGTCAAATTATAGTCAGGTTTCAAATTTCATGATTTTTGGAATTAATATGTGAGCGTGGTAAATTTAAACGTGTTTAGTCAATTCAATTTAAATTCAATCGACTAGAAAATGGCCATTTTTCAAACGGTTTCCAAATTTGATGAAATTAGTTTTAGGACTGTATCGCCAAAACATAGCTAGATTTATTTTTCTGCAATTTTTGGAGTCGGTATTTGGTCCCATTAAATTAAAATGTAAGCTCAACTTCAATATTGATCGTTATATTAATTTATATTTTAATTTTGATGAAAACTAATTGAAACAGCCGAATTAGCTTATGAAACATATTCCATTGTGTCCGAAATGGGGGTATTTAGCTAGAAACGACAGTCCTTGGGTTCGATTTGGAGTTCGGAGACTGAACGAATTTTTTTTGAATTAAAATAAATAAAATATTTATATAAATATGGGGTCAAAGCCGGTCAAAACCTAACCCTAATTCTCTCCATCGTATTGCCACCGCCACCTACGATTAAAGGGCTGAAATGCTCGAATCTTTCCTCCCCTTTTTCTCTTAATCCACATCGAACTAGATGATGGTCCTTAAGGGAAAATTGTAGTGCTTTCTTGCTCTCTCCATCCATACCAAATTGATTGGAAACCGTGGAGACCTGGGCTCAAATTTCGATCTACAACAACCGTCGTTCGTGCCCTGATTGGGCGGTGCAGGGCCCATAGTGTCGTGCAAGGTGGCGCGCGTTGATAGAGGGTGGTCGTGGGTTCATCGTGGTGGTGATGGATCGTCGTCAGGGTGACCGGAAGTGGAGCAGCGACGCGGGGAAGGTTTGAAGCGTGGGTTGTTTTAAATTGGTCGAAGGAAGAAGATGATTAAGGGTTAATCCCTTAATTAGTTTAAATAATTATTTTAATTAATTTCAAATTATGTAATGAGATGTTTAAAATATCATAACTATTTCATACGAGGTCAGAAATTCGCAAATTCAGTTGCGTTGAAAACATAAATTCGAGCACTACAACATGGAGCAGACCAGAACAGAAACAGAAGCCAATTGGATTTTTTATAAAAATTAAACATCTGTTTAATTTCATTAATATCAATCATTATTAAAACGATTTCTGAAACCGATCATGGTGAGAAATCCTTCTCACTAAATTATATTTTATCATTTCATTGTATTCATGTATAAAAATATATAGAATTTCCAATGTAGATTTTTATCAGTTTTAATTATTATAAATTATATACGGTGCATGTTAGCTTACCTCCCTCGTCCACAGACCATGGATGATTTAATTGACTGTATTGTGTTTTGATTGTGATGTTGAAATGTTTGAACATATTAAAAATAATGTTAACATTAATGTGGTAATTAAAATTAAATTATAAATATTTATTTATAATTTAAACTGTGAAAACAACTAAATCAGAAAAATAATTTAAATCGAATTAGAAATGGTTAAATTAATTGACCAGTGATTATTTTGAATAGAATGTTGCTGTTTGAAAACCCCACACGGGTCTCGGGATGGTAATTTATTCACATCTCCCTTGAAATTAATTATATGTCAATCGATGGGTTGAAAGACTGTGATGAGTGTTATTTATTTATTTTAATGCTTATATAGTGGTAGAATGCACTTTGGATTATGTGTGGATGTTTAACGATTATTTATCATTGTTGTAAATACATGCGATCTATGAAAATCCATATAAATATATTTATATGGTAATTGATTGATTCTGATTCCAATTCAGAAATAACGTATAGTTTTTAAAATATTATTCAGTATAGTTTTAAAATATTATTCAGTATAGTTTTATAATAATATTCATTATAGTTTTAAAATATTATTTAGTAAAGAATCAAAATATGATTCTGTTGTCCGATTTTGGATGGACACAAAAATATTGAAATATTCATAACTGTGATCAATATGAAGCCGAGTTGAGTAGTTAAACGCCATTTTAACCCGAAACAGTTTATCGATCGATTTTATTCATTTTATAATGAATATCGAAAAGAATTGATTTCAAAATCTGTATTTTGATAATATTATCATTTTAATATTAAAATGATGTAGAATATTCAATTTTGATTTAAAACCGAAAATGAAGTTGAAATTGTTTTGAAACGAATTTATAAAATGATTTATAAAATACATTTTAAATGGAAATCGACGATATATGTATTATATATATTTAACGGCCCGAATAGAATGCACCGCGCAGCGACCGTTTGCGAATTTCGACCATTAACTTCAAATGGACGTAATGGGAGATTCGACTGTCGGATTCTCCTAAAATCGGAACCGTTGGGTTCGTATCAAAAAGAGATTTCCAATGACTTTAAGAGATTTTAAATCTGATGGTTGGATTTGGAATTATGTGCAAATCAACTTCAGGAAAGGTAGCTATGAATGTTGTTCAGTGGTCGATATTGGAAACCGACTGTTAGGGCCTAAATAAAATAATTAAAAATATGGAAAAATTGTGTAAAATCATAGTAAATGATTTGGAAAGATTGTGGATGAAAAATTCCAGGTTTGTAAGATAAAAATATAATTTTATCGAAATGAACTAGTTATTAACCAGAATAATAAATCCAATGTTTTTAAATAAATAAATTGGATTGAAAAATGGGATTTAAAATAACCAAAATTTTCCAATGAAAAAATTGGAATAGATTTGAATGGAAATAATCTTCAGAATATTTCAATATTGGATTCCATTATTATACAGATATTATTGAGGAATTTGGAAGCTATATACATCGTTATTCCCAATACGATGTTTGTTGTTCTCTGAATTTGATATTGAATAAAAGCTGATATAATTTCTATTCAGGACCTTGTATTTGATATCTAATTGGATTTTGGGTTTGTCGTGAATGGTGTCTTAAATAACATTGTTCTTGAACCCAGTTGAGTAAAGAATAAATCTTTTAATTAAGATTTAGAGAAATTTACCAATTAATTAATTTTTAATTAGAATTGAGTTAAAAGTGGATTTTGGGTTTGTCGTAGACTGTGTTTTAATTAACATTCGTTCTTTAACCCAATTAACAGTGAAGATATAATTTGGAATTTATAAATCTTTTATTAAGATTTACTGAAAATTTTCCAAAGTAAAGTTTTCTAATTTAATATATTAAATTGGAATTGAATGGAATTCGATTTGGTAGTAATCGAGATGAGCTTCTGTAAAGGAAGACCATTACTATATATGGAATTTAAAAGGCTTTGCCGTTATTCCATTTATAGTATTGATTTGATACAGAAATTTATATCGATTATATATATATTGATCTGTTTTCCATATTGAAGATTCCATAGTTAATGAAAGATGATTTAGGTTTGTCGTGAACTATATTTTAAATGACATTAGTTATTTAACCCAGTTAAAGAAAGGATTTATTTTTTAAATTTGAATAATTATTACATAATGACTTATAGAGATTAGAATCAAGTTGTGATAATTCTTTAACTAGATCGGAATGTTAATTTGATAATTAAATGTATTCATGAAATGATCGAGAATGGAGTACCACCAGTTTTACACCAGGCGATAGTTAAATTTTTAATTAGATTTGAACAGTAAATGGTAATTAATTTTACCGATAACACAGTGGGTGTTAGATATGGAGTACTGCTAGTTTTGCTCCATGGAATGAATAGATTGGGGTTGGGATTAATAAATAAATGATTACTTTGGTAAAGTTTGCTACTCTCGACTAGTTGATATTAGAATGGTGAAAAAATAAAATAAAATCTTTTGAAATGGATGTCCAAAGGAAGACTAAAGTATAAATTTAAAGGAATTTATCTTTAATAAAATTAATGGGAACCTTTCCCTAAAGAAGTGAATATTTGAATAAAAGAATATTCTGAATTGGAATAAGGCTTATGATGTGTTTTTATAGCACTTGATTATTGATTATAAAATACGTGAGTTATTCGGAATGACCGGGTTTAACCCATTCTGAATAATTAATACGACGACTAAAAGTCGACGATGAAGATGCTGGTTGAAGACCGGAGATCTTCACATCGTTTGGACGATTACTAATATCTTGATTGGGCTATACACCCAAGATAAGGTAATAAGTGGTTATCGTCCAGACATACTTGGAGATCGGTCGGATATTGGAGGACCTCTCTCCTGTGTTGGACATATGGGACGAGGAATAAGGTGCCTTTGGTTTTGTTTAGACCCAGAACAGACTTGTAAATGGATGTGTGTTTGACATTGGATTTCATTCTATGTTGATTGATTTCTTTTAAATATATATCTATTTTGTGGCGGAGAATTTATTCTCTTGCTTAACACCCTTCTCTGAGACATACGAGCTTAGAGGTTATATATTGATAGACATCAGTTGCATGGCGTGAATTGTCAGTGTGGCATGCTAAGATGCAAATGATCAAGGCTTATGTTGAAAAGCAGAGTCTTGTGGTTGATGATCAAAGCACAACTTTAAATAACATAGCTTTGTGTATAGTGTTAATTCCCGAGCCTCACACCTGGTACGATTCAAAAACAGGATCGTGACTGCAAGGAGTGCACGAATTTTCCTTCTTGCTAGGAGTGGTGTCATGTTATGGAGGCCAGACATTTTCAATTATATGGATGATGGATTGCGAGGCGCCTCGGATATTAAGTCATTTCGGAGGCCAGAGATAGGTCCGATAGGATCTTGAAACGTGTGTTCAAGAATAATTAGTCCACTAAAGTATGTGTGGACCGGCCCTGATGATCCAAGGGTTGCCCCGCGGTGTGTCATCCTGAGGCATTTGCTAGAGTGTCTCGAATCAGGAGGAGCCATCCCTTGCCTCGACTCATAGATGGAAATCCAGTTTCCAATATGCGACTTTTCGGTTTTAATTGTAGAACTAGTGTGGTGACATGATATAAGGTACCCATGCCGTCTATGATCGATACATTTTTATTGAAGTTGATTTTGACACTATGCACTTATAGTAATATCAAACTGATTTGTTTTTAAACGTACCAAGCATGTTTGGCAACTATAAGGGAAAACTCTATCCTCTGGCATGCGTTGCATTGTGTGATGGGACCTGAGTCTTATAATAGCTTCATTTTTCAAAAATCTTTGCGTTGTTTTATCTTGAACTGTGATTCATGTGGAGTAAACCTGTTCCATGTTATACAGCGCGGTCCTATGATTTCCCAACTATTAAAGTTAAGATTTAATAACTGTTTTAGTTCTCACACCAGTCCCATGACTGACTCGAAGTTTATTGTTTTAACCTAAATTCTGGGTGCCCCTATTTTCCACAAGGGTTGCTAGTAGTTTTGGTTTTCGCAGATATTTATTTTCATAGGATCCTGGATTACAGCTGGAGCTATATTCAGAAAGGTTTGTATCCGTATATCTCTTTCAGTTGTGTCAGTTGTTATATTCTGCTATGCATTGTATTTATGTATTATTTTTCCGCTATTTTGTAATTTAAATCTTTGATATTTCCTGCTGTATATTATTTGAACTCTGATATATTCTTGTAATCTAATGTAAATTGTTGTAATAGAAATGTAATGTTCTGTTGTTTGTGTTCTGATGCATCATGTTCTAAAAGCAATCCGAGCTTTCCCATAAGGGGAAGTTTGGGTCGTTTTAGTTGGTACCAAACCTTTGATTTACAAAGCTCGAGAATAAGGAACATTAGAACCAAACGAAATAATTCATCGGGGATAGGATTAGTAACATCCTATGAGAATAACTCGTTAGAGATAGGATCAGTAGTATCCTAGAATGAGTTTGAATAGTGTTGTTTACTAAAAACAAATTAATATTGAAAAATTATACCTTATTATACGAAATTAAGTATTTTATTTTATATTGTTTTGGACCATCGAGTATAAGAAGATTTTGCATATACGCCTCGCAAACGTATATTTGAAGTCCCAAATATACTGGGTAGATATAGAATCACACTCTAGTCGCCCAGAGATGATTCTGATGATAGTACGTACATCATCAATATCTATGTTCGAGTTTCGAAAGTGGATATCTGTATGATTCCAATTGACTGGTGTGAGAACCGAAATTTAGTTAGATTTATTGTTTATGATTTGACATTGAAATGTGATTTTTTAAAAGTATATATAGAAAAGTTATATGATCGAAAAGCGAATCAACTAATTGATTGTTGGTTGTGATGTGTGATTATTAGTTCCACTAATTTAAAAATATTGGAATGTTCAAACCAATATGTGAATGGAAGGTCAAATTTAGCCAAATTAAATTAATATTGAACTAAATTGAAAATTGATTGCAATTGGATATATGTGCATCTATATATGTTGAACAGGTTATGGCATGGAAGTTAAGAAGAGGAATAAAATTGTATGCTCGACGAATAGGTACATATTTACTATATTTCTTGGGTTTTGATGATTTATGAGCCGATTGGCTATCTGCTTGGCTTTTTCTTTTTCGATTGATGAGGGCCCTGTGAGGCAAGTTGCGGTTTTACCGATCTGCCCGTACAAAGAAGGTTATGGTGAAATTTTTCGAAAATTTAGGGTGTTAGCCAAATTTTTGAGAAATTGGGAAATTCATAGATACTGAAAAGTTGAGTTGGTTAGTTAAACAACTTTCAGCTCCGTTCCTTTTCGAGGAAGATAAGATTTAAAGTAGGGGAGATTGTAACAATCCGGAATTTCTAAACTAATTTAATTTTTTTATTTTGGCTATTTTAATGGATTTTGAATATTTAAAATGATTTATTTTAAATAATAATGACTAAAAAATTACTTAAATCGAAGTTAGAAAATATATATTTAATTTAATTATATAACAAGCCTGAAATGGCGCGGTAGTTTGAAATTTCGATTTTAAATTTCTAATGAATGTACATGATTCAAAATAAATCGGATTTCAGTAAAACAAGAAATATTTGAATCTGTTTAATTATATCTTTCTAACGAATATGAAGAATCCAGATTTCATAATATAAATTGAACGTTATATCTAGTTTAGAATTTAAAATAGTCGCTATAGAATTTATATATATTTTAATATAATATATAACCCTTAAAAATAGCCACTTTGCAAACCATCTCCATTCTCAACGAAATCACTTTTGTTGGATCCGGAATGTCAAATTATACTCAGGTTTCAAATTTCATGATTTTTGGAATTAATATATGAGCGTGGTAATTTTAAACGTGTTTGGTCACTTTAGTTTAAATTTAATCAACCAAAAAATGGTCATTTTTCAAATGTTCTCCAAATTCAATGAAATTAGTTTTGTTAGGACCGTATCATCAAAATATAGCTAGATTCATTTTTTTGTAATTTTTGGAGTCAGTATGTGGCCTCGGTAAAATAAAATGTACGTTCAAATTCAACATTGTCTATTGTTTTTTGTTAAAGCAAAAATGTGTGATCTTCTAAAAAAGAAGAGAGCACATATATAATATAAAAAAACTACAAAATCCGACTATAGAACAAAAGGCGAAAGCAATACAAAACATGACTATATAAATGTAAAGGAAAGTAGATAGATGAGCTCCAGATAAACCACCGCCCATTATACTTCAATATCGAATTCCGGTAAAGCCTCCACCAGATAGTGAAGTATATCTACTCCACTATAAAAACTAGTAACTCCAAGCTAAATACAACAAAAAGATAACAGAACAACTCCAAAAAAACCGAATTCGCGCAAAAATAGCCCCAAAGCAAATACCCAACACTAATCTAGATAGCTTTTCACTAAGCTCCTCAACTAAAATCAACAACCTGAAACCTGAAAGAAACTAAACAAACCAATAGAAACCATCACATATAAATATATGAGTATATGTGTATATATATAAGAATATATATATATATATCCATACATATATGTGAAGAAAAGATAAAAAATGAAAAGAAAAAGAAACAATCAAGCAACCCCAAAAAACTGAAATTAACAACAAATGCGAGATTTATTACATCTAAAAAAATTATTGATTCTAATATATAAACTCAAATTAAATCTAACCTTAATCAAAAAGCTCTCAAAACGCGATTTACCGAAAAACTTAAAGTGCAAGTTAGACATCTAATCCATACAGTAATTAACAATCCTAATAATTAAATTATCAGCAGAAACTGAAATTGAATGAAATAAATCTCTGATTCCTCCCTAACCATATGAACCTGCTAATGAAAGTAACTGAAGAATCCAAACATATCTCTGCCTAGAATTTTAAATAATCTACAACAACCCCAATAATCAACACAACTACTAAAAGAATTAAAACAACCAAAAACAAAAATCCTTAAAACCATATTTAAAATATAACTGGTAAAATTGCAAGAGAAAAATAAATGATCAACATTTACATCCAAAAGACTACAAAAACAACACTTAACATCAAAAATAATATTCTTCTTCTTTAAAAGCCCGACCATATTAAACTTCTTATGAATAACCAACCACATAAGAAACTTTGCTTTAGGAGGACAATTAGATTTCCAAAGAAACTTGAAAGGACACAAAGAAACACCAGAAAAATTAATAAAATTATACATAGAATTAACATAGTACACAAGACTCTTTTCAAAACCCCAACTAACACAATCTCCATTCTCATCCAAATGATACAGAGCTAACTTAGCTTTCAGTAAGGCTAACTGCCTTAACATTCCCCCGTCTAAAATATTATCAAAGGAAAACTCCCACGGGGGATCCAAATCCCCTCTATAAACATCAATGATCAAAGCATTCTCAAAGCTGCTAATATTAAAAAGCTCACTAAATTCAATTTTAAGTGGCAAACGAGAAATCCAAGCATCATGCAAAAAGAAAGTAAGATTCCCCGAATGAACAGTCAACTTACAACCTAAATTAAAAAAATCACAACAATTCAAAACAGACTTCCAAAAATAAGATAATCCGTTAGTCCAACTGAAATTGGAACCAATAATAAAATCATCACCAGAATAATAAAATTTGGAAACAATAATCTTCCAAGTAGCCAACACATCTGGACACCTAAATCTCCATAACCATTTGACTAACAAGGAAGAATTAAAATTATATATATTAATGATCCCCAGGCCCCCATCCTTCTTGGGTTTACGACACACCTCCCAGTTATCTAAGAATTTATAGCGACTACAAATAGGAACACCACTCCAAAGATAATTATGCCTGATTCTGTTAATTTTCTCAATAATCCATTAAGGAAATCGATGAACATCCATCCAATAAGTAGGAATAATAGACAATACCGAATTAACAAGCACTAATCTACCTGCTCTAGACAGAAATATGTTATTCCAACTTAATAATCTATTATTGATCTTATGAATAATAACTAACCAATCGTCCTTCTTAAGCATCGAAGGCCTAATCTTAAAACCTAAATAATCAAAAGGAAATTTCATGATGGAACAGTTCAAGGTGCCAACAACCCGTGACTCTACTTTATCACGATCATTAAGAAACATTAAAGCACTCTTCTCAAAAATTGATTATGAGGCCAGATAACATCTCAAAACAATAAAGAATAAACTTCAAAGCAATAATATGCTTGGGCAAATGAGGGGAAAATAATAATGTATCATCTGCAAATTGGAGAACAGATAATTCATTATTAAATTTCTCATTACCAATACTACCTAGGACACCAAATCTAACAACTCTCTTAATAATCCTAGAGATGACATCAGCCGCTAAATTAAAAAGAAGAGGTGATAGGAGATCACCTTGTCTAAGACCTAATATTGACCGTTATATTATTTATATTTTACTTTTGATAAAAACTGGTTGAAACAGTCGAATTGGCTTACGAAACATATTCGACAGTATCCAGAATAAGGATTTTTGGCTAGGAACAATAGTCGTTGGGTTTGATTTCGTGTTCGGAGACTAAACGAATTATTTTGAATTAAATAAAATAAAATATTTATATAAATATGGGGTCAAAGCTGGTCAAAACCTAACACTAACTCTCTCCATCGTATTGTCGCCGCCACCTACGATTAAAGGGCTGAAGTGCTCAAATCTTTCCTTCCATTTTTCTTCTAATCCACATCGAATTAGATGATAGTCCTTGAGGGAAAATTATAGTGCTTTCCTTGGTCTCTCCATCCATACCAAATTGATCGAAAACCGTGGAGACCCGGACTCGAATTTCGAGTTACAACAGCTGCCGTTCGTGCCCTGATTGGGCGCAGGGCCCACTGAGTCGTGCAAGGTGGCGCGCATTAATGGAGGGTGGTCGGGGGTTCATCATGGTGGTGACGGATCGTCTTTAGTGTGACCGGATGTGGAGCGGCGACACGAGGAAGGTTTGAAGCGTGGGTTATTTTAAATCGGCCGAAGGAAGAAGATGATTAAGGGTTAATCCTTTAATTAGTTTAATTAATTAATTTTATTCTATGTAATCAAATGTTTAAAATATCGTAACTATTTCATACGAGGTCAAAAATTCGCAAATTCAGTTGCGTTGGAACCGTAAATTCGAGCACTACAACATGGAGCAGACTAGAACTGAAACAGAAGCCATTTGGATTTTTGATAAAAATTAAACATCTGCTTAATTTTATTAAAAAAATTGTTATTAAAATGATTTCTAAAACCAATCATGGTGAGAACTCCTTCTCACTAAATTATATTTTATTTTGTCATTGTATTTATGTATAAAAATATATATAATTGCCAGTATAGATTTTTATCAGTTTTAATTATTATAAACTGTATACGGTTGTAACGTCTCAGATACTGCTGCCATTTAAATTGAAATATTTAAATCTGATTTATATATTATAATGGAGATACAATGGATTTTATATCGAATTTATTTTATTAAACCTGAGGAAAAAATATTAGATTAGTACATAATATCCAATTTCGTCACGATCGATGTTCGTGTGCGTTTGTACAAACAATGAACGGTGCGCATTACATCAAAGATATCGTTAGTCCAAAATCACTAAAATATCGTCTATCCCTTGTTATAAAATATCCTTAGTCACGTTGAAATTAAATAAGCATGTTTCGGCGCATGCATACCATACCGCTGCGAGAACCATGAACTACATTTCATTTTTCTGTACAAACAGAAAACCATGTGCCGCTGTAACACCCTACGTCCATTAATGTCACTCACAAAGGGAATGCATTAACTTCCATGGAGCATTATTAGTGTATAGAACAGAATATATCAAGACAAATACATATATTGGTACCTGAAAGATTTAAAACAACTTTTATTGCAGCGGAGAAATAGTTTGATTACAACAACTTCATAAACCAAGTACACTTCATATCCATCTTGACAAAATTGTTTTCAGAGTACATGAAGTAAAAAGCATAACCCCAAACACAAGTAGCCATAAAAGAGATGAGCTGAACTTTACTTTCTGCAATCCAAGCACTTCCAAAAGAGAGAGAAAGAGATCCAAGATTAAGCTCCACTGGTACTAGTCCCACCCTAAGAACCGGGGGGGGGGGAGGGAAGGAAGAAAAGAGGCGAAAACAAAGGGGGTCAGACACGAAGTCTGGCGAGTACCATAACTTAAACAATACAATTATTAAAGTAATAAGGATGAGGCATAAACTGGAAAAATAAGGAATGATTGTGAAGCAAGTGGGCAAGACAAAGAAAACAGAGGAATATTTTGGCATAAATCTCGCTCTTAATCGCTATAGGATAATTACTATACTGCACCAATGCTAATTACACCGCACCAGTACTAGTCACCCTAAAAGTTGATCCCGCCCACTAAACAAAATAGTAATAATGGTAGTTTCGTGTACCTCTAACTGTCTTCACAGGTGTCGTCTGCCCCTATCTCCGCTAGTCGTACCCGCTGCCCACTACCCTCCCTCTTCTAATTACAATATTTATTCATAATATGGTAGTTTTACTCCTAGCTGTCTTCATAGGTGCCATCTGCTCGTATCTCTGCTAGTCGTACCCCCTACCTTCCCTATTCGATCGACTCCCTAACTCGTAGATACCCGTGCCGGTCCCACAGTGGGGTGTATCACTCCCCAAAGTGGCAACCCGATACCACTAAAGATGCACGGCTTATATCTACACGATGCAACAACGTCTTACCTACCAACCCGGGCCCACGCACGCACATGACCCCGTTGGACTTGCGTTGCCACCGCTAACCCGTTTTGACCTCTTACAATCAAACCCAGTAAGCGTGTCCCGTCCTCGACTTGGGTCGAGCTCACAAAGATACTTAATGGGTTACTGGTTTGAAAAGGGTCCCCCATGCTTGACATAAGCTTTCCACCTATGTTTGGTCCCTACTAGAATTTCAGACTTAACCCCTCTTATTCGTGTCTTCTTACGTGTTTCAACTTGGTTAAGTGTTTATAATTATATCCCACATGTCAGCCATGTTACTCACTCAACAAATCAACATGTGTTATTGGTTAAGCTTGTCTTAACCCTATTCGCTTATCAGATCAATATATTATTGGTTAAGCTGGTCTTAACCCCATCCACTTATATCTTATTGGTTAGGCTGGTCCTAACCCTATCCACTTATCAGATCAATATATTTTATTGGTTAAGTTTGTCTTAACCCTACCAGATCAATGTTTATTATTGGTTAAGTTTGTCTTAACCCTACCCACTTATCAAATTATTGGTTAAGCTGGTCTTAACCTTATCCACTTATATATTATTGGTTAAGCTGGTCTTAACCCTATCCACTTATATATTATTTATTAAGCTGGTCTTAACCTTATCCACTTCCATCTTATTGGTTAAGCTGGTCTTAGCCCTATCCAACTACCATGTTTTACTTAATTTATGATTAAGTACATCTTAGTTCACAGACACATTGGTTAAGAGAATAACTCCCTAAGTACCAACCCCGAAGACCGAAATCAACATCAGATTGGTACTCAGCGAATCACTCACTCAACCAAACATCTGTTTGTCATTTATATTCGCCTTTGATCAACATTAATTAATTATTAATGCACAGACCTCTCACATTAAGTCGATTGCTTGTGGCCGCTGGATATGCCAGGCGGTTCCGGGCAGACTTCCACCACAAGCAAGACTTAACCTCATGTCTAAGCATCTTTTAATTTATGCCTTTGACCTCTCACATTAGACTGCCATTTGTGGTTGCTGGATTTACCGGGCGGGTCTGGGCAGTCTTACACCACAAACGAGTCTAACCTCATGTCTTAGGCCTTTATTACCCATTTAATTTATGCCTTTGACTCTTACATTAGACTACCGTTTGTGGTTTCGGGATTTGTCGGGCGGGTCCGGGCAGTCTTACACCACAAACGAGTCTAACCTCGTGTCTTAGGCAATTAATTATCCCATATTATTATTCAACCCTAATTTGAATTAATATCCCTATTTCAAATTGCCAATAACTTCCAATTTTTAATCCATGTCCATAATTGTCACTTAAATTTTCTCCATAACTACTATGCATATAAATAAGGCCAATTAATGTCTCAAATTAATTATATGCCTTTTAAGGCCATTATATGCCAATTCACAATATTAATATTTAATATTTTCCCATTGTCCCCACGCTATTTGCATGTTTTAATATGACATTTGTTTGACTCGCAAATAGTCTAACTTATAAAAAAAGCAACATCACAACTTGCATAACACACAAAATAGATCTAAGAATCATGACACAAGTTTGCATAGCCAATAACTTGCATAGGCAACACATAAATTTGCATAACTATCATGGGTCTAAATATAGATCTAAACATGTAAGCGTGAACTTGCATATATGGATATGGTTTGCCTATAACTTGCATATGAATTTCTTACAAACTTACATTCAAACTAGCATATGATTTACATAAAAAACTAGCATATGATTCACATACAAAACTAGCATATGATTCACATACAAAACTAGCATAGGAAATGGTCATAAATTTACATAAGCATGTTACTGCCTTGGATCTAAATATAGATCTAATAAAAATGTGAACTTGTTCATAAATATGGGTTTTCACCTAAACCCATGGATCTTAAATATAGATCTAATATAAAAATGTGAACTTGCATATAAATTCCTCCAAACTTGCATATGGATCTAAACATGTAAATTAATGTCACATGTTTTGCATACAAACTAGCATATGTATATACTTGATTCACATATGTTTTAACATCCTAAACTTGCATACATATGTTATGACATCCCAAACTTGTATAAGGTTCGCATATGATTTAGCATCCTAAACTTGCATAAGATTCACATAACATAAACTTGCATAAGATTCACCAATTAACATATGTAAACTTGCATAAGATGAATCAAGATAAACATGTATAATTGTACATACAAATAGATCTACCAACATATAATAACAAAAACTGTCATATGTTCACCAACAGACAATAACATCACATATTTCAACAGACATGATCTCATCGTCCAATTACAACCCATCACAACTAATTTATTAATTATATTGTGAAAGAAATAGTACTCACTAACAAAAGAACAATCTTGTTTTTCTGGGATCTGTATTCTGAAACTGAATTGCTCGCCTTTGTTGTAGATTAATCGTTGTTCTAAATTAGATTTGATTTAATTGGATTCTTGCTTCTATCTTGTTTTTGAGTTGAAAGAGAGCGGCGGCTACTCTAGGTATACCATTGATGGCATGGCGGTCTTAGGAATATTTTTGTGTGGCTTTAGGGTTGAGGGTTTGGGAGTGTTTTTATAGAAGTTTAATTTAATAAGAGCCGTCGGATTAACCTTGGAATAGCCATAACCATCCAACCAAAGTAATGTGTCACTCAACCAATCATAGTATGACACATAAGCGCTTACACATCAGAATTTTTCATAGATCCAATCAAAGAAGGCCACATAAAAAAAAATCCTTGACCAACAAAAAAATGTGCAACGTGCGCCACATGATGCGTACACATCTTATATATATATGTATATTATATATATATATATATATATATTTCTTTTTATCTATATTCCTAATTAACCATTTTCACTCTAAACCACTTTTTGAACTGCGTTCACAATAAGCCACTTTTTAGCCATTCCCCTAAAACAAAAATATGGTGCTGGCGGGGATCGAACTCTGTACCTCTTGTATGCAAGTCACACGTTCTAACCAAATAAGCTACTTAGTCTTTTTCTTGCAAACCTTAGAACAATGCTAAACATTATTATTTTCTCATTCCTCTTTTTCATGTTTTTTCTGCAATATTTTATTTAAAGATAGCTTCTTCATACAGAGTCTGATTTACGCAAACTCAGACTCTATGTCAAGCAGAACTCCGAGACAAATGCAATGGCGCAACCCGTTTCACCTAATTCTTTGTTTTAAAATTAATTATTCTTTAATTTGTTATTTTAATATGCTCAGAAAATACGGGGTGTTACATTCTCCCCTCCTTAATGGATTTCGTCCCCGAAATCTCCAAGTTAAGGAGAATGTATATCCAACCATCCAATCATCCATCTACTCAATCATCAAACACAAGCATCCATTGTCCTTAAAAGATTTCTAATGCCATATGAACATATGTAAAAAGTGTGTGTATATGTTCCTTATCCAATGCAAAATCAGGTCGTCTACTGATTCAGCTGACCTCCTTAATGCGAATTATGACAGTGCCATGCATCCATTATGTATGCAAAAGAACCCTATTGATACATATCATTTCTATATGAGTGCGCAACCATATATTCAAATGCAACACCCATATGATAACGCATTCAATATACATCCATTAAATTAAATATGCACACATATTCATATGCAATATGAAAGTGATTGAGCCGATCTAGTGCCTAATGTTTGTGTAAATGTATCCACGAGCAACCACTAGAAAACACTTGCATCCACTTGCATACACCAAACATAACATGTCTCAAACACATGTTTTCAACCATAGGATTTTCCTATCTAAAGATCGAAGATATAATCGAGAGGACATACTAAACGATAAAATAGATATAAGCAAAGCGATGCAAAAAGGAGAAGTTAAAAACATATCCTCAAAAAGGAAAGGGTACAACGTATGCATCTTGCTTTCCATCCCCCAAGTTGCATCTCCTTGATCACCTTCCCATTGGATTTTAACCAGCTTGACCTCTCTGTTGCATAGCTTTATGACCTCCGATCCAAGGATGCATGTAGGAGCTTGTCTAATCGTGGCATCTCACTCCACTTCCACTTCTCTAAGTATGCTTAGCTCCACTACCTCCGCCGTATCATGTAAACACTTACGCAAAGGTGACACGTAAAAACACATCATAAACACGCCTAAGCTAGTTTCCTCTTCTCATGTCCTTCCAAAATCTAGGATACATAACCTCAAAAGATCTTTAAGGATTCTATTCACCCCTTTCTGTCCACCCACCTGTTTGTGGACGATAAGCGATGCTCGTACTTACCGCCTTCTGCCTATCACCTTTTCCTCTTGCATCGAAAACAGCTCCAAACCTCATCCTGCAAGCACCGGTATATATTGTGAACGGTTTGCTCCCATCTAGCAAAGTTAAAATTGGGGCTGATATCTTTGCAAAGTCCTTAACGAACTTCCGACAGCAGCCCGTCTTCCCTAGAAAACTTCTTAATTCCGTTGCTTTTCTAGGAACCTTCCAAACTTGGATTGCCACCACCTTTGTAGGATCCACTGTTATTCCTTCCTTAGAGACCATGTGTCCTAAGAACCTTGCCTCCTTCCTACAAAAATGACATTTGGAGAACTTAGCTTCGAGTTGATGCGCTCGTAGGATCTCTAAGACTTTTCCAAGATGTATGGCATGCCCTTCCTCGCTTCTAGAGAAAATCAAGATATCATCCACAAAGACTACCACAAACTTGTTTAGAAAGTACCCTACTCATTAAGTCAACGAAATATGCGGGTGCATTCGTCAAACCAAAAGGCATGACGAGCCACATGAAGAAACCGTCAGGAGTTCTAAATGCAGTCTTATCTATGTTGTCTTCAGCCACCCTTAGCTAATGAAATCCTATAGCTAAATCCAATAGAGAGAAAACCGAAGCACCAATCAACTGATCGAACAAATCGTCTATTCTCAGCAATGGGTGTCTGTTCTTCTTCGTGAGCTTACTCAGCTCTCTATAGCCCACATACAATCTAAGTGAACCATCATCCTTCGTAGCAAAAACAACTGGAGCACCCCATTCCGAAATGCTTCTTCTTATGAACCTCTTCTCAAGCAACTCTTTCACTTGCTTACTGAGTTCTCTTCTCTCCCTCGGAGCCGTGTGGCGCACTGGTAATGCAACTGGCTTTACATTATCTACTAGGTATATACGAAAGTCTATATCGCGCCTTGGGGGAAAACCCCTAACTTCATCGAAGACATCACCCTATTCACGGACCACACAAACAGATTCCAAATCATCATTGGATGCATCAAGGGATTCTAGGTAGCTAAGCATCACCGGACCTCTAGGGTCATAAGAAATATCAAGGGTCTTGCCACAACGAGTCAACAATCTAACTACCCTTCTTTCACAGTCTAGGATGGCACGGTATCTGGTTAGCCAATCCATGCCTAGAATCAAGCCGTAGCACATGAAGCCAAGAACGAAGGCGTTGCATTCAAACCCAACGCCCAAGATAGACACTTTCAAATCCCGACAAATCATTTGAAGATGATCCGAACCACCAATAGGATTTGAGACTACTATGAGATCCGTAACTAGACTAGTATTTAGGTGCAGTGTTTCAATTAACGAAGCAGGTACAAACGAGTGTGAAGCACCAGAATTCAAATAAAGTTCGAACATGATGATCAAAAAGAGAAAACCAAACTTCCAACCAAGATATTTCACAAGTGTGTCCCTTCCTTTTTCTTGGCCCCGTGTTATCCTTATCGCCTTTCTTTGGATCAACTTTATCGTGTGTCCTTTTCACGTCTCTCCTACACATTCTCTGTTCGTGACCTCCTATCAAATGAGGCTTCGTTCTTCATTAACCAAGCAGCTAATTGAACCTTCCTCCCACCGTCTACCTTAAAGGTACCAACAAGTCCTCCACTTCATTCTAACTTTGACAGACGTCTCAGTCCCATGTAGTGGTTTTCTGCCCATCATACGGAAGTTCTTACACATCTTAGAAAAAGCGTCTATACGTGGAGGAAGAAATTCAAAAAGGAAAGAGGAAAAGATTCAAAATGGAGAATCGAAGGAAAGATATATGGCTCTTGGGTGTTATGTTTTTCAAAATAATCTTTTCTCTTGAAAATACTCTCCTTAAAACATACTTTTGAAAGTATTTCTTTATAAAATGCTTTTGAAAAACAGTTTTTCAAAATTCATATCTTTTCTGGTAGACTTCAGCTCTGATACCACGTGTAACACCCCACGTCCATTAATGTCACTCACAAAGGGAATGCATTAACTTCCATGGAGCATTATTAGTGTATAGAACAGAATATAACAAGACAGATACATATATTAGTACTTAAAAGATTTAAAACAACTTTTATTGCAGCAGAGAAATAGTTTGATTACAATAACTTCATAAACCAAGTACCCTTCATATCCATCTTGACAAAATTGTTTTCAGAGTACATAAAGTAAAAAGCATAACCCCAAACACAAGTAGCCATAAAAGAGATGAGCTGAACTTTACTTTCAGCAATCCAAGCACTTCCAAAAGAGAGAGAAAGAGATCCAAGATCAAGCTCCACTAGTACTAGTCCCACCCTGAGAACCTGCGGGAGGGGGAAAGGAAGAAAAGAGGCAAAAACAAAGGGGGTCAGACATGAAGTCTTGCGAGTACCATAACTTTAACAATACAATTATTAAAGTAATTAGGATAAGGCATAAACTAGCAAAATTAGGAATGACTGTGAAGCAAGTGGGCAAGACAAAGAAAACAGAGGAATATTTTGGTGTTAATCTCGCTCCTAATCGCTATAGGATAATTACTATACTGCACCAATGTTAATTACACCGCACCATTATTAGTCACCCTAAAAGTTGATCCCGTCCACTGAACAAAATAGTAATAATGGTAGTTTTGTGTACCTCTAGCTGTCTTCACGGGTGTCATCTTCCCCTATCTCCGCTAGTCGTACCCACTACCCTCCCCCTTCTAATTACAGTATTTATTCATAATATGATAGTTATACTCCTAGCTGTCTTCACAGGTGCCGTCTGCTCCTATCTCCTCTAGTCGTACCCACTACCTTCCCCATTCGATCGGCTCCCTAACTCGTATATACCCGTGCTGGTCCCACAGTGGGGTGTATCACTCCCCAAAGTGGCAACCCGATACCACTAAAGATGCACGACTTATATCTACACGATGCAACAATGTCTTACCTACCAGCCCGGGCCAACGCACGCACATGACCCCGTTGGACTTGCGTTGCCACCGCTAACCCGTTTTGACCTCTTACAATCAAACTCAGTAAGCGTGTCCCGTCCTCGACTTAGGTCGAGCTCACAAAGATACTTAATGGGTTACTGGTTTGAAAAGGGCTCCCCATGCTTGACACAAGCTTTCCACCTATGCTTGGTCCCCACTAGAATTTCCCACTTAACCCCTCTTATTCATGTCTTCTTACATGTTTCAAATTGGTTAAGTGTTTATAATTATATCCCACATGTCACCCATGTTACTCACTCAACAAATCAACATGTGTTATTGGTTAAGCTTGTCTTAACCCTATCCGCTTATCAGATCAATATATTATTAGTTAAGCTGGTCTTAACCCCATCCACTTATATCTTATTTGTTAAGTTGGTCTTAACCCTATCCACTTATCAGATCAATATATTTTATTGGTTAAGTTTGTCATAACCCTACCAGATCAATGCATATTATTGGTTAAGTTTGTTTTAACCCTACCCACTTATCAAATTATTGGTTAAGCTGGTATTAACCTTATCCACTTATATATTATTGGTTAAGCTGGTCTTAACCCTATCCACTTATATATTATTGGTTAAGTTGTTCTTAACCCTATCCATTTACATCTTATTGGTTAAGCTGGTCTTAATCCTATCCACTTACCATGTTTTACTTACTTTATGATTAAGTACATCTTAGTTCACAGACACATTGGTTAAGAGAATAACTCCCTAAGTACCAACCCCGAAGACCAAATTCAACATCAGATTGGTACTCAGAGAATCACTCACTCAACCAAACTTCTGTTTGTCATTTATATTCGCCTTTGATCAGCATTAATTAATTATTAATGCACAGACCTCTCACATTAAGTCGATTTCTTGTGGCCGCTGGATATGTCGGGCGGTTTCGGGCAGACTTCCACCACAAGCAAGACTTAACCTCATGTCTAAGCATATTTTAATTTATGCCTTTGACCTCTCACATTAGACTTCCATTTGTGGTTGCTGGATTTGCCGGGTGGGTCTGGGCAGTCTTACACCACAAACGAGTCTAACCTCTTGTCTTAGGCCTTTATTACCCATTTAATTTATGCCTTTGACCTCTCACATTAGACTACCGTTTGTGGTTGCTGGATTTGTCGGGCGGGTCCGGGCAGTCTTACACCACAAGCGAGTCTAACCTCGTGTCTTAGGCAGTTAATTATCACATATTATTATTCAATCCTAATTTGAATTAATATCCCTATTTCAAATCGCCAATAACTTCCAATTTTAATCCATGTCCATAATTGTCACCTAAATTTTGTACATAACTACTATGCATATAAATAAGGCCAATTAATATCTCAAATTAATTATATGCCTTTTAAGGCCATTATATGCCAATTCACAATATTAATATTTAATATTTTCCCATTGTCCCCACGCTATTTGCACGGTTTAATATGACATTTGTTTGGCTCGCAAATAGTCTAACTTATAAAAAAAGCAACATCACAACTTACATAACACACAAAATAGATCTAAGAATCATGACACAATTTTGCATAGCCAATAACTTGCATAGGCAACACGTAAATTTGCATAACTATCATGGGTCTAAATATAGATCTAAACATATAATCGTGAACTTGCATATATGGATATGGTTTGCCTATAACTTGCATATGAATTTCTTACAAACTTACATTCAAACTAGCATATGATTTACATACAAAACTACCATACGATTCACATGCAAAATTAGCATAGGAAATGGTCATAAATTTACATAAGCATGTTACTGCCTTGGATCTAAATATAGATCTAATAAAAATGTGAACTCATGCATAAATATGGTTTTTCACCTAAACCCATGGATCTTAAATATAGATCTAATATAAAAATGTGAACTTGCATATAAATTCCTGCAAACTTGCATACGGATCTAAACATGTAAATTAATGTCACATGTTTTGCATACAAACTAGCATATGTACATATTTGATTCACATATGTTTTAACATCCTAAACTTGCATACATATGTTTTAACATCCCAAACTTGTATAAGATTCGCATATGATTTAACATCCTAAACTTGCACAAGATTCACATAACATAAACTTGCATAAGACCAATTAACATATGTAAACTTGCATAAGATAAATTAACTTAAACATGTATAATTGTACATATAAATAGATCTACCAACATATAATAAAAAAAACTGTCATATGTTCACAAACAGACAATAACATCACATGTTTCAACAAACATGATCTCATAATCCAATTACAACCCATCATAACTAATTTATTAGTTATATTGTGAAAGAAATAGTACTCACTAACAAAAGAACATTCTTGTTTTTCTGGGATCTGTATTCTGAAACTAAATTATTCGCCTTTGATGTAGATTAATCGTTGTTCTAAATTAGATTTGATTTAATTGGATTCTTGCTTCTATCTTGCTTTTTAGTTGAAAGACAGCGGCGGCTACTCTAGATTTACCATTGACGGCATGACGGTCTTAGGAATATTTTTGTATGGATTTAGGGTTGAGGGTTTGGGAGTGTTTTTATAGAAGTTTAATTTAATGAGAGCCGTCGGATTCACCTAGGAATAGCCATAACCATCCAACCAAAGTAACTTGTCACTCAGCCAGTCATAGTATGGCACATGAGCGCTTACATATCAGAATTTGTCACAGAGCCAATCAGAGAAGTCCATGTAAAAAAAACATTCCTTGACCAACAAAAGAATGTGCAACGTGCGCCACATGATGCATACACGTCTTATATGTATATGTATGTATGTATATTTGTATATTTTCTATATATGTATATTTCTTTTTATCTATCTTCCTAATTAACCATTTTCACTCTAAACCACTTTTTGAACTGCGTTCACACTAAGCCACTTTTTAGTCATTCCTCTAAAACAAAAATATGGCACTGGCGGTGATCGAACTCTGTACCTCTTGTATGCAAGTCACACGTTCTAACCAAATGAGCTAATAAGTCTTTTGCTTGCAAACCTTATAACAATGTTAAACATTATTCTTTTCTCATTCCTCTTTTTCATGTTTTGCTACAATATTTAATTTAAAGATAGCTTCTTCATACTGAGTCCGATTTACGCAAACTCGGACTCCATCTCAAGCAGAAATCCGAGACAAACGCAATGGCTCAACCCTTTTCAACTAATTCTTCTTTTTCAAATTAATTATTCTTTAATTTTTTATTTTAATATTCTCAGAAAATGCGGGGTGTTAGAGCCGCCCATAATACTTCAGCACATAGAAAAGAAAATAAATATCTTCGGTCCTTATCAATGAATTCAGTCATTGTCTTCATGCCTTCTACACCTCATATTACTCTCTCCTATTGTATATCAAAAGAAACCTAACCTAGCGCCTACAACATACCATGATGTTACCATTTCACGTCTAATTAAAACTTCCCTACCTTCCTACGTTACTGCCCATTCCTCCTGCACATGCGAATTTAATTGTCTTGGAAATCGGATGCAAACAAACAAAACAACCTGCCCACATATATATATATATCCGAAGCCTCCATCCTTCTTCATAAAACATTCAACCTCTTCATTTCTTCTGTTCTTCATAAATAATAAAATAAACTATATCCATTTCTAGATTCTAAACCAACGCAGCTTCGAATTCGTGAAGCAAGTCCGAGTTGTCGAAGGCACTTGAAGGGTCGACCGGCGGCTTTAGTGGAGCGGTGTATGTTGTCGGAGGTAAGGAGTAGACAGTGGAGTTCCATTTCCGGGAAGCATTAAACTTGGAGTAGTTCGAGGCTAGATTGTGTAGTGCCATAGGAGGAGAGCGGATGATTAACGTGGTAAGGAGGCAAGTTCATAAGAGTAAGTGATACGGAGGCTACAGCGAGGAGCAGTTCAAATCGGAAAAAAAGAAAAATTAAAAATGAAGAAGAAGGAAGAACAGAGAAGAACAGTGAGAATTTCCATGAATTCCTTCTATATCCTTTCATTACTGTTTCATCCTAATTATATAACAACTGCATATCATCCTTTATGCCTACGTGGCATCTAGAATTCTCGTACATAACAAACTTAAAGGCGGGAAAATAAAGCAAAAGCAGAAATTAAAAAAAGAAGGCGGGATCACTTTCCATTCTCAGCTGCATGTGATTCTTCTAAGCATTTAATCCAAATAACGCCTAGGCATGTGAATGTTTCTTTTGGGACGTGCATTCTTATTCTCCATAGTCACATTGGCAACCGTATCATCACCTACCCCATCAAGATCGACCTTGTCCTCAAGGTCGTAGTTAGCGTTGTCTGATGGAAGTGTGTGAGGTATTGTTGTGGCTGGCTGAGGACACGGTTTGAGTAGTGATATATGAAACACAGGATGAATTTTTGAATCAGGTGGAAGGAGCAATTTGTAAGCAACAGCACCAATTCGTTCCACAATCTGAAATGGCCCAAAGTATTTCCTAGCAAGCTTGTGTGTGCCACTGCGAATGGATGTCTGACGATAAGGCTGGAGCTTTGCAAATACCCACGACCCAACTTCGAATTCTTTATCAGTTCGATGTTGATCTGCGTGATTTTTCATGCGGGACTGAGCTTTTCGAAGGTTTTGCTTAATCAGTTGCAGCAGATTGTCTCTCGACGTAGCCCAAGTAGCTAAGTCTGGTATTTGACTGGTGGTGGTGATGTAATTGGTGAGTGATGGGGGTGATCGTCCATAAACTGCCTGAAAAGGCGTCATACCCAACGCTGAATGTTTAGTGGTGTTGTACCACCACTCAGCCCACGGCAAACACTTGGCCCGTTTATGGGGGATATCGCCTACCACAGCTCGCAAATAAATTTCTAAACAGCGATTCAGTACTTCAGATTGTCCGTCAGTCTGGGGATGGTACGCGCTGCTCATCTTTAACTTGGTACCATGAAGGCGAAATAGCTCTTGCCAGAACTGACTGGTAAACAGGGGATCCCTGTCCGACACAATCGATCAAGGAAATCCGTGAAGACGGACATATTCCTGTATAAATTGGGATGATAACATTGAGGCAGATATGGATGTAGGCAGTGCACAGAAATGAGCATATTTGGAGAGCCTGTCGACGATGACCCAAATCACTATTTTGCCGTTGGACGGTGGAAGATGTGTTATGAAATCCATGGCGATGTCCGTCCATATTTGATCCGGTATTGGTAATGGTTGCAAGAGACCCTTGTATGGGGTGTTGTCCGCCTTAGTTTGCAAACATGTTATGCACTGTTTTATAAACTGCTGAACAGATAGAGGAAGCTTTGGCCAATAAAAATTACTTGCAACCCTTGCAATTGTAGCTTTCACGCCTGAATGCCCTCTGATTTGAGACGAGTGTAACTCCGCAATTATTTTGTTTTGGAGGTCAGTGTTTTTCGGAACATAAATTCTGTCATCCCAAAACAACATGTTATTTCGCAATTGAAATTTGGGGTTCGGGCAAGTACCTGAGCGTAGTTGGGAGATGATGGTCTGAGCTTCTTGGTCCTCCAGTAATGCGTTGGTGATGCTTGTTAAGAACGGAAAGGTTGGACCAGAGATTGCCTTCATTGTTGCTTCAACAGAAAATCTGGATAGTCTATCCGCAACCACATTATGCTTGCCCGGTTTGTAATGGATGGTGAAATCAAAGCCTAGAAGCTTTGTCAACCATCATTGCTGTTCCGGCGTCTGAATAGATTGAGAGGCCAACTCTCGCAGGCTTTGATGATCAGTATAAATCTGAAATGGGCGCCCCAATAAATAGTGACGCCATTTCTTAATCGCTGACGTAATAGCGAACATTTCTCGCGCGTAGGCTGATGCCTTTTGAAGTTGGTGAGGAAGCTTGAGACTGAAGAAGGAAATTGGGTGCTCATTTTGTGCTAGAACCGCTCCTATTGCTGTAGCCGAAGCATCGGTGGTGACGGTGAAAATTTGGCTGAAATTGGGTAGCGATAAAATTGGGGCTTTGGTGATTTCATGTTTGAGGGAGATGAAGGCATTTTGAGCTAACGGGTTCCAATTGAAGCTATCTTTTTTTAGCAGATCTGTTAACGGGCTGGCCATTTGGGCATAATTTTTTATGAAGCGCCTATAATAGCCCGTTAGGCCCAAAAAACCGCGAAGGGCTGTCACGGATGATGGCAAAGGCCAATTTACCACAGCTGAGATTTTTGTTGGGTCCATGCTTACACCTCTATTCGAAATAATATGACCCAAATAGGATAATTCGGTCAAACCGAAAGTGCACTTGTCGTGATTAGCAAAGAATTTATGATTATCCAAAATACTCAATGTCGTGTGTAGATGAGCTAAATGATCCGACCACGAGGGGCTATACACAAGTATGTCATCAAAAAAAACAAGTATAAATTTTCGCAAGTGGGGTCTAAAAATGGTGTTCATGGTTGCTTGAAAAGTGGATGGTGCGTTCGTTAATCCAAACGGCATCACTAAAAACTCATAGTGACCTTCATGGGTTCGAAACGCTGTTTTAGGAATGTCGGGTGGGTGAACTCGGATTTGGAAATAGCCACTTCTTAAGTCAAGTTTTGAGAAAAAATTCGCGCCATACAGTTCGTCCAATAATTCGTCAACTGTTGGAATTGGAAAACGATCTTTGATAGTGATGGTATTAAGGGCTCTATAGTCGACACAAAATCGCCATGATCCATCCTTCTTTTTAACTAAAAGGACTGGTGATGAAAACGGGCTAGTGGAGGGTTGAATAAGTTTTGATTGGAGCATTTCTTGGATTTGGCGTTCGATTTCATTCTTTTGGAAATATGGATATCGGTAGGGTTTGGTATTTATGGGTTCAGAATTGGGAAGCAATTTGATGTGGTGATTTAATGTTCGCGTTGGCGGTAACGAAGTGGGTTTCTGGAAAATATGTTTGAATTTAGATACCAGGTTTTGAAGGAGTGGGTCAGTGGTGGATTGGGCCTGTGGTTCGGGTAACATTTGTAATGGTTGCATTTGGAGATAAAGAAAATTAGAGATTGCTTCAGTGGACTCAAGGCGTTTTAATTGAGGTAAGGATATGAGTGCAGGTTTATGACATGGGCCGAGCCCAGTTAATTGAATGGCTCTATTGTTCACATTAAAGGCCATTGTAAGGGCTTTATAGTCCATTGTAACAGGCCCCAAATTTTCTAGCCATTGAATTCCGCAAACTGCATCTGACCCAACTATCTCTAATAGATAAAAATCAATAAAGAATTCATTACCCTGAATATTTACTCGCACCTTGGGGCAACAGCCGTCACTTCGAAGCTTTTCCCCGTTGCCCACTGTTACGACGAAAGAATTGTTTGCAGTTGCTTCCAGGCCAAGGAATTTGGCGGTTTTAGGGTGAATGTAATTGTGAGTAGATCCTGTATCCACGAGGATGGATATGGGTTTGGTGTTAACGGTGGCTGGAAGGCGGATTGATCGTGGATGTGATGAACCAGTGAATGCGTGGAACGAGATTTCTTGAGGATGGTCTGGGTTTGGATCTGAATCAGTGGTAGGGTTTGTTTCATGAGTAGCGTCTTCCTGTAATGATGTGTCTTCGGTTTCGGTGTCAGGGAGAATTAGTAAAGCATGGGTTGGTTTACATTTGTGGCCAAACTGATATTTCTCGTCGCAATTAAAACAGAGCCCTTGTTGTTTTCGATTATTCATCTCTGCCTGTGACAATTGTTTTATAGGAAAAGTTGATTTGGTGGAGGGTACTGAAGGTGTTTGATTAAATGTTTGAGTGGACTGTGAAATGGAGTTTGGTTTTTGAAATGACGAATTGGGTTTTGGAAACTGTAGCTTGGTTAGGTCAGTATGTTTTCGTTCAATGAGTTTGGCCATTTCCATGGCGTCTGATATTGTGGAGGGTTTGAGTAGGTTGAGTTCATTTTGTATGTGGGGTTTTAGGCCTGAGGTGAAACAGTGAAGGATTGATTCAGTGGGTAGTGTATTGATACGATTGCAGAGTGTTTCGAAAGTGGAGATATAATTGTCAACCGTTGAAAGCTGCTTAAGCTTGAACAAGGTAGCTTGAGGGTTTAAAAATGTTGGCGGACCGAAGCGTTGTTCAATGGCTTTTGTCAAAGCTGACCATGAAGAGAGTTGTTTATTTCTATGCATCCACTGAAACCACGACAGGGCTTGTCCTTGCATGTGAAAGCTGGCCAGGTCAAGCCGTTGATCTTCCGGAGTAGCATAGTAAGCAAAGAAACGATCGGCTTGAAAAATCCAGTCGTGTGGATTTGTGCCATCAAATTGAGACAGTGAACATTTAGGTGTGCGGGTTGTTGAGGTGGAAGGGGTAGAGAGGATTGGAGGTTGACGGTTGTTGGAAGTATGAAGATAGGTCGTGGATGTCTGATTTGTTGGGGAAGGTGGAGGTTGTGAATCCAATTTGCGGTTCAGATCTGACAGTGATTTTGTAAGGTCCTGTAATGTAGCTTTGATATCAATGATATCGATATGTTGTTTTTCCAGCATCGAACCATGGCTAGATTGGGTATTTTGTATGTCTGTAATTGTTTCTTGTTGTTGATTGATTTGTTGGAGAGCATCATCGATTTTAGGCTTGGTGAAGAGAAGGTTTGGTTGTTGGAGCTGATTTGGATTTTAGGGAGAAGAGGTTGAGGTCGAGATGAAAGCACCAATTTGATACGGAGGCTACAGCGAGGAGCAGTTCAAATCGGAAAAAAAGAAAAATTAAAAATGAAGAAGAAGGAAGAACAGAGAAGAACAGTGAGAATTTCCATGAATTCCTTCTATATCCTTTCATTACTGTTTCATCCTAATTATATAACAACTGCATATCATCCTTTATGCCTACGTGGCATCTAGAATTCTCGTACATAACAAACTTAAAGGCGGGAAAATAAAGCAAAAGCAGAAATTAAAAAAAGAAGGCGGGATCACTTTCCATTCTCAGCTGCATGTGATTCTTCTAAGCATTTAATCCAAATAACGCCTAGGCATGTGAATGTTTCTTTTGGGACGTGCATTCTTATTCTCCATAGTCACAGTGGCAACCGTATCAGTAAGGCCCACGTCAGTATGGTTTACTGCATTTTGTTGGAAATGACTAGGTTGTTTTGAAGACGGTAGGACGGGTTGATGTAGGCAACGGTGGCAATTCCATACATGGAAGTTGTGGATATAGGGTAGCAGGTAGCAATAATATGTGAGCATTGTTCATTTCGAAACAGTGAGGATCCTGGAGGAATGTTCTATAAACATGAAGAAGAGGTTGATCGCAGTTCTCTACTGTTTGAGAAAGGGATTATTTCGCTCTTTGTGGCTAACGATGGTTACAATATTTGAGGAGGGTCACGGTTGGTCGGGGTTGAAGTGGTTGGAGGATCTGGCGTGGAAGGGGGCTGAACGGAGGGTCGTCAATAGTGGAGACAGCGAAGTTGAGGCGGTAGACTCCGGCGACCTGTGCTAAGCGCTGTAGGTGGATGATCTCGGTTGGTCAAGTGCAAGTGTAGTAGGATGGGGCAGCGTGTTTGGTAAGTTTGTCTGGATCTCGTATGTGAAAAAGAGTTTGAGACTGTTCAAATGTATACAGAGGGACAGACGCAATCTATACAACGGGATGGGTTGTTCGGGAGCGTTTTGAATGGAGGAAATGGGTAGAACGTGAGCTGTTGGAGAATGAAGATGAGGTGTATGGAGGCAGGCTTTGTGAATAATGGTCAGGGGATTTTGGGCTTCTCGTAAAAAAAAAAAGGAAAATAATAATATGAACTGGAGAATTGCGTTTTGGAGGTAGCACACAGTGGCGGCGGAAATAGAAGTACCGGTGAACTCTAATAGGAGCGACGAGGCTCCAAGGGTGGACTGTTTTGTTTAAACACAAGGAAGGATACTAGAGAAGCTGATAACAGGGGAAAGTGGAAGCGGGTTAAGGGAAAACGCGTATACACATGGCAGGAGATTATCTGGTAATTAATACCGTTAATTAATTATTAATTTGAGCTAATATGATAATTAATTCATATATTATTCCAATTTAAAGTCAAACATTATAATGCGCATAACTTTTGCGTTCGTGAACAGAATTGAACAAAACTGTTGTCAATGGGATCGTATCGATAGTGCCGACATGTACGAGTTAGAATGGAGTGATTCTGAAGCCAACGGAATTTTATGTAGTTTCAAACGTTGGTTTGAAACTATATAAAACATCGCAACATCGTCGAAATCAAAACAATGTGAGTTAATTCTCACACTTCTGGATTTCTGTGATGTGTTAAATTCATATTATTTATATTTACCATTGATAAGTATCAAATTGGTTGAATGGATGCTATGGAAGATTTATATTTGTTTATTGGTTGATTATTTGTCATTCAAATATTATAATTCCTATTTCATATGCTAGTGATAAAAAATATTATGAACTGTTCTGTAGAGAAGAACAGGTTGGAAGCCAGATTCCTCAAATTAATCGTATACTTGTTGCCGTTTCATATTGTTAAATATAAATTGTTTATTGAAATTATATTATATCTTGTTAGTTATCGATGACTGAATGGACGTTGACTGTTCAGTCTAATGGTCGTGTTTTAATCAATATGCAGTAATGATAAAGTATTTGGCAAATGATCGTCTAAAAACAATCGTTTTGGACTATTAATTTGCCATCAGGCGAATTAACGTATTTAAAGTTATAAATTCAATTTTTATAACTGAATCGAAGTTTCATTTTATTTTAGTTATTAAAAATAAAGAGGTTTTAAATAAAACGATATTTATGACTTTGTTTATATAAAGGAATGTTAAAATAATTTATATAATTTTCGAATATTAACCAGAGGGTTAATAATATGGATAATTTTTTCCAAGGGAAACAATTAAATCGATAATTACAACTTTGTTTATACGAAAATATTAAATGAGTTATATAATAACACCTTATGTTTAAATACATAAGGCAATCATATAATAACAAGGAGTTAATAACCTAGATATAATTGTTTCCAAAGAAATAATTAAGGGGAATTTGTTATATATATAGTTTTTAACTCAACGATTTGTATAGAATTGAGAAATCCTTAATCTAATTATATTTAAGGTAATTATGGATTAGTTTATTATTTATAAAATTAATTATTTTGCTTAATGGCTTATTAAGAAAATTAACTAACCCATGGTTAGTTAATAATGAAGTAATATACTTTTACTTCAGCAATTGATTTAGTTAATTATTACTTAATAACTAAAGTAAATACTTCTTAATATAATTTATTTAAGGCAGTAATTGAATAAGTAAGAAGATTATTAAATATTCGAAGGAGCTTATGTAAAGGGATTTTGTAATGTCCCGTATTTTTACAGTATAATAATTAATTTATTTAATAATTTAAATAGTGTTTTGGAGAATTAAACGGTTGTTGAATTAAATAATATTGAATATTTAATTAATTTAAATAATAGAATAATATATTTAATTCTGAAATAATAAAAAATAGCTGAATTCACAATATTGTCTGAATTGGATTATTTACAATATATAATTCAGTTTAGAATTCAAATTAGAATAACGAATATATTATTTAAATGAAGTTTAAATGTATATATTATATTATAATTATAATCGAGCTCGAAATGGCGCGGTAGTTCGTAATTCAGCGATCCGAACTTTAAACGAATATACAGAAGCCGTTTTAAGTCGGATTTCTGTGAAATAAGAAACATTCGGAGCTGGAGAAGTATGCTTTTCTAATGGAAGAGAAAAATGGGGATTTTGCTTTATAGGTAAGTTATGATCAAATCAAATTTTAAAATAGTCGTTATGGAACGTTTATAAGCAATAACGATATATTTAATTATAATTAAATATTGACTTCGAATTTGAAAAATCCCTTTAGACGTAGCTATAATTAAAATTTTAAAATTTTACTGTAATTTTTATTTTTGAAATTAAGCACTTTTTATTTTGGAGTAGTTTGCACCCTATATCAACATTTCACGGTTTCACAGAATAAGTTAATTGATCTATATTATTATATTTTTAGGATTGGGGTCATTGCTCGTCTCACCGGTATTTTTATTTTTGTCGATGGCCATCCATATATAAATGGAGAACGAACCTCTTATCTTACAATTTTCAAATCCCATAAATAAAGCATGCGTATACAAACATTATGGAAATAGTTGAAAGAGACATTCACTTAAACATATTACCAATGTTTATAACTCACGACTCATTTTCTCAGCAAAATAATAAAATAAAATATTACTTAAGGGTTACGTTTGAGATGAAAACTTCATACCAAAGTATTTATTTTTAAATCATCTTTCACCTCCTACCTATGACGTCTGCCATGAACCATCACCATCAGTGAATAGGGTTGCTCACCTAATCTACATCCTACCGTTACAGCTACAGTATCCCTATTCCTTACATACGAAGCAAGATCATATATATAAATTCGAAAGCATTTTTCATCACTTTTCTTCCTAGAAACTTAGAATCAAAGCTCCCCATAGCTTTCAAGAATAAAATATAATCATGTAGACTTCTATATATAAAATCATGAAGTAAATTTATTTGGAGTTCCTGCGTGTTTCTCTTCAAAATGGTATATTCATATCAACTCACTTTTAATGGATACAAAGTATGTTAGCACTATAGATATTATACCATCTACGAGTTGACAGAGAAGAAGCGGAGGAAAATATTACCCTTATACGCAAAGCAGTATAATAGACAGTGAAGGAATAGACGAGAAGCAAGGCGGAAGTTTGGAAAAGGAATATTAATAACATACGAGTGATGGAGATAAATCTGGAAATAGGGAGGGAGTGTTTTAAACGTGAAGCCAATCTGTGTGCATGAGTGGAAAGGGGGTTTGCTGTCTTCACGGTTGCAACAAATGTTCGTGTCTTCACTGTTAGAGCACGTGAGCAAAGAAAGAGAAGCAGTAGGAAGGGAAATAGAAAACATAGGAGATGTACTTACGCAAGTAACATTAAAAAAAAGGGGCGGAGATGTGAAATAACGCATGAGGAAGGGAGAGTGGTCGATGAGATGATTTGTAGTGGTTTCTGTTTGAATTCTTTTGAGTGGGTTTGGAGAAGATTGATGTCCAAACTTGTACGGGATGATTGCGTCAATTCTTGGCTGAGGAGCAGCAAAGGAAAATGGCGCGAGTTATTTAAGATGGTGTGGAGTTTGATGGGATTATACAGTGGAAGGTTATAATGGTGTTTGTTTCGAATTTAATGGCGTAAGAAGGGAGATAAAGATGGTGGAAGGATCATGTTAATGTCGGAGGTTTTTGAGGGGAGCGTTGGAATCTTCTACGAAGAAGAAAGGATGAGTGGCAGTTTAGAGATGATGACGTGGATTAATTAATTGATTGGGTAATTAATTAGTTTATTTATAGTTAACCATGTTTATGTCGTATAGATTCTGGTAAAAATCATATCATTCGCTTACGTGGTCAGAATCTAACGAAACAGGATCCATTTGGATCGTATGAGCGAGCGCTACACAATGGAACTGACTGAGAGTGAATTGGAGACCGTTACAATTTAAGGAGAAATAAATTGTCCAATTTGAATCGACGATCGATTATCTTTATTCAACGATAACCGACCAATGTGAGTAAATATCACTAACTCTACCCAGTTATATTTTCATAATGTATTTTTAGAACTGATAAGTGTTAACTGATTGTTGTGTGTTGCTTGTTTGAATGAACTGTTAATTGATTGGTTGAAATTATAGATAACGATATATATATAAATCGTTAATCAAATGTTGATTTTGTTTATCAGAATATTTCATATCGAAATGAAATTGATGTTATTATATTGTTTAACATCTGTGGATGCAGGGAAACAGGTTGGAGGAATCCAACTGGATTCCTCAACATTTATTTTACTGTTTTTCATATATTGTGTTATATGATGTGATATGAAATCTGTTATTGATTTTATATGTTTGAATGGTACCGATCATTGTTATATGGTACGTTAAATACCATGAGGAATACTGGAATGTTAAAAAGGAAATTTTCAATGTCATATTGAAAAAGAAATATTTATAAAATCAGAAGATTTTATAAAAGGAATATTTATTTAGAAAATAAATAGAAAGACAAAAGGATATTTATTTAGAAAATAAATAGAATTGTAAAAGGAAATACTTGAAAAGTGAATAGAATAGTATAAAAGAGAATTTTATATTTGAAAGGTTTAGACCTGTGCTTCGCACACGGGTATAGCATGATATGGATTTAAAGAAAAGATTTTAAATAGAATCTATTCTAACCGATAGATTGAGAAGATAAATTTATAAATAATATTTTATAAATTAAATGAAATGTTTATCATTGGATAACTAGAATATATAAGCCGGGACGTATATAGAGTAGTAAGAATCGATTTCAACATCGATAATTGAAACTGAATATGCACGTAGAGTTAATCAAAGGAGTTAATCAAAGGGGTTAATCAAAATGTATTAATCAAAATGAAAAAGGAGTTAATCGAATATTAGTTATTCGAATAAAGTAATTAATTAGAGTTAATCAAATAAGGTTAATCGATTTGAGTTAATTGAGTTAGAGTTAATCGGTTAGAGTTAATCGAATTAGAATTTATCGATCAGAGCTAATCAAGTTAGAGTTAATTGATAGGAGTTAATCAAGTGGAGTTAATCGTATTAGAGTTAATCGATTAGAGTTAATCGAATTAGAGTAATTGAATTAGAGTTAATCATAATAGAGTTAATCGAATTATAGTTAATCGAATATTATTTATTCGAGTAGAGTTAATTGAAAGGAATTATCGAATATAGTTCATTCGAAGAAAAGAGTTATCAATTATAGTATTCAAAGAAAGATTTTCGAATATTAGTTATTCGAAGTGAGTTATCGAATATTAGTTATTCAAAAGGAGTTAATAGAATATAGTTATTCGAAAGAGAGATTATCGAATATTAGTTATTCGAAAAGAAATTAATCGAATATAGTTTATTTGAAAAGGAATAATCGAATATAGTTTATTCGAAAGAAGATTATCGAATATAGTTTATTCGAAAGAGAGATTATCGAATATTAGTTATTCGAAGAGAGTTAATCGAATATAGTTTATTCGAAAAGGAGCATCGAAAAGAGATTTTTCAAAAGAGAATTATACGTTGAATTCGATTATATCGAATTGGGGAAAGTACTATTCACTTTCCGTTTTAATCAAGATTTATTTATTTATTAATAAATTTGTTATTTGTTTATTTATCCAAATTAATAAATAAAAGTTATATTTGAAGTTAGGTATTTCAGAAGTATGGATTTTAACGTTATCGTTATAACCAATATTTTTCATAAAAGAATTTGATTCATAAACTAAATCCAAGAGTTACGTAAGGAAGTTTGTAAAGATTTGGAAGGTGAACTTTGTTTATTTCGAAGTTAGAAATGTTTTTCAGCTAAGGTCTAAGAGGTAGTTATACCCCAACTTGATTGACTTCGTTTTTAACTAAGGAATGGTTAAGATTCGATAGTAAAGGTTGGTTAAGTGAATTCAGTTGATAAAGGTAATGAGTTGAGTTGGTATAGGGATGTTTTATTTAAACATCTGTTTAAATCAAATTGTTAGAGCCAATTTTTGGTCTAACATTTTTGGTGCTTTCACTGAGAAACTTCAAATTTTAAGCCTTTTTGGGATTATCATTCTACTGTTTGGACCCTCAAGTTCAAAGAAGTTAATCCCCGTAGCATACTGTCCATTACCCGTAGCGTAGGTCACGGGTCAGGTCCATATGTATATATCCCTCTAGTGGATTTAATTCCAGAAATGGGCAGGAGCTCGAAAAGCCCCACGATGCCACTTCGAACTTCACCTTCTCCAACTTCGACTCAGGACGATGAGCTGGCTAACATACCTGAAAAGCACCGAGAAGGGTACATCACCCCTGGGGATGCTATTTCTCCCGAAAAATCATTGTCTCCTAAAGAACCGCCAGCAGACGCTTCCCAAGGAGATGCCCCTACTACTGATGATCCTATATTCCATGGCTTGGGAGATCTCCCCCTACCTGAAACTATCTACACTTCCGAGGATTTTGGCACAAATCCTTTAGTTTTTACTTCTTCAGAGGAGACTACTCCTGTCAGGGCCAAAGAGCCCACTCGTACTGGCTTGGCTTCGGACTTTGGTTTGTCGGGGGGAACACCACTTAGGATGCACTTAACACAATGACACCCCACTTCGCAGCACTTACTTCTTATGAGAATACTGATTCTGAATTCCACTTACATTGTTGTGCAGGTACAATGTCTCGTGCTAACTATGACATCAGGAAACTGCGTCGCAGCATGACCAGACCTCCTTCTGATGTTGAACACGATCGCGGCGAAGGCCGCGGTAGGGAGGATAGAAGGCCTTATGACTCTTATCAGTTGCGGACCTCGCGCTCTCGCTCCCCGGTTTGGTCGGATCAAGAGTGTTACAAAAGCTCCCAAGGTCTTAGAGAAGATTACACGTCGCAGTCGAAGGATCAAACCTCTTCTCAAGAAAAACGCAGTAGGGAGAGGAGCCCGCCGAAAGGTACAGACTCATGAGGCAAGTATAAGGTTCCTGCTAAGCGGCCTAGGAGGGGTGAGGAAGCCATTGTGCCCGCTACTCATAAGGACACCGAGTTAACATTCCCCGCACCTCCACCATTGGATGCTGAAACTAGAGGTAAGCGAGCATATCTGGAGGAGCAGTTCCCCGATCACTATTTTGAGAACCTAACTTTCTTACCTGCCCTCGAGCCCATTTCCTCGAGGTGGGCAGACGAGGCCAAGGCGAAAATTGACGCAGTCAAGAGACAATATTCAGAGATGTTCAATTATTCGCGTAACCTTTCCAGAATCATCCGAACTCTAATCACGGATACTAACTCGATGAAGAGGACTGCAGAAGCTGACGCAAAGGCCTTAAAAAAGTTTAGGGAAAGACCTTGAGAATACCCAGGCCCAGCTTGCCATCGCTCAACGGGATGCTGCCAACTTCAAGCAGCAATTTGAAGAGCTACAAAAACGCTATCTTGACTTGCTCGAGTCTCATACTCAAGAGCGCTCGGAGCTGAAAAAGCAAGCAGAAGACGCTAAGTCGGATAACGCCAGAATGCAACTCTCTTACGCTACTCTTGAGCGAGAAAAGGCCGAGTTACGAGGAAGAACGCTGAATTGGAAGAAAAGAACGCTGACTTGGCTTCCAAGCTGATGGAGGCTGAACACAGGGCTGCCCTAGCGGAGGGCAATGTTGAAAATGTCATTAAGTCGGCCGAGGAGACCCGCAAGCAGCTGTCTGAGGCCCAGGAGGATGTGCATGGTTTCAGCGAACTAATGATCGAATTTTTTGCATATATAATCCGACACCGAAATATCTCTTGGATCGAAGATTATCCGACTACCTTGGTTCACGTGTGGAGCCAAATTGTTGAATGGGAGAAAGAAGAACTCAAGGTAGATTCCATCGACGAGGACAAGCTCATGGAAAAATATCTAAGAGATGACGAGCCGGCACGTCTGGCTGAGGGGCGTCGCCTAATTGCTGCTGCCATGGAGGAGGAAAAGAGAAGGGCCAAGAAAAAGCATATCTCTGAGGCTGGTTCTTCTTCTACTGCCGTAGAAACCCCTGATGTCGAGGGATATGACCCTAAAAACCCGGCGGTCCCTCAGGCATCTCTCTTATTCCCCATTCCTGAGACGGTGTCAGAGACGGAAGTTACTCCAGCTGAAAAATCATCGGAAGGTATTTCTACTTTTTCACCCCAATTCGTCAAAGCTGTCTCCACTTTCCATCGCATAATCGGGCAATCGATGAAGGACCCTTTATTTTCTCCTGAGTTGATAACTGTTGCTTCTCACTCTGTAGGTGTTGAACAGTCCGAGAAGACAGACGCGCCTCAGGGAACCACTGCCGAAGCTAAGTCAGCGGAGAAGGATGAAGGAGACAAGGGTAAGGCTGATCCTCCTCATGATGACGAGATGATAGACGCCTTGAAGGACGACAGTGGCAACAAGGGACATGAGGAAGACCCTGAGGTGGCTATAGTTGGGGAGTCAAGAAACGCTGATGACATCACTTTAGCTGCATTGAAAGCCGAACAAGACAAACGTATGCAGCTTAAAGTTGAAGACCTGGACCCCGAAAGCCTTAAGCCTCTCGCTGTGGTGGATGCTGGATCAAGGTTAGTTGTTAAGCTTTCGACTAGATCTATTATAGAAGAGCTTGCTAAAAAGTCTTCTCTTGATTCCAGTGTTCCGAATCCTGGGAAAAAATCAACCGACTCCAGCACTTCAGTCACAGGGAGGAAAAAACCAAGGCGCATTTTAACTGATGCTGAAAGAGAGGCGAAGGATGCTCAGAAGGCTGCTAAAAAATCCAAGTCCACTCCAACGACTAAGTGATGAAGTGTTTGGTTTTAGTTTAGTTGGCCCACAATTGTTGCAGCGAGTGTGGCCCTTGCATCTTCTTTTTTGCTTGTTTTCCTATACAAACTCACATGTTTGTAAATAAAAAATAATTCATTTCCTGTAATGCCTGTTAGTCGTTAGTTTGATACTTATGTAAAAATATAAATGCATATCATACTAAAGTCATGTAACAGAGTCTTAGTGGAGGGGAATATGAGTGTACATGTATGCCCCTAGTCAATCTTGAAAAAATATTCAAGATTAAATTAAAAAGTCCAAATGTCCCCGATTCTCTGACGGGGGTCATATTCCTTTCGTCATTGACGCCTGTTCTTTCTTGCATCTTTATACTCTCCTGTCTCATATCCAAGTTAGAGTTCTTGCTGAGGCGGTCTCTCATCTGGGTGCACCTTCACGCCTAAGAGGACGTCGTCTTCCCATCCTTTATACTCTCTCTCGATTCTTGAGAGTTAGAGTTAAGAATGTCGTCTTCCCATTCTTCTATGTCTTATAGTTCAAACAGTCGTTTTATTTGTCCCCGCATATAGGTTATCTCCAACTTTAGTTTAACGTTTCGTGTTTCACAGTCATAATAGAATAATAGTTGAAGATATAAATAATGCAGGAAAGTAAATGACACACGATATTTTTATAGTGGTTCGGCTAAGTCGTAGCCTACATCCACTTTATAATCTTTTATTCACATAAACAGACTTTAAGTCAAGTCGTGCCTTTTTACATAGCTTATGGAAACAAAAGAAATGACATTTCATATTTAGCTCGGATATTGTCGTAAATGCTGAGCGTTCCAGGCTCTGGGAATCTCTTCACCGTCCACGGTCGTTAGCTTGAATGTTCCTTTATCAAGCTTCCGTTGGATGGCGTACGGTCCTTCCCATTTGGGACCCAATCGGGTTGGAGGCGGGAAGACTTGCTTCAGTACTAGGTCTCCTGGTTCAAAGGTTTTGAGGCGAACCTTTTGGTCATAATAACGTGCCACTTGATGTCGATGCCTTGAGGCACGCAAGTCGGCTTCATCTCTTTTTTCTTCAATCATATCAAGAAACTCTAGGAGGAGCGCATTATTCGTCATCGGGTCATAGTACGCGACTCGATGAGAAGGGACTTCCAATTCTACCGGGATCACCGCTTCAGACCCAAATGAAAGTGAATAGGGAGTATGGCCAGTAGTCGTCTTAAAGGTCGTCCTGTATGCCCATAAGGCTAATGGAAACTCATCTACCCATCTGGCTTTGGCCCGTTTCAGTCGCTTCTTTAGAATGGATTTAATGACTTTATTTATGGCCTCGACCTGTCCATTTGACTGCGGATGAGCTACTGTAGTGTATCGCTTATCAATTTTGTATTTCTGGCAAAAGTTTCTGAACTCTATGTTGTCAAACTGCGTCCCATTATCAGTTATGATGGTCTTCGGTATCCCAAATCGACAAATAATATTTCTCACCACAAAACTGATCACTTTTCTTGCCGTGATGGTTGTTGAAGGTTCAGCTTCCACCCATTTTGTGAAGTAATCCACGGCAATGATCGCATGCTTGGCTCCTCCTCTGGGAATGGGTAGCACTCCAATAATGTCAATTCCCCACATTGCAAACGACCATGGACTTACCATTGACTTGAGCTGAGTAGGAGGCGCTCTGGGAACTTTGGCATATCTTTGACATCTGTCGCAGCGTCGTGAATAAGCAGCTGCGTCTTTGTTCACGGTAGGCCAGAAATATCCGTACCGTAACACTTTCTTTCCCAAGGTTTGGCCCCCAGTGTGATCTCCACACTCACCTTCATGCACCTCTTGCAGTACACGCTTGATGTCGTCGTATGCGATACGCCGTAGTAAGGCATTGAAAACCCTTGACGATAAAGGACGTCGTCCTGTAAAACGTATCTTGTGGCCTTACGTCTTACAACTCGTCTTTCGCTCTTTTTCAATGGGAGAATTCCACTTTTGAGAAAGTTCTTAATTAGTGTCATCCAGGATTCTCTTTCTGGTTCAACTTCCGAGGCTAGCTCGACTTCCATCAGGTCGAAACTGGGTGAATCCAACGCCTCTATCGGAACCATTTTGGATTCTTTAAGACTATCTGAACTTGCTAGCTTCGCCAGTCGATCTGCTTTCTGATTTTCAGCCCTTAGAATGTTTGTTATGCTATAACACTCCAAACCTTCCAACAACTCCTTTACTTTCTTAAGATAAGTGATGAGCCGAGGTCCCTTAGCAGCAAATTCTTCCCAAACTTGACATACCACTATCTTGGAGTCGCAATATATATCTAGTGTCTTCGCTCCCAAATCTTTGGCGAGTTTCAGCCCGGCAATCAGGGCTTCATACCCAGAGTCATTATTGGTAGCAGCAAACTCTAACCGCAATGCATAGTAGATAGATCGTCCTTCAGGAGTTATTAAAACAACTCCGGCGCCGGACTTTCTATCATTCTTGGCTCCGTCTGTATATAGTCTTCACAGACTAAGCTCTAATTCTAGATCCAAAGTAATTGTCTTGTCACCCACTGTTTCTTCTTCAGGAATCGTAAATTCAGCTATGAAGTCAGCCAAGGCCTGCCCCCCGTATTGATCTTCGCGGCTGAAAGTTCAAATCAAACTGGCTCAGCTCGATTTTCCATTTGAGTAGCCGCCCTGATGCTTCAGGTTTCTGCAACACTTGTCTCAAAGGTTGGTCGGTATACACAACTATTGGGTATGCCTGAAAATAATGGCGGAGTTTGCGGGAAGCAATCAGGAGGCTAATAAGCAAGCTTTTCTATCTTTGGGTAGTTGCGTTCTGCAGCATCTAGTTTTTTGCTTACGTAATACACAGGTTTCTGGACTTTTTCCTCTTCATGTACTAGTGCTGCATTGACGGCGTGAGATGATACCGCCAAGTAGACGAACAAATCCTCATGTTTCACGGGCTTTGATAATATTGGAGGCTTTTCTAAGAAGTCTAACAGATTCTGAAATGCCTCCACACAGTCGGGGGTCCACTCAAAATTTCGCATTCCCCATTTTATGAGATCGAAGAAAGGCACACACTTGTCTGTTGCTTTGGAGATGAACTTGCACAATGTTGCAACCTTCCCAGCTAAGCTCTGAACATCCCTAATTTTTCGCAGATCCTCTATATTCCGGATTGCTGCTATTTGGTCTGGGTTGATTTCAATTCCTCTGGAACTCACGATAAAGCCAAGGAACTTGCCTGATGCCACGCCAAAAGAACACTTCAAAGGGTTAAACTTCATCCTATGCCTTCGTAGTATGCCAAACATTTCTGCTAAGCCTTTCGTATGATCGGAAGATTGCTTGGATTTCACTTGCATATCATCTACATAAACTTCCATAGTCTTCCTAATTTGATTGTAAAACATGCGGTTGACCAGACGCTGATTTGTGGCTCCCGCATTTTTTAATCCAAACGGCATCACGATGTAACAATACAACCCCAAGTCTGTAATAAAGCTTGTATGCTCTTGATCTGGTACGTGCATGGGAATTTGATTGTACCCAGAATAAGCATCCATAAAGGATAAAAGTTCATGCCCGGCAGTTGAATCCACCAGTTGGTCAATTCTAGGGAGAGGAAAACTATCCTTCGGCCAAGCCTTGTTCAAATCAGAAAAGTCGATGCACGTTCTCCACTTCCCATTTGACTTTTTAACTAGGACATGATTCGATATCCAGTCGGGGTACTTTGAATCCTTAATGAATCCATTACCTTTTAGCTTTTCTACTTCTTCTTTCAAAGCTGTTGACCGCTCCGGGCCCAACATCCGTCTCTTCCGCTTAACTGGTGGGTGCTTTGGATTAATACACAAGGAGTGACTTATGATGGCAGGCGAAATACCACACATGTCAGCGTGGGTCTAGGCAAACACATCTAGATTTGCCTTCAAAAAATCAGTCAATTCTCTTGCTCTAACTGGATCTAGTTGCGAGCCAATCTTTAGCACTTTTATTGGATATGTTTCATCAACAGGTATGTCAACTGTCATTTCATTGGGAGTTTCCTTCATGTCCCCAGGTTCTCTATCCTCTCTGGGATCTATATCCTCGAGCACGTCTAAAGGCGACTCTCTTGGGGCAGGACCCCTTAGTTGCTATGCTGAGGCCCCCTTTGGAGAGGCAGAATCATCTTTAGCATCTATGTTCAGCCCCTTCATTAGCATCTTTAACTCTGCCACATAACACGCTCGTCCCGTAGCTTGGTCGCCTCTCATTGTCCCAACTCCCGAGTCAGTCGGGAATTTTAGCAGCAAACACCAAGGTGCAATACATGCCCTAAATTCAGCAAGGGCTGGTCGGCCTAGGAAGGCATTATAAGGCGATTCCAAATCCAGAACTACAAATGGCAGGATCCTTACTCTCTGGCGATCCCCCTGCCCTAGTGTGACTGGTAATTCCATAAAACCCATCGGAGCTGTGGATACTCCGTTAAAACCACGTATCCATCCTTGACACGGCTTTAAGTCTTTTGCTTCGAGCCCCATTTGTTCGAAGGCTTTCCTGAACAGGATATTAACCGAGCTTCCATTGTCCACTAACACCTTATGAACCAGAGCGGAGACAATTGTCGTGGTTATAACTAGCGGATCGTCGGTCGGGGATAGAACTCCAAACTTGTCTCTATTGCGGAATACGATATCATTAGACATCGTTTTTTGCTGCTTTATCGGAGTGACGTCTTCAAGGCTGCTGCATTCTCCTACTTCATAATGCTTGGCAGCGTTGACGTACTGGTTCCTTGCTTTAAAACTTCGGCCAATCAAGTGAGGCCCGCCTGTAATGGAGTTAATGACGATTCTCTTACCCTTTTGCTGAGCTGTGGGTTTTGAAGCAGGCTATTCTTGATTCGGGGCTTGTCCCCCTTGCCCCTTGTCCCTTGGGGCAGCTTTGTACTCATCCAACTTCCCTTCTCGCAGTGATTTTTTGACGATATCCCTCAAATGATGACGCTCATTGGTGGAATGATCGTGTGTACCATGAAACAAGCAAAACTTTCCTATCTCAATCTCCTTCTCTGTAGAATCCCTGGGTGGTGGCTTTTTGTACTGCAATACGCTGTATGTGTCTAGATAGATGTTTTCCAACGTATCATTTAACGGCGTGTAATTTTCAAAACTCTGGAATCTGGGTCTTTTATATGAGCTGTTCCCACGATTTCTATTCCTTCTATTGCCGCTCCCATTTCTGTTGCTATTACCACCACTCTGGTTGCCAACATTTACTTCCACTTTTCCTGAACCGTCATTAGACTGTTTCACAGCGACATTACTCTGAACACCTTCCTTCGAGGTCCCTTCGGACTTTCTCTTCCGATTTGCCTTAGCTTCTTCTCGCCTCAGGTGAACATTAGCCTTTTCACAGAATAACTCTCTTGTAGTAGGTGGTTTTCTAGCCAAGTAATCCCCGAATTCTATGTCGGGATCCACTCCTTCTATCAAGGCCATCAGGATAGTGGGCTCATGAGGATCAGTGACTTCGGTGACGGCCAGGTTAAAGCGATCCAAATATGACTTCAAAGATTCTCCTGGGCCCTGTTTAATTCTTGACAACTCTATGATGGTCTTGGACTTTTGGGCATGGAGTCGGAACTGATTCATGAAACGCTCACTCAATTCTGTGAAATTGGACACCGACCAAGGAGGAAATCGAGTGAACCACATTAATGCTACATCTTCAAGATAAATGGGAAAACTTTGCACTTTACGGCATCAGGAGCGGCTTCCGCGTTCATAAACCATGCATATCTCATTAGGTGTTGCCCTGGGTTTGTCCTTCCTGAATATCGATCCATTTGAGGCAAATTGAATCGTCGGGGGAACTGGTAATTCAGGATGTCATCTGTGAAAGGGGTATGACTTCGCTCAATCCCCCAGTCTTCATTAGTGTACCGCCGGCTTTCCGACATAATCTGTCGCACCATCGCCTGTACATCGGCGTTGGTTAGTGTCTGCACAGACTCTCTAGATCTGATGTTCGGGTTACCCCTGGGTTCCTGATCAGGGGATAACCTTCCGTTTCTGGCAGAAGCTGCTCTACGTTGCCCTCTATGCTCCCGGTCAATCTCTGGTGGTAAAGGTTGGAGAAGTTGTTGCTGTGTGGGGTTAGTAATATTGGGATCCCTGGGTAAGACGTGGGATCCACACATAGGCAGCAACATAGGCTGTCGTAGACTTGGGCCATCAGGACCCAATACACGGGCAGCATCTTCTCGGGATCCTAAAGATCCAAAAGTCAATTGGTCAAGGTTATGAGGTCGTTCAAGCGGCCTTCTCTCGCGAGGACGTTCCTCCTCCGAAGAAGAAGAATCATCTATAGGAATGTGGCGTGGTAGGGAAGGAGTTCTCTGCCTCCGGAGCTCCTGTAATTCTCTACCCATGGTGATTATGTTTTCCTGCAGGCGGAGCTTGTCACGCCTTTGTTCTTCCAATGCTTCTTTAGTGCTCTGAAGCATGTCGAGAAAACGTGAAAAATCTCCCTGAGTAATGGGTGCAGATGGATCAGGCTGGACATTGGTCATCGTGGCTGGATTGGAGCATCGGATGGAGCTCGAGTAGAAGTTCCAGCTTCGTTTTGATTTGGATCGGATTGGACCATAGCAGCCTGGTCGGGGCGGTTCAGATGGAGAGAGTGAGAGCCCCCAGCACCTTCGGTTCGAATCGGGTCTTCTGGTCGGATCGGTGTTAACACGATCCAGTTTGCTTCCTCTCGATTTGGATCAGCTCCTCCAATCCGATCCGGATTCTCCTAGTTGGTGTGGTCTGCTCCAGAGCTTTGAGCATGTGACCTTGTTAACACAATAGCTTGCTGATTTTCTCTAGCATCATTTCCCCTAGCACCTTGCACTTCCGTTCCTTTGGTCTTAGCCATAATGCTTAATTCTTCAATGATTAGGCAACGAGTACAGAAAGTTGTCGGAAAAGGGGATTAACTTCTTTGAACTTGAGGGTACAAACAGTAGAATGATAATCCCAAAAAGGCTTTGAATTTGAAGTTTCTCAGTGAAAGCACCAAAAATGTTAGACCAAAAATTGGCTCTAGTACCCAAATTAGATATGAGCTTAATTAAACAGGATCAAAAAAGCATAAAGAACACGCAATTTATAGTGGTTCGGCGTTAACGAGCCTACGTCCACTTTGTTTTCCTTGACTTGATAATTTGAATATGAATACAGCAAGAATTCTCACTCAACCTCACGATTACAATTCATAAACTCACTCAAATCTCTCAAAAAAGGGTTTTAAGAGATGATTTTGATCTGAATATGATTGTCGAATTCGGCTATGGAGGAAGTATGGACTGAGAATTTACCAAAAGATCCTTTCAAATGCCTCTAGGTGGTGTATTTATAGGTGAAAAGTCTCCTGGAAGTGTCTCCAGTTCGGAATTGCATGGCATCCATCCCTTGAGAGTCGGGTTCGGAGGCTCTAAGATGGCTACAGCGCATTGATTGAGTAGGAGATCGCTGAAGAAATGGTCAGATCTTGTCCGCGTCTTCAGGGGATATGCGCAGCAACGGCTTCAAATTAAAAGGAGAGAAGGGGTTCGGATCGAAGCCTCCAATTCGATCCGCTTTAGCCAGCTTGCTGCCCCTTCATGCTGCTGACGTACTCATCCGATCCAAACCGTTGGGCTTGCTTGCTTTCTTCTGTTGCCACTGGAGTGGTCCTCCGAACCGATCCGCTGAAGCCACTTGTTATCCTTTGGCATTGCTGACGTATTGCCGATCCGATCCGATGTAATAAGGCTACTGTTGTATCTCTCCGCTCCGATCTGAGGAAGTGTCTGCGCTCTTGATCTTTATTTACCTTCTGCACTATCTTTCTCCGATCCGATCCAATTGGTGCCCTTCTCACTATTTGCTCCTTGTGTAGCCTAGTTCACAAAGTAGGCTAACACAAATGAATAAGTTTTGGAAACATTTTCCAAATAAAATCAGAGATATTTTCTAATCATCGAAAATGAAATGTTGGATGATAAAGAATACTGGAATGACAGTGATACGTGAAATAAGGAATGAAAATGTTTTTGAATAGTTAATACGTATATTTTCTAAATTTAGAAAATAAGAATTTATGGAGATATGGAAATGGGTAACTGAATAAATTAATGATAAATTAATTTAAAAAGAGAAAAGGTTGGATGAAGTTTGATCGATATAAATTCCATATGGAATATATATCGCTGTTTGCACACGTGTTTTGTTCAATAATTAACTCACCGACTATCGAAGTTTTTTATCTTTTTTCCGTCGTCAATACAGAGAGACCAGGATCAGATTCATTTTCTGAAAACCACTCTGTATGGGCATTAGCGTTGCGATCAATATGATGAAGATAATTGAAGACGGAGTTATGCAAGGGCTGTCCTATTTACAGAATAGTGCCTTCGGTTTGTCCAGTCCCAGGACGACCTGTATGGAAGAATGTCTAACAAAGTATATTTAATAGATTGTGTAAGTTGATCTCTTCAAACGTATATACGTTTGGTGGCGGAGGAATTCATTTCTCTTAGCTGTATACCCATTGTATTTTTGGGGAAATCAATTTGTGATTTGGAGGGTATGACGATGTGACATTCAAAGTGAATAAATGTGTGATCTGTTAGAGATAAGCGTGGCCTCTAGCCTCACAACCGGGAAATGACAAAAATCGGGCAAGCAGCATGGCTTAGCGGTTGGGTGCCAAGTAGGTTGTATAATCACCTATCCAGAGATATTCATTTCATTCTTTAATCTATTCGATGCTGTCCCATTCGGGAAACAGTTGCTGATCCCAACCGTTGGTGATATACATTCCATACACTCAAGCGAAATGAGTGGTCGGTCATGTGTGGCCGAGTTGCAAGATGTTCTTGTTAAACCTAGTGTATTCCTCTCTAGAGGTACACTATCGGAGGGTGGTCCATACCTTGTCATAGTTGGTAATCCATTATCCAATATGTGCTCGCGGTTTTGATTGTATACTATATATGTGGAACGTGAGATGAAAGCGTTCTGCAAGATGATTATTATATTGTGGTTGATAGACAATATTATAATATCAAAAGAGTTTTGATATAAAAGATCATTCTTTCTTCCAAAATGATTTGAAAGTTAAATCAAATTGATTTGGATTCTCATAAGGGAAAACCTGTTCCATTATACGGCATGGTCTTATGAGATATCGTTTATTTTATCAAACTGTTTTAAATTGTTTTACTCACACCAGTCCCATGACTGACCCGGATTTTATTTTGTTATGGTTTACCCTAAAATCTTGGATGCCTAATTTTGTATGGGTAGTCAAGTAGTCAGGATTTTAGAGATATACTTGGAGATCTTGGAGCAGGTGGTTTCAAGATTATATAGCTATTGTTTATTCCGCTGTGTTGTAAGTGTTGTACTCTGATAATGTTACTGTATACATATACTGATATTATTTCAAGGATATGTTATCTATTATATGTTGTTCATTCCGTGTGAGATTCGTGTTACTCTGATGTTGTACGTTCTTCTACTTCTTCTTCTATTCTAAGTTTCTATCTTATCTATCCTCACCCTCTGTCTTCTTTCTATTAGTTTTCCGGTTTCCAGTATAATATGGGTTGGACTTGTGTTATTTGGTCAGCTCAAATTGTACCGGAATTTCGGGACACTACAGATTTTATAATCCGAATTTCATAACGAGTTATAAAAGAAGTTGAAATTAAAAATAAGGATTCTAGTAGAGTTGAAATAAATGAGAAGGTTTGCAAACGTGCAGCTGGAAGTACGTGTCGAGTGGAGTAAAGAAGTTAATACAAGGGTTTGGGTTATGAAGTTCAACTACATGTTTTAATGATGCAAAAGTGTTTTGGATAAGGTATTTGTAAACAAATTCAAGTTTATTAGCAAAGGTAGTTGGAAGTTTTAAACTAAGGCAAGGGCTTTAGAGTAAATAATTTACTTAAGAACTAAATTAAGTGAATATCCTAATCGAAGAGGAATTCCAAGAGTGAAAAGGACGTTTATTGTTTTTGAATAAAAGAAGTTGACAATGGAATTTTTGGTTATAATTCCAAAGTTTAGATTATACTAATGTAAACGGATTTTGGGAAAGGGTATTAATGGATGGATTATTAATCCAAGTTATGAATATAATACTATATAGGATCTTTTTGAAGCAAGGATTAATATCTGGAAATGATTTACCAAATAAACCTGTTAAGTAAATTGGTTATAGTCAATTGAGATTTTCAAAAATAGGAATATGGTCTATAAAACCATATTTTAATAGAAATTAAGATCTGAATGATATTATAAAAATGTGGGGTTGAGTTATGAACTCCTATCTATTCTGAGATAAGAACATTGTCGGTTAAGGTCTGAGAGGTAAATAAAATATCCCAACTTGAACGACTTCACTATTATCGAAGAATGATATTAGTTTTGTAGCGGTAAAGGAGGTTGGAATGAGTTAGTATTTTGGTAAACATTTGCAATTCATTTGCAAGAAGTGAAATGTAATTTAATGTAATGAGTTTTAAATTAAACAATGTAAATTAACATTGTTCAGCCGAATTGGAATATAAAGTTTTATTTATACCATTGGGATATTTATATAGCATTGTTTTCCAGATAACATAAATAATATGAGTTGAACATACGTATTCAAATGATAAGTGATTAAATGGAAAGGATAATATAAATTGGGTAACGGAAATAAACATTTAGAATTTAAGTAGATAAAATCTTCAAGTAAAAGTGAATTAAAACCATTGAGTTTTAATAAGGAAGCGTATGTCGTTTAACATGGTTTGGTCGCATAAGAATGAATAATTTAATTATACTATTGATTTAACGATATATTGATATATCGACATTTCCAAATTTAAGGAAATAAATGGTTTATGGAAATAGAGAAATATTAAAGGAGTATAAAGCGAAGTGAGAATAAACGAGAGGTATTGTTTCCAAATAGCGAAACAAAAGATGAATTGTCAAGATATGTAAACATGATCAACCTTAAATACATGAAATGATTTCCAAATGACAAGATAAAGAGTGTTAATGAAGGATTTTAACTAATGAGGACTTAAGCTGCCAATATACTTGATCGTACTGTTTGACCAATTGGATAATTGTTTTGTTGAGATTGATAGTTAAAACACCAACTATCAATAAAATATTACTGGACCTTTTTAACGAGTTGTTTCAAAGAGACCGGGATGGGAACTTGACCAAAAACAACTTCGAATCAACGATGCGATCGAAATTAACCTGCAAGGGACAAAGATAGAGAAATTGAAGACCGTGAATATTCATAAACGGAAGAACTACTTATAATCTCTTGTCTGCAGCCAGAGATATACTAAGGTTCTTTCGCGATTGGAATCCATGGATTTGCAAGGACTTCTTGCTACAGATCTATAGGGTGATTCCTAGGATGCAGTAGGAGGGTACCTTCGGTTCATCCTATTCCTGGATGACTTGTATGGACGAATGTCTGACCAAGTATTTCCTGAAGGTCACGTACATTTGTTTTTAAAAATATACCAAGTTTTATGGCAGAGAAATTCTCTTGTTTAACACTCAGAGTTTATTTGTGGACGTCAATTAGTGATTTGACGGATCTGACGATGGGGCATTCAAAGAGAATGTGGTATGATAATAAAAAAGATAAAACGTGACCTCAAGCCTTATAAACTGGGAAATGGCAGAAATCAGGTAGGTCGCATTGCTAGTTGGGTCATCCCCAAGCAGGTTGTATTATCACCATCTAGAGAAATTCCATTTCCTTCTTTAATCTTTCGATGCTGTCCCGCAGGAACGGTGGTTAGTGCTCACGGTAGGGTGATAATACATTCGGTCAACTCAAGCTAAATGAGTGATCGGTCATGTTTAGCCTGGGTTGCAAGACGTTCTTGTTGAACCCAAGTGTATATTCCTCTAAAATACACTGATCGGAAAGGTGGTCCCATGCCTTGCCGTAGTTGGAATCCAATCTCCAATAAGCGCCATGCGTTTTTTGATTTTAAATAAATATGTAGAGCATGAAATGCAAGCGTTCTGCTACTTGGTTATTTATTTGAGGTTTGATACACACTAATATAATATCACATTTGATATACCAAAAATATTTTGGGTTATAGTAAGGTAAAAACCATCCGTGTTTATGTGTGGGCTTGTCTTACTATTTTTTTTCCAAAAAGGATTTCTAAAGTTAAATGGATTGTTTGATATGGATTTACCACTGAAAGTGTTCCAGACTGATCCGGGTGTTTTTGCCTTGCTTCAAATTGTGCTCAGGTCAGACCGAACATATTTTCCAGGATAGTTTTCTCTTGGAATTTCGGAAGCTGGAAGCAAGAGTCTTCACCGTTAGTTGTCTAAATTTGTTCCACTGTACCTGATATAAGTTGTACTCTGATGATTGGTATGTATATCAAATTTTCTTTTATGTAAGGAGATCTTATATTATATTTTATTCGTTCCGCTGTGAGATTCTGATGTTCTTCATCTCTTTTATTCTGATATTTTTTCTTTCTCTCTCACCCTTTAATTTCTTTCTCTTAACATTCTGTTTTTCTATATAGTTTGGGTTGACTGTGGTAGTTAAATGTCAGCTTAAATTGTACGAAAAAATGGGACATTACAACAGTGCCTGTTAGCTCACCTTCCTCGTCCATAGACCACGGATGATTTAATTGACTATATGGTGTTTTGATTGTGATGTTGAAATGTATGAACATATTAAAAATAATGTTAACATTGATGTGGTAATAAAAATTAAATTATAAATATTTATTTATAATTTAGACAGTGAAAATTGGTAAATCAGAAAAATAATTCAAATCGAATTAGAATCAGTTAAATTAATTAACCAGTGATTATTTTGAATAGACTATTGTTGTTTGAAAACCCCACACAGGTCTGGGGATGGTAATTTATTCACATATCCCCATAATTTAATTATATGTCAATCGATGGGTTGATAGATTGTGATGAACGTTATTTATTTATTTTAACGCTTATACAGTGGTAGAATGCACTTTGGATGATGTGTGGATGTTTAATGATTATTTATCATTATTGTGAATACATGCGATGTATGAAAATCCATATAAATACATTTATATGGTAATTGATTGAGTCTGATTCCAATTCAGAAGTAACATATAGTTTTTAAAATATTATTCAGTATAGTTTTAAAATATTATTCAGTATAGTTTTATAGTAATATTCATTATAGTTTTAAAATAATATTTACTAAAGAACCAAAATATGTTTTTGATGTCCGACTTTGGATAGACACAAAAATATTGAAATATTCATAACTGCGAAGAATATGAGGCCGAGTTGAGTAGTTAAACACCATTTTAACCCGAAAGGGTTTATCGATTGATTTTATTCATTTTATAATGACTATCGAAAAGAATTGATTTCAAAATCTGATGTTTTGATAATATTATCATTTTAATATTAAATTGATGTAGAATATTCAATTTTGATTTAAAATTGTAAATGAAGTTGAAATTGTTTTGAAACAAATTTATAAAACAATTTATAAAATACGTTTTAAATTGAAATCGACGATATATGTATTATATATATATTTAATGGCCCGAATAGAACGCGCCGCGCAACGACCATTTGCGAATTTCCACCATTGAATTCTCCTAAAACCGGAACCGTTGGGTTCGTATCGAAAAGAGATTTCCAATGACTTTAAGAGATTTGAAATTTGATGGTTGGATGTGGAATTGTGTCCAAATCAACTTCAGGAATGGTCGCTAAGAATGCAGAGACTGTTATGGCCTAAATATAATTATTAAAAATATGGAAAAATTGTGTAAAAATCATAGTAAATGATTTGGAAAGATTTTGGATGAAAAATTCCAAGTTTGAAGGAAAAAATAATTTTTTTTATCGAAATGAACTAGTTATTAACTAGAATAATAAATCCAATGTTTTTAAATAAATAAATTGGATTGAATAATGGGTTTTAAAATAACTAAAATTTTCCAATGAATAAACTGGAATAGAATTGAATGGAAATAATCTTCGGAATATTTCGATATTGGATTCCATTATTATACAGATTTTGTTGGGGAATTTCTAAGATATATATATATATATCTTTGTTCCCAATACGATGTTTGTTGGTCTCAGAATTTGGTATTGAATGTAAGCCGATATAATTTCTATTCTTAGGCTTGTATTTGATATCAAATTGGATTTTGGGTTCATCGTGAATGGTGTCTTAAATAACACTGTTCTTGAACCCAGTTGAGTAAAGAATAAATCTTTTAGTTAAGATTTAGAGAAATTTACCAATTAATTAATTTTTAATTGGAATTGAATTAGAAGTGGATTTTTGGTTTTGTCATGAACTGTGTTTTAAATAACATTCGTTCTTTAACCCAATTAACAGTGGAGATACGATTTGGAATTTATAAATCTTTTATTAATATTTACTGGAAATTTTCCAAAGTAAAGTTTTTCAATTTAATATATTAAATTGGAATTGAATGGAATTCGATTTGGTAATAATCGAGATGAGCTACTATAAAGGAAGACCGTTACTATTTTTGGAATTTAAAAGGTTATGTCGTTATTCCATTTATAGTATTGATTTGATACAGATATTTATATCGATTGTATATATTGATCTGTTTTCCGTGAAGATTCCATAGTTAATGGAAGATGATTTGGGTATATCGTGAACTGTGTTTTAAATGACATTTGTTCTTTAACCCAGTTGAATAAAGGATTTATTTCCTTAATTTGAATAATTATTACATAATGACTTTTGGAGATCAGAACCAATTAGAGTTATGATAAATCTTTAATTAGATTGGAATGTTAATATGATAATTAAATTTATCGAATTCATGAAATGATCGAGAATGGAGCACCACCAGTTTCACTTCTGGCGATAGTTAAATCTTTGATTAGATTTAAACGGGAAATGGTAATTAATTTTACCGATAACACAGTGGGTGTTAGATATGGGGTACTACCAGTTTTGCCCTATGGGATGAATAGGTTGGGATTGGGATTAATAAATAAATGATTACTTCAGTAAAGTTCGCTAATCCAGACTAGTTAATAAACCTTAATTTGGTTTAGAATGGCGAAAAGATAAAATAAAATCTTTTGAAATGGATATCCAAAGGAAGATTAAAGCATAAACTTAAAGGAATTTATCTTTGATAAAATTAATGGGAACCTTTCCCTAAAGAAGTGAATATTTGAATAAAAGAATATTCTAAATTGGAATGAGGCGTACGATGTGTTATATAGCACTTGATTATTGATTATAAAATACACGAGTTATTCGGAAAGTCCGGGTATAACCCATTTTGAATAATTAATACGATGACTAAAATTCGACGATGAAGACGGTGGTTGAAGACCGGTGATCTTCGCATCGTTTAGATGATTACTGATGTCTTGATTAGGCTGTACTCCCAAGATAAGGGAATAAGTGGTGATCATCCAACGTACTTGGAGATCGACCGGATATGCGAGGACCTCTCCTGTATTGGACATATGGGATAAGGAATAAGGTGCCTCCGGTTTCGTTTAGACCTAGAACAGACTTGTAAATCGATGTGTGTCTGACATTAGATTTCATTCTGTGTTGATTTATTTATATTAAATATATATCTATTTGGTGGCGGAGAATTCATTCTCTTGCTTAACACCCTTCTTTGAGACGTACAAGCTTTGAGGTTACATATGGATAGACATCAGTTGCATGGCATGAATTGTTAGTGTGGCATGCTAAGATCCAAATGATCCAGGCTGTTGTTGAAAAGAAGAGTCTTGTGGTTGATGATGAAAGCACGCCTTTAAATAGCATAGACTTGTGTAAAGCATTAATTCGCGAGCCTCACACCCGGTATGAGTCCAAAACGGGATCATGACTGCAGGGAGTGCACGACGTTTCTTTCTAGCTAGGAGTGGTGTCATGGTATGGAGCTCAGACATTTTTACTTATGTGGACGATGGATTGCAAGGCGCCTCAGATATTGAGTCACTTCGGAGCTCAGGGATAGGTCCGATAGGACCGGGAAACGTGTGTTCAGGAATAATTAATCCACTAAAGTATGTGCGGACCGGCCCTGAAGATCCAAGGGTTGCCCCGCGGTGTGTAATCCTGAGGCATTTTCTAGAGTGTCTCGAATTAGGAGGATCCATCCCCTGCCTCGACTCATAGATGGAAATCCAATTTCTAATATGCGAGTTTTCGGTTTTAATTGTAGAACTAGTATGACGACATGATATAAGGTACTCATGTCGTCTATGATTGATACATTTATATTGAAGTTAATTTTGACACTATGCACTTATAGTAATATCAAAATGATTTGTATTTAAATGTACTAAGCATGTTTGGCTAAGGGAAAACTCAATTCTCCGGCTTGCGTTGCATTGTGTGATGGGACATGAGTCTTATAATAGCTTCATTTTTCAAAAAGCATTGCGTTGTTATGGAGATTCATATGGAGTAAACCTGTTCCGTGTTATACGGCATGGTCCCATGACTTCCCAACATTTAAATTAAAGATTAAATAACTATTTTAGTTCTCACACCAGTCCCATGACTGACTCGAAGTTTATTGTTTTAACCTAAACCCTGGGTGCCCCTATTTTCCATACGGACAGCTAGCAGTTTTGTTTTTTGCATATTTTTTTTCACAGATCCTGGATTACAGTTGGAGCCATATTCGGAAAGCTTTGTATCCATATATCTCTTTCAGTTTTGTCAGTTGTTACTTTCCGCTACGCATTGTACTTATGTATTATTTTTCCGTTGTTTTGTAATTTAAAACTCTGATATTTCCTGCTGTATATTATTTGAACTCTGGTATATTCTGGTACTCTGATGTAAATTGTTGTAATAACATTGAAATTTTCTGCTGTTTGTGTTTTGATGCGTCGTGTTCTCAAACCAATCCAGGCTTTCCCATAATGGGAAGTTTGGGTCGTTTCAGGTGAGGCAATGGTGGGACAATGGCTGATTATGGGTGACTAGTGGAGACTAGGGCATTCGAGCAAAGGGGTGTGTAATGACCCGGTATTTACGCAGCACTGACACATATTTGATTCATCGGGAGTACGTATTTTCAAATACGATTTAAAATTTAGACTTCGAAAATTATAGAACTTGTTAACATATATATATAATAGCATTTATATGTGCAGCATTTATCAAAACCCATTTTTGATACATTCAGGTAAAATAGCATGATTTAATAGCGTTTGTCAAATTTTATTTTTACATAGGTATATATAATAGCAAATTTTTAAGAGTGTTGTTTAAAAATCATTTTTTGTATGATAAATAACACTTATTTTAAAATGCCATTTTTTCTTTGAAAAACACTTGGTTATATTATTTTTCAAAGGCTTTAAACCCTTATTGTGACAAAACTCTTTTGTTTTTGAAAACCTTAAAACACCTTGCATATAACATATTAAATCACTCTCTCTATGTTCTCAAGACATATGCAAGGGAAATATTTAAATTTTTGTATGCATTTAAGATTTAAAACATGTATTGTCTCACTCTTTTAAATACATGATCTCATAGATATGATAGCATATGAAATCTCATGAAAATCTTTTACATTTTTATGCATTGAAACAAGAACTTGTATTGTCAATTCTATTTCACTTCATGATGGATCATGCTAGTAAGTAAGGACTTAAGGAAGATCTTAGATACATGACCAAAATCATTTTTGAATCAAAGCATTTTCAGTTTTGATTCTCTTCTTTCTTCTCAATGGATTTTCTGAAAATACAATGCATGGTTCAATTTTCAAAACCTTGGCAAGTTATCAAAGAACACATACATAAAAAGATTTGCAAAATCATATGTATACACATAATCTTACCTACACTAGTTGAGATCCAAGCCATGGATTTTCTAAGAACTTTCCTTTGTATTTCCATCACATAATATAGATTTTTTTGTACAACTTTTTCAGATTTCACTCATACTTGCAAGGCAAGTTTGCATTTAAAATAAAGTCTTGTAAAATCAAATATTGACATATGAAAATGTGGTTTGAAAACACAATGAAAACTGAACACTTTTGGTACTAAGATGATCTCAATATTTTGTTTAACCCAAGGAAGAGGATTGAGAAAACATAGTAGTACACAGCACATTTAATGTGCCATTTCATTGAAGTCCAATGAGAGGTATTTTTGTACAACGCATAGTATATTTTTAGGTAGTATCTAGGCTGAAATGCCATGTGAAAGTGAGGAAAGGATGTAAGATTTTGTGAGAGAAAAATCAATTTTTAAATTGGTCTTTCAATTGTCAAACAAAAAGTTGTTTTGTTTTTTCACATCACTCATTAAATGCACATGTATTTTATTCACTTTCTACACCTATATAAGACTACCCATGCACACAACCTTACTCACACAAACACAGCAAGTTCAAAGGTTTTTAGCAAATGAAAAGCAAGGATTTTTGGAGCTTTTAATGTGAGTAAACCTGCAGTTTTAATTTCTGTTTTAAACCCTGCAGTTTCTGTTTTGAACCATGATCTAGTTTGGCTTCTTTGTGCTTCTAGGTGGAGTAATATGTTTTGTATGTTTGCTTGTTGACATGTAGTAAGGATCACTTGATTTGATACCTAAACCCTTAAGTATCATAGTGTAAATGTAGATTCTCTGTTGATATTCCTGGTATGTTAAGTGTGGAAAAACTTGATCAAATCAAATAGATCAGTGGATCTAAATTAAGAAATTGGAACGAATAGAGTATACCATGGTTAAATACTCATCTAGTAGATTAAAGTATTGATATTTAAGTGAACTTGTTCAAGAAAAACCTTACTGTCATGCTAAAACTAAAACAACAGGGACAACAGAAGTTCTCTGTTTCAAACTTTCAATGATGATTTTCAAAACTGATTAAACCCCGTTTTGATTATAAAAACATGATGAGGTAACACATTTATGATTTTTAAAACACAAAACAAGATATTAAAGTGAGTGGATCAAGGGTTAAAGAGGATTGGTCAGAAATTGCGAATCTGAGAATTTCTGTCGATCCGAGAGTTCAGAGGTGATGGCGCTTGGCCTAAAGGAGGGGGAGGAAGTATGGAAGCTAGGAAAAATATCAATTTAATTTTTAACTGAAGAAATGTGGTGAAATCATTAAAACTAGGTTTTAAAACTGTTTTGAGTTCGTCGGGTTTGGGACCGAACTGCTCAACATAGGAGAAGAAAGGGAGGTGCGGTCCAGGGGGTTCTGGTGCGTCGGGGTCATGGGCGGATGTGGCCAGGAGGCGGTGGCGTCCGGTGGTCAAGGGAAGGAGATGGAGCAGTTTTTCTTTGATGGTGTTTTTTTTTTGAAAAGGAGTGGCACGGCCGTTTTCTGTTCAGGGAAGGAGGTGATGGATCTGACGGTGGTGGCATGCTTAGGTGATGAAGAGGGACGTGGGGCGACGGCCGGTGGTGGTTGGAAGTGGCCCACGTGCTTGTGCACGTGCACAGCTAGGACAGGCAGAAGGAAGAAGAAGGAAGGGGAAGTGGTACTCAGGGCGCATGGTGTTTTTGGTGTGATCAAGGGCAAATTAATTAGGATCTGTTCCTGGTACTTTGCAATGGGATCATCCAAGTGGTAGTCGTCCAAACCATGATCGCCAAGCTAGAATTCGTGAGCGCACACCGGTCACCGGAAACTAGTACTTTGACTAACCTGGTACTTTGAGATTTTGACTTAAAACAATGGGTTTTAATATGTATTTAAATTTTTACTAGTTTTTAAATAAAATTTTGAATTATTTAAAATAGGAAATTAAATATTTTAAATAAAAATGAAAGCTTTATTTAATTAAATAGAGGAATAAGTGAATCAGGATACGGTGTTTTGTCAAGGAATTGAAAATCAATACCGAAATGGTAAATTTTATAAAATCTAAATTTAGTGTAAATTTAGATGAGCATTTGTTATTAATAAAATATTTGGATCTTTTAAAAAGACAAGAAGACGTATGTCACGCATATGCTGAAAGCTGAACGTTTAGACTGTGAATGCAAGAGACCGGTCACGTACAGTTTAGTATTCGCTGAAATAAGAACTGTAAAGAATATTTTTGATCGGGTTTTGACTGATAAGTAAAGAGAAGAAAATTTATCAGTATAGAAAGAAGGAGGAGTAAATCAGATCAAAAGGAAGATCTGACGAAATTTTGTCGAGAAATACAGAAGTGAGATTAGTTATAAAATTTAGTTTCGAATTTTATTTGAATTTATTCAAAGTAAAATATTTGGGTTGAGGGAATAAAATAAGAATATTTTATTTTACACTGAAATTGACGATTTCAAATTTGTGCGTCAAAATCTCTGTCACAACATAACTGTTAATATTATACTGTCTGAACTGGTATAAATAAAAACAGTGTTTTTATCTTGTGAAGATTGATAATTTTAAAAGAGGAAATTTTATTTAAATTATAGAAAGAAGAAGCAGATTTGACCAAAGGAAGGAATACAGTATAAAAGCTGTAAATGAGAAATTAAATTATAAATTTAATTCATGTGTGGAGGATCAGAAATAAAGGTAGTCGAGGAAAGATAAATTTCTGAAAGAATAAACATAAGGATTCATTTTCAGAAATGACGGACAAGGTAGAAATAAAACCCGTGCAGCACACACACTAAAATTGTCCGATTCCAAGATATAATCAAATGCTAAATATAAGTAAGATGATCGAATACTGTTTGACTTGACTGTACATGTAGTTGATTCTAATCGTGTTAGATTAATAATTTGAAAGAAAATGTTCATAATCATTTCAAAGAGTCTGGATGTACATTCCACTTTGATTTGATTAGACGCCGCGCGTCAGAGATGTTCAAACAGAAGACGACGGTGTGCAAGATGATTGTAAACAATACCTTCGGTCTGTTCAGTCCAGAACAAACCTGAATGGACGAGTGTCTGACAACGTATATCGGTCAGATTCTACACATCGAATTTACGTAAGTATATTACGTTGGTGGCGGAGAAATTCGTTTCTCTTAGCTTTATTGTCCGTGATATATTTGGGAAATCGAATGATTATTTCTGACGGGTAGGACGATGTGGCATTCAAAGGAAATGAACCAGTGATGATGAAACGTAAATTCTAGCCTCAAGCCTCACACCTAGGAAGTGACAAAAATCGGGCTGGCAGCATGGCTATGTGGGTCGCTCCCATTAGGGTGTAGTATCACCTATCTAGAGAAATTCCTTTTGTTTCTTGATCTATCGATTCTGCCCGTTCGGGGATGGTTGCCGTACACAACCATCGGTGATATACATTCGATACACTCAAGAGAAATGAGTGGTCGGTCATGTGTGGGCCGGGTTGCAAGATTTCTTGTTGAACCCAGATGTATTTGCCTCAAGAGATACATCATCGGAAGGTGGTCCCATACCTTGTCAGAGTTGGAAATCCAATTTCCCTAAGCGCCAAGCGGTTTTATTTGTATACTATATAGGAGAATGTGAGATGCAAGCATTCTTCTAAATTCTAAATTATTTGTGGAGCACCTATATGATAATATCTGATTTTCAAGTACACAAATTGTTTCGATCTCATAAGGTAAAAACCCGTTCCGTATTCACGGCGTGGTCTTATGAGATATTTTGATTTCTTTAAACTGTTTTCAACTGTTTACTCATACCAATCCCCTGACTGACCCGGAGTTTATTTTTTTGTGTTTTTCCCTTAAACTCTTGGGTATTCATAACGCTTGTTATGAATAGACAAGTGAATCAGGATTTGGATAAACTTGTGAAGCTGGAATGAAGATTTTTGCTGTGTGCTGGTCCATCTATTTATTGTATAATTAAGTCTGTCAGTTGATCATCTATGATATGTATAATTACTGATGTACTATGAATGGGTTGTATCACTAGACCTATGTTGCTCTGATGTAATATGTACTGTTGTGTATTATTATAAAATATTATCTTTTGTGAAAATTCCACTGTGAGATTCTGATGTTTCTGTCTTTTATCTTCTATCTATTCTCATTTCTTATTAACTACACATCTTCCTATGTGTTCGAAAGTTGGGTCGTTACAGTTGGTAACAGAGCTTAGGTTACGGATTACCTTGGCTTTGGGTGAGTGTGAGAGAGCGTATTTTAATATAAAATTTAAAATGAATTTAAAACAACTTGGATGTTATACCTAAGTAGTTATACCCCATCGAGACCCGATTGACAACCTGTTACATTCAGATAATTAAGATGAGTAACCGAGGACGAAGAGGTCGGGCTAGAGGGTCGTCCACTACTACTGGTCGTAATACTGGATTCCAGGATCAACTTGAATTATATATAAATAAGACGAATTAAGATTGGATTCAAACCAGATTTTGGAATATAAAATCCTGGGTATTTGAAAAATAATTTTCTGGATAAATATAAAGTGATATAGTATTACTTTGGAAAATTGGACAAAAACCATTTTTGTATGGATTTTAAAAATGATAAAACACTAAACTCACTTCAGCTGCTGGAAAATAATTCTGATGATGACTGCGGCATCATCAATGTTCATTTTCGAGTTTCTAAGTGAAAATTGCTACCTTAGAAAAATTTCTGATGGAAAGTTGTTTGAAAGAAAACAAGAGGTTTGAAAATTCTAATGTTTTGAATTTGGGATGGTTATAAATATATATTTTTGTGGTTTCTAAAGAATTTGAAATAAAAACCCGGGAATTTGTATTCTGGAAATAAATTTTTACTTAAGCAAGTTAAATGGAAAAAGTGCCAAAAGGTGCTTTACTCTTTTTAGATAAAAGGAGTTAATTAACTAGGGTCAGCCTTGAGGTAAAATAAATATGGTTGGATTGAATTAGAATTATATCCATTTATATTGATACCGGAAATCAAGTTAGAATTTTAAACAAAGTTAAAATTTGGATTTCTTGGAATTATGGCTGGGCTTGAGGGTTTATTGGATACGGACTCAGGAAAAGTGAATTGGACGTTTTATGGAATTAAATCATATCTTTGAGTCCAGAAATAGAGATCGTTAAGTACGCGAATGAAGATTTTGAGGAATACTTAATGGAGTTAAGTAAATCAACTGATGAGTTAGAAAGGGAATTTTGACAAAAAATTTTGGGGTTTAAATAGGAAATTGCTGAGGTGTGATTTATTTATCGATGTGTGTTTTATTTATCGATGTGTTCGATGTATTTTATTTATCGATGTTTGTTTATGTGAGTCGATAACTCTAAATCTACTGTTTACAAATTTCGGGGACGAAATTTTTATAAGGGGGGTAGAATGTAATGACCCGGTATTTACGCAGCACTGACATAGATTTGATTGATCGGGAGTACGTATTTTCAAATACGATTTAAAATTTAAACTTTGAAAATTACAGAACTTGTTAACATAAATATAATAGCATTTACATGTGCAGCATTTATCAAAACCCATTTTTGATACATTCAGTTATAATAGCATGATTTAATAGCGTTTGTCTAATTTTATTTTTACACAGGTATATATGATAGCAAATTTTTAAGAGTGTTGTTTAAAAATCATTTTTTGTATGATAAATAACACTTATTTTAAAATGCCATTTTTTCTTTGAAAAACACTGGTTTATATTATTTTTCAAAGGCTTTAAACCCTTATTGTGACAAAACTCTTTTGTTTTTGAAAACCTTAAAACACCTTACATATAACATATTAAATCACTCTCTCTATGTTCTCAAGACATATGCAAGGGAAATATTTAAATTTTTGTATGCATTTAAGATTTAAAACATGTATTGTCTCACTCTTTTAAATACATGATCTCATAGATATGATAGCATATGAAATCTCATGAAAATCTTTTACATTTTTATGCATTGAAACAAGAACTTGTATTGTCAATTCTATTTCACTTCATGATGGATCATGCTAGTAAGTAAGGACTTAAGGAAGATCTTAGACACATGACCAAAATCATTTTTGAATCAAAGCATTTTTCAGTTTTGATTCTCTTCTTTCTTCTCAGTGGATTTTCTGAAAATACAATGCATGGTTCAATTTTCAAAACCTAGGCAAGTTATCAAAGAACACATACATAAAAAGATTTGCAAAATCATATGTAGACACATAATCTTACCTACACTAGTTGAGATCCAAGCCATGGATTTTCTAAGCACTTTCCTTTGTATTTCCATCACATAATATAGATTTTTTTGTACAACATTTTCAGATTTCACTCATACTTGCAAGGCAAGTTTGTATTTAAAATAAAGTCTTATAAAATCAAATATTGACATATGAAAATGTGGTTTGAAAACATAATGAAAACTGAACACTTTTGGTACTAAGATGATCTCAATATTTTGTTTAAACCAAGGAAGTGGATTGAGAAAACATAGTAGTACACAGCACATTTAATGTGCCATTTCATTGAAGGCCAATGAGAGGTATTTTTGTAAAACGCATAGGATATTTTTAGGTAGTATCTAGGCTGAAATGCCATGTGAAAGTGAGGAAAGGATGTAAGATTTTGTGAGAGAAAAATCAGTTTTTAAATTGGTCTTTGTAACACCCCGTAATTTTATAACATTAAAATTCACAAATTAAAGTATACTTAATTTTAGAAAAGAATTAAGTGAAATGGGTTGCGCAGAGAAATATATATATATTGATATATATATATATATAAATTAAAAATTAAATAAATAAATATGCGAAAAAGTTCAAAATAGCCAATTGGGAGGGGGAATAACCGAACCGGCCCATTTTTGAGGTCGACCCGAGCCTCGCTGGGTCGACTAGGGGTTAATCCAGGGTGTTTGGCTGTCAACCCGTGGGTCGATTCGCTCAAATGAAGATTTTGCATTTGATTGGTTCTCATGGTTCAGGGTTAATCTAATGGTCCTAAATAACTTCCTACACCTATAAATACATCCTAATGCTAACCCTAAACCTAATTAAAATAGAATAGTTACCGTCATACCATCGCCATGGAAATCAATGGAGCCGCCGCCAACTAAGAAGGAAGAAAAGCTAATTCAATTCTAATTCTCTCAACCCTAAAGCAAAGCAAAACTCTCTCTTTTCTTCTCTAAATTGTGAGTATGATGATCTTAACAAGATTATTATCGTTTTAATTAGATTGAGTTATGAATGGATTATGAGTAGATGATGTGAATTATCATATATGTTGTTGTAAACCCCTTTTGCTATCATGTATATTGTAAATCCAACGTTATGTGATGATGATATCTTATATGTTGTAAATCATGCTATGATGATGTTATGTATGTTGAAAGTTTCTATGCTAAGTTGTGATGAATCATACATGTTAAAAAGGCCATGATGTTACCATCTATGCTAGTTAGTTCATATTAATTAAATCATCATGTTTGGGTTATGTTGATCTACATGACAAGTCACATATGCAAGTTAGATTGATTAGAAAAGTTATGAATATATACCAGGACATCTATTATGACATCTAGAATTATGCTATGACATATGTGATATCCTATGCTAGTTCACACCATCATTATGTTGCCCAAAAACCCCATATGCAAGTTTATGTATAGATTTGGGCTATGATCATATCATATAAATTGAGACATTTAACAAGTTGACACCTTTTGATCCTTAACATGTGTAGTTTATGCAAGTTTCACCCCTATTATGATTAGATTTATTTTAATTGTCTATATGTTGTGATAATTTATCTTTGTGCTAGGTGATAGACTATACAAGTCTAGCCTATATTATGCGTTGAATAAGCGAACGTATAAACGTGGGGTAGGGGTAATATTAAGGATTTAATATTAAAAAGTTGGGGTGCAATTGATATGATTTTGCATGCCATAAGTGGATGGCCATAATTGAGTCAATTATGGACATCATTAAAAGTTGACTTAATTAATAATTTGAATAGGGAATTATTAAAACTGGGGTAAAAGATTTTAAGTGTTAATCAATGCTTAGGACACGAGGTTGGACTCGTTTGTGACGTAAACCTGCCCGGACCTGCCCGGCAAATCCAGTGGTCACAATTGTCAGCCCAATGTGAGAGGTCCTAGGCCTAAACTAAAGCATAACGGTTGTAAAGACACGAGGTTAGACTCTTTTATGGTGTAAGACTGCCCAGACCCGCCTGGCAAATCCAGCTGCCATAAATGCCAGTCTAATGTGAGAGGTCTTTATGAGGTTATGGCCTGAATGAATTAAGAAATACTTAACCAAATAAACATGTAAAGTGGGACATGGGGGGTTAAGTAGGTGCCTTGGGTGGCATAAGGAATCTAGGGGGTGCCCTTAGTGGCATGTGAAATACGATTAGTAAGACTTAACCAAACACACATGTAAATGAACATGACTAAGAGGGTTAAGTGGGATATACTAGTGACAAGCTTAGGTGGGTAGCTTGTGGAGGCCCATTTCGACCAGTATCCCAAACGTATCTTTGTGGGCTCGACCCAAGTCGAGGATGGGACACGCATGCTGGGTTCGACTGTAAGAGGCCAAAACAGGGAGCGGTGGCAACGCAAGTTCAACGGGTTTCGTATGCGTGTGTGGACCCGGGCTGGTAGGTAAGACGTTGTTGCATCGTGTAGGTATAAGCCGTGCATTCTCAAGTTGTATCGGGTTGCCACTTTATGGGAGTGATACACCCCACTGTGGGGCTAGCACGGGTATCTACGAGTAGGAAGCCGATCGAAAGTGGGTAGTGGGGTACACCTAGTGGAGATAGGGGCAGACGGCACCTATGTAGTTAGCTAGGGGTACGTAAGGCTATTTATAAAGTTTCTGTGTGAAGCAAGTGGGATCAAACAATAGGGTGACTGGTGTGGTGCAGTGTAGTAATGTGCGGTGCAGTGTAGTAATCATTCGTTAGTAATTAGGTGTGCCTTTACCGTTATTTCTAACGTTATCTTAAACGTTATCTTTATCTTCCTAAGAGTTCATAGACATTTACTTGTCTTCCAGCTTATGCCTTAGTCTAGTTATTTTGATAATAGTATTGTTAGAATTATCATACTCGCCAGACTTTGTGTCTGACCCCCTCTATTTCTATCCTTTTTCCCCTTCCAGGTCCTCAGGTTGGGCCCAACTCTAGTGGAGTTTGATTGAATTGCTTCATCTCTCTTTGGAAAGCTTGGACCGTTGAAGTAAAGTCCAGCTTGTTATCTTTTTAATGGCTATTTATGTAATGGGATTATGTATTTTGTTTTTATGAAGATGGATATTGTACTTGGTTATGATCTATGGTTTTATGATGTAACAAACATGTTTAATTTCTGCTGCAATAAAATGAAGTTTTAGATTTCCAAGTACTATTTATTATCTGTCTTGTTGTAATTTTTCTGTTCTATATTCACTTATAACCTCCATGGAAGTTAATGCATTCCCTTTGTGAGTGACATTAATGGACGTGGGGTGTTACACGTGGTATCAGAGCTTAAAGTTACCAGAACAGATAAAAATACTTTAGAAGAATAGTTATTTTTGGAAGAAGTGTTTTCAAAAACTTGTTTTAATGAGAAATTTAAAGAGAAAAGTTTTTAAGAAAAACATAATCCCTAATAGCCACATATCTTTATCTTTCGAATTCTCCATTTTGAATCTTTCCTTTTTCGTTTCAGCATGGCTGAAGATCTTAATCTACCCGACGGTGTAACGATACCGGGATGGTATAGGAGGCTATTGGAAGCTAGGGCCGCTGCAGGTCCGGCCAATGTTCCTCCACCACCAGTTGCACCCGTTCCTCCTCCTCCTCTTCGCTTAGATACTTTTGCAAAGACGTGCAAGGAATTCAAGGCTATGGGTGGAAAACCATTTCAAGGGTCAGAAACGTTTGTGGAAGCTAGAGATTGGCTTAAGGAGGTGGAAGAATTGCTAGAAATCTTTGAAGTAGAAGAAGGGAGGAGAGTTCGTTTAGCAGCTTGGTTGATGAAGGGAGAGGCCTCGTTTTGGTGGGAGGTCACTAATGGGGAGCGTCCTGTTGACTCTTGGGCGGATTTCAGACGTAGGTTCGAGGCGAAGTTTCTCTCAAGGGCGGAAGAAAATCTATATATGGAAAGGTTCTTGACATTGAAGCAAGGAAGCTCATCAGTGAAAGAATATGTCAATAAATTTAATCAGTTAGCAAGATTTGGCTTGGACTTAGTAAACACGCCGGAGAAGAAGGCTCTAAGGTTCGTGAATGGCTTGAATGAACCATTGCAAGGGTTGGCTATGACCCACATCCCGATGGGGGCCACCTTTGAGAAGTTAGTAGAAATGGCGCTCATGCATGAGGAGAAAAATGCTAAAGCTGATAAGGCACCCGAGAAGAAGGGGGATCAGAAGAAACCACAACAGAAAAACAAGAAGGGTGGAAAAGACAATAATGGCAAGGGAAAGAAGAAGTGCTTTAACTGTGGAACCCCAGGCTGTTTTCGTTGTGGCGATGCGGGACATTTAGTGAAGGACTGCCCAAAGAAGGGGCAGAGGGCAGGAGCTACCTCGGGAGGACAGGTGCAGGCTCTTATGGCACCAGGGCAGGCAAGGGGACAAGTTCAGGCTCTCGCGGTCCCACCGCTGCAAGAACGAGGTAGAACCATTTCTGTTGAAAGCTTAGTTTTTCTGTTTGATCATCCTGTCCGTACCTCATTCGATTCGGGCCCATCATATTCGTTTATCTTTACATCATTTGTTGAATCACTGCACTTAAACACCAGTTTAGTAGAGGATCCTTTAGTTGTTTCGAATCCAATTGGGGGCTCAGCTTATTTGTCCATGATGTGTTTGGATTTGAAAATTTCCATACTTAGCGTTGAATTTAGATGTGATGCTTATGTGTTGGGCTTCACGGGCTATGGGCTAATTTTAGGAATGGATTGGTTATCCAGAAATGGGGCCGTTCTTGATTGTGAAAGGAGAGTGTTAGGCTCGTGACTCGCCTTGGCAACACTCTCGAAATCTTCTGTAATCCCATAAATTCGGTTATGCTAAGTTATCTAGAATCACTTGACGCATCTGAGGAAAATCTACGATCTGTTAGAGTGGTCCGAGAATATTCGGATGTGTTTGAGGAGGTGAAGGGCTTGCCTCCGAAGCTGGAGATAGATTTTCGAATATATCTTGTGGATAATGCGAAACCAGTATCTTTGCCAGTACGCCACATGGCTCCACGTGAAAGGAGGGAACTCGGCAAGCAAGTGAAGGAATTGCTTGAGAAGGGGTTCAAAAGACGAAGTATATCGGAGTAGGGTTCTCCAGTAGTATTTGCCACGAAGGCGGATGGGTCCCTTAGACTTTGTGTGGACTATAAAGAACTTAATAAGCTTACTAAGAAGAACAGACACCCACTACCGAGGATTGACGATCTCTTCGATCAGTTAGTTGGCGCCTCAGTGTTTTCGCAGTTGGACTTAGCCACTGGTTTCCATCAGTTGAGAGTGGCTGAGGATAGCATTGACAAGACTGCCTTTAGGACTCCGGACGGTTTCTATGAATGGCTAGTGATGCCCTTCGGTTTGACAAACGCCCCAGCATATTTTGTTGATTTGATGAGTAGGGTGTTTAGGGAGTACCTTAACAAGTACGTGGTAGTCTTTGTAGATGACATCTTGATCTTTTCTAAGGATGAAGAAGAGCATGCCCTACATCTTAGGGAAGTGTTGGAGACCCTACGAGCGCATAGCCTTAAGGCTAAATTTTCTAAGTGTCACTTTTGGAGGAAGGAAGTACGGTTCTTAGGACACGTGGTTTCCAAAGAAGGGATAGATGTAGATCCCGCGAAGGTGGTGGCCATCCAAGATTGGAAGGTTCCTAAAAATGCTACCGAAGTGAGAAGTTTCTTGGGGTTGGCTGGCTACTATAGGAAGTTTATCAAAGACTTCGCAAAGATATCAGCTCCATTGACACGCTTGACGAAGAAGAACCTAGTTTTCACATGGGACGTAGATTGTGATGATGCGTTCCAACGTTTGAAGAGAGCTTTGACTTCAGCCCCAGTCTTAGTATTGCCAGACGGGAGTAAGCCGTTTACCATTTATACTGATGCTTGTGGGACAGGACTAGGCGCAGTCTTAATGCAAGAGGGTAGGGTAATAGCCTATGGTGGAAGGCAGTTGAGAGCGCATGAGAAAAATTATCCTACACATGACCTAGAATTGGCCGCTATTGTTTTCGCGCTTAAGTTTTGGCGTCATTATCTTCTTGGCGAGAAATTCGAATTATTCACTGACCACAAGTCTTTAAAATACCTATTCTCTCAAAAGGACTTGAACTTAAGGCAGCAAAGGTGGATGGAGTTCTTAGCGTCCTACGACTTCGAAATAGCCTATACCCCTGGCAAGGGTAACGTGGTGGCAGACGCCTTAAGTAGAAAAAGATTATGATTTAGTCCTTTGTTTGTTGAGCGACGAAGTTTAGAATTCATTTCGATGTTTGACTTTAGACCTTCCGTTGACTTCGTACCCGGTTTGCTAGCATCCTTGGAGGTCAGACCTACACTTTTGGGACGGATTGGCGAGGCACAGCGAGACGACCCACAGTTAGTTGAGTTAGTAGAAAAACTCAAAGGAGGGGAGTCATCAAGCTATCTCCGTAGGTATACCCTAGATGATAAGGGTTGGTTACGTAGGGACGGTAGACTTTGTGTACCAAAAGACGATGACCTAAGGAAGACTATTCTTGACGAAGCACATCGTTTGAAGATGACCATTCATCCCGGCGGGGACAATATGTACAAAGACATGAAGAGAGTTTACTTTTGGGCCGGCATGAAGAAAGACGTGGCCGAGTATGTCGCTAGATGCTTGGTATGCCAACAAGTAAAAGCGGAGCAAAAGAAACCCGGTGGGTTGCTTCACCCATTGGAGGTTCCACTATGGAAGTGGGAGAGTGTCTCGATGGATTTTGTGGATGGATTACCGCGATCGAGGAGGGGTAATATGGGGATTTGGGTTATAGTAGATAGACTTACTAAGAGCGCCCATTTCATTCCCGTGAAGAGTAAGAGGACTGCTCCATGGTTAGCTTCTGTATATGTCCGAGAAATAGTTCGTTTGCACGGTGTTCCTTCTAGCATAGTGAGCGTCCGCGATCCTATTTTCACTAGCGAATTTTGAAGAAGCTTACAAGAGGCGGTAGGGACTCAGTTATGTTTGGGCACCGCATATCATCCTCAGACGGACGGCCAGACCGAGAGGGTGAATCGCATTCTAGAGGATCTGTTGAGGCTATGTATCCTAGACATTGGGGGTACATGGGAAGAGCATCTTCCATTGGTGGAGTTCGCATATAATAACAGCTTTCAGTCCAACATTGGTATGGCACCATTCGAAGCTCTTTATGGACGACCTTGTCGTTCACCTACATGTTGGTGGGAATCTACGGATAAGATCTTACTTGGGCCCGATATGATTAGGAAGACTTCGGAGAAGATCGACTTGATTCGAAGGAGGATGAAAGCAGCACAGGATAGGCAGAAATCTTATGCGGATAAGAGGAGGACAGATCTCGAGTTTGAAGTTGGGGACATGGTCTTTGTCAAAGTGTCTCCATTACGGAACGTTGTTCGCTTTGGGTCCGTTGGGAAATTAGCACCAAGGTTTGTAGGGCCGTTTCCTATTAAGGAGAGGATTAGACGGATGGCGTATAGAGTGGAGTTGCCCGAGAGATTTAGTGGGGTACACGACGTATTCCATGTGTCACATTTGAGGAAGTGCTTGCACGAGACCGCGGAAGTGGTAGAGCCGAGCTTTCTTAGAGAGGTGGAGATAGAGCGTGATGCGACAATTCGACGTGCTCCTATGCGCATTCTTGGGTCGGAGATCAAGAGGTTGAGGAATCGAGAGGTCAGACTAGTCAAAGTGCAATGGGGAGATGATGAGAGCAACGCTACTTGGGAGACAGAAGAGAAGATGCGTTCACGATACCCTTTTCTTTTTGAGGGTATGTCTTTTAATTTCTCCTTTATCGCTTAGCTTGTACTTATCTTATCTTTAGTATATCCTCTTGCTAGTATCTTTGACCTTTAGTTAGGATAATCCTATGGTTGAAACATGTGTTTGAGACATGTTATGTATGGTGGATGCAAAGTGGATGCAAGTGTTTGCTAGTGGTTGCTCGTGGATGCATATACACACACTATTAGGCACCAGATCGGCTCAGTCACTTCATATTGCATATTGCATATATATGGATGTATTTAGTAAAATGGATGTATAATGGTTGTATTATCATATAGTTGTTGCATTCGGGTGGATGGTTGTGCACGTATATAGAATTAATATGTATCATTAGGAATCTTTTGCATACATATTGGACGCATGACACTATCATGAATTGCACTAAGGAGGTCGACTGAATCAGTAGACCGCCTAATTTTGCATTAGATATGGACATATACACACACTGTGCATATAAACATTAAAGCATTAGAAGTCTTTTAAGGACAATGGATGCTGGTGTTTGATGGTTGAGTAGATGGACGATTAGATGGTAGGATATACATTCTTCTTGACTTGGAGATTTCGGATACAAAATCCTTTAAGGAGGGGAGAATGTAACACCCCGTAATTTTATAACATTAAAATTCACAAATTAAAGAATACTTAATTTTTAGAAAAGAATTAAGTGAAATGGGTTGCGCAGAGAAATATATATATATTGATATATATATATATATATTAAAAATTAAATAAATAAATATGCGAAAAAGTTCAAAACAGCGAATTGGGAGAGGGAATAACCGAACCGGCCCATTTTTGAGGTCGACCCGAGCCTCGCTGGGTCGACTAGGGGTTAATCCAGGGTGTTTGGCTGTCAACCCGTGGGCCGATTCGCTCAAATGCAGATTTTGCATTTGATTGGTTCTCATGGTTCAGGGTTAATCTAATGGTCCTAAATAACTTTCTACACCTATAAATACATCCTAATGCTAAACCTAAACCTAATTAAAATAGAATATTTACCGTCATACCATCGCCATGGAAATGAATGGAGCCGCCGCCAACTAAGAAGGAAGAAAAGCTAATTCAATTCTAATTCTCTCAACCCTAAAGCAAAGCAAAACTCTCTCTTTTCTTCTCTAAATTGTGAGTATGATGATCTTAACAAGATTATTATCATTTTAATTAGGTTGAGTTATGAATGGATTATGAGTAGATGATGTGAATTATCATATATGTTGTTGTAAACCCCTTTTGCTATCATGTATATTGTAAATCCAATGTTATGTGATGATGATATCTTATATGTTGTAAATCATGCTATGATGATGTTATGTATGTTGAAAGTTTCTATGCAAAGTTGTGATGAATCATATATGTTAAAAAGGCCATGATGTTACCATCTATGCTAGTTAGTTCATATTAATTAAATCATCATGTTTGGGTTATGTTGATCTATATGACAAGTCACATATGCAAGTTAGATTGATTAGAAAAGTTATGAACATATACCAAGACATCTATTATGACATCTAGAATTATGCTATGACATATGCGATATCCTATGCTAGTTCACACCATCATTATGTTACCTTAAAACCCCATATGCAAGTTTATGTATAGATTTGGGCTTCATATCATATAAATTGAGACATTTAACAAGTTGACACCTTTTGATCCTTAACATGTGTAGTTTATGCAAGTTTCACCCCTATTATGATTAGATTTATTTTAATTGTCTATATGTTGTGATAATTTATCTTTGTGCTAGGTGATAGACTATACATGTCTAGCCTATATTATGCGTTGAATAAGCGAACGTATAAACGTGGGGTAGGGGTAATATTAAGGATTTAATATTAAAAAGTTGGGGTGCAATTGATATGATTTTGCATGCCATAAGTGGATGGCCATAATTGAGTCAATTATGGACATCATTAAAAGTTGACTTAATTAATAATTTGAATAGGGAATTATTAAAACTGGGGTAAAAGATTTTAAGTGTTAATCAATGCTTAGGACACGAGGTTAGACTCGTTTGTGACGTAAACCCGCCCGGACCCGCCCGACAAATCCAGTGGTCACAAATGTCAGCCCAATGTGAGAGGTCCTAGGCCTAAACTAAAGCATAACGGTTGTAAAGACACGAGGTTAGACTCTTTTATGGTGTAAGACTGCCCGGACCCGCCCGGCAAATCCAGCTGCCATAAATGCCAGTCTAATGTGAGAGGTCTTTATGAGGTTATGGCCTGAATGAATTAAGAAATACTTAACCAGATAAACATGTAAAGTGGGACATGGGGGGTTAAGTAGGTGCCTTGGGTGGCACAAGGAATCTAGGGGGTGCCCTTAGTGGCATGTGAAATACGATTAGTAAGACTTAACCAAACACACATGTAAATGAACATGACTAAGAGGGTTAAGTGGGATATACTGGTGACAAGCTTAGGTGGGTAGCTTGTGGGGGCCCATTTCGACCAGTATCCCAAACGTATCTTTGTGGGCTCGACCCAAGTCGAGGACGGGACACGTATGCTGGGTTTGACTGTAAGAGGCCAAAACGGGGAGCGGTGGCAACGCTAGTCCAATGGGTTCGTATGCGTGTGTGGACCCGGGCTGGTAGGTAAGACGTTGTTGCATCGTGTAGGTATAGGCCGTGCATTCTCAAGTTGTATCGGGTTGCCACTTTAGGGGAGTGATACACCCCACTGTGGGGCCAGCACGGGTATCTACGAGTAGGGAGCCGATCGAAAGTGGGTAGTGGGGTACACCTAGTGGAGATAGGGGCAGACGACACCTATGTAGTCAGCTAGGGGTACGTAAGGCTATTTATAAAGTTTCTGTGTGAAGCAAGTGGGATCAAACAATAGGGTGACTGGTGTGGTGCAGTGTAGTAATATGCGGTGCAGTGTAGTAATCATTCGTTAGTAATTAGGTGTGCCTTTACCGTTATTTCTAACGTTATCTTAAACGCTATCTTTATCTTCCTAAGAGTTCATAGACATTTACTTGTCTTCTAGCTTATGCCTTAGTCTAGTTATTTTGATAATAGTATTGTTAGAATTATCATACTCGCCAGACTTTATGTCTGACCCCCTCTATTTCTATCCTTTTTCCCCTTCCAGGTTCTCAGGTTGGGCCCAGCTCTAGTGGAGTTTGATTGAATTGCTTCATCTCTCTTTGGAAAGCTTGGACCGTTGAAGTAAAGTCCAGCTTGTTATCTTTTTAATGGCTATTTATGTAATGGGATTATGTATTTTGTTTTTATGAAGATGGATATTGTACTTGGTTATGATCTATGGTTTTATGATGTAACAAACATGTTTAATTTCCGCTGCAATAAAATGAAGTTTTAGATTTCCAAGTATTATTTATTATCTGTCTTGTTGTAATTTTTCTGTTCTATATTCACTTATAACCTCCATGGAAGTTAATGCATTCCCTTTGTGAGTGACATTAATGGACGTGGGGTGTTACAGTCTTTCAATTGTCAAACAAAAAGTTGTTTTGTTTTTTCACATCACTCATTAAATGCACATGTATTTTATTCACTTTCTACACCTATATAAGACCACCCATGCACACAACCTTACTCACACAAACACAGCAAGTTCAAAGGTTTTTAGCAAACGAAAAGCAAGGATATTTGGAGCTTTTAATGTGAGTAAACCTGCAGTTTTAATTTCTGTTTTAAACCCTGCAGTTTCTGTTTTGAACCATGATCTAGTTTGGCTTCTCTGTGCTTCTAGGTGGAGTAATATGTTTTGTATGTTTTCTTGTTGATAGGTAGTAAGGATCACTTGATTTGATACCTAAACCCTTAAGTATCATAGTGTAAATGTATATTCTCTGTTGATATTCCTGGTATGTTAAGTGTGGAAAAACTTGATCAAATCAAATAGATCAGTGGATCTAAATTTAGAAATTGGAACGAATAGAGTATACCATGTTTAAATACTCATCTAGTAGATTAAATTATTGATATTTAAGTGAACTTGTTCAAGAAAAACCTTACTGTCATGCTAAAACTAAAACAACAAGGACAATAGAAGTTCTCTGTTTCAAACTTTCAATGACAATTTTCAAAACTGATTAAACCCCGTTTTGATTATATAAACATGATGAGGTAACAAATTTATGATTTTTAAAACACAAATCAAGATTTTAAAGAGAGTGGATCAAGGGGTAAAGAGGAATGGCCAGAAATTGCGAATCTGAGAATTTCCGTCAATCCGAGAATTCGGAGGTGATGGCGCTTGGCCTAGGGGAGGGGGAGGAAGTATGGAAGCTAGGAAAAATATCAATTTAATTTTTAACTGAAGAAATATGGTGAAATCATTAAAACTAGGTTTTAAAACTGTTTTGGGTTCGTCGGGTTTGGGATCGAACTGCTCAACATAGGAGAAGAAAGGGAGGTGCGGTCCAGGGGGTTCTGGTGCGTCGGGGTCATGAGCGGATGTGGCCAGGAGGCGGTGGCGTCCGGTGGTCAAGGGAAGGAGATGGAGCAGTTTTTCTTTGATGGTGTTTTTTTTGAAAAGGGGTGGCACGACCGTTTTCAGTTCAGGGAAGGAGGTGATGGATCTGACGGTGGTGGCATGCTCAGGTGATGAAGAGGGACGTGGGGCGACGGCCGGTGGTGGTTGGAAGTGGCCAGCGTGCTTGTGCACGTGCACAGCTAGGATAGGCAGAAGGAAGGAGAAGGAAGGGGAAGTGGTACTCAGGGCGCATGGTGTTTTTGGTGTGATCAAGGGAAAATTACTTAGGATCTGTTCCTGGTACTTTGCAATGGGATCAGCCAAGCGGTAGTCGTCGAAACCATGATCGCCAAGCTAGAATTCGTGAGCGCACACCGGTCACCGGAAACTAGTACTTTGACTAACCTGGTACTTTGAGATTTTGACTAAAAACAATGGGTTTTAATATGTATTTAAATTTTTACTAGTTTTTAAATAAAATTTTGAATTATTTAAAATTGGAAATTAAATAAATAAAAATGAAAGCTTTATTTAATTAAATAGAGGAATAAGTGAATCAGGATACGGTGTTTTGTCAAGGAATTGAAAATCAATACCGAAATGGTAAATTTTATAAAATCTAAATTTAGTGTAAATTTAGATAAGCATTTGTTATTAATAAACTATTTGGATCTTTTAAAAAGACAAGAAGACGTATGTCACGCATACGCTGAAAGCTGAACGTTTAGACTGTGAATGCAAGAGACCGGTCACGTACAGTTCAGTATTCGCTGAAATAAGAACTGTAAAGAATATTTTTTATTGGGTTTAGACTGATAAGTAAAGAGGAGAAAATTTATCAGTATGGAAAGAAGGAGTAGTAAATCAGATCAAAAGGAAGATCTGGCGGAATTTTGTCGAGAAATACAGAAGTGAGACTAGTTATAAAATTTAGTTTAGAATTTTATTTGAATTTATTCAGAGTAAAATATTTGGGTTGAGGGAATAAAATAAGAATATTTTATTTTACACTGAAATTGACGAGTTCAAATTTGTGCGTCAAAATCACTGTCACAACATAATTGTTAATATTATACTGTCTGAACTGATATAAATAAAAACAGTGTTTTTATCCTGTGAAGATTGATAATTTTAAAAGAGGAAATTTTATGTAAATTATAGAAAGAAGAAGCAGATTTGACCAGAGGAAGGAATACAGTATAAAAGCTGTAAATGAGAAATTAAATTATAAATTTAATTCATGTGTGGAGGATCAGAAATAAAGGTAGTTGAGGAAAGATAAATTTATAAAAGAATAAATATAAGGATTCATTTTCAGAAATGACGGACAAGATAGAAAAAAAACCCGTGCAACGCGCACACTAAAATTGTCCGATTCCAAGATATGATCAAATGCTAAATATAAGCAAGATGATCGAATACTGTTTGACTTGACTGTACATGTAATTGATTTAAATCGTGTTAGATTAATAATTTAAAAGAAAATGTTCGTAATCATTTCAAAGAGTCCGGATGTACATTCCACTTTTATTTGATTAGACGCCGCGTGTTAGAGATGTTCAAACAGAAGACGGCGGTGTGCAAGATGATTGTAAACAATACCTTCGGTCTGTTCAGTCCTAGAATAAACCTGAATGGACGAGTGTCTGACAACGTATATCGGTCAGATTCTACACATCGAATTTACGTAAGTATATTACGTTGGTGGCAGAGAAATTCGTTTCTCTTAGCTTTATTGCCCGTGATATATTTGGGAAATCGAATGAGTATTTCTGATGGGTAGGACGATGTGGCATTCAAAAGAAATGAACCAGTGGTGATGAAACGTAAATTCTAGCCTCAAGCCTCACACCTAGGAAGTGACAAAAATCGGGCTGGCAGCATGGCTATGTGGGTCGCTCCCATTAGGGTGTAGTATCACCTATCTAGAGAAATTCCTTTTTTTCTTGATCTATCGATTCTGCCCAATCGGGGATGGTTGCCGTACACAACCATCGGTGATATACATTCGATACACTCAAGAGAAATGAGTGGTCGGTAATGTGAGGGTCGGGTTGCAAGACGTTCTTGTTGAACCCAAATGTATTTGCCTCTAGAGATACATCATCGGAAGGTGGTCCCGTACCTTGTCAGAGTTGGAAATCCAATTTCCCTAAGCGCCAGGCAGTTTTATTTGTATGCTATATAGGAGAATGTGAGATGCAAGCATTCTTCTAGATTCTAAATTATTTGTGGAGCACCTATATGATAATATCTGATTTTCAAGTATACAAAGTGTTTTCGATCTCATAAGGTAAAAACCCGTTCCGTATTCACGGCGTGGTCTTATGAGATATTTTGATTTCTTTAAATTGTTTTCAACTGTTTACTCATACCACTCCCCTGACTGACCCGAAGTTTATTTTTCTGTGTTTTTCCCTTAAACTCTTGGGTATCCATAACGCTTGTTATGAATAGACAAGTGAATCAGGATTTGGATAAACTTGTGAAGCTGGAATGAAGATTTTTGCTGTGTGCTGGTCCATCTATCTGCTGTATAATTAAGTCTGTAAGTTGATCATCTATGATATGTATAATTACTGATGTACTATGAATGGGTTGTATCACTAGACCTATGTTGCTATGATGTAATATGTACTGTTTTGTAATATTATAAAGTATTATCTTTTGTGAAAATTCCGCTGTGAGATTCTTATGTTTCTGTGTTTTATCTTCTATCTATTCTCATTTCTTATTAACTACACAACTTCCGATGTGTTCGAAAGTTGGGTCGTTACAGGGTGAGAATATGAAATTTGATGATGTCAGGGAACTGCTGTTTGGAAGAGGGTAATTAATAGAGATTTTAGTGAGATAATAGGTAATCACTGAATAATTTATTTATTTATTTAGTTAATAATCATTAGTTTATCAATACTTACTCATACGATATCTTATTCATACATTATTAGATTCGAGCGAAACAAGATCCGTTGGAATCCAGAGATGAAGGCTACGCAGTCGAGCTAGTTAGGTTAAAATTGGGTGCAGGTGGAATTTTGTTTAATTTTAAAAGCTTGTTTAAAATTAAATGAAACAACGCATTAATCATCGATTGAAATAAACTGCGAGTTAACTTTCACACCATCTAGAATTCCATGATGTGCTAAATTCATATAACTATAACTTATCTTTAATAGTATAAATTCGGATTATTGGATGTTATGGATGTTATGTTGGTTGTTTGTTTCTTGATGGTTGAAGTTATTATATTTCATCGTTTAAAAGTATTAGATTAATGAACATCATTTCATATGTTGTTATTGAATAATATTATGATTTGTGATGCAAGGAAGGACTGGTCGGAGGGATCCAACCAGATTCCTTAAATAATTGTATGTTATTTGTTATTTATATTACTTATATATGAATTGTTTACCCAAATGACGTTATATCCTGTTTGGATTTTGATTATTGATTGCATGATGATCGTTGAATTTTGTATTCAATGAATGTGGTACTTCAATCAACAGACAGTATTGATTAAGTAATTAGCAGTGAATGACCTAAATCTATTGTTTTATGATGTTGTTTTGTCATTTGGTGAATTAATGCAATTTAAATAATAAATTTTATTCTTATAATTGAATCGAAGTTTTCAAGTTTATTTTATACAAGTTATTTCAAATATAAGTTATGTAAATATATCAATATTCGTAGTCGTGATTTACAAAAGGAATTAATAAACGATTTATATAACAAATTATTGTATCTTTATTAACTTTATAAACAAAAAAGCAAACCCAGTGGGTTAATATTTTGGAATGAATATTTTTATGAATAATTAGGTAATTTTCTTAAATTAATTAAGTTGTTATTTAATTTAAGGGTCCGAATTAATGAAAATCAGTTAAAGAGTTAACTGATATTGTAAGTTGACTAAGTCAATGGTTTAATGGAAATTAGATATTAGATTAATTTGTTTACAATTAAACTAATAGAAATATTTTTACTAATAATCATTAAATTTAACAAATGTTCTTAAAAGTTAATTAATCTTTAATTAACTGTGTTTAAAAGTGATTTTCAAATTGTTCATTTTTAATAAAGTTAATTATAACTTTAATAACCTTTTTAAATCAATTTAACTATTTTGTTCTTAGTTAATATAAAGTAAATTACATTTATCTTAGTTAACGATGAAGTTAATATTTATTTTAATTAAGGTGATTACATTTAATTATAATCTAATTCGGGAAGGGATCAAGTTATAGTGGGATCATTAGTTGGATTTTTATCCAAGTTTTGTAAACTAGTTTATAAAACAAGTTTGAATCAAATATGACAATTTTGGATGAACATTTACTTAGTAAAAAAAAATTAAGTAAAGGAGATCAGAATTTAAACTAGATTTTCGAAAATATAAGGATTGGTTTATAAAACCATGTTAAAAATAAAAGAAAATGGTAAATAGAATTTATAGGATATTATAATTATTAACGGGTTTTGAGTTTTAACTTTTATCTATCTTAAGATAAGAACGTCGTCGATCAACATTTGAGAGTTAAATGGAATACCCTAACTTGATTGATTTCACTATTATCGAGAGATGGTATTAGTTTGTAATGGTAAAGGAAAGTAAATGGAGATCTTGTGAATAAATAAAAATATATTTCCAACGTAAAAGGAAATACAAGTGGGTTTTGAGAATATAAAGTGATATTTGCAAAGTACGAAGAGATAAAGGGATAGTGAAATATAGTGGTATTTTCAAAGTAAATAAAAGGGAATTTAGGAATATGCCTATTATCAAATATATAAGATGATGTTATTGCTTTAAAAATAACAAAAGAAATTTGTTGAAATAAGTTATAGAATTGACTTAACCGATAAAATGGTTTTGGATGAATGGTTTTAATAAAAAGGGACTGAGCTTCATATGTACTTAGCTATACTGTTGGATTTGATAGTTAATGAACCAACTATCAAATCAATATTCCTTTTTGACTTTTGGTGAGCTAGTTCAAAGAGACTGGGATGGGGACTAGACCCAAAACCACTTCAAACCAACTGTGTATTCGTGACTAACTTGCAAGATACTTATAAAGATGGAGAATTAAAGACAGTTGATCTTCATGAGCGGAAGTGCTACTCGTTGAATTTTTTTGGTTAAAGGCCGGAGATATTTTGACTTGTGATTCTGTCATAATTGAAATCTTCAGATTGCAAGGACTACTCGCTACTGATCCATAGGGTGATTCCTATATAGGATGTGGTAGGAGGGTGCCTTCAGTTCATCCTATTCCCGGATGACTTGGATGGAGGATGTCTAACATAGAATTTTTGAAGGATCACGTATGTTGATTTTTACAAATATACCAAGTTTGGTGCCGGAGAAGGAAACATCTTTTAGCTTAACACCTAGAGTATATTTGTGAACATTAATTAGTTATTCGACTGATCTATCGATGTAGCTTTCAAATTAAATGATGACATGTTGTTCTCAAAAAAGTATTTGTGACCTCAAGCCTCATCAATTGGGAAATGACATAAATCGGGAAAGCAGCATGGCTAAGTGGGCCATTCCTATTAGGGTATATTGTCATCATCTAGAGAAAAATCTTTTGTTTCTTCTTTCGCTTCTGTATCACCCTGTAATAAGCCGGTTGCACAATCATAGGGTTACAATATATTCGGTACACTCAAGTTGAATGAGTGGTCGGCCATGTGTGGCTGGGTTACAAGATGTTCTTGTTGAACCCTAGTGTATAGCTCTCTAGAGGTGCACTTTCGGAAGGAGGTCCCATACCATGTCATAGTTGGAAATCCAATCTCCAATAAGCGCCATGAAATTTTTGATTATATACTAAGTATGTGGGGCGTAAGATGCTAGTGTTCTGCTATATGGTTATTTTTTTATGGTTTGATAGACACTATTATATATCATTTGATTTGATATTAAAACTGACTTGGGTTATTGTAAGGTAAAAACCGTCCGTATTTATGTGTGGATTGGTCTTACGATTACCATTTTCTTTCAGAAAGGATTTTCTAAAGTTAAGCAAGTTGTTTAGAATGTGAATTTATCACTGAAAGTATTCCAGACTGATCCAGGTGCTTTGCTTTGCGTCAAAATGTGCTCGGGTCAGACCGAGTACGTTTTCCAGGTTAGATTTCGGTTTGAGCTTTAGAAGATGAGTTGGACGAGAGACGTATATCAGTATTTTCTAGTATAGATTTATTTCCGTTGAGTGTGATGTATTGATAATGTATACTCTGATGTTGTAATTATATATATATATATATATGTGTGTGTGTGTGTGTGTGTGTACAGAGTTTCATTTTATGTATAGAGTTTTGATATATTCTATTCTATTCATTCCACTGTGAGACTCTGAACTTCTTATTCCTCTGTTCTAATATTTATTTCCTCTATTTCTCATCCTCTAATTTCTTTTTATTAACAACCTGGGTTTTTGATAATTGGGTTATTGGGAAGTAATACGGGATAATGTATTATTGTCGAAATTCGAGCATCGATTTTTCCAGGTTGTTACAGTTGGTTTTAGAGCATAAGGTTTAGTAATAACCATGCCTCTATGGTGTGACTCAATAGAGATGGGGTTAGTAATACCCTAGTTTGAGTATATATATAAGAGCGCGAATTTGTAATTGATTATAAAATTATTTTTATATTATTTTGCCCAAATTATATTTTTATACAAACATGATTTTCTTAAATATATGATTTCTTGTTTGATTGATTTGAATGAAATTGAAAGTGAATTATAAAACTGGAATGGTTTAATATGATAGAAGGAGATTTCACCTATAAAATCGAATAAATGATAACTGAATAAAAGTCAATCAGATATTAACCAATAGATATTAAAGTATGTTGAACCAAAGTGAAGACAATAAATAATATTGATGTTGAATAATTGGTTTGATTAAGTTGGTTGTGCATTACTTGTCTGTTGTACGTTTTGAGATCAATGATTTAATGAAAGTTAAATGAATTAAATGTTAAAGTAGTGAATTCCAGTATAATAAAATTTGAATGAAATCTCTTATGGATCGAAACTAAATGATTTAACCCTGTAATGATGCTATTTGTTTGATTTTGCATTTGTATAGTTACACTTTTAATCAATAACATGTTATTTAAGATTTCATGTACCTACCACTTACATGATAAATTGAGTTAAGAATAGGTATCTAAAAGCTATGAGGATTGATTTTGATTGCGTAGATTGCATATAAGTTAAGCCAGTATGATTAATAATGCTCATATAAGGTACACTTACGCAAAACTACCAAATTTGGGTTTTGAATTTTATTTTACGACCGTGTGGGCCAATGTATATATATTTGTTGTTCCTACGACATTGAAGAAGTCCCTCCACACAGGGGGAGAATCTGCCAAAAAATTTCCAAAATTTAAGGTGTTAGAAATTTTTTGATAATAGAAATGAATTGATGTTTTGAAACTAATTGGTTTAATTAGAACTAAAAGTTTAGAAAATAGATTTTTAAAATAATGGGTTGTAGCTTTTTTTTTCCTTAGCAATTTCGGGGACGATATTCTTTTAAAGGGAGGAGTGTAATGGCCTAGGATTTTAGCCGTCTAATTAAACATTTAAAAATGGTTTAAATGTTTATTTGAAATTTAAATGACTTGAATCCATTGGTTTTGAATTTTATTTATATAAATAATAAAATAATAATTTAATTCTGAAATAATCGGAATGAGTTGATTTGCAATATAGTATAAATTGATAATATAAAAAGGATATAATCAAGGGATGGAATTATATTAATGATTTCGTTTATTAAACGTTGTATGAGCATATAGTTTATAACTTAATTATAAAACGAGCTGCAGCGTCGCATAGTTCATAATATTAAGTTTTGAACTTTAAATGAATGTACAAGATCCAATATAAGTCAGATTTCTTTAAAACAAGAAACATCCAGATCTTTTGGATAATAATTTTCTAATGAAACAGAAAATTCGAGTTTTCATGTTGTAGATTTTGATTTAATCAAATTTTCAAAAGGTCGCTATGGAACCCGTTTATAAACTATAACGATTTTACTAATAAAAAAGGGTTTTAATATATTGAATATCGATTTGGCTTAGAATTCAACCTGAAATAATTTATTTTGAAACTATATGAAATTCTACTCGAATATGTTCGATAATAATGATAAATTATTATTAATATATTGAGGTATTTTAAAATTGATTTGTATTAATTTAATTTAGTCCTTTAAAAAGAGATATTATTCAAAGGACCTCAGATTTCAACGAACTAATTTTATTGAATCCATTATACCTAATTATTTCAAGATTTTATGTTTAGCACCAATCGGAGTAATTTCGCAAGCGTAATCAATTTAAAATATTAAGTAATCAATAATTTGAACTTGAATGAGCGCTATTTGAGCAAACGGGCTCAGATTTCAACGAAATAAGTTTCAATGGTTCCACAATGTCGAATTATACGATGAGGTCTATTTTCACCACGAATGGAGTTCGTATGTAGCCGTACGAATTAATAAACGATGAACAGAAGTGGCGATAGACCTTGAATAATAAAATAATCGAATAAAAATTAATAAAACCTAAAAACCTACTCTATATAAACCCCTAATCACCTAAAACCCTAATTCTGAAATTAAACCAACAGTCACTTTAGCAATTTAGTCCCTATAACGTTTTAATTTATTTCGCTCAATCCAATTCATTCAAGGGGAAGCTTCAACTAAAATTTGGTGATCGAAGGTAGGTTATGGTGGCCGGAAATCTCCGATAACTATTAATATTGAGCTTTGGCTTTTTGTGTTTTGTGTGCGATTGAGTCGGTTTCAGGTGTGGTGGTATGAAACAAAGTTGTTAAGGGGAGGAAGAGGTATAATTCTTGTGTTGGTGGTTTGGCTTAAAGATGATCGTGGTGGTCGGACATGGAGGTTGATCAAAGACTTTGGTTTAGGGGTTGAATTGATTGGACTTTGGTCGATTTCCAATTATAGAGAGGTAGAGAAGGGATAATGTCTGAAGAATCATCGAGAGGGGAAGGATGTCGTTCGACTGGTGGTATTCACGAGCCTTCAAGTGATTGGAACTGGGAGAAATCGACGTCGATACGGTTTTCGTTCCATTAGAAATTAACGGCGATCAAAGGGGAGCCGTGGCTTGGAGTTCATGGTTGTAGCGTGTCTCGGAGAGGGATAGGCCATGGTGGGTCGGCGGCCGATGATGGATGACTGATGGAGGCTGCGGCAGTCAAACGAAGAGGTGAGCTTTAAAATTTGCTAATGTCGGGGAACCGCTGTTTGGAAAAAGGTAATTAAGAGAGATTAGTGAGGTAATTTGTAATTAGTGAATAAGTTAATTAATTATTAATTTATTTAAAAAAAATTTATTTTATCAAAACTTATTTTATGATATCTTATTCATGCATCATCAGACTCAAGTGAAACAATATCCATTGGAATCGCAGAGACGAAGGCTATGCGGCCGAACTGGTTAGGTTGAAATCAGATGGAGATAGAATTTCATTTAATTTTAAATTCTTGTTTAAAATTAAATGAAATAATGTGTGAATCGTCGATCGAAATAAACTGTGAGTTAACTCTCATACCTTCTGTAATTCTATGACGTGCTAAATTAATGTAACTGTAGCTTATCCTTAATAGTATAAATTCGGATGATTGGATGCTATGGATATTTTGTTGGTTGTTTGTTTTTGATGGTTAACGTTATTGTATTTCATCATTTAAAAGCATTAGATTAATTAAAATCATTTCATATGTTGTTATAGAATAATATTATGATATGTGATATTGGGAGGTACAAGTTAGAGGGATCCAACCAGATTCCTCAAATAATTGTATCTTATTTGTTTTTCATATTATTTATATATGAATTGTTTACCCCAAATGATGTTATATCATGTTTGGACTTTGATTATTGATTGGACATTGATCGTTGAATTTTTAATTCAACAATTATTGTGATTTAATTAATAGACTATATTGATTAAGTGATTGGCAGCGAATGATCAAAATTCTATCATTTTAGTATGTCGTTTTGTCATCTGGTGAATTGACGTAATTTGAATTGTAAACGTTATTTTTATAATTGAATTGAAGTTTTCAAGGTTATTTTAAACAAGTTATTTAAAATAGAAGTTTTGTAAATATATCGATATTTATAATTATGTTTTACAAAAAGAATTATTAAATGATTTATATAATGTATTCTTGTGTGTTTAATAAGTTTATAAACAAGTACGCAAGAAGTTTACCCAACTGGTTAATATTTTGGAATAAATAGTTTCATGAGCAATCAAGTGAAGTTGTAACACCCCGTAATTTTAAAAACACTAATAGCGGATAAATTAAATAATAATTAATTTCATATTCGGAATTAAGGGAAACGGACTATGCCAATTGCGTCCATCTCGAAATTCTGGTCAGGATAGACATTTGGTTTGCGTAAAACGGACACCGTATGAAGAAGTTATGTGGATTTTAAGTTTGTATACGCATAGAAGAATTATATATATACATGAGCCAAAATCTTATCCAGAATCATTCAAAAATCAAAATGGCAGAAGGTGGAAAATTTCCCGCTCTAGGGGGTCGACCCCTCAAAGGGGTTTCGACACCGGAGTCGAACCCCCCATAGGGGTGTCGACACCAGGGTCGAACCCCCTGTGTTGACACCCCTAGGGCTGATGTGGAAGTTAGTTTCAGTGGTGCAGGCAGCTATAAATATGTGTCCATTTCTCCTGTTTTCTTCATTAGAAATCATGGATGCCAAATGCTATTGGTGTCTGAACTTGTAAAGGCGCGATTTTCGACCCCTCGAAAACCGTGTCATTTTTGAAAGAAATTAGAGGATGAGATAGAAAAGATAGAACTAATAGAATAGAAGAATAAGAAGTTATCAGAAATCTCACAGCGGAATTTAAAAATACAAAATACATTACATCATAGGGTCTGATACATCATAGTACATCATCATATTACATCATCATAGTACATTAACATAATTATACATCATGATATGGGAATACAAATCTAAACTGGATACATAGGTGTCGATAAAACTACTAGACTGGTCCTGCAACTTGAACTTCGTAAGGTTCCATTTGCCTACCTGAATTACTTGCCTACTCATAATAAATATTATGAGTACCCAAGAGTTTAGGGAAAACACAGAAAATAAACTCCGGGTCAGTCAGGGGACTGGTGTGAGTAAATACAGTTAAAAAGATGTAAACAGGGAAATAAGGAATAAGGTGTTCCGTTATTAATAGATTCAATTACTTTAGAAATCTTAAGCCCAACTCCATAACTAACATATGGGAAATGACCCTTGTATTTTGATATCAAAACGTTTGATATTTACGATAGTATTTATCAAATAAATAATCATCTAGTGAATCGCTTGCATCTCACGTTCACATACATAGAATAAAATCTAAAACCCGAGCGCTTATTGGAATTTGGTTTCTAACTGACAGGGTATGGGAGCACCCACCGATCAGTGTACTCTAGAGAGGATACACTGGGGTTCAACAAGAACATCCTGCAACCCGGCCACACATGACCGTCCACTCATTTAGCTTGAGTGTAACGAATATATTACCACCTCCACAGTTGGGAATGACCCACCGATTACCAAAGTTACAGTAGTGAATATAGATTTAAGAAACAAAAGGAAATACTCTAGATAGTGATAATATACCCTGCTTGGGTATGACCCAACTAGCCATGCTGCCTAGCCCAACTATTGTCTTTCCGGGTTGTGAGGTTTGAAGTCACGTTTACCGTTGACGAATTATTCTTCAACGTCTTTGAATATCACACCGTCCTATCTGACAGATCACTCATTTGTTTCCACAAATATATTCTGGGTATAAGGCTAAAGAAACGAATCTCTCCGCCACCAACATAATACACTTATGTAAAGTTGATGTGTAAAATCTGATCGATATACGTTGTCAGATATCCGACTGTTCGGATCTGTTCTGGGATTGAACAGACCGTAGATACTATTTTGGAATAGTGCTTGCATTCTTCATCTTTATCGATTTCCGGTATACGTCGTATAATTCGAGTCGAAGTGGAATGTAAATTCCGGACTCTTCGAAACGATGTACGAAATATCTTTTATAGTCGATAATTTATTATCAGCTTACTGTCTTTAATTCAGTTGCACATCCTGTATTTATAATTATATATACAGTATAAAATTCTCGGGTTCATATCTGGATATCTTAAATATCACTTTCAATTGTATAGTTAAAGTGTGTGTGTCATACACAAGATGTTATACAGTTTTTATCAATATTTGAAAGTGTATAGAAAAAGCCCGTGCTACGCACACGGTGTTTTATCTAGCTTGTCATCGACTGTTAGACGATGTTCTATACTCCGGTTTGATTTGTCAAATATTTATTTTCCTTTATTTAAACTTAAATAAATTGTTTTATAATTTATTTAAATTAAATTATCTTTTAAAACTCAAGTTCTAACTCGACGAACTTCTTCGAACAACTTCGATTCTGGGACCTCACTGTCGTCTTGATTGTTCCACTGGTTTACGCCATATTAAATAAAAACTCTATTTTTATTTAAATTAATTAATTACTGATTAATTATATTTATTTATTTAATTTAATTAAATTCGATTTAATAAAATTCTTGCCTTTGAAACTCTATTCTCGCTTGTATTTACCAAGTCGATATTGGCATCTCAAAATCGTGTGATTACCAAGGGAAATCGTTGATTTTCTCTTGCCAAACCAATCTGGTTTTCTCGCTTAACCAACCACTTTACTAGCCTCGTTACCAACCTCTTGATCACGTCGAAGACATGGTGGATCACTCGTGCCAAGCCACTCCTTTCCTTCTCCATTTTCTTGCTCTCAAACTCGCCTGTACACCATGCACGGCTGTGCACGTGCACGCCTCCCCACGCCACCGTGCCACCACCGAACCACCACCCACAAACTCCACTTCCTCCACTGACCCCAACCGATGCCTGGCCACCACTGTACGTCGCCTCCTCCTCGATTTCGCCACTGCACCCAACTTCCAGTAAACTTCTTTGAAAAGCAGTCCACCTAAACCGAGCTCGAACCATCGCCTCAGACCGCCGGAGCACCTCGCACCACCGCCGTCAGCTTCGCCATGTCCCAACGCCGCTCCACGCCCAGCCTCGGCCAACTCGCACCACCGTGGGACCCATACATCGCCTCCAAACCGATGAACCCAATTTGCCTCTCAAAACATAAATCGAGCTCGACAGCTCGAATCACTCACTCGAAAAATCATGGGGCATTTTTCTCGTGTTCCCCAATGTGACCAGCTCCTTCACGCTCCACGCCCCGACCATCATCGTCACCGATCGTCGGAATTTGGTCAAAGTGCCATTTTCGGTTGTCCCCTTCTATCTCGCTCATCTCAACAATAAAAACCATGAAATTACTTTTAAAAATCATTATTTAGTGCTACGATTACATCTATAACCCTGTAATTCATTTCTATGATGTTTGAAAATTTGGTGATTAAGTTTGAGCCAGAGAACCATATGTTTCTTCTGTTTTCTTGTTTGAAACATATATAGATGAGGTTTGGTTCTTGCTAAAATGTATATATATATTTTCGTATATGAGTTAACTCATACATATGCTTGTATAGCTTGCGTTTGAGATCATCAAGGTATATTTCATTTTACAAGGGTTTGTTTTTGACAGTAAACAAAACTGTCATGGTTTCTTTGATCAATAATTGATGAACTCATTACCATTTCTATTATGAATAACACTTGCATACATAGTTTTACAGATGATCTAAGCAGGGTGTTTTAACATCTATAAGGTGATAACAATCATGGCATACTTGCAAATGATGATATAAATATGAAACACACAAAACAGTTTATAGTAACTTGCAAATCATCTTGACTTAAGTGAGTGATTACTCACTTGTTTAAAGCTCCTGAATTCTTGTTCGTAAAAGGATTATAAGTTCAGCACTTTCTTGTATTTCAGTAAAGAGAAAATGCATGGAATTGGATGTGTATTTATAGGCAATTCCCTCTCAAGTTTCCTACAGCAAAAAGCTTTTGTTTCCTACCTACCCCCTCTTTCTCTCTCTTCGAATGGTGCATATTTGTTACAGCAAAAATGAAGTACCTTGCACAAAAGATAATTCTACCAACCCTTACTTCTCTCTTCAAAGTACATAAGCCCTTACACCTTCATTAAATGCCTAGCTTACTTTCATTAAATGCAAACTTACCCATTCTTGTCAAGATAAAGAATGATTATTCTTCTCTTGGATATTTTGTTTGCACTTATCATTTTAGCCGCAGACATATATGTATGAGGGGATTAGGTCCTAATCTACTACTTAATGATGGGTTTGGATCTTGTTTGCTTTTGTATGCTAACTTCCATATGCTAGTTGTAAATAGGATTTAGTTACACTATTTTGTGTTGCCAATATTCTCACTCTTCTCTTAGTTAGAAATTTTGTCACAAATGTTTTGCTTAAGTATGTTATAATATAAATATTAAACATACCTTATGTAAGTTAAGTTCTAGTGCAAACCATATATGTATATACATACATATAGGTGATTATACAAATTTTAATTGGTTGAGCAACTCAAATATATTTAAATTTCCTTATTAAAATAGATATCAGATGCTTGAAAAATCCAGCCATTACAGACTACCCCACTTAAAAGAATTTCGCCCCGAAATTACACAAGAAAGGTAGAAAGTTTCCAAAAGAAAATATTTCATAAACTGGTTGTTTTAGTACACATACACATACGACTAGTTCTATACTAGCACTAGTCTTGATCCATACAATAATACTAGACTTGACTACTCAAGTTCTAAACTGCCCCAAAATATACATACGTAGCTATCCTCCTCCAGTCCCTGTCCTACTACTCGTCGTCAGAGATATCTATTATCCCTACGACCTCATCGTCATCAGATATATTAAGGACCTCAACTACGTCTTCTGCATCAGTCTCCTCCTCATCATCCTCTATATAAATCAGACCCACTGGTGGTATTAAATATAGCCTCACCACGGGGTATCCATACTCACCGAATACTTGTACTCCTCCTCCTGCTGTGCGAAACTCGACGAGAACTTGTTCCAATCTATTCCATATCGCTGTCCTTTGGGCTACTTGCTCTTCTTGCTGGTTTCCCGTAGCAATGACTGGGGTTCCCGGAACAACTTGGCCTTCTTCTTCCTCATATTCTTCTTCATATTCTTCCTCATATTCTTCTTCATATTCTTCTCCATAACCGTCAACACTTCCTTCATCTCCTATCACTTCATCCTCATCAGTAAAGTCTTGGTGTCCTCCATCTTGTTCTATTGGTTCGTTCCTGCCAAGCACTGATCCTTCTGATGATATGTGTGTACCTTCGTCGTCGATGGGTGATCTCTCTCGGTTGTTGTCGGAATCTCCTACTCTTTGTCTCTTTGCTCGTAGCATAAGAAACTGGAGTGGTGTCACCCTCTTTCTTGCCGTGGTCTTCCACACTGGAGCCATCTAACACGTAAGCAAGAATATAGAACTCATCAGTGATGTAAACATACAAGAGAGTTCATAAGTCCAAATAAACTGAATCCATAAAACACACATGCAAATGCTCACAGAAATGTAGAAATCGAAATTTCATTACATTTAACTATACCAAAGTAAATCATACCTAACCCGTAGGAAAATCTGGGTATAATTTCTTTATATGCTTCTCGGTCTCCCACGTACAGTCTTTCGGGTTTTCGCTCCACTGGATCTTTAGTAGCCTCACCACTTTGTTGCGAAGTTGCTTTCCCTCTCGGTCAATAATACTAAATGGATGTCTTATCACTGTCAAATCTGGCTCGATCTCTATCTCTTGCTGAACAGAGGGTTCCAGAATTAATGATGGATTGTGCATACATTTTCTCAAGTGTGATACGTTAAATACGTTGTGAATTCCCGCCATATATTCTGGTAATTCAACTTTATATGCTTGAAAACCGATTCTTTCTAAGATGCGGAAAGGTCCAACATATCTTGGTGCTAACTTTCCATATTTTCCGAATCTTACTACTCCCTTCATTGGTGAGATCTTTACAAAAACTAGATCTTCTATTTCGAATACTAAATCTCTTCGCCTTTGATCGGCATAACTTTTCTGGCGATCCTGGGCTTCTTTCATTCTCAGTTTCACTAATTCCACTTTCGCTGTCGCTTCTCGTATCATATCCGGACCAAGTACAAATTTGTTTCCGGACTCTACCCAACATGCTGGCGCTTTACAAGGTCTTCCATATAATGCTTCATATGGTGCCATCTGTATACTCGCCTGGTAACTGTTATTATATGAAAATTCTACTAGGTGTAAATGATCTTCCCACGACCCTCCAAAATCTAAAATACACGCTCTTAGAAGATCCTCCAATATACGATTAACTCTTTCCGTCTGACCGTCCGTTTGAGGATGGTAAGCTGTACTGAAATTCAATTTTGTTCCCAACGTTCTTTGCAAAGCTTCCCAAAATTTACTCGTAAAAATGGTATCTCTGTCGCTTACAATGCTCGTTGGAATTCCATGTAGACGTACTATCTCTCTCATGAATACTTTGGCTAATGTTATGGTAGTGCGCGTTGGTTTTACTGGAATAAAGTGTGCACTCTTAGTTAACCGATCTACGATTACCCAAATCCCTTCGTAGCCTCTCCTTGTTCTTGGCAAACCATCGATGAAGTCCATCGATATCATTTCCCACTTCTAGTTGGGAATCTCTAATGGCCGTAATAGTCCAGCAGTCCTTTGATGGTCTCCCTTGACTTGCTGACAACATAGACATTCATTTACGAAAGTAATGATATCTTTATTCATTCCTGACCACCAGAATACTCGTCTCATATCGTGATTCATTTTATGAATTCCTGGATGGATGCTCAACTTTGATGCATGGCATTCTTTTAAAACCTCTTGTCTTATCCCATCCACGTCAGGTACGCATAACCTGTCGTTTATTCTCAACACCCCTTGATTGTCCAACTCGAAGTCAGTCTCTTTTCCGTTTGTGACTCCTCGAATAATCTTCTCCATTTTGGCATCCCTTTTCTGATTACTCATTATCCTTTCTTGGAGAGTCGGTGTGACTTCCAAAAAAGATAATATGGCATTTCTACTCAAGGCATCTGCCACTACGTTCGCTTTTCCCGGTGTATAAATGATATCCAAGTCATATGATGCAAGAAATTCTAACCACCGCTGTTGTCTCAGATTTAAATCTTTTTGAGTGAACAGATACTTCAATGGTTTATGATCGGTGAAAAGTTCGAATCTCTCACCCAGAAGATAATGTTTCCACATCTTTAATGCGAAAACAACTGCCAATAACTCTAGGTCGTGAGTTACGTAATTCTTCTCGTGAATCTTTAACTGCCTACTTGCATATGCAATCACTTGTCCCTTCTGCATTAACACCGCTCCTACTCCCTTTCCACAAGCATCTGTGTAAACTGCAAATCCGCTCGTTCCATCGGGAACAGCTAATACTGGTGCTTCCGTTAATCTTTTCTTTAGTTCTTGAAACGATTCTTCACACTTTGGGTCCCAAATAAACTTTTGGCCCTTCTTTGTTAACTTGGTCAGATGTGACGATATTTTGGAGTAGTCTCGGATAAATCTTCGATAGTATCCCGCCAGTCCTAGGAAACTACGAATATCTGTTGGTGTTTGAGGTTGTTTCCATAGTTGTACTGCATCTACTTTAACTGGGTCTACTGATATCCCATCTCCGTTTACTATGTGCCCCAAAAATCTCACTTCCGATTTCCAAAAGTGACATTTTGAAAACTTTGCCTTCAACACGTGTTTCCTTAGAGTTTCTAGCACTACTCTAAGATGACCACGGTGCTCTTCTTCGGTTTTTGAAAAGATTAAGATTTCGTCAATGAAAACGAGAACGAATTTATTAAGAATTTTCCTAAAGACTCTATTCATCAGATCTACGAAGAAAGCTGGTGCGTTGGTTAATCCGAACGGCATAACCAACCATTCATAAAAGAAATCTGGGCCTCTGAATGCTGTTAAAGGAATACAATCTTCAGAGATTCTCAATTGGTGAAATCCTGTTGCTAAATCCATCTGGGAGAATACCGTTGCTCCGTGCAATTGGTCGAAAAGGTCATCAATTCTAGGTAATGGATATCTATTTCGGATGGTTACTTTATTCAACTCTCTATAGTCTACACACAGTCGCAAAGATCCATCCGACTTCACTACAAAAACTACCGCAGAGCCCCAACTAGAAAAACTTGGTCGGATTAAGCCTTTACTCAGCAAATCCCAAGTTTGTTTCTCTAATTCCTGAACTTCCTTGGGAGCCATCCGTCTCTTTGGTTGAATCATTTGTCTAGCTCCTGGGACTAAATCAATTCGGAATTCGATCTCTCGATGCGGAGGTAAACTTCCGACTTCCTCGAATACGTCCTTGAATTCTCTTACTACTTCCAAAGTGTCGAGACTTTCTTGAGGTGCTTCTAAAGCATATAGAAAACTACAGGTGTGAATTCCCGGTTTCCCACAATTTATTCTAGCTTTTCGCTCTAAGCTAGTTATAAGGGTTATGATTTCTTTATCACATTTTATCTTGGCTTGGAACTTGCTTAACCAGTCTAATCCAAGTATAAAATTGAAACTTTTGAAGTCTAGAACATAGAAGTCAAATCGAAAAGAGTGTGAGAGATATAAGAGAGTTATATCCTCACAACACATTTTAAGCTCAGTTTTTCCCCCTATGGGGTTTGATACGCAAATGGGGTTTGGTGATATAATTGGTTTAAGGTCAAACTGATCTATGGTTTCGGCTGAAATAAATCTGTGTGAAGCACCGGTATCAAATAAAACACGAAGGTAAATTCCATTAAACTATAAAGTACCTTCCAGCACTCCCTTCCCTTTCACATTCTGAGAAGTAGACGGTTCATCTTTGATTGTAAAAACCCTAGGCTGTGGTGCCCTCTTCATCAATGGACAGTCTTTCACCATGTGTCCTGGTTGATGACAGTTGAAACACAGATTCTTCACTACCATCTCGTTCCTCTAATTCTGGTTCTGGTTCTGATTCTGTTGCTGAGGTTTCTGTTGCTGTCTCGGGTATTGCTGGGGTTTCTGTTGCTGTTGTGGGTATTGCTGGGGTTTCTGTTGCTGTTGTGGGTATTGCTGGGGTTTCTGGTTCCCCTTTTGTTTATAGAATCGTGCAATGTGTCCCTTTTTCTTGCAGTTGTGACACACCACATTCTTAAATTTACCTTCCACAGTCTGTTGCCCCGTCTTAGCTTGGCCCTGATTATCATTCCAATCCGGGTTGACCTTTCTTTTCATGACATTCACCACACTCGTCTCCCCAGTCTGGATCCTCGCTCCTGGTTTCTTTGTATCTAGTGCTTCATATCTGAGTGCTAGGTCTACTAGTTCCACAAATGGATCCTTCAAATGTCCCATCATCCTTCCTTGCAGATTATCTCTAAGACCAGCAACAAACATCTCGTTCTTTTTCAAAAGAGTATTTATCAGCTCCGGTCCAAAGATTGAAAGTGCGTTGAACTGGTTTTCGTACTCAGCGACAGACATGCTTTCCTGCTTTAAGTCAATGAAGTCTCGGTACATCCTTGTCCTTCCAGTAGCAGGTAGATACTGACCTTCAAAAGCTTCTTTGAACATGGGCCAAGTAAAGTTTTCCTCAGGAGTGTTAGCAGTCTGGGCATCCCACCATATTGCTGCGGCTCCTTCCAGATTCCATGAAGCTAAGAGACGCTTATGCTCGTCATCCAACCTCAGTCCTTTAAAAATCTTCTCACATGATCTGATCCATGCTTGGACTCCGACCAGTGATTCAGTACCTCTGAAAATCTTTCCTCCCAGAGTTGTGTAATTCTTACAGACCATAGCAAAGTTAGGCTGAGTTGGTGCTCGGATTACTTCAGTAGTATCCACTTGGGTCTGGTTAATAGTGTGTCCGTTTGTCGTAGTTGCTCCGCTTGCTCCTCGGCCTCTTCCTCCACGAGAACTCATTTTCAACTCCCTGAGTACACGGATTGAAAATAAATGACTCCTCGGAAAAATATGTCAAGGGATTACCTAAGTAACTACGATCTACCTATACTAAAATATAGTTTTTAGTAGAAATACGCTCACTCTCTATTCCAATGCCTAAATGTTTCCGAAGAACATAGGCTCTGATACCAAATGTAACGGCGCGATTTTCGACCCCTCAAAAACCGTGTCATTTTTGAAAGAAATTAGAGGATGAGATAGAAAAGATAGAACTAATAGAATAGAAGAATAAGAAGTTATCAGAAATCTCACAGCGGAATTTAAAAATACAAAATACATTACATCATAGGGTCTGATACATCATAGTACATCATCATATTACATCATCATAGTACATTAACATAATTATACATCATGATATGGGAATACAAATCTAAACTGGATACATAGGTGTCGATAAAACTACTAGACTGGTCCTGCAACTTGAACTTCGTAAGGTTCCATTTGCCTACCTGAATCACTTGCCTACTCATAATAAATATTATGAGTACCCAAGAGTTTAGGGAAAACACAGAAAATAAACTCCGGGTCAGTCAGGGGACTGGTATGAGTAAATACAGTTAAAAAGATGTAAACAGGGAAATAAGGAATAAGGTGTTCCGTTATTAATAGATTCAATTACTTTAGAAATCTTAAGCCCAACTCCATAACTAACATATGGGAAATGACCCTTGTATTTTGATATCAAAACGTTTGATATTTACGATAGTATTTATCAAATAAATAATCATCTAGTGAATCGCTTGCATCTCACGTTCACGTACATAGAATAAAATCTAAAACCCGAGCGCTTATTGGAATTTGGTTTCTAACTGACAGGGTATGGGAGCACCCACCGATCAGTGTACTCTAGAGAGGATACACTGGGGTTCAACAAGAACATCCTGCAACCCGGCCACACATGACCGTCCACTCATTTAGCTTGAGTGTAACGAATATATTACCACCTCCACGGTTGGGAATGACCCACCGATTACCGAAGTTACAGCAGTGAATATAGATTTAAGAAACAAAAGGAAATACTCTAGATAGTGGTAATATACCCTGCTTGGGTATGACCCAACTAGCCATGCTGCCTAGCCCAACTATTGTCTTTCCGGGTTGTGAGGTTTGAAGTCACGTTTACCGTTGACGGATTATTCTGCAACGTCTTTGAATATCACACCGTCCTATCTGACAGATCACTCATTTGTTTCCACAAATATATTCTGGGTATAAGGCTAAAGAAACGAATCTCTCCGCCACCAACATAATACACTTATGTAAAGTTGATGTGTAAAATCTGATCGATATACGTTGTCAGATATCCGACTGTTCGGATCTGTTCTGGGATTGAACTGACCGTAGATACTATTTTGGAATAGTGCTTGCATTCTTCATCTTTATCGATTTCCGGTATACGTCGTATAATTCGAGTCGAAGTGGAATGTAAATTCCGGACTCTTCGAAACGATGTACGAAATATCTTTTATAGTCGATAATTTATTATCAGCTTACTGTCTTTAATTCAGTTGCACATCCTGTATTTATAATTATATATACAGTATAAAATTCTCGGGTTCATATCTGGATATCTTAAATATCACTTTCAATTGTATAGTTAAAGTGTGTGTGTGTCATACACAAGATGTTATACAGTTTTTATCAATATTTGAAAGTGTATAGAAAAAGCCCGTGCTACGCACACGGTGTTTTATCTCGCTTGTCATCGACTGTTAGACGATGTTCTATACTTCGATTTGATTTGTCAAATATTTATTTTCCTTTATTTAAACTTAAATAAATTGTTTTATAATTTATTTAAATTAAATTATCTTTTAAAACTCAAGTTCTAACTCGACGAACTTCTTCGAACAACTTCGATTCTGGGACCTCACTGTCGTCTTGACTGTTCCACTGGTTTACGCCATATTAAATAAAAACTCTATTTTTATTTAAATTAATTAATTACTGATTAATTATATTTATTTATTTAATTTAATTAAATTCGATTTAATAAAATTCTTGCCTTTGAAACTCTATTCTCGCTTGTATTTACCAAGTCGATATTGGCATCTCAAAATCGTGTGATTACCAAGGGAAATCGTTGATTTTCTCTTGCCAAACCAATCTGGTTTTCTCGCTTAACCAACCACTTTACTAACCTCGTTACCAACCTCTTGATCACGTCGAAGACATGGTGGATCACTCGTGCCAAGCCACTCCCTTCCTTCTCCATTTTCTTGCTCTCAAACTCGCCTGTACACCGTGCACGGCTGTGCACGTGCACGCCTCCCCACGCCACCGTGCCACCACCGAACCACCACCCACAAACTCCACTTCCTCCACTGACCCCAACCGATGCCTGGCCACCACTGTACGTCGCCTCCTCCTCGATTTCGCCACTGCACCCAACTTCCAGTAAACTGCTTCGAAAAGCAGTCCACCTAAACCGAGCTCGACCCATCGCCTCAGATCGCCGGAGCACCTCACACCACCGCCGTCAGCTTCGCCATGTCCCAACGCCGCTCCATGCCCAGCCTCGGCCAACTCGCACCACCGTGGGACCCGTACATCGCCTCCAAACCGATGAACCCAATTTGCCTCTCAAAACATAAATCGAGCTCGACAGCTCGAATCACTCACTCGAAAAATCATGGGGCATTTTTCTCGTGTTCCCCGACGTGACCAGCTCCTTCACGCTCCACGCCCCGACCATCATCGTCACCGATCGTCGGAATTTGGTCAAAGTGCCATTTTCGGTTGTCCCCTTCTATCTCGCTCATCTCAACAATAAAAACCATGAAATTACTTTTAAAAATCATTATTTAGTGCTACGATTACATCTATAACCCTGTAATTCATTTCTATGATGTTTGAAAATTTGGTGATTAAGTTTGAGACAGAGAACCATATGTTTCTTCTGTTTTCTTGTTTCAAACATATATAGATGAGGTTTGGTTCTTGCTAAAATGTATATATATATTTTCGTATATGAGTTAACTCATACATATGCTTGTATAGCTTGCATTTGAGATCATCAAGGTATATTTCATTTTACAAGGGTTTGTTTTTGACAGTAAACAAAACTATCTTGGTTTCTTTGATAAATAATTGATGAACTCATTATCATTTCTATTATGAATAACACTTGCATACATAGTTTTACAGATGATCTAAGCAGGGTGTTTTAACATCTATAAGGTGATAACAATCATGGTATACTTGCAAATGATGATATAAATATGAAACACACAAAACAGTTTACAGTAACTTGCAAATCATCTTGACTTAAGTGAGTGATTACTCACTTGTTTAAAGCTCCTGAATTCTTGTTCGTAAAAGGATTATAAGTTCAGCACTTTCTTGTATTTCAGTAAAGAGAAAATGCATGGAATTGGATGTGTATTTATAGGCAATTCCCTCTCAAGTTTCCTACAGCAAAAAGCTTTTGTTTCCTACCTACCCCCTCTTTCTCTCTCTTCGAATGGTGCATACTTGTTACAGGAAAAATGAAGTACCTTGCACAAAAGATAATTCTACCAACCCTTACTTCTCTCTTCAAAGTACATAAGCCCTTACACCTTCATTAAATGCCTAGCTTACTTTCATTAAATGCAAACTTACCCATTCTTGTCAAGATAAAGAATGATTATTCTTCTCTTGGATATTTTGTTTGCACTTATCATTTTAGCCGCAGACATATATGTATGAGGGGATTAGGTCCTAATCTACTTAATGATGGGTTTGGATCTTGTTTGCTTTTGTATGCTAACTTCCATATGCTAGTTGTAAATAGGATTTAGTTACACTATTTTGTGTTGCCAATATTCTCACTCTTCTCTTAGTTAGAAATTTTGTCACAAATGTTTTGCTTAAGTATGTTATGATATAAATATTAAACATACCTTATATAAGTTAAGTTCTAGTGCAAACCATATATGTATATACATACATATAGGTGATTATACACATTTTAATTGGTTGAGCAACTCAAATATATTTAAATTTCCTTATTAAAATAGATATCAGATGCTTGAAAAATCCAGCCATTACAGAACTAAGACTAATCCTATCTTCTATAACAATCAACTTAAGCAAATCAGTTAGAGATTCAAGATCCATTCTTTCTCTATTTTCTAATCCAAACTCTATGAGTTCCTAATTGCTTTTAGATTTGAATATTTAAAAGTAAATGTGATATGACTATAGTTTGTATTTGTTCATGTGCCTATATTATATTGGATCCATTGTAAATTGTGAACATATGATATTCTAAATTGGTTGTAACTTGGATCAAAATCTCTATCCTGACAGATCTATTGTAACTTCTATGACATTCTATGGAGTGGATCTTGACCTTATTTGTGTTAGATCTATTTTTGATTATTAGATCGAAATCTCTATCCTGACGGATCTATTGTAACTTCTATGACATTCTATGGTGTGGATCTTGATCTTATTTGTGTTAGATCTATTTTTAATTATTGTATCTAAATCTCTATCCTGACGGATCTATTGTAACTTATATGACATGCTATGATGTGGATCTTGACCTTATACATGTTAGATATACTTTTAACTATTGGATCTGAATTATATGGACATCTAAATTATTAATCAGATCTAGTTTATCACCTTATGCCTATCATTTTAGATCTAAACAAGTTGGACATCTAAGTTGTTAATTTATATCTTATTATGCTTATTATGACATCATAGGCATGTTAGAATTAGTTAACTACGACAAGTTCATTAGATTTATGCTTATATGTCCACCTTGTCACTATGCTAGTTTACGTTTATGCAAGAACAATCACCATTGTCATATTCCCATCACTATTCCCTTTTTATTTTTTATGACTAGACTACTTTCTAGCCTAGATGTCATCAAATATATGCATTAGTTAGGGAATGAAGGAAAAAGGTTAAAATTGGCATAATTTAAATAATGTTTATATGAATTGGACATATAATTCAAAATGGGGAAGTAGGGACATAATCACCTATAAAGACATAGGTAAGAATTAGATAAGAATGAAATGTCTAAATAATTGCAATTAGAAATTGAAATTGCACTTATGACACGAGGTTAGGTTGTATTAGTGTTGGAAGTATGCCAGAACCCGACCGGCATATCCAAAAACGACTAATGTGGGAGGTCTAAGTGTTCAAATACAAATCGGACCCGACCGGCATATCCAGCAACTACTAATGTTGAACCTAATGTGGGAGGTCTAAGTGTGCAAATAAGAATCGGGCTAAGACACGAGGTTAGGCCCAACTTGTGGAATAAGACTACTAGGACCCGACCGGCATATCCAACATCCACAAGTTGTAGGCCTAGTGTGGAAGGTCTAGCCCATTATAAACCATAAATGGACATAGTAATACATTGGACTACTTAACCTAATCTAATCCATGGGGATTGTATGATTATGAACTAAAGTTAGGGTTAAGTAAAATTGGTTGGACAGTGGGTGGGTTAAGCAAATCTTAAGGGGTGGGTAATATTAACATATAGGCCCACAAATTTAACCCGATAAGATTATGTAATTAAAGCTACCTACTGCTATACATAACCGGTAGAAATAATAAAGTTATGTAATTAAAGACCCCTTTTAGAGTAAACATGACTTGTAGAAATGATAGGGTTATGTAATTAAAGACGTCTAGTGATATACATAGCCAATGAAAACCTAGGGAGGATATAGGACAAAGGGGAGAGCTTGTATCCTATTGTGTGGGACCCGTTTCATCCAATAACCAGGAGTAGGTATCAAAACATCTACTCCGTACTAGGTCGGAGAAGGGGCACACTTACTTGACTGATTGCAAGCGATCCAAACGTGGAGGACTGTGTGGGCGGCGAAAACCGACCGAGCCATGTATGTGCATGAGCCGGGTAGAAGGGGATAAGATGACCGTGACACTTGTAGAAATGGGGCTATGCATATCAGCGAGAGCTTGCCACTTTATAAAGTGATACATCCTACGGTGGGGCCGGCACAGAGTATCTACGCGGATTAGGGAGCCGATCGATTAGGGTAGTAGTTAGGGTACATTTGGACGTATGCCTAAGCTTTCCATGTTATAATGGAAGGGATCATCTCATTCTGGATATACTAGTAATAATGCAGAGCAATCATTTGGGAAGCATATACACCTTATCCTATTTACCTCATCACACCTGTCTTTTATCTAGTAATCTCTCTTAACCAATTTATATGCCGATCATGCCACTTTTATTTATTTACTTGCTAAAAGTAACTAGACTCGCCAGAATTTATATCTGACCCTTTTTGTTTTTCCTTCTTTCTTCTGTTCCCCCTTCCCCCCAGGTTCTCAGGGAGGAAACATTCAGACTTGACTGTGATTCTGCTTACTTTTGCAAGAGCTGCCGATACGTATTGCTCAAGCTCCTATCCTTATTGCTATGGCTATATTTTGTTTTTGAGGAATTTTATTTCTTTAATGTACTCTGATATTTTTGAAGTACAAGACAGTAGTTTTTATGTCATGATGGACTTTTGTATTTCAAACATGTTATGTTTTTGGACCACGGTATCTTATGATAAATAATTATTTTATTATTCTGCTGTTATTATATATGTCTGTCTTGTAATATTCCCATTCTTTTTACTATAACGCTTCACGAAATGCATTCCCTTTGTGAGTAACATTAGCGGACGTGGGGTGTCACACTTGGCATCAGAGTTGAAGGTTACCAGATTGGATAAAGTTTCAGACAAATATTTTCAAAAAGGTTTTAAAAGAAAGCTTTTTCAAAAAGAAAAGTCTATTTTGGAAAATATATTCCCTAAAGCCAAATGTAATATCTCTCGATTCTCCGCTTGATTCCTTTTTCCTTTTTGTCTGGGGAACCGCATCTTCCCGAAAGGTGTCCACATTCCGGCAAGATGTCGCAGGCATGTTTAAACTGCGGCAAGTCGAAGGGCAATGAAGTGCCTAAACTCAATCTGTAACTGCAGTAGTATCACCTATAACTAATTTTCTCGAGCTTCGTAAGGATCTCCATGCGATGGATGCAACTTTCGAGAGACTTGTTAGCTTGTTACACAAGGATGGTAAAAAAGGAGAACAAGGGAGTTAGGGCTAAGGAGCACATCCCAACTAGCATATCGTGCAACAACAACCACTAATGTTGAACCTAATGTGGGAGGTGTAAGTGCGCAAATACGAATCGGGCTAAGACACGAGGTTAGGCCCAAATTGTGGAATAAGTCTGCTAGGACCCGACTGACATATCCAACATCCACAAGTTGTAGGCCTAATGTGGAAGGTCTAGCCCATTATAAACCATAAATGGACATAGTAATAAATTGGACTACTTAACCTAATCTAATCCATGGGGATTGTATGATTATGAACTAAAGTTAGGGTTAAGTAAAACTGGTTGGACAATGGGTAGGTTAAGCAAATCTGAAGGGGTGGGCAATATTTACCTATAGGCCCACAAATTTAACCCGATAAGATTATGTAATTAAAGCTACCTAGTGGTACACATAACCGGTGGAAATAATAATGTTATGTAATTAAAGACCCCTTCTAGAGTAAACATGACTTGTAGAAATGATAGGGTTATGTAATTAAAGACGCCTAATGGTATACATAGGAAATGAAAACCTAGGGGGGATACAAGACAAAGGTGAGAGCTTGTATCATATTGTGTGGGACCCGTTTCATCCAGTAACCCAGAGTAGGTATCAAGACATGTACTCCGTACTTGGTCGGAGAAGGGGCACGCTTACAGGACTGATTGTAAGAGATCCAAACGTGGAGGACTGTGTGGTCGGCGAAAACCAACCGGGCCATGTGTGTGCATGGGATAAGACGACCGTGACACATGTGAAATGGGGCTATGCATATCAGCGAGGGGTTGCCACTTTAGGAAGGGATACATCCTACGGTGGGATCGGCACAGAGTATCTACGCGGATTAAGGAGCCAATCGATTAGGGTAGTAGTTAGGGTACGTTTGGACGTATGCCTAAGTCTGCCATGTTATAGTGGAAGGGATCATCTCATTCTGGATATACTTGTAATAATGCAGAGCAATCATTTGGGAAGCATATACACCTTATCCTGTTTACCTCGTCACACATGTCTTTTATGTTGTAATCTCTCCTATCCACTTTATATGCCTATCATGCCACTTTTATTAATTTACTTGCTAAAAGTAACTAGACTCGCCATACATTATATCTGACCCTTTTTGTTTTTCCTTCTTTCTTCCGTTCCCCCTCCCCCAGGTTCTCAGGGAGGAAACACTCAGACTTGACCGTGATTCTGCTTACTTTTGCTAGAGATGTCGATTCGTATTGCTTAAGCTCCTATCCTTGTTGCTATGGTTATATTTTATTTTTGGGGAATTTTATTTCTTTTATGTACTCTGATATTTTGAAGTACAAGACAGTAGTTTTTATGTCGTAATGGACTTTTGTATTTCAGACATGTGATGTTTTTTGACCACGATATCTTATGATAAATATTTTTTTTATTATTCTGCTGTTATTTTATATGTCTGTATTGTAATATTCCCGTTCTTTTTACTATAATGCTTCACGAAATGCATTCCCTCTGTGAGTGACATTAACGGACGTGGGGTGTCACACTTGGTATCAGAGCTGAAGGTTGCCAGATTGGATAAAGTTTTAGACAAATATTTTTAGAAAGGTTTTAAAAGAAAGTTTTTTCAAAAAGAAAAGTCTGTTTTGAAAAACATATTCCCTAAAGCCATATGTAATATCTCTCGATTCTCCACTTGATTCCTTTTTCCTTTTTGTTTGGGGAACCGACTCTTCCCGAAAGGTGTCCCCATTCCGGCATGATGTCGTAGGCATGTTTAAACTATGACACATGTCGAAGGGCAATGAATTGTCTAAACCCAATCTGTAGGTGCAGTATTATCACCTACGGGTAATTTTCTCGAGCTTCGTAAGGATCTCCGTGTGATGGAGGCAACTTTCGAGAGACTTATTAGCTTGTTACACAAGGACGATAAAAAGGAGAACAAGGGAGTTAGGGCTAAGGAGCACATCCGAAGGATGAGAAAAATGATGGCCTATGAAGGGAACTGAGATAAAGTTCAAATAAATCTGAAAAGGAAGAAGTTAAAGTTGAGGAAACACCAAATATAAAGGTATGGCCAAGAAAGGACAACAACAACAACAGCAACAGAAGAATGGAGGAAAGAATGACATGGGTAAGGAGAAAAGGAAGTGTCACAATTGTGAGAAAGAAGTTCACTTGATCAAAGACTGTAAAAGTAGGAAGAACACTTGCTTTAATTGGGGAGAAGACAGACACTTTGCTAGGGAGTGCCCGAAGAAACAGGGACAAGGTTGAAGAACAGGAACTTCTGGAGGGAAGGTGCATGCTCTCGCAATTAGTGCTCCTGATAGAGGTAGAAAAATTTCTGTAGAAGTTTTAATTTCTCTTTTAAACCATCCTATTAGAACACTTTTTGATTCTGGTGCTTCACATTCATTTATATCTCGTTCTGTGGTTGAATCTCTACACTTAATTACTAGTATGGTAGTGCATCCCATAGTTGTTTCAAACCCCATTGGTGGTTCGGCTAAATTATCTATGATTTGTCGGGGTTTGAAAATATCCGTGTTAGGTGTCGAGTTTGAATGTGATGCATATGTGCTCAGGTTTATGGGATATGGGTTGATTCTAGGATTGGATTGGCTTACCACGTATGGTGCCATTCTGGATTGTGAGAGTAGGGTCGTTAGGCTTCTGACTTGTCATGGGAGGACCTCGATATTTCTTGTAAGCCCAAGGGTCCGTTATTCTTAGCTTCCTAGAGTCTCTTGATGCATGCATAGATGTTTTGCAATTTGTTCCGGTAGTCCGAGATTATTCTAATTTTTTTGAGGAGGTTCGGGGCTTACCCTCCAAGGTGCGAATCGACATTCATATATATCTGGTGGACAATGCAAAGCTAGTTGCATTTCCAGTGCGCCATATGGCACCAAGGGAAAGGAGGGAGCTGAGTAATAAAGTAGTGGAGCTAATTGAGAAAGTATTTATCAGACGAAGCATATCTGAATGGGGTGACCCGGTTGTATTTGCAACTAAAGCGGATGGTTCTCTTCATTTGTGTGTGGACTATAGAGAATTGAACAAACTCACAACGAAGAATAGACACCCACTTCTGAGGATAAACGACTTGTTTGACCAGCTTGTCGGGGCCTCGGTATTCTCTCAGTTAGACTTGGCCACGGGGTTTCATCAGTTGAAGGTGGCTGAGGATAGCATAGATAAGATCGCTTTTAGGGCTTCAGATGGTTTCTTTGAATGGCTAGTTATCCCTTTTGGGCTGACGAACGCACCCGCCTATTTTTTCGATCTGATGAGTAGGGTATTTCGAGAGTTCCTAAATAAATTTGTCATAGTCTTTATTGATGATATTTTGATCTTCTCCAAGTGCAAAGAAGAGCATGCCCAGCATTTGAGAGAAATTTTGAAAACTCTCTATGACCATTAGCTTAAGGCAAAGTTCTCCAAATGCCATTTTTGGAGAAAGTAGGTGAGATTCTTAGGGCATGTAGTCTCCAGAGAAGGGATAGTTGTGGATCCCCAAAAGTAATAGAGGTGCAAGATTGGCAGTTCCTAAAAATGCAACAGAGTTGAGAAGCTTTCTTGGGTTGGCCGGGTATTATAGGAAGTTCATTAAGGACATCGCGAAGATATCATCCCCACTCACCAGGCTGACGAAGAATAACTTGGCAGTTTCATGGGATATAGATTGCGAAGTTGCTTTCTAACATTTGAAGAGGGCTCTTTCAATAGCGGCAGTTTTGACTTTGTCTGATGGGAACAAAATGTTTACCGTTTACACTGATGCATGTGGTACAGGGTTGGTCCGGTTCTGATGCTAGAAGGCAAAGTAGTGTGTTATGGGGGTAGACAGTTGAAAGTTAATGAGAAGAACAACCCCACCCATGATCTCGAGTTAGCTGCCATAGTATTTGCGCTAAAGACATGGCGTCATTATTTACTTGGAGAGAAGTTCGAGTTATACACTGATCATAGATCTCTTAGGTATATGTTCTTACAGAAGGATCTTAATTTAAGGCAACAAAGGTGGATGGAGTTCATAGCTTCTTATGATTTTGAAATCGCTTATACCCCTAGCAAGGGTAATGAGGAGGCTGACGCACTAAGTAGGCAGAGGATGGCCTTAAGTCCTCTATTTGTGGAGAGGAAGAGCTTATAGTTCATCTCAACTTTTTATTTTAAACCCTCCATCGAGATTTTGCCTGACTTGTTTGCTTCATTAGAATTACGACCAACTCATATGGATCAGATAGGAGCTTCACAACAAGGTGACCCATAGATTTTAGACATCATGGATAAGCTCTGAAAATGGGAGACTTCTAGTCACCTCAGTCGATATACCATATATGAAAAGGGGTGGTTGCGACGAGATGGAAGGCTTTGTGTTCCTCAAACTGGAAGCTTGATAAAGGCAGTCCTAGAAGAAGCCCACCATTCTAAGATGACTATTCATACAGGCGGTGATAAGATGTACATAGACATGAAAAGGGTTTTCTTTTAGGTCGGGTTGAAGATAGATGTGATCGAATTTGTTTCTCAATGTTTAGTTTGCCAGCAAGTTAAAGCTGAGCAAAAGAAGCCCAGTGGTTTACTTCATCCTTTGGAGGTTCCACAGTGGAAATGGGAGAGCACCTCTATGTATTTCATAGATGGTTTGCCTAGATCAAAGAAAGGCAACACCGGTATCTGGGTTGTGGTAGATAGACTCACTAAGAGCGCTCACTTTATTCAAGTTAAGTGTAAGAGGACGGCACCATGGTTGGCAGCAATCTATGTCCGAAAGATAGTTCATCTTCATAGTGTACCTTCCAGCATTGTGAGCGATTGTGATCCCATCTTTACCAGTGAATTTTGGAGGAGCTTGCAAGAAGCATTAGGTACACAGTTGTGTTTGAGCACCGCTTATCGTCCTCAGACCGATGGGCAGACGGAGAGGGTGAACAGAATTCTTTAAGATCTTTTAAGGTTGTATATCCTAGACTTCGGAGGGACTTGGGAAGAGCACCTTCCTTTAGTAGAGTTTTCCTATAACAACAGTTATCAAGCTAGCATCAGCATGGCACCCTTAAAAGCATTGTATAGGCGACCTTGTCGATCACCAACTTGTTGGTGGGAATCTACAGAAAGATTATTACTTGGACCAGATATGGTTAGGGAAATGTTTGCAAACGGTCTTTCTATGGAATTAGAAAACCGTTGACAAAATATCGTTATAATAAACCATAAGTGCATGACGTACAATCATAGTACGTGGCGAATACGGGTCGATCCGTAGGGAAAGAATTTGTTCTAATCTTACTCAATCAAATTAAACCGAAATTGAGTGAAATTGTTAACTATAAACTAAAAAACTAACAATGTTAAACTGAATAAATATGCAACTAAGAGACAATTTAGGAGTAGATTCACTATCAACATCAATCTAACTAACATAAAAAAAATGGTTCTAACTCTCTTTAACAACTAGCGCATTAAGTGTTGTATTCATACAAGCATGGTTTATATGCTAGAAAATTCTAGCTACATAAATCATCAATTTTCAATACAAACTTAAAGCCCTAATTATCACATAGAAAATAATAATTCAACATGTGCTAAAGGTAAAGTATGATTCTATTAATGATATGAGTATAACACATTTGGGAATAATCAACCAACATGTGCTATCAATTTTCACCATGTAAAATCTTTGCCTTACCTATATCCAATTTTTGATTAAGCTCAAATAAGAGAGATAGAAACATGAAATTCTTTTGTTAATTATTCATGAATCATGAGAGCTTCACTACCCCTAAATTGAAGGGGTTTAGCTATTCATAATGGATTCAATGATAAAATAAAGATATTTCATTATAAAAGAGAACAAAGCAAAGAGAAAATAAAGATAAAAATCTATCCTATTTTCAAAAGAGCAAATAACATGTAAATGAAAAACAACAAATTAATATTGCATTAAAGCGACAGATTACAAAAAAAGAAATGGCTCAGAAGCTGTGGCAGAAAAAACAAAGTTTTTGATTTCAGCCACTCTCAATTAAACAAAAATCCAAGATGCCTTTTACATTAACATACATGATTTATTTATACACGAGTGAAACCCTAAATTGACTTTTAGCGTGTTACCCAGAATGCCCCCTCTATTAACTTCATTTTGTCCTCAGCAATAATGATTCCTGAAGCCCTTTTATTGTCTCCACTAAAGAAGGAGGGAGAATGGGTGGGGTCCTCCATTAATTATCTATTTCAATTGATTCCCTCTCCATTGATTTATTTCCCTTTCATTTTTTTGGGCAAGGGATTGATTTCCTCCTTTTGAATTGATTACCTTTCCATTGATTGATTTCCCTTTTTTTCTTTGTATGCATATATGTCTTTATGAAGTCCTTTTCTACATGCATCCAATTTCTATAAAAATTTGAAAAATGTCCAAGTAAATATTTTCAAAATAATACAAGCACAAAAATGACAATTTCCCCCTTTATGATGATAAATGCATGATGTTTTGAAATCAATTCAATTATTGTTTAAGCATGGTAATATACCTATATATGACATTTATTAGCACTAAACAAGAATAAATATGTGAATATAAATGTGCATTTTTACATGCACATCAAATACCCCCACACTTATCTTTTTATTCGTCCTCGAATAAAGTAAAAACTAAGCTAAACCCATTTTCGTAGGGAGCACGATTGCATTAAGCGTATGCAACAAGTCGTTAAACCTCTGGGTGTCTCCAGTAGGACGAGTGTTATCTCGTGAGTGTTTTCAGTGGATACTACCCACAAAATCCAAAAGCAAAAAGTATGTACAAAATGAAAAATTGAAAATATTTACAATGTGAATCCATTTTTTTAATGGAATATTTACAAATGGGCAATTTACTTTTAAATATTACACGAATGAGTTAACACAAATTTGGGTCGTCACTATGAAATTTGAGTCCGTTACTAATCAAAACTTCAAACAAAAGTCATGTTATCGTTACAAACTCCTTCGGCTTGGCCAGTTGTTTTGATAGAAACATAGTGCAAATATGAAATGAATTCTATAATCGATATCAACAATCGCAAAACGCCGTCTCAATTTCCTTTTTGTTAACAAGTTAGGTCGAATAAGTGAAGAGTGTGCTTGGATTTTAAGTGCTAACTCTCTCTTTATTTTGAAAACTATTTACATTATTATTATTATTTACAAACACCTAACTGAAAAGACCAAGGTATACCACCCATGCACTGTCTTGCGGACTGACATGAGAGTTTGGGACAGAGCTTGGTGGATTGTGCAGACCAACGCTAACTTTGTCAACAAGATGTTAGTAATCCTTAGGTGTCCAACTCATAAAATGAGACCAAGATATACCGACGCTGACTTTGTCAACAAGGTGTCGGAAAGAGCTTGGCGGGTTTGCACACCAACGCCAGATGTACCAGCAATGTTGGATACCCTTGGATAATTATATATATACTTCTTTTTTTCTTTCTTTTTTTCTTTTTTAACATGAGAGAGAGAGAGAGTTAAGCGAGAATATCTTAGCACAACTTCACTTAAACGATCTAAAATGTAATAGCAAGTAGTCTAAATCAACCATTCATTTAATCGGGTTACAATTCAGAAAACATTTCATACTCATCACCCACAAATCTCTCAATATACCAGTTACACCAAATTTGCTCATAATTCAAACTTTCCTTTCGTTATCCGCTAAGAGAAGTAAATTTCCATATATTTAAATCGAACAACCAAAATTATATGCTAACTCCATCATGTCTTATTTAAAAGTAAATAGAAGTGCATTTTTTTAAGAAAAAGAAAAAAATGCTAAAAGAGAAAGGAAAAAAATGCTAACTTAAACTATGCAAAACAGAATGAAAAGGAAACCCCCCCCCCCACACTTGATTTCGACTATATCCCCACAGTCAAGTGAAAGGAGAAAAAGAAAAGAAAATTTCGAAAATATGCCCTATATTTACAATAATGGAAAAACAAAATATTTACAAAATATCAGGAAATATATTGACAAGAGGTAAATGAAACAGTCTTCTAAAGACCGATTCACTTGTCTCTTTAAGTATGAGAGACACAGCTTAAGCACAGAAAACCAAATCATAAAAAAATTTAAATCACGTTTCAGATTTGGAAAAACAAATTTTGTTTTTTCAAAAGTTTGAGTTGTTAGCTTTAAAATTTTGAGCTTACGATTGATCCTAAAATCAAATTGAATTTCTGTAGCAACTAAAGAGAGGTCAATGGGTCGGGGTTCAGTAAAAGTTTCAAAAACAAAGTCTAATTTATTCAGATGATGTATAAATTGAGTGACGTGTGCATCACTCTCACCCCCACACTTGTTTTGAGAAATATTGTTCATTTTTGCTTTGATGTTTTAAATTTTGTTGACTAAAGGTTCATTCGTAAACCTAAAATAGAAACCAAACAAATGAATTTTCAGTAAATTTCGAAATCGTGTTTTCTCAGAAACAGTGTTATTCCAGAAAGAGTTCATATACTGCAGAAATTTATCATTGAGAAACATGTGATCACAGTGAGGTTTAGTTGAAATGATTAATTTGGAAATAGTTTCAGAAAAATCGTTATTGTGCTTAAGATCACATTCAGCAGTTTCGTTGTTTTCAACCTCAAGAATTTCAAAGTTTTCAAATTTTTCATTTTCAGTTTCACACCCAACAACATTATCGTCAATCAGTTCAAGAAGTTTTCTCTCATCAAAGTCGTCCTCATCTAAACAGTTGTTAACAACTTCATCATTTTTGTCATGTTGACAATCTAAAGTTGCTAAATTTACAAAATTTTCAAAATCTGAGGGAGGAAGATCGAATTGAAGATTGACGTCTTTGTTTTCAAGAGAATTCAAATTTAGATCAATTACAGAGCTTTCAACAACATCATTAAGATTTTCATCAATTTCAAAAGTTGTTATTTGAAAATCGTTGATTGTGGACAAAGGTGGATTTTTATTCGAATCGTCACAAGTTTGGATTTGATTTTGTTTCTCACGAAACTTCAAGTAATCGTCAAATATGTTCGTTTGCTTAACAAAATCAAAATTATAATTATTTACATGAGAATTTTCAATTTGAAATTATTGAGAACAAAAGTTTTCAGTCGCACCACAATTGAAATTACTCCCATTACCGATTACACTCCAAATTCAATTTTCCCAACTCAAATATTTGAAAACCAGAAATTGCAAGCCTCAATTTAGGTGTGGATATTTGGTCTGTGGTTAAAGATGATAAGGGGGGTTCAGATCTAAGAGGAGGTTTGGCGGTATGTTGAGGGTAGGATCTTGTTTGTGAAAGGTAATTGGTGCTATTCTTATTTGAAAATGGTGAATGAATTTGATGTGGATGGTGGTATGGCTTGGTGAGGCAAAGGATGAAGATGTTTGAAGAAGGTTTGTATGTAGACTTTTGTTGGTAATGAATTGTGGAAGAAGGTGAGGGGTGTAACGACCCGCCTTTTTGTCCGGTTTTCGCCGGTAATTAAACCGACTTAAACCGTTCAAAAAAGACGAATTGTTATGGGTACATACATACATTGAACAAAATAACAGAACCTTTCATTGAATAATTCAATATTACATCAGAGTTACATGAATATCAGAGTTACAACATAAACGTATACAGCGGAAGAAAGAAAATATACTCTCAGCGAAAGAAAATCATATGATATAGCAGAAGCTCCCATCTCTTGCATGAACTCCAACTCTAAAAGCACTCTGAATCCTGCTCCAACGATCTATAACTGCAAACTAAACTACTAGCTACCCGTGCAAAATTATGGGCACCCAGAGTTTAGGTGAAGGAACAATAAACTCCAGGTCAGTCGTGGGACTAGTGTGAGAACTCAAAACAGTTATTATTAGGTTCATTTTAAAGTTGGGAATTTCACCGGACCACGCCGCTCACGCGGAACGGGTTTACTCCATGTAAATACCCGTGCATATAAATACGCAATGACCTTTCTAAAATGAAGTTATCATAAGCTCGTCCCACATCACACAATGCAAGCGCACACCAGATGGGCGAGGTTTATCTTATGATAACCAAACATGCTTTCATACGTAAAATCCTCTTTCAAAGCCATAATATATATATATATATATATATATATATATAGTGTGGAAAACATTTCTCAAATAAATGTATTAATCCTAGACGGCATAATACCCCATCCTATTATGTTGCCATATATATATACAAACCAAAATCGTGTGGTACATATTGGAGATTTGGTTTCCAACTTGATGATTCCTGACACGAAAGATCAATCGGAACACAAACGAAATATAATCAAGGGTTTTTCATCCAGACGCAAACACCAATACAAATCGCAAGGTAGATCAACGGTTTTCCACCAGACGCGGCCCCCCGAACATACCCTATTCCATAAGTCATAAGTGGTTTCCCACTGCTGCAGCGGTCATCATCAATTTATATATATACACAACCTAACCGCCAGTTTCTCATCATCCGGGGTGTGAGGTTTGTCGATGTCACGTCATACACAAAGCTATGCTTCGATAAGCCATTCTTTGATCATCACTAGCTCGTTTCCTAACTTGGGTATGTCACATTGACAATTCACGACATATCACTGATTTCAATCAATGCATACCCTCTAAGTTCCTATGACTTAGAGACGAGGATAATATATTGCCACAAATCAGATATTCATTAACGGAAATCAGTGCTATGCAGTCAATTTCAATGTCAGACACACCATCCATACAAGACCGTTCTGGGTCTGAACGGAACAACCCGAAAATACTTAAATTTGTTTAGGTCTCATGCAACTCACATCTCGTATCAGGTGGCCTACCCAACCGAGACATTAATCAACAATCAATCTAAACAATTCAAATATTCCCGGTCTTCATTCGTCGTTTACCAAGTCCTGAATTGCTTCATAACGTCGTATTATTACTTGGAATGGTTTTCGAACATATGCTCGATCCCGGTCTTTCCAAGTAATAAGCGTACTTTAAACAGTAGCTATGGTTCACACAGGCTTTTCAATTCAAATCTCCTTCCACATAGTTATCAATTCATTTACAACTAAAGATTTGAATTTCTATAATTTCGTACATCTCGTTATCATCTTAAATTCTTCTTTGAAATCAAAGAGTATACCTTCGCTTCAATTTCTTACTTTTAATTCCCTCGGATCGAAGATTTTGACTAAATTCCAATTACGATACGAATTTCCACAACTCAATCTTATTGGGTTTCAAGAATGGTATTATTGAAGTTACGATTCACGACAGAACCCAAATCAATCGTCATTGAATCATAAATTACACAGATATTTTATCCACTTATATTCGATATAAATTCTTATAATCAACGAATACTATAAGTAGAATAACGATATAATAATATCTTTCAAATTCTCCAGATAGTATACATTTACATCATGAGGTTCATACCAAATATCGAAGATTATTTCTATCTAGCTTATTTAACTCAAGGTGAGAACCCGTATCTTAATTGAAAGGTTTATTCAACTCTTTGACATTAGAACTGGATAGAGATACCATCAACTTATCTTCAATATTAATTTCCGTATCCGACTCATATTATAAGCGGAATAACGGTGAAATACCCTTTTAAATTCCTCAGATAATAAGAGTTTTCATTTACCGAACTAATATCAAACATCCGAAGATTTATCTCCAACCATATCCAATTATTTAGTATTAAAAACCCGTATTAGTATAAATCTAAATTCCATATAAAATATTTCTAATACTCTTAAACCTTTGAAAACATTCCACAAATCATTACTTATAGTTCGGAACATCGTTTACGGATTAAAACTTCAAAATAGATTGTTTTCGAAGAAAGCGTTACAATAGCATTACAAAAGTGTTACAAAACAGTTATCTTAACTATTTTGATCAAAATATCGTTTATCTTAGCCAAAACTTAAACTTTACAATTGAAAACACCTTTTCATAATTTGTAAAGATTTTACAAATTTTTTCCATATTTAAAATTTAAAAATAGCTGTTTATAGTTATGGGCAACAATTGTTCTTACATCGATCTTTTCCAAAACGGTTTCAAATATAACTTGAAAATTATAACTCGAATTTAAAATCTGCTTTCACTCATTTGAAAGTTCTTGTTTATATAAATCAAATGTTTTTCGTTTCATGGAAATCCGATTTAGATTGCAAAAGTTATAAGTGTTTAAAGTTGCATCTAAAATACGTAAATTGTCGTTATGCGACAAGCTCTATTTTTACCATAATAACCATTATTCTACGATACTTCAAAATATCTTAGAAAATCGTTATATCCTTATATAACCCTTTAAAAATCATTTAGATTTACTTTTCAAATTATTTAAAATTCAATTTTCATAAATTCCAATTCATTTCTAAATTGAAATAACTTCAAATTAACCTTCCCATTCGTCGGATCAGTTAGGGATAGCCAGGGAGAGCAGGAAACTTCATTTCCAAACCCAAGCCTAGACACTATCCTCTCTGTCATCCTAGAATGTTCTGGTGTATATTCTATTATTCATATAAAGAGACATCGTTCATATTCAAATTTCAAAATCTCATTTCGAATTTAAATTGAAAATAATATGTTTTACCAAAAACTGGTTTCAGATAGATATAAAGATCGTTGTACAGAATCAATACATAATTCAAATCATTTCCAATCCTAATTCAATATTTAAAAGTTAATATTTAATTCAAAACTAACAATTTAAATATTATTTAATGATTGAATAAAACCGTATATAGGAAGGAGATTTTAAATCGATCACCCATATATTTCCACAACCACGGGGTGTGTGTGTAATATCATGCAATGCAATCATATTTATCCAAATGAACTATATAACCAGATGGATACGAATTCATTCATCTCAAACAAACAGTTTAACGGTGCACAAGCGTTACGGTCAATAACGCTTACCAGTGTTCAGTGTATTATCTAACTACATGCACATCCATTCACATAATAACATCCATCACACAATCATCATCAACAAATTTTAATTATCTCAGCTAATTATAATTAACTAATTTAAACAAATAATTTTAAATTATAAGTTCTCACCTAACAGCTCTCCAAATCTTCACGGTAGGCGAGCCTAGTTGAGTGAATCGTCGGACAGTATTTCGGCGCAGCGTCTTCTTCACAAAAATATATATAATATAATATACACTAATCTCTCTTTATGTTATAAGAGGAGGAGGAGGAGAAATGACGAACTTTGGCAAGGTGGTGGTGGAAAGGAGAAAGACTTATGCCATGGAAACCATGGCCGTAAGCTTTAAGAAGAAGAGAGAAAGAAAAGAAGTGAGAATGAATGAAAAAGTGGAAGGAAAGGGTGGTATTTATAGGAAAAGTGGAGTAAGGAGAGAGTGACACATCATAGGACATGTGTATTACATGCATGGAATGTTGCATGCAAAATTACAAGTGTCTTAACACTTGTAAAAAGAAGGAATGTGTTTTTGGTAGCATTTACCTTAAACGTTATGAAAACAAAGAGCAACGCATAATACTAATGCTACTAATTTATGTTATCTTTTGACAAATCCGATCGAACGACAAATAATATCAGTAAATCCAACTTATTAATAATCATTCTTGTAAAATCATAAAATAAATTAACCTTTACCAAATTCATATTTTTACCAATCAATATTATCAAAATCAGAAAATATCATTACTTAAACATAAATCTTATAATTAAAATTTTCAAAATAAGTTTTCTTATAAAATCATTAAAAAAATACTTATACAAAGTTAAAATTCGTATTTAAACCTAATAAAATCAATTTATATTCATAAAATCAAAAATTAAATAAATAAAAATCCAAATCAAACATAGTTAAAATTCTGGGATGTTACAAGGGGTATGGAGATGGACAATGTGGTGAATAAATAAGATAGAGGCAGAGAAGAATATTAAAGAGGGAGGACAAGAAAAGGAAAGATATTTTTTTATTTGTAAAGAAAGGAAAGATTTTTGGATAAAAGTTGGAAATAAATCAAAGAAATGATATAAATAAAAGAGAAAAAATGGGAAGATTTTTATTATTTGTAAGAATTGAAAATGAATAGAAAGGGGAAAGAAATAAATGAGATGAAGGTGGAAGGAAATTAATGAAATGAAACAGGAAAGAATTTGAAAACATAAGGCAAGTGTTATTTTTTTTATTTCTTTAGGAAGAACTAAACATGACAACCACAAACACAAACAAAATAAAAAACGAACAAAATGAACAAAGCACAATTTTTTGTCTTTTTTAAGGAATAACAAACAAACAAAAATGGACAGACAAAACACACACAAATGCAGTTGAAACAAGATCAAATAAAACAAACACACAAATGCACAGAATATTTTTTTTAATGAGCAAACTAGAAAAGTAATTTGAAGAATAAAACTAAAATTAATTTTTTTTCCCCGGCAATGGCGCCAAAAACTTGTTTGCGAACGGCCTTTCTATGGAATTAGAAAAGAGCTCGTACGTCTCAGAGAAGGGCGTTAAGCAAGAGAATAAATTCTCCACCGCCAAAAAGATATATATTTAATAAAGATCAATTAGCACAGAACAAAATCCAATATCAAACACACAGTCCATTTACAAGTTGTTCTGGGTCCGAACGAAACCGGAGGCACCGTATACCTTGCATATCCATCGATCTCCAAGCACGTCTGGACGATCACCACTTACTATCTATATTTCAAGATGCCTCCCAATCAAGACATCAGTTATCATCCAACCGAGGTGAAGATCTCCGGTCTTCAACCACCGTCTTCAACTTCTTATCGTCGATTAATTATTTGAAATGAGATTCAACTCTACCTTTTCAAATAATTCACATATGTTTAGAATTTAAATCAATTCATTTCAATGGTTAAATTATTCGACATCAATAATTCTGTTTTTAAATGTAATTTTCACGCCAAACACATTCAACCATCAAATATCTGATAAACTGGGTAAATTCGGTTTATTTTCCATTCCATATCGTTTATAATATTTTATAACAATTTATCGCTATTTTTATTCATTTAAAAATAGCCAATTCATTCAAACGATGCTTCAGGCTATAACGCAGCCGTGGCGCTGTTTTTCTTCAGATTTGATTTACACATATCTGAAAATCTAACCGTTGGATCTTCACAAATTTTATATCATTAGAAAGATCTTTTCAAAACGAATCCAACGGTTTCAGTTTTGGGAAAATCCGACGGTCGGATCTCCCGGTACAATCGTTTGAAGTTTCGATTTCAAAATACGAACTACAGCGTCGTTATTCGATTTATTATATATATATATATATGTATATATATAATCAATTCTAGCGTTGTTTTTCTTCAGATTTGAATTAAACATTCCAGACAATCCAACCGTTGGATCTTTACAAAGTCGGTGTCATTGGAAAGATATTTCCAAAGCGAACCCAATGGTTTCGGTTTCGGGAAAATCCGATGGTTGGATCTCCCACACTGATCATTTGAAATCACGGTTTCAAAACATGAACTGCAGATTCGTTATTCGATTTATTTTATTTATATATATATATATATATATATAATTCATTCCTCGATTTCAAAAACATATTCACTTCATATATTTGATAAAAATGATATTTTTATCATCAAAATTATTTATTCAACACATGAATATTTTTAGCACTTCGTATTCACAATAAAAATGTAGATTTTATTGTTCAATCTATATATTCAACACATGAATGTTTTTGACTTCACACATACGATAAAAATATGATTTTTATCGTTCTAGTCCTTTATTCAACACATGAATATTTCTATAGTTGATATATATAATAAAAATGTTATTTTTATCGTAAAACAAATTTATTTCAAAACACAATTATTTTATATAGTTTATATATATAAGGTAAAAATGTTATTTTTGGTGTTAAAACAATTTATTTAAAACACTAGTATATTATTTACTCTATATATATGATAAAAATGTTATTTTTATTTTTCCAAGAATTTATTCAATACACGAACTCCATTCAACACATGAATTTATTTCAACACATGAATTTAAATCAAACACAGAAATATTTCAGAAAATTTCGACAGCATAACGGCAGGGTAGTTAAAACCGGGACCGTCTCTAGTACGGCTCCTCGCTCTACCTTAAAGCCTCGCAGCTTTTGACAATGGGGGTTTTCAATATCTAGTTCGTACGCAGACGAATTTTCCCATATACTAATCCTATTGGGATTTCAATCACAATTAATCATTTCAAACCAACCATTCATGATATTCACCAAATTTTCACATCAACCAATAATGCAAACAATATCACAACCAATATATATCGTCTATGGTATGTGGCCGAGGGGAGTGTGTGTGTGTGTATATATATATGCTTATATAATTACATTTCGATTTCATTTCAATATAATTTCAATTTATTTCAACGCACATATCATTTTTACAATGCATATATAACTTATACATCGAACATACAACTTATACAATTCTTATACATGTGGTGTACAATGCTTATATAACTCATACTTCAACTATATAATTTATACATCGCTGATTCCATGTCGTTTATAATTCAGAAATCTCACATTGTGTTCCACTCCACCAAAAATAGCAGAAGGCTCAGAAAAATATGCGGTCTCTTCTAGAATGTAGAAGACGTCCACACGAGTCCACTGTTTCTTGCTTCACTGAATTTCGACAAGAAACGAAAAAGATACGATTTTTACAGTGAAATCATAAACCATAGCACTTTAAAGTGCTATAGAACAATTAAAATAATACACTGCCGTTACCTCCACAATATCTTCAAAACTAGGTTTTAGTTTTTCGTGAAATCCGCGAAGCTAGGGGGAAATCGGCCAGCACCATAGCGTAGAGCATCAAGAGGGCTTCCAGGCAAGGGTGGTGGGGTCCAGTTCGATCTGGGCTATCGTCTGCGGCGGCTCTTCAAACGTCAGCACTTCGGAGAAGTGATTCTCGTGACTCACGCGACTATATGAGATGCTCCAGGTATGGATTTGAAGCTCTCGTCGAGCTCTACGAAAACCTCAACTGGATGGAGTGCTAATTTGGCGTGTGGAGGGAGTTAGAGAGGAGAGAAGGGAAGAATCCCTTTCCGTCGTTCGTGAAAAGGGTATAGGGTTTGAAATGGGGGAGGGGAGGGGGAAGAAAGAACGTGATTGGTCAAGGGGATTTTTACTTTATTTATATTTTTAAAATTTCAAAAATACCCCTCTTCACATACTAGCTCCATTCCAAACCCAACTACTGTCGTCCCTAGCCAAATACCCCCTTTCCGAACACAATGGGATATGTTTCGTAGGCTAATTCGACTTTTTCAGTCAGTTTCTCTTCAAATTAAAATATAAAACATTCAATATTTGTTTTGAACGTACATTTCAATTTGTCAGGGCTACACACTGATCCTAAAAAATAAATATAGCTATGTTTTGATGATACGGTCCCAACAAAACTAGTTTCGTCGAATTCTGAGACCGTTTGAAAAATGGCCCTTTTCTGGTCGATCCAATTTAACAGAAATCGACCAAACACGTTTTCCTTTGCCACGCTCACATACTAACTTCAAAAATTATGAAATTTGAAACGTAGCAATTATTTGACATCCCGGATCCAACAAAAGTGGTTTCGTCGAATTCTGAGGTCGCTTGCAAAATGGCTACTTTCACGGGCTATATAAACTCTATAGCGACCTTTCTGAAAATTCATCTTACTATAACTTTTGATTTCCGGTATGAAACTTCGATTTTTCAGATTCGTTATAAAGATATTCACTAATAGATTTAAATATTTTTGATTTCGCTAAAATCCGTTTTATTTTGCACCCGGTACAGTCAATCAAAATTTGAATTCGAATTTTGAAACTGCCGCGCCATTTCAGGCCTTGTTTATAATTTAAAATAATTATATTTATTTTCAAACATCGATTAAAACTTACTTTTCGTCGTTATTATTTAAAATAATTTATTTTAAATATCTAAAATTCACTAAAATAGCCAAATTTTGAATTGGCTAAGATTTTCCCGGTTGTTACCAAAGCCATCAATAAAATATCGTAATAATAAACCGCAAGCGCACAGTGTACAATCGTAGTACGTGGCGAATACGGGTCGATCCGCAGGGAAAGAATTTATTCTAATCTTATCAATCAAATTAAACCGAAAGCGAGTGAAATTGTTAACTACAAACTAAAAAAACTAACAATGTTAAACTGAATAAATATGGAACTAAGAGACAATTTAGGAGTAGATTCACTATCAACATAAATCTAATTAACATTAAAAAAATGGTTCTAACTCTCTTTAATAACTAGCACATTAAGTGTTGTATTCATACAAGCATGGTTTATATGCTAGAAAATTCTAGCTACATAAATCATCAATTTTCAATACAAACTTAAAGCCCTAATTATCACATAGAAAATAATAATTCAACATGTGCTAAAGGTAAAGTATGATTCTATTAATGATATGAGTATAACACATTTGGGAGCAATCAACCAACATGCGCTATCAATTTTTACCATATAAAATCTTTGCTTTACCTATATCCAATTTTTGATTAAGCTCAAATAAGAGAGATAGAAACATGAAATTCTTATGTTAATTATTCATGAATCATGAGAGCTTCACTAACCCTAAATTGAAGGGGTTTAGCTACTCATATTTAATTCAATGATAACATAAAGATATTTCATTATAAAAGAGAACAAAGTAAAGAACAAATAAAGATAAAAATCTATTCTATTTGCAGAAGAGAAAATAACATGTAAATGAAAAACAACAAATTAATATTGCATTAAAGCGATAGATTACAAAAAAAGAAATGGCTAAGAAGCCATGGCGGAAAAAATAGAGTTTTTGATTTTAGCCACTCTCAATTAAACAAAAATCCAAGATACCTTTTACATTAACATACATGAGTTATTTATTCATGAGTGAAACCCTAAATTGACTATTAGCGTGCTACCCAGAATGCCCACTCTATTAACTTCATTTTGTCCTCAGCAATAATGATTCATGAAGCCCTTTTATTGTCTTCACTAAAGAAGGAAGGAGAATGGGTGGGGTCCTCCATTAATTCTCTATTTGAATTGATTCCCTCTCCATTGATTTATTTCCATTTCATTTTTTTAGGCAAGGCATTGATTTCCTCCTTTTGAATTGATTACCTTTCCATTGATTAATTTCCCTTTTTTTCTTTATATGCATATATGTCTTTATGAATTCCTTTTCTACATGCATCCAATTTCTGCAAAAATATGAAAAATGTCCAAGTAAATATTTTCAAAATAATACAAGCACAAAAATGACAATTTCCCCCTATATGATGATAAATGCATGATGTTTTGAAATCAATTCAATTATTGTTTAAGCATGATAATATACCCATATATGACATTTATTATCACTAAACAAGAACAAATATGTGAATATAAATGTGCATTTTTACGTGCACATCAGGAAACGTCCTAGAAGATTGACTTTATTCGACGGAGGACGAAGACAACCTAGGATAGACAGAAATCCTATGAAAATAAGAGAAGGACTGACATCGAATTTGAAGTGGGAGATTTAGTTTTATCAAAGTGTCACCTTTGAGGAACGTGGTTCACATCAGATCGGTAGGGAATTTAGCACCTAGGTTTATGGGACCATTTCCCGTAACTGAGAGGATTGGCCAAATTGGCTACAGAGTAAAGCTTCCGGAAATTTATCAGGTGTTCATGATGTTCCACATTTCTCATATGCGGAAGGGTTTGCATGACACCGCAGAAGTGGTTGAGCCAAGCATATTGAAAGAAATGGAAGTAGAGCGGGAGGCGACAGTCAGACGAGTCCCTACCCATACTCTTGGATCAGAGGTTAAGAAGCTACGCAATAAAGAGATCAAACTTATAAAGGTTCAATAGGGAGATAACCAGAGGATGAGATTTGGGAGACTGAAGACAAGATTCAGGATTCGTACCCTTTTCTTTTCGAGAGTAAGTTCTTAACTCCTTTTCCAAAATTTTATCTGTGCTTGTTTCTATCATTTGAATATATATCCTATCCATAGTATTTTCGACCTTTAGATAGGAATCCTATGGATGTAAACATGCGTTTGAGACAAGTTATGTTTGATGCATGCAAGTTGATGCAAGTGTTTGCTAATGGTTTCCTGTGGATCCATATACATACACATTAGGCACTAGATTGGCTCAACCGCTCTCATACTGTGTATGGATGTGTGTGCATCTTCTTTTCTTTTATGGATGGAAATGGATGTATTAGCATATGGATGTTGCATTTAGACGAATGAGTGTGCATACATATAGAACTCACATGTTATAATAGGATTATTTGCATACATATTGGATACATGGCACTAACATACATTGTATTAAGGAGGTCAACTGAATTAGTGGTGATTGACATAGAAATGTGTTTATTTTATGCTCTTATATCTTATCTTTTGTATATAAATAAATATTACTTGGGTATTGTTTTGTCACTTTTACAGATATTCCAACCCAGCCCGCATGCAAACAGAAAAGTAGAGAAATAGAGATCAAATTGCTGTGTATTTGCATTTTTGAAGAATTGTAGATGAAGATCTCACATCTAGCTGCTGTTGGACAAGAAAATGACTGATTTAGAGGCCATGCACATCTTAAATTAAAGGAGGCTTGCAAGAGAAAAGGAGAAGAGGCCTAGAACTTGTTCCACATGACAAAAGGCCTAAAAGTCACTTGAAATAGCTAGGCCCATTTGAGATTCTCATTGTAAACTAATTAGTGATATAATGGCTAGGCCCAATTGTATTAGGGTTAGGGTTTGGTTATCCCCTATAAATACCCTTGTAATGTCATTCTAGCCACCATCCATCCTATCCATTATTCTGTATTCTCTTCTCCATTAATAAAAGTTCTTCCTTTTTACTATTTCTGCATTTTTCTTTCTTAGCAATAGGTGTTGTCTACACAATTAGTTTTGGAGGAGCACCAATTGTATTTTACATTTGTTTCATTAGTGATTAGTCGTTTGATTAGTTTCAACGACAATCCTAATTTTATTTTTGTTTTTCTTCTTATTCTGCACTTTTATTTTCTGCATTGTTGTTCTTGTTTTGCAATTTACTTTCTTTAGTGATTAATCGTCGATTAGATTCAACGATAATCCTAAGTTCGCAATTTCAGTTTGTTTTTATATCAACAAAATCTCCAGGCTTCGTCTAACTCGCCCAAGAGATTAGATAAATAATTTGATTTTAATTTACCTCCCTGTGTTCGACCTGTATGCTACACACCTGTGCGCTTGCAGAATTTTATTACAAATATCGCGCTTTTCTAATTCATAGATTAGCGACGATCCTGCCTGATCTTCGCATTACTGTTGGGACATATACACACCTTTAAATATATTCATATAAGCATTAGAAATCTTTAAGGACAGCGAATGCCAGTGACAGATGGACGAGTAGATGGATGATGGATGGTAGGATATGCATTCTTCTCAACTTAGATATTTCGGGGACGAAATCTTTTGAGTAGGGGGAATGTAACATCCCCGTAATTTTAACAACACTAAAAGAGGATAAATTAAATAATAATTAATTTCATATTTGTAATTAAGGGAAACAGAACACTCCATGGCGTTTCGTCTCGAAATTCTGGTAAAGATAGACATTTGGTTTGCGTAAAACGGACAACGTATGAAGAAGTTATGAGGATTTTAAGTTTGTATACGCATATATACATATGAGTCAAATATGATCAGAACCTTATCCAGAATCATTCAAAAATCAAAATGGCAGAAGGCAGCAAATTTCCCGCTAGGGGGTCGACCCCCCTAGGGGGTGTCGACGCCAGGGTCGACTCCCCTAAAGGGGTGTTGACACCCCTAGGGCTGACGTGGCAGACAGTTTAAGAGGTGCTGGCAGCTATAAGTATGTGTCATTTCTCCTATTTTCTCCATTGGAAATCATGGAGGCCAAATGTTGCTGGTGTCTGAACTAAGACAGATCCTATCTTCTACAACAATCAACTTAAGCAAATCAGTTAGAGATTCAAGATCCATTCTTTCTCTTTTTTCTAATCCAAACTCTGTGAGTTCCTAGTTGCTTTCAGATTTAAATATTTAAAAGTAAATGTGATATGACTATAGTTTGGATCTGTTCATGTGCCTATATTATACTGGATCCATTGTAAATTGTGAACATATGATATTCTAAATTGGTTGTAATTTGGATCTAAATCTCTATCCTGATGGATTTATTGTAACTTCTATGACATTCTATGGTGTGGATCTTGACCTTATTTGTGTTAGATCTATTTTTAATTATTGGATCTAAATCTCTATCCTGACGGATCTATTGTAACTTCTATGACATTCTATGGTGTGGATCTTGACCTTATTTGTGTTAGATATATTTTTAATTATTGGATCGAAATCTCTATCCTGGCGGATCTATTGTAACTTCTATGACATTCTATGATGTGGATCTTGACCTTATTCGTGTTAGATCTATTTTTAACTATTGGATCTGAATTATGTGGACATCTAAATTATTAATCAGATCTAGTTTATCACCTTATGCCTTACATATTAGATCTAAACCAGTTGGATATCTAAGTTGTTAATTTAGATCTCATTATGCTTATTATGACATCATAGTCATGTTAGAATTAGTTAACTACCACAAGTTCATCAGATTTATGCTTATACGTCCACCTTATCACCATGCTAGTTTATGTTTATGCCAGAAAAATCACCTATGTCATATTCCTATCACTTTTCCCTTTTTATTGTTTATGACTAGGCTACTTTCTAGCCTAGATGTCGTCAAATATATGTGCTAGTTAGGGAACGGGGGAAAAAAGGTTAAAATTGGCATAATTTAAATAATGTTTATATGAATTGGACATATAATTCAAAATGAGGAAGTGGGGACATAATCACCTATAAAGACATAGGTAAGAATTGGATAAGAATGAAATGTCTAAATAAATACAATTAGAAATGGTAATTGCACTTATGACATGAGGTTAGGTTGCATTAGTGGTGGAAGTCTACCTGGACCCGACCGGCATATCCAGCAACCACAAATATTGAACCTAATGAGAGAGGTCTAAGTGCGCAAATACGAATTGGGCTAAGACACGAGGTTAGGCCCAACTTGTGGAATAAGACTACCCAGATCCGACCGACATAACCAGCATCGACAAGTTGTAGGCCTAATGTGGGAGGTCTAGCCAATTATAAACTATAAATGGACATGGTAATAAATTGGACTACTTAACCTAATCTAATCCATGGGGATTGTATGATTATGAACTAAAGTTGGGGTTAAGTAAAATTGGTTGGCCAATGGGTGGGTTAAGCAAATCTGAGGGGGTAGGTAATATTTACAACTAGGCCCACAAACTTAACCCGATAAGGTTATGTAATTAAAGACACCTGGTGATATACATAACCGATGGAAATAATAAAGTTATGTAATTAAAGACACCTATTAGGGTAAACATTACTTGTAGAAATGATAGGGTTATGTAATTAAAGACACCTAGTGGTATACATAGCCAATGAAAATATAATGGGGGATACAAGACAAAGGGGAGAGCTTGTATCATATTGTGTGGGACCCGTTTCATTCAGTAACCCGGAGTAGGTATCAAAACATGTACTCCATACAAGTCGGAGAAGGGGCACGCTTACTGGACTGATTGTAAGAGATCCAAACGTGGAGGACGGTGTGGGTGGTGCAAACCGACCGGGCCATGTACGTGCATGAGCCGGGAAGAAGGGGATAAGACGACCGTGACAACTGTAGATATGGGGCTGTGCATTTCGGCGAAGGGTTGCCACTTTAGGACGTGATACATCCTACGGTGGGGCCAGCACAGAGTATCTACATGGATTAGGGAGCCGATCGATTAGGGTAGTAGTTAGGGTACATTTTGACGTATGCCTAAGTCTACCACGTTATAGTGGAAGGGATCATCTAATTCTGGATATACTAGTAATAGTGCAGAGCAATAATTAGGAAGCATGTACACCTGTCCTGTCTACCTCATCACACCTGTATTTTATGTAGTAATCACTCTTATCCACTTTACATGCCTGTAATGCTACTTTTATTTACTTGCTTGTCTAACTGGACTCGCCAGACTTTATGTCTGACCCTTTTTGTTTCTCCTCCTTTCTTCCCCCTCCCCTCCATGTTCCCAGGGAGGAAACACTCAGACTTGACTGTGATTCTGCTTACTTTTGTTGAAGCTGCCGATAAGTATGGCTCAAGCTCCTATCCTTGTTGCTATGGCTATATTTTGTTTTTGGGGAATTTTATTTCTTTTATGTACTCTGATATTTTTGAAGTACAAGACAGTAGCTTTTATGTTGTAATGGACTTTTGTATTTTAGACATGTGATGTTTTTGGACCATGGTATCTTATGATAAATGAAGTTTTTTATTATTCCGCTGTTATTATATATGTCTATCTTGTAATATTTTTGTTCTGTTTACTATAGCCCTTAACGAAACTTAATGCATTCCTTTTGTGAGTGACATTGCTGGACGTGTGGTGTCACATTAGACCTTAAGCTAATTAAGTTATTAATTAATTTAAGGGGCAGGATTAATGAAAATCAGTTAACAAAGTTAAATTATGATTGCAAGTTGACTAAGTCAATTTTTAATGGAAATTGGATATTAGATTAATTTGTTTACAATTAATCTAATAGAAATAGTTTTATTAACAGTTATTAAATTTAATGAATGTTCTTAAAAGTTAATTAATCTTTAATTAACTGTATTTTAAAGTGATTTTCGAATTGTTTATTTTTAGTAAAGTTAATTATTATTTTAATAGCCTTTTTAAATCAATTTAACTATTCTGTTCGTAGTTAATATGAAGTAATTTACTTTTATCTTAGTTAACGATGAAGTTAATATTAATTTTAATTAAGGTGATTACATTTAATTATATTCTAATTCAGAAAGGGTTCATGTTATAAGGAGATTTTTTTTTTGGATATTTATCCAAGTTTCATAAACTAGTTTATGAAACAATTTAAAATCAAATAAGATGGTTTTGGATGCACATTTACTTAATAAACAAATTAAGTAAAGGCGATCTGAATTTGAAGTGGATTTTCAAAAATATAAGGATTGGTTTATAAAACCATGTTAAAAATAAAAGGAAATGGTGAACAGAATTTATAGAATGTTATAAGTAATATCGGGTTTTGAGTTATGAACTTTTATCTATCTTAAGATAACAATGTTATTGATCAAGGTTTGAGAGGTATATAGAATACCCCAACTTAAATGATTTCACTATTATCGAGAAATAGTATTAGTTTGTAATGGTAAAAGGAAAGTAAAAGGAGATTTTGTGAACATATAAAAAATATTTCCAACATAAAGGAAGTACAAAGGAGTTTTGAGAATATAAAATGATATTTGCAAAGTAAGGAGAGATAAATGGTTTATGAAATATAGTGGTAGTATCAAATTAAATAAAAGGGAATTATGGAATATGCCTATTATGAAAAATGTAAGATGTTGTTATTATTTTCAAAATAACAAAAGATATTTGTTGAGACAAGTTATAGAATCAATTTACTTAATAAAATGATTTCAAATTAATGATTTAATAAATATAGACTAACTGTCAATGTACTTAGCTATACTGTTGGATTTAATAGTTAAAGAACCGACTATCAAATCAATATTTTTTTTGACCTTTGATGAGATAGTTTGAAGAGATTGAGTTGGGTACTAGACTAAAAACCACTACGAACCAACTATGTGTTCGCGACTCACTTGCATGATACTTATAAAATGGAGCATTGAAGATCGTTAATCTTCATGAGTGGAAAAACTACTCTTGGAATTTCTCTGGTTCGCACCCGGAGATATTTTGACTTGTGATTCTGTCATGTTTGAAATCTTCGGATTGCAAAGACAACTCGCTATTGATCCTTAAGATGGTTGCTATATAGGATGCTGTAGGAGGGTGCCTTCCATTCATCCTGTTCCTGGATGACTTGTATGGATGATTGTCAGACAGAGTATTTCCAAAGGATCACTTACATTGATTTTCAATAATATATGTGGCAGAGAAAGAAACTTCTTTTAGCTTAACCCCAAGAGTATATTTTTGGATGTCAAGTAGTGATTTGTCTAATATAACGATGTGACATTCAAAGTAAATAATGATGTGATGTTCTCAGAAAGGTAATCGTGACCTCAAGCCTCATCAATAGGGAAATGATAGAAATCGAGATGTCAACATGGCTAAGTGGGTCATTCCCATTATGTTATATTGTCACCATCTAGAGAAAATTGTTTTGTTTCTTCTTTCGCTTCCGCATCTCCTGGGAATACGCTGGTTACGCAACTGTAGGGTTACAGTATATTCGGTACACTCAAGTTAAATGAGTGGTCGGTCATGTGTGGTCAGGTTGCAAGATGTTCTTGTTGAACCCTAATTAATTGCTCTCTAGAGGTACACTTTCGGAAGGTGGTCACATACCTTTTTATAGTTGGAAATCCAATATCCAATAGGAACCATGTGTTTTTTTATTATGAACTAAGTATGTGGAGTGTGAGATGCAAGCATTCTACTAGATGGTTATTTGTTTGTGGTTTGATAGAAACTACAATAATATCACCAGATTTTATATTAAAATTGTTTTGGGTTATCTTAACGTAAAAACCATCCATATTTATGTGTGCATTGGTCTTACAGTTACCCTTTTCTTTCAAAAAGATTTTCTAAAGTTAAACAAGTTGTTTGGAATGTGAATTTATCACTGAAAGTATTCCAGACTGATCTGGGTGTTTTTCTTTGCTTCGAACTGTGCTCGGGTCAAACCGAGTATCTTTTGCAGGTTAGATTTCACTTGGAGCTTCAGATGAGGAGTTGGAGACGAGACGTATATCCATATTTTCTGCTATAGATTTGTTTTCGCTGAGTGTGATGTATTTATAATGAATACTCTTATGTTGTAATCATATATATACGGTTTCATTTTGTGAAAAAAGTTATGATATATTATATATTTGATCCGTTCCTCTGTGAGACTCTGATCTTCTTATTCTTTTATTCTAATATTTCTTTCTACTTCTCGCCCTCAAATTTCTTTCTACAAAAAATTTAGGTTTTGGATACTTGGGTTTTTGGCAAGTAATACAAGATATGTACGCTCGAATTTTCCAAGTTTACATATCCAATCGTTATAATATGGGTTGTGACAATGTATATTTGTTTGATGTTTGATTCCGCTAGGAGATTTTCTATTATATCCATAGTTTTGAAATGCAAAAGATACATCGTTTCCAATATTGGAATGAAGTTGCAATGTATTTATTGTTGTTTGTAATTGATTTCTACTCTAAAAACAATATGGCATTACAAAATCCGAAGAGCTTCACCTTGATTAGATCTACTAGAGAGCTTCGTCTTAATAGGATCTGCTATAAAGCTTTGTCTTAATTGGGATCTGCCAGAAAATCTTAATTTTTACTCGGATCAACCGACGAATTAGATTTCGATTCGAACAAAAAAATGTTTGGTTTTGATGGGATTAAATAGAGGCTTGGATTGGGAATAGCCGTAGATTTTGACTACTAAAATTTGATGGATTGTCAAACTTGTTTTTAAGCAAAGAATTCATTACATTCGAAAGGCCTTCTTTAGCAACAAGTGTAAAATCGCTTTTGGGGGCAAAGCAGCTTACCTGAACTAAAAGAACTCAAACAAAATCAAGTTGACTTGAGATTTCGAAGGAATACTTAAAAGGTGCAAAATGAGGACTTTTGAAATTTTTGAGCAAGGTTGGTTAAGCCATTTAGAATCTACATGACTCGGTTCGACTTATCCGCATGAGCCAGGTCTTGTTGGAAACACAATTTTTGTGTTTTGATGATAATAATAATATGATCTTGTTAATAATGTTATTGTTAAGTGATTATAGATTGAGAAGGCAGCAGCTATATGATGAACGTTAAATTATAAACTAGTGATAATGAAGAATAATAATTAAAAAAGAAGAAAAAAAAGAACTCATGGAGCATTCATAATTTGGAAAACATATAAAGAAGGTCAATGTGAGGATGACAAAGTCTAACATCAAAGAAGAAATTGCCAAAAACAATTGCAAGCAAGGTTGGCTGAGCCATTTAGAATCGACATGACTTGATTCAATTCATTGAGTCGGATTTTGTTGGAAACACGATTTTTGTGTTTTGATGATAAAAACTATAAGATGTTGTAACTAATGTGTTTGTTAAGTGTTTACAAATTGAGCAAGCAGCAACTATACGATGAACGTTAAATTTTAAACAAGTAATATGGGGAATAATAATTAAAAAAATAAAAAATAGAACTTATGGAGCATTATGAATTTGGAAAACATATAAAGAAGGTCAATGTGAGGATGAAAAAGTTTAACATCAAAGAAGAAATTGACAAAAGCAATTGCCGGTGGCAGTAGGAATTGAAACTGTGCGCTATAGGAAGGAAAGCGCTCATTCATTTGGCCACACAACACATTGGGTTCAAGTTCTTTAACAATTTATAATTCATGGAAAACTAAAGTAAGTGGAGCAAAATAGCATCCAATCAGATTCAAACTCAGGTATTCCTAGCGAAATGCGCATGCAACAACAAACTGACCCATATGGCATTTGGATTAAAAATAAAATTACAAATTATACAAAACTAAAATTGGCAAGAATCCAAAAATATTGCCAACATGTCCATAATCTAGGTCTCTAGGATGCCAAGCGCATACCTAACCATCTTGCCTGCACAACACTATGAAACATAATGCAACAGCTATATTTTTAAGTTCCAACAATATAGGAATTCAAAAATGGGAAACACATATAGTGGGAAGAGAACTCACAGCGATTCAGCAGGAAGCCACACTCCTTTACCAACCAGCCTACGCATATTTTGATTATAAGGCACAACGACTTCTTACATAAGCACACCATAAAGGCGGAAAGTGAAAAAGAAATTCACACTCCTTTACCAACCAACCTACACATATTTTGATTATAAGGCACAACGAATTCATACATAAGCACACCATAAAGGCGGGAAAGTGAAAAAGAAATTGTCATTACCAAGGATTGAACCCAACACTTTATAATAAGAGGAGCCATGAAAAATCACCCTGCCTACTCAACCCTTGCGGTCTGAACTGAGAGGTCATTTTACATATACAATTCAGAAGCCATATCCATTGACCATGCAAGCATTTATCCAACCAATTACAAACTACTAATGGACGCATCTTCTCTTATGGAAATTAATGAAAGGCATCAACTATTTGATGGCATCTCATCACTCATATATAAGCCTCACATCATTCCCAAATCAAATACAACAATTCTCCTTTCTAATTCTCTAACATTGCAATCAAATATTCAATTCCATATACATTCTGAAGCATTTATTAGACCAACACTATTTCACTCCACAAGATATTCAAATCTCGTCCAGTTTCACTTCCAAACCACTACGCGCTCAATCTGCATTATTATTATTGATGGTTTAGAAGTTGTACTATATTACGACTAGTTCGTGTATTGAAGACACCATATATAGTCAGTAATCTACTTCTTTTGTATTAAAAGTTTCTATGAGCCTGTTGCGCGTTCAAATTAAGTGGGTAAGCTTGTTCTCCGTGAAATCAAGTGGTGTTTGTAAATCTATTCCTTTAGGTGAAGTGACGTTTTAGTAATAGTGAAGAAAGGCCGAAGGGGAGCTTCAAGACTAGACATAGGATAGGAAGTCCAAACCAGTATAAATTGACTGTGTGATTTATTTATTTTGCTGCTATTTTAATTATTTTTCTGGTGCTGTGGTTGTTGCGCTTCAAATTCTACATATATTGGCCGTCATCGATCCAGTGCGTAGCAACAATTCATTTATCGCTGCAAAGGTGTAACAATTGGTATCAAAGTAAGGGATTCTATTGATCGCCACAACATCATTGAATAATGGCCAGAACAAGTTATAGTCCAAATACATCAAGCAAGAAGAATGGTACAAGCAAAGCGACAACAAATGAGGACTATAAAAGGTACTTTTTGATTTACTAATTTGAATGAAAAACAACGATAAAGTAGAGAAAATTAATTTTATTATTCTAGCAAAGATGAAATCTGTTGAACTTGAAAATGAGAAATCAAGAAAAGAAAAAAATGAATTATAAAATAAAAATGGTATTTTAAAAAATAGTTTCATGAGTCTTAAAGATTTTGTGGATAAACAATATACTACATCTGAAAAAGAAAAAGATTTTTTTAAAACAAATTTGTGATTTGAAAGACAAAATAGTTTATTACAATCATCCTTGGACAATTCAGAATCTCGAATTAATCGTCTTGAAAAAGAGAATAGTTTGTTGAAGAAGAGTTTGGATTCAATTTGACGATTTGAAAATTTGCAAAATTTCTTTTGAAAATGTTAATCGCGACTTTGGATTCAAATTTGAAAAATGTACAAGTGAGTTCGCAAAATTTAATAAAGGCCGATATGATTGAAATAAGATTTTATCTAGTTCCAGACCTTTACGCGACAAAAGTAGTTTAGAATATATCAAAACAAATCATAAAATTAGTACTAGATACACTTTCACATGTAGTAAAAATATTAGTGCTAGTACTAAATTTCGGGCAAGTTTTAGCACCAATTTTTACAGAAATTTAAGTGCGTTTGTGAATAGTAATGTTTATAATATTTCTGAAAGTACAAAACTAGTAACGAGAAATATGATAAATTATCTAAGTATTTGGGTTCCTATTAATTGGAAAAAATTTAGAGAAATATATCAGTAATTATTCTAATTCAGTAGTTAATAGTGAAAACTTTATTTTTAAAGGCTTCATTGAGCCCTCTTGGGTATGCCTACTATCTATCTAACCCCTTCGACCCTAGCGGAGGAAGTGAGTACCAAAATATATATATTATTTATTTTGTAGGTACTCAAGAAAAGTAAAAAGACATACGAATTGAAAACAACAAATGTTCCTTACATACGACGGAAAACGAGCATTTATAGATAATGGAACTATAGCAAATTTGGCATATCAGATTTAGTCTTTTTGTATAATTGGGGGTTTGGTACTTTTTTAATCGATAGAAAATCATAACATTAAAAAAAACTATTTTTTGTTGTGAAACAGTCTTAATTAATGTATGACCCAAAGCCAATGATTATTTTCATTCCTTTTGCTGATGACAAAGGGGGAGAAAATTGAGCATTTTGACAGGGAAATTATACAAATTTAGAGAAAACAAGTACTAAGGGGGTAATATAATATTATTTATTTATATAATCGTATAGTAGTCATCATCAAAAAGGGGGAGAATGTTGGAAACATGATTTTTGTGTTTGATGATAACAACTATATGACGTTGCTATTAATGTGTTTGTTAAATGATTACAGATGTAGCAGACATTAGTTATACGATGAACGTTAAATTTTAAACAATTGATAATGGATAATAATAATTTTAAAAAAAAAAGAAAAAAGAATTTGTGGATCATTGAGAAATTTGAAAACATATAAAGAAGGTCAGTGTAAGGATGACAAAGTTTAACATCAAAGAAGAAATTGACCAAAAAAATTGCTCATGGTAGTAGTAATTAAACCTGCATGCTATAGGATGGAAGGCAAGCACACACCCGTTTGACCACACAGCAGAACGTGTTCAAATTCTTTAACAATTTCTACTTCATGGATAATCGAAGTAAGTGGAGCAAAATAGCAGCCAATGAGATTCAAACTCAGGTATTCCTAGCGAAATGCGCATTCAACAACAAACCAACCTACATGGAAGTTGGATTGAAAATACAACTGCAAATTATACAAAACTCAAATTGGCTTGAATCCAAAAATATTGTCAGTATGTCTCAATTCTAGGTCTCGGCTATATTTTTATGTTCCAACAGAAAATAGGAATTCAAAAATGGGAAAGCATACAACAGGACTCGAATACGTAACGATTCAGCATGAAGCCACATTTCTTTACCAACCAACGTATGCATCTTTTAATGATAAGGCACAAAGGCTGCTTACTTAAACATACATTGAAGGTGAAATGGTGAAAAAGTAAATGTCATAACCAAGGATCGAACCCAACACCTTATGATAGGAGGTGTGTGACATACCACCCCCTACTCAACCCTTGCGATCTCAGCTAAGACGTCATTTTACATCAACTATTCAAAATCCATATCCATTGACCATCCAAGCATCTATTCAACCAATTACACATTACTAATGGATTCATCTTCTCTAATGGAACTTACTGAAAGGCAGTGATTATTTGGTGGCATCTCATCACTCATATATAAGCCTTACATCATTCCCAAATAAAATACAACAATTTCGTTTCTAATTCTCTAACATTGCAATCAAATATTCAATTCCATATATATTCCAAAGTAAATATTAGACCAATACCATTTCACTCCAGAAAATATTCAAATCTAGTCCAATTTCACTTCCTATCCTCTTGGCACACAATCTGTATCATTAGAATGTTGTAGAAGTTGTACTATATTGTGACTACTTTGTGTATTGAAGACACCATATGTAGTCAGTAATCTACTTCCTTTTTATTAAAACTTTCGGTGAGCTTGTAGCCCATTCAAATCAGGTGGGTAAGTTTGTAGCCTATTCAAATCAAGTGGGTTAGCTTGTGGTCCGTGAAATCAAATGGTGTTTGTAAACCTGTTCCTCCGGATGAAGTGAGGGTTTTGTATTAGTGAAGAAAGGCCTAAGGGGAACTTGGAGACTGGACGTAGAACAGGAAGTTCGAACCAGTATAAATCAACTTTGTGAATTATATTTTCCACTGCTATTTTAATCATTTTACTACATATGTGGTTACTGCGCTTCAAATTTTAAATATATATATATATATATATATATTGGCCATCATTGATTCAGTGCATAGCGACTATTCATTCATCACCGCACATACTTAACATATTTGACCCTTCCTTGCCCTTTGACTCGATTATTTGACTTTATGCGTTGAACAATCTACTTTGCTACTTCATGTTCGAGTGATTGCATAAAAGTCAGACAAAGATTGGATGACCTATTTTATGAGTTGGCTAAACTAGAAGATTTAAGAAGCCAAATCCTTAACTCAACTTGAAAAGACTGAAGATTGAATCCAAAAACTCGATTAAAGGATGGAGAGATGCCGAAAGTGAAGTGGTACCAAAATCTACTATGCTAGTTCCTAAGATGATGATTTTGATGATAAGAATCTTGTTGACCCACCTGTTTATAAGGCAGGAAGACTTTGGATTTCTGGCTATTGGAGTGCTTAGGACTTAGGTAAGGACTTCGAAAATCTCAAAGTGACCTGGATGAAGTCGCGGAATTCACGAAAACTCATAAATTTGGCTAAGTATCTTAGGATCGGTATTTCTCTAACCAACTCCCAAAATCAGTATAAAATCCTCTGGCGGAGTTGGAATTTACTCTTTAACTTTGGTGATTCTTACTCTGGATGGACATAAGGTTGCGTATCCCAGGTTTGGCATAAAAATATTTCAAGGCATCAGGGATCAACATTCTCCTTTTCGTCTTCTGAGATCGATAGGACAGTTTTCCTATACCCATGATGATTTTTGGTCCAGTGTTGGGTTAGTTCGTATCCCCGGTTACAAATTTGGTTTGGATATGGAGCTGGAATGCTTAGAGATGAAGAGCCAGTTTGGCCTAAGGCCTAGGGAATTGTATGATACCGAGATCGGTACCTATCCCAATAATGACTTATGGGAGATGTTCCCACTTCCCTGCTGTTATAAATACCCTGTTGTGGACTAGTTTTAGGATCTTTTGGCTCATTGGTTGCAGTCTCGATTCTTGGAATTGGAGACTATTAATGGCTTCTCTTGTGGCTTCTTCTTTCTTGGAATCACCTTTGGTCTTGTGAATTTCATCTTCGATTTAGCTTGGGTGTTTTGGACACTTTGCTTGGTACTTGCACTCTATTGGAAATAAAAGCATTCCCTTGGACTTTTAGGCACTTGGTCATAGAATCATACCCTTGGAATTTTGGGGACTTGGACATAGAAGCATCATTAAAGCTTCATCTTGGATTCTTGGGCTTGGAGACTATCAATGGCTACTTTCATGGATTCTTCTTTCTTGGAATCACCTTTGGGCTTGTGAACTTCTTCCTAGATTTAGATTGGATCTTTTGGATACTTGGCTTCCAACTTGCACTCTCTTACGTATAGAAGCATACTCTTGACTTTTGGATATAGAAGCGTCGTTGATGCTTCTTCTTGGATTTTGGGTTATTATAGAGGGCCTGCTGGATCTAAGAAAGGACTTTGCTATTGCCTAACTCTAAGCATTGTAATCAATAGGACTGTACTTGTAAACATACAGTATAAATATACGAATTTACATCGAAATGGACGTAGCACAACTTGTCGAACCACTATAAACCTCTAGTGTTATTTACTTTTCCTACACTCTGCGTCTACAATATATGAAATATTTACACTTGGGTGTTGGCATGAGAGGTGGAAAACTTTTCCATGTCAACATTTTGGTACACTAGGAAAGGGAAAATACAACTTTTGGATTGTTGGAGAAAGGAATTTTGATGACAATAACCTTTATTAAACCATTAACATTATTATAAAATATATACTAACATCTTTACCCAGAATATATATATATGCAGGAATTATATATAAGTGATATAGAAGACTGTACAGTTTAAGAGATTTAAGATTTGAAAGAAGATACAAGATTCAAGACTCATGAGAATCAAGATATCAAGATTTCAAGAGTTTAAGAATATCAAAGTAATAGAGTCTAGTTAATATGTAAAACTTCAGTTAACACTTTCAAATTTTGTTTTAAAATTATTTCAAATTCTATTTTCGAATCTTCATTTCAAATTATTTTCCAACTCCTTTCAAAATGATTTCAAATTATGCATACATTTTTGACTCGTGATTTCAAATATATATGTTTCTTATATAGTTTATATTATAAAGTTTTATAGTTATATTATATTAGTGTGTATATGGTCTTATATCATTTATATATATATATATATAAAGTTTTATATTACGTTTTTAAATTATATATTTCTATGTTTTTATACTTAATAAATTATATTTTAAACAACTAGTTTTAATTCAAGTATTTCCAGAATATATATATATATATATATATATATATATTGGTTTAAACACTTGAAAAATGATTTAAAAATTCAAAAACACAAGTATATGTTGACATACCAATATGTACATGTTGACATATAACCGTCATATTTTTAAATTTCAAAGGAAGTGTCTTTTCATTATTTGAAATGTTTAAGAACTGTTGCAACCTTTGGAATTATATATAAAGGGATCATTTTCGATTTTTAACTAACTTATCTTCTCCTTCTTCATCCTTACTCTTACCACCATTATTCTACTTTAATTTATTGATTTCTACACTCGTACTCTGGTGATTTCAATACAAACTGTATCATTCTCTTTCGCTTCTCAATCTCTATCGAATACTCTCCGTTTAGAAGGGCTATTCAAGGGTTCTAGGGTTGTTTGTAATTTTTAAGAAAAGGGTGTGTTCCTTGTAGCTTGTATATCAAGGAAACCGAGTGATGTGAGCCTTGTAGCTGTGAAATCATGGGTGTTGAATCGTGCAAACCTTGTAGCCGTGAAATCAAGGGCGTTGAATCGGTGTTAACCTTCTAGCCGTGAAATCAAGAGTATTGTTGTAACAACTCGGAAAATACGAGCCAATTTAAAATGTTTAAATTGGATATTTTAAAGGAATTTAAACAATTGAAATAGAATATTTCAATAAAATAATGAATTAGAAATAGTGTGGCAGTTTGAAAATTTGAATTCAAACTTTGACTGACTGTACTGGGTGCAAAATATAAGGGATTGTGGTGAAACCAAAAATATTTAAATCTGTTTATGGATATCTTTCTAACGAATCTGAAAAATCGAAGTTTCATAACGGGAATCAAAAGTTATGGCCAAATGAATTTTCAAAAAGGTCGCTATAGAGAATTTATAGCCCTTGAAAATAGACATTTTGCAAACGACCTCGGAATTCGACGAGCTTTTGTTAGATCCGGGATGTCAAATTATTGCTAAGTTTCAAATTTCATAATTTTTGAAGCTAGTATGTGAGCGTGGCAAAAGAAAACGTGTTTGGTTAATTTCTGTTAAATTGGATCGACCAGAAAATGGCCATTTTTCAAACGGTCTTAGAATTCAACGAAACTAGTTTTGTTGGGACCGTAGCGTCAAAACATCGCTAGATTTAATTTTCTGGAATTTTTCAAATCACTTTGTGGCCCTGGCAAATTAAAACGTACGTTCAAAACAGAATTTGAATGTTTTATATTTTAATTTGAAGAATAACAGACTGTAACAGTCAAATTGGCCTATGAAACATATCCCATTGTGTCCGGGATAGGGGTATTTAGCTGGGGGTGACAGTCGTTGGGTTTGGATTGGAGTTTGTGCGGAGAAACACTATTTTAAAATTTAATAAAACCATCGACCAATACGATTTCTCCTTTCATAAATTAAAAAAAAAAGGTCAGAAAACCCGCTCCCTCTCTCCTCTCAACGACGCACAGTCGTTCGCTACTTACCGACCAAATTGCCGCCGCCACAGGCAACGTTAGCCTCCGCCACCGCCCTATCTCGAAAGCCCTCCCTTCCCTCTTCAAATCCGACCAACCCTCACTCTCCCTCTCTTCGCCATCGTCAAGCACGAGCCCCTCCAACATTCGAACTTTCCGCCGCCGCCACGAGCACTGGGCCCCACCGAGTTGGACGCCACTTCCACGCGCCTGAAGCCCCCTCGACCCTCTTCGACGTGGTACAGGCTGATTCCAATATCGTGCAACCATTTGTTCAATAAATCAAAACCTAGTTTTGAACAATCATGAAAGGTATCGGCTTTATTATATTTGAACTGAAAATAACACTTTTAAGTGTTGCAAACTTTGAAAAATCATATCTTTATCGTGTGTTAACGAAATTCGATGAAACAGGAAGCATCGTGACCGCAAGTAGGCTCTCTACATCCTAGAAGAGACCGCGGATTTTTCTGAGCTAGCCACGATTTTTAGCATCTCGAAAACTAGTGTGAGATTTCTAAACTGAAATGTGAATGGAAATGTGATGTATAAATTATATACGCGAAATATAAATTATACACGTGTCGTATACCTCATGTACATGCGTTGTGTAAGTTATATGAGCGAAGTATGAATTATACGTGCATTGTATAAATGATATGTGTGTTGGAATGGAAATAAAATAAATATATATATACTCCCCTCGTCCACAAACCATGGACGATATTTATTGATTGTGAATTAGCATGAAAAATTGGATGAATAATGCGAATGGTTGATAGAATTGTTTGTGGTTGATGATCAAAGCATGGCCTGTGTGGCGTAGCTTTGTGTACAGCATGGATTCGCGAGCCTCACACCTCAGTATGAGTCAAAAATGGGATAGTAACTGCAGGGAGAGCACGACGTTTCTTTCTAGCTACGGTGGTGTCAGTGACCTACCAACCCTGACATTTATATATACTTTTCACCTGTGTGGTTGTTGGAATGCGAGGCGCCTCGATTATAGGTCTGTAAGGACCGGGAAACGTGTGTTCAGGAATTGCCAATCCTCAAAAGTAAGAGAGGACCGGCCCTGAAGATCCAGGGATTGCTGTGTGCGGTCCTGAGGCATTTTCTAGAGTGTCTCGAATGGAGAGGAGCTTGCCCCTTGCCTCCACTCATGATGGAATCCAATTTCCAATATGAAATTGCAGATGTGATTGTATTACTAGTATGGCGACATAGTGGTATGGGTCATTTATGCCGCCTATGATTGATATTTATGATTGAAATTGCTTTTAAAACATATATGCACTAGTAATAATATCAAACACTTTTGTTTATATGTATGAAGCATCTCTTGGCCATTATAAGGTAAAAACTCTATCCCCCGACTTGCGTTGCATTATGTGATGGGACCTGAGTCTTATAATGGCTTCATTTTTATAAAAAGCATTGCGATGATTTAATCATTTACTTTATTTCATGCACTAGCACTCATTGGAGTAAACCCGTTCCGCGAGAGTGGCGTGGTCCTTTGATTTGCCTTATTATTGTTGTTTAATAAGTTAAGTAGATTTCTCATACCAGTCCTATGACTGACTCGTAGTTTGTTTCACCTTGCAAGCTCGGGTGCCTTTATTTTCACACGGGCAGGCTAGTTACAGGTAGCTGACATATTTTGGCTTGGCACCGCAGTAGAGGTGCACTTTTGGCTCATGGCGAGGCTTGACTACATGTTGATGACTATGATTTTTTCGGCCATTATTGTATATGTATATGATTCCGCCACGGGCGATGTAGACTGATGTTTCATTTATGTACTCTCTATTTATATGATTCCACTGTCATATTTGTGTAAATTATTCTATTTCTTGTTTATGCTATTATTTGTACTATGCTAATGATGATTAGATGTTATATTCCAATGATTATCCTTAACACCGTAGCACGGGGTTTTGAGATCGTCATAGTTGTAAGATTGATACTAGTACTAATAAAACTCTGCGCAATCCAGCGCTGCGAGGGACTGGAGGTAGGAGTAATCTGAACCAGTATAAAACCCTGTGTGTTCTTTGAATTTTTTGCATTTTATTTCTATTTATATCTGCATTTGTGATTGTTTCTGTTGTGATATTCATTATGTTGTTCATACAGTTATTTAAGTAATCAATAATTGTTTATATTTTCTATAATCTATTTAATACACCATTTATCCCCCCTCTAGTGTTAGTTTCTCCTTAAGATCCATGATTCCCATCCCTAACAATTGGTATTAGAGCCTAGGTTTTCAAAATTTCATCATCTGAATTTTGGAAATATTAAATGGAAACCAACACGAGAATTGGTAGTAATAATAATTCATTGGTAGAGAATAAGTCCACCTTTAAACCACCATTATTTAATGGTAGTAATTATTCATATTGGGCATGTAGAATAAAAATATATTTTCAATCTATAGGATTAGACACTTGGAATATTACATAGACTAAATCTTTTGAATCTACTACTAATTTTGCACATTGGACTAATGAAAAAAAGTCTGTTGCACAAAGTAATTCTAAGGCTATGAATACGCTATTTTGTTCATTAGATAGAAATGAATTGAATAAAGTATTAGTTTGTAAATCTGCTCATGATATATGGAAAACGATGCAAGTTACTCATGAAGGAGCCAATAAAATTAAACAGACAAAGATACTAATGCTAAATAATCAATTTGAGTTATTTAAAATGAATCAGAATGAATCTCTTCGATATGTACTGTAGGTCCCACGAAATCATGCATTCAATAATGGCTTTAAGACAAACTTACTCTAAAGAGGATCAAGTCAGAAAATCCTTAGTTCTCTAACTCCAGAATGGGATCAGAAAACACTGGCAATTAAAAAAGCCAATAATATAAGTGAAATGAATATTGAGGAGTTAATAGGGAATCTGATGTCGTTTGAAGTACAATTACATAAAGAAAGGAAAATAAGCTAATAGAAAAGAAGTCTATAGCATTCGAAAGCAATGACTGATGGTTTTCATTTAAGCAGTGAGGATGATGAAGAAATTGCCTTCATGACAAGGAATTTTAGAACATTTCTGAGATATAAAAGAAGTAATGATTTTTAGAGAAATAATCAAGGAAGTTCGGGAAAAAATGATGATAATTCTACAATTGCAACAAACCAGGTCATATAAATAGGTTATGTCCATATCCGAATAAATCAAATCAACGTACGGACAATAATTCATCGAAGAAGAGAAAAAGGGCATACACAACAACTTTGGATGACTTGGACTCATCAGCAACTGACGAAGAGCCAGAAACTGGAAATTCAAATATGTACTTCACGGCAATTCAGAATTCATAAAATAGTGAAAAAATGGATCTAATAACCAGGTATGCCTTATGCGAATTCAAAGGTTTCTAACTCGGAAAATATATCCCTTATGCGAATTCCAATCACTTTTAAGCCTTATGAAACATTTACTGAAAAACAAGCTCGAACGGAGCAAGAGGAAAATCCAATAGAAATCGATGAAGAAGAAGAATCCTCTTTGGAAAGTGTAGAATGTCCAACAGCTAATAGAGCCATATCCAAAGAATTATTTATCCAAAACCAAGTCAAGTTAGCCAAGATCCAAAAGAAGATCAAGAAGCACTTAATCAAATGTCTTCTAAATGAACAAGTTCTTTGGTAAAATAGGAAGAAAACTTAGATTATCATCTTCCTCCTCCACATCCGCTGTGATTTAAGCTTATTAGTTTGTGTTAACTTTTCATAGTAGCTTGTATTTCCTTTTGTATTTTCATATCTCGTACTTCTAGTTTTGCATTTCATGCGTTGTTTGCTTGTAATCATTTAGTAGCAATGAATGATGTTGTTTACTGTCAAAACAATCTTTAAACCTCTGTAAAAACATTAAAATTTAATAATATAATATAATATAGTAAGAAAGAATTCAAAAAGTGAGTGAAAATCCAAAATATCCAAAACAGACAAGGGTATGTCGACATGTATATTTTGACATGTCGACATATAACTTCGAAAAATTCAAATTGTTTCAAATTAGAATTTTTGAATAACTACCTTATGTCTCTTCATTTCAAACGAATTCCAGACTCTATAAATACCTTTTTCTTCTAGAAAAACTAAATTTTATTTCTTTCTTTCTTATCTAAGCACTCCTTCTTTGAATTATCAAATAATGGCTAATCCTATTCATAGTCTAAGTGAGAATCTTCAAGAAACGCTCAATTCATTCAAGAATATCCTATCTATAATACTTCGTAATCAACGTCATCTAGAGTTAAGTCAGATAAAGATGGTCGAACATTAAGAGAAACACTTTGATGCCATTCATTGGTTAATCTCTTCTTTTTCCAGAGATGAAGATAACAACATCACTGGAGCAACTCTCACCAAAGACAACGAAGACTGGGAAGTCATAAAAATGGATCAAATCTTCAAGGGAGATGAATGGTGTAACACCCCATGCTTTTCTGTGCCTAGATTTCTACAAAAATCGAAATTCAAACACATCCAAGCATAGGAAGTGTAAATCTGGTGTGTGCAAAAAAATGAGCATAAGCATAATTAGTGTACGATAAGATAACTCGCAGCGGAAACAGAATAGGATAAAATAGTATTAACTCAAGTAAATACTTTTTTTAAAGTAAGTGACTTTGCCAATACCGAGCATGAGAACAGAAAACCAAACTTAAACACCTGTGAGAACCCGACCTACTATAGAAAACCTGGGTGGTTGTAAAGAGAAGGGAGTCAGAACAACAAGAGTCTGGTGAACAGGAAATGTACAACACAGATTATAATACACATATGTATCCCATTTGGTTCAACGCAAGATGCATGCCTACCAAGTTTAGTGATTCTAGCCTAACCTTGTAAATGTTTATGCATGACTTTGCTACTCTTCCCAAAGTAGTACTTCCAAAGTATAATACCGAGATAGAACGTTTACGCACATATTTGTGAAGCCTTTATACCAGTGAATGGATGGTTATTTAATCGAGGTTAGACCCCTAGTTACGGAGTTTTTTTATATGTACACTTTCATTCGCTTATCCTTCATCATTTATTACCCCACTATCAATGATAGATAGGGTGGATTCTCTCCGATCGCTTAAGACCCTAGGCTGATGTATTGGTCACTTATTATTTCTCGATAGTTTATTTAACATTAACATAAACTATAGGGCACTAGCTATGGGCCCTACTAGTTAAGGCTTTCATCATTCACGCATATACCTTTGCCCACGTAAGGTGAGAAATGTTACTTTATCGCTCGTTATACCATCTAGTTGACCTTATTATATAATCTCCTTAGTCGCTTACTACTTCTCATAGGGTAGGTAGCCATATCTGATATTTCTAGTTCCCAGGTTTGGGTAGTCCCCCCCCCCCCACACACACGCCATTTAAGACCCCTAAAATGAAAGACCTGCTCAAAGGTGGACTCTTCAACCCAAGCTACTTAAGGCCCAAGGAAGCGAACTATACGCGAAGATTATCAAGTTCGCACCCCATTAGCCTTTAATACCTTTCCCTATTCGGATATACATTGTTAAGTCATTCCCTTTTAGTCTCTCTTCACGGAAATACTATATGCAAACAATTAATTATCGTCATGGGTTCCTATGGTTAATAATGTTTCATATTACTAACCTACCGAGTCCAGTTCTAACATTTAATTATAAGTTCTATATTAACTAATTGTAAATAAGGAAAGTTATATCCTCCTTAACCTAGGATATTTATTTAATTATTTCCCTAGTTGGACCTAGTATTTAAACAACAATCAATATCCATTAATCCCTTTTTTGTTATTTATTTACATTCATAAGTTTATTTCCATTTACGACCATTGTAATGACCCGGATTTTTCGAATAGTTTATTTTAAATATTTACTACAGTTTTAAATATTGAATTGATAATATAAATGAATTTTATATTGAGCTATTGATTTAATAATCGATACACGATTTATTTTGAATAAATATCATAAATACGAAAATCTAAAATAATTCAATTCGAAATTTATAACTAAGTCAGAATGATTCAAATGATTTAGAGAAATAGTATTTGAATATAAATGATAATAATAAATAATTTATTATCAGAGAATTAACGGTTTTCGAATTAAAATTATATTATATCAGTTTAATATGGTTATTTTATATATATGTTCGAATAAATTTTTATAGTCTATTCTGTTGAGTCCAGAATAGTGTAAATACATTGAAACATCATTCGGTAGGTTAAATTAGCGGTTCGTGAATTCATGTAATGGACCCTGATACTTAAAAGATCAAATCAAATCAGAATCCATTTAGATAAAATAAAAACCCCTTTGTGTCTAATCGCATTAAATAGAAATCAAATCGGAATCTGTCTCTTTAAATCAAATCAGTATTAATTTATATGTACCCTACATAGACAAATGACTTAATGGTGAAGTATTCTCTGTTTATATAAATGCAACATCCTCCTGCCCTTCTTCATTTTTGGTTTCAAGCAAAGCTTCATCCAAAAGAATTTCTGCCCAATCTTTCAAAAATTTCTCAAAACCAGAAAATCAAAGTTGTGTCATTCTTTGTATTTCCTCAAATCCAAACGAAGCCGTTCCATTCTATTTATGCCTCAAATCGAAAACATTAATCCCCCCCCCGGTTCATTAATTTTTCGCTTCACAGCTAAAAGGGAAAAAAAATCTAATGCTCCAGTAGAAAGATAAATAAATAAATGTCGTGACTTCCTATGTCAATTCAAAATAGAATCGATTCCAGAAAATTGAAGAATAAAGGTGCGACATTGGTTTTAGGGTGGTAGCGGTGACCTAGGAGAGACTGTAGTGCATTGATTTTGGTGCGGAGTTGTCTCGATTTGAGTATTTGCATGAAGGTCGAACAATATTTTGCACGAAGTGGGGTTTGAAGATGACTGTCGCGATATCTTTTTAGGGCATCGATCTGTGATTTGGTCATAGGAATTGCAGTTGCATCCGTGTTGATTGGAAGGGTATTGGAGGTGCGATTTATATCCTATGAAGCTCGTCTGCAAGCTGAGTTGTGGGGTTTTGGATTTCAACGGAGTCCCTATTTTTTTGCTTGGCAATGGATCTGACATTGTGTATTTGATTTGAGGAGAAGTGTAACACCCCACGTCCATTAGTGTCACTCACAAAGCGAATGCATTAACTTCCATGGAGGTTTTAAGTGAATATAGAACAGAAAAATTACAACAAGACAGATAATAAGTTGTACTTGGAAATCTAAAACTTTATTTTATTGCTGCGGAAATTAAACATGTTTGTTACATCATAAAACCATAAATCAGAGTCAAGTACAATATCCATCTTGATAAAACAAAATACATAACCCCATTACATATATATCCATTAAAGAAGATAACAAGCTGGACTTTACTTCAATGGTCCAAGCTTTCCAAAAGAGAGATAAAGCAATCCAATCAAGCTCCACTAGAGCTGGGGCCACCCTGAGGACCTGGAGGGGGAAAAAGATAGAAATGGAGGGGGTCAGACATAAAGTCTGGCAAGTATGATAATTCTAACAATACTATTATCAAAATAACTAGACTAAAGCATAAGCTGGAAAACAAGGAAATGTCTATGAACTATTGGGTATGGAAGAGCAGATAAAGATAACGTTAAAGGCACACCTAATATTAACGAACAATTACTACACTGCACCACACCAGTCACCCTAAAAGTTGATCCCACTTGCTTCACTTAGAAATTTTATAAATAGCTTCGTGTACCCCTAGCTGACTACATAGGTGCCGCCTGCCCCTATCTCCGCTAGGTGTACCCCACTACCCACTTGCGATCAGCTCCCTACTCGTAGATACCCGTGCTGGTCCTACAGTGGGGTGTATCACTCCCCTAAAGTGGAAACCCGATACAACTTGAGGATGCACGGCTTATACCTACACGATGCAACAACGTCTTACCTACCAGTCAGGGTCCACACACGCATATGAAACCCGTTGGACTTGCGTTGCCACCGCTAACCCGTTTTGGCCTCTTATAGTCAAGCCCAGTATGCGTGTCCCGTCCTCGACTTGGGTCGAGCCCACAAAGATACGTTTGGGTTACTGGTTGAAATGGGCCCCCACAAGCTATCCACCTAAGCTTGTCCCCACTAGTATATCCCACTTAACCCTATTTCTAGTCATGTTCATTTACATGTGTGTTTGGTTAAGTCTTACTAATCGTATTTCAAATGCCACTAAAGGCACCCACTAGATCCCTCATGCCACCCAAGGCACCTACTTAACCCCCATGTCCCACTTCACATGTTTATCTGGTTAAGTATTTTTTAATTCATTTAGGCCATAACCTCATAAAGACCTCTTACATTAGACTGGCATTTATGGCAGCTGGATTCACCGGGCGGGTCCGGGCAGTCTTACACCCTAAAAGAGTCTAACCTCATGTCTTTACAACTGTTATGCTTTAATTTGGGCCTAGGACCTCTCACATTGGGCTGACATTTGTGACTACTGGATTTGCCGGTCGGGTCCGGGCAGGTTTACGTCACAAACGAGTCCAACCTCGTGTCCTAAGCATTGATTAACACTTATAATCTTTTACCCCAGTTTTAAATATATCCCTATTCAAATCATTAATTAATTCCAATTTTAATGATGTCCATAATTGACTCAATTATGGCCATCCACTTACGGTATGCAAAATCATATCAATTGCACCCCAATTTCTTAATATTAAATCCTTAATATTACCCCTACCCCACGTTATACGTTCGCTTATTCAACGCAAAATATACGTTAGACTCGAATAGTCTAACTCATAGCACAAAGATAAATTATCACAACATATAGACAAATAAAATAGATCTAATCATAATAGGGGTGAAACTTGCATGTGTGATAGATGTCCAACACCTAAACTTGCATAGGCAAAAACTACAACTTGCATAAAACTACACATGTCATGGATCTAAAGGTGTCAGCTTGTTTGGTAAAATGTCACAATTTACATAATATGATCATAATCCAAATTCATGTATAAACTTGCATATGTGGTTTATGCAACATAATGATGGTGTGAAATAGCATCTAACACATAGAACTCACACATGTCATAGCATAATTCTAGATCTAAGTAGATGTCATAATTCTAGATCTAAATAGATGTCATTATTCTAGATCTAAATAGATGTCATAGGATATGTGAGACTATACATACTAATCAATCTAAACTTGCATAGGTACATGTGATTTATCATGTGAATCATCATAGCCCCAAACATATATATAATCAACATCATGATTTGATCAAGCATAAGCTAACTATAACATAAATAATAACATCATGACTTTGTAACATCGCAACTTAGCATAGAAATTTCAATATATATAACATCATCATAGCATGATTTACAACATATAGGATATCATCATCACATAACATATGATTTACAACATACATGATAGCATAAGGTTTACAACAACATATATGACAATTCACATCATTTTCTTATGATCCATATCACATATTAATCTAATTAGTTTGCTAATAATCTTGTTAAGATCATCATACTCACAATTAGAGAAGAAAGAGAGTCTTGATTTGCTTTAGAGTTGGGTAGAATTAGGGTTTTGATTAGCTTTCTTCCTTCTTAGTTGGCGGCGGCTACACTGAGTTCCATGGCGATGGCATGACGGCGGCTATTCTATTTTTCATGTGAATTTAGAGTGAGAGACTACCTAGGTATATATAGAGTTTAGGATTTATTTAGACCATCAGATCAACTCAGAACTAGCCTGAACCGTTAAATTAGCCAACTCAGCCCTAAAGACACATCAGCAGCTCAAGATTGGGCTCAGCCAAAACCTGGCCGACTGGACCAGGTCGACACCCAGGTCGACTGCACAGTCGACCTGGTCCCTGGGGTGTCGACTGCCAGTCGACTCCCCAGTCGACCTGGGTGCTGGGCGGGAAATTTCCCACCAAGCCTGTTTGACTTCGAATTTGAAATTTAAATTTTCTGAAATCTGTTTTGAATTTTCTGAAACTTCCGATGGCCATATCTCCTTCATACGGAGTCCAAATCACGCAAACTCGGACTCTATTTCAACCAGAATTCCGAGACGAACACAATGGCGCAACCCGTTACCCACAATTCTCACGTCTAAGATTAGTTATTCTTTAATTTGTGAATATTTATATTAACAGAATTACGGGGTGTTACAAGAAGCAGGAAAAGGAGAGGGCGACCTGAAATTCGAAGGATGGAAGAACCTGTGACTGGAGTTCGTATATATATTAGGGTGTTTGGGGTATACAGTGAGGGTTCGAACATGGAAATGATGAATGAGGAGGATCTGGGGTTCGGCTATTGAATTGGTGGGGGTGGAATGGTGAAACTGGGATTTTGCCGGATCACCGTAGCTTGACAGTGGTGAAGCCTTAGGTTATAGATTTTTGTAGTGGTTCGGGTGAGAGTGAACTGAGAGACTATAAGTTGGTTTCACGGATTAGTCGAATAAATGTAAGGCAGTAAGGTACTATTTTAGAAAAATTAAATTTCATAGATTTATTTATTTACTTTAGTTAATTTAAATAAATATTTAATCGTTAATTAAAAATAAATTATCATAGGTGAAATAAATTTATTCGAGATAATTCGAGTTGATTTGTAGCTTTGAAGATTCGACATCTAAGCGGATGTTCAGAAATAAAGATCACGGTGAGTAAATCTCACTCATAGTTTTATTTAGAATTATTTTATCCATTAAAATAATTGTTCGATGGTTGTTTGCTTGCATTAGAATATTCCTGTGGCTATTATTTAATATATGTTAGTTATATAGGATTGGTGTTTGTGGTTGTTATATATATATTGGTGGTTGGATTCCCGTGGTACCATTAGCGGATGCCCGCAGTATCATTAGCGGATGACCCCATACGCCCCACGCTATGATAGTGGATGACTTTCATACCGCGGTATTCTGCCACGAAGTAGAATGGGTATTATTCATGATGGCTAACGTCGGTGGATGTAGGAAAAACAAGTTGGAGGAATCCAACTGGATTCCTCAAAAAATATTACCATTTGTTTGGTTTCATATGTGTTATTTTATATGGTATGTTAGAAAAACCCGTGATTTGATAATTTGGTATTTTTGATGTTTGAAATATCACTAGGCCTAAATGGTAATTAATAAAAATATCGTAAATAGGGTTTTGAGATTTAAAAAGGGAAATTCTATTTTTCGAAAATAGATTTTGAATTTTGGATAGACAACAAAGATTTTAACTTGTTTTAAATAAATAAGACAAGTATTTAATTTATAAATGATATTTATAGATTAAATAACACAGGAAATTTAAGTAAATTGATAAACGGTGTTTATAAATGAAATGGAATGATTTTCATTGAATAATCAGGGAATTGAATTGAAACGAATTTATAAACGGTGTTTATAAATAAAGTGGAAAAAATATCATTTGATAATTTGAATATTTAAATTCAAATGTGAATTTAAAAATAGAAATGGGGAAATCGTTTTAAAGAAATAAACGATGGAATTTATTCTGATGATCAGATTATAAATTGAACTAAAATAAATCCGTAAGGATTTATGATTTGAATTCGATTAATTCGAATTTATTCTAAATTAACTATGAAAATAAATTGGGTTATATATATAAGTTATTATAAATAGAAATTTCCAAAATAAGATTTTGGTTTTAAATAGATTTCAAAATAGACTTGTTTAAATATAAAACAAGGAAAATTATAAAATGGTGTTTATAAATATAATGAATTAATTATCAAGAGATAATTTGAATATTTAAATTCAATATGAATTTAAAAATAGAATTTGAAATCATTTGAAAGGGAACAACGGTATTTATTCCGCAATTCGGAATATCAAAGGGATGGAGTTTCAAATAGAAGTTTGAAAAGGGAACCTGTTTAAATATATGAAACAAGGAAGTTGAGTTTATAAATAGCGTTGTAAATTTGGTGAAATAAATTTTCATTTGGATAATTTAAACTATTTAAATTCAAATAGGAATTTAAAAGTAAATTGGGAAGTGTTTTGAAACAAAACAATTGATTATATTCCGGAATTTAGAATATAAACTGAACTGAGAAAATCCAAAGGAGTTATAATTGGAATTTGATTATATCGAATTTTAATAATCTATTAATAAAAAAATTGGAACTAAATATAGAAGATCGAAGTATAAATAAATATATTTCGAGTAAGGGAAAATCGACAATTATAGATAATTGAAAATATTATGTTGAATTGGGAAATTGATTTGATATATATATATATATATATATATATATATATCGGAATGGAGTTGATTTTATTATAAACAAAGTTTAAAACGTTTATAAATTAAATATAACTAAAACGAACTCGCCGCAGCGATGCGGTTCGTAAATTGGAGTTTCGAACTTCAATTGAGTAATAGAACTCAATTTAAGTCTGAATTCTTTGAAACAAGAATCGTCAGGAAAGATTTGATAATAGTTTCCTAATGGAAGAGAAAAATCTGAATTTCGTCGAATGAATTTTGAGTTATGTCAAAATCAAATTTTTAGAAAAACTGCACCATAACCATTATAAAACCATAACGGTTTATTTAAATAAATATAAAGAATTTTAAGTAAATAAAATCTGAATTTCCATTTGAAAAATCTGGACTTGAGTTATAAAATAAATATGAACTCGAGTAGAGTAAATGGATTGATTTTTGAAACAAAATCAGTTATTTATTTTTGAATAGAATTAACTAAGTGGAAGAATAATTTGTTAATCGAGTTTTAGATCGAGATATTTATTTTGATAAGTAAATGAGACTTGTGAATTTCATATCGAATATGAAACTTGAAATGAAAATGGGATTCAACTGATTTATAAGCAAACTAAAAATACATACGAACATGATATGTTCAAATAACAAGTGAAATAGGCTAAGTAGCTAATTAAATAATAAATGGGCGAAACTGAATTCAAATGATTGGATTGAGTTGAATTGAATTGAAAACAGGTGAGGAGAATGAAGTTTATAAATTTAGTGCCCGACAATAAGGTACATGTTTAAATTCCATACGAGGTTTTATGCGCCGAATCGGCAAGCCACTTGGCTTTTTGATTTTCTTTTTGAATGGAAAGGGCCTAGAGAGGTGAGTTGATGTTTGGACTATTTGCTAGTACAAAGGTGGCTATGGCGAATTTTTCCGGAAATTTAAGGAGTTAGAATATTTTTAGGAAAATTGGATAACTAGAAAATCAATAAATCAATATATATTGAATTCGATAAGGAAACGAATTAAAATAGAATATTATAAACAAAAAGAAAATCAATAGTCTGGTAATAGAAAGACAAATGTATATATGTTTTAAAAATGAATAATTAGCTTTATATGATATGGATTATTCGAGGTAAGTGGTTTTGTCTGTTTTGAAGTTAATGATGTTTTCGGTAAAGGTCTGAGAGGTAATTATACCCCAACTTGATTGATTTCATTTTTAACTGATAAATAACAAGATCCAGTCTAGAAGAGAAATGTTTGAATAAGAATTAGTTGAATGCAGTATTTTGGGTTGTTGTAGCGATGTTTTACATAACATTCGTTTTAACCCAAGTAAGTGGAATTTTGGAAATATATAAAAATAAATATTTCCTAAGTATAGAATGAATGGTCGTGAAACGGAGAAGTAATTGGAATATTTTTCAATTATTAATAGAAGATGTTTTCTAAGTATAGAAAATAAAAGATGGCAGAATATGGAAATGTTTTCCCAAACAGCGTAAGAGACTAAGTGTAACATCCCGTATTTTTGGTAGCAAAATATTTAATTTAATTTATTATTTTAAATATTATATTGGGAATATTAATGGATTTTGATATTTAAATCGTTATTAAAACGAGATCGAACGATATATATATTTATATAATATAAATCGAATTTGAAAATGGCATGCAGTTCGTAAATTGGAGTTTTGAACTTCAACTCGATATACAGGATCCGATATAAGTTGGATTTCTGTGAAACCAGAAACGTTGGAACCGTATTGATGATAATTTTCATATGAAAGGGAAAATTCCAGATTTCGTATAATAATTTGTTAGTTATGGCTAAATCAAATTTTGATATAGTCGCTATAGAACTGTTTTAAATTACAACGTTTAATTTATAAAGGGTTTTTTATATGAATGGAATGTCATTTAAAACCCAAAACCTTATTGAGGAGTTTTGAATTCTATACTGTTCGGAATTGAAGCTGTTTGTTTTAATACGTACGACGATATTAATTTACTATCATTTATATTTAGCTTTTTAAATTTAATTTATATGGTATCTGTAACACCCCGTGTATTCTATATCAGTGAAATTCACAAAATAAAGTATAACTAATTTCAAATCAAAGAATTAAGGGAAACAGGATACGCCATTGCGTTCGTCTCGGAATTCTGCTTGAGATAGAGTCCAAGTTTGCGTAAAACGGACTCCGTATGAGGGAGATATGGCCTCCAGAAGTTTCAGAATTCAGTTTAAAATTCAAACAGACAAAAACAGCTCAGAAATCAAATTCAAATTTCAAAAATCGGGCCGGATTGGCCAGCGCGGGAGTTTTCCCGCCCAAGGCACCCAGGTCGACTGGGTAGTCGACCTGGGCTACCCAGGTCGACTGGGTAGTCGACCTGGGGCACCCAGGTCGACTATGTAGTCGACCTAGGGGTCGACTGGGTAGTCGACCTGGCCCAAGAGCCAGGTCGAACCCAGCCCTCCCTGGCTGGCCTGGTCTGTGCTTGGCCGAATTTATGAGCCTTGCCTTGTCACTAGGGCTAGGTGTCAGCTCCTGATTGGTCTCTCCTTCAAACAAACGGCTAATATTAATCCAAGCTCCATCGACGGTCCTAATCAATTCACAAACTCTAAAAAAAGGACCTAAGACTCCACCTAATTCATATGAATAAAAATGAGAATGAGACCGTCATGCTGCTGAGGAAAGACTAGGAATAGCCGTCAAAACTGAGACAATTAGGAGACAATTCAAAAGCCTAAAGAAACGACAACTAAATCAAAACAACGCCTGCAACAAAGGATAACATCTCCAAATTCAGAATTCAGATTCCTGAATTGAAGATTCGTCATACGTTGTAAGTAAAGTGCTATTCCGATGTGAATGAATAATTGTTTTGATTTGTGTAAAATGAGAAATGGAATTTTACTTAATTTGTGGCGATAATAATTCATAATTGTACGTTGCTATGATTCTAATTACGAATCGATTTGGGATATTGTGGTATAACGATGTTGGGCCTATTGGATATTTGCAAGTATGTGATTCATGTTGAAAGTTAACGACTATATGTTTATGGTAGTTTATTTGAGATTCATGCAAGTATATGATTCACTATTATTCCAACATGATGTACATTTTTTTTATGATCACTTTTAGTGTGTAGTTGGTTTCAATTAAGTATTATGGTTTATATGAATTTATGTTGGAATTGGCATCATGGTTCAAGTGTAAAAACCATACTTTTGTATTAGTGACAAAATCAAGCATCTTTGTGAACTTGTATTAATTCTATAAACATGACTAAACTATGTTTGGTGTTATGCCTAATTGAAAACATGTTTTAGGCCAATGTTGTTATCAAAATCATATGATAATATATGTGACACATAATTAAGTTAGATTTACATTCCACTTGCGAGTTTACATGAATAGATTAAAAACCATGATTCATGTTTAGGTATGTTTATGCCATGATTCTATGAATAGATTAAAAACCACGATTCATGTTTAGGTATGTTTATGCCATGATTATATGCTATTACAATGCAAGTTCACAAGTGCCTAATTTGTGTTAATTAGTTCGCTATGTTGCAAGTTCATGCGTTCACACTCCCCTTTTTATGTACTTAGAATATATAAACACCATGTTCTAAGCCTCCCCTTTTTCATGTGGCTAAGTTGGGTTTAAATGTTAAACCCAACATATGTTATATTTTAGCGAACGTATAAAATGGGGGTAATGACGTTTGGGTTAAGAATATGAAACATATGTGTTGGCATGTTTGACGCATGCCAACGACCTTGAAAAACAATTAAGTGGTATAAATTAATTTTACCCAATAAAGATGAATTTGAATAATGGGCCGCAAATATTTACATATAAAAAGGAAAGAGACAAAATATGTAAATTTAGAAAGTACGATGTGTTTAACCCGAGGTTGGATTGAGTTGTGATGTAAACCTGCCCGGAACCGCCCGGCTGTCCAGTAGTCACAACAATACCTATCCAATGTGGGTGGTTAAACACGGAGCCCAATAAAGACCCGAGGTTAGACTGAGTTGTGGCGTAAGACTGCCCGGACCCAACCGGCAACAGGCAACCACAACAATATCTGTCTAATGTGAGAGGTCGAGGCTTTAATAAGACAATTAAGGCTGAGTCAGGATTGATATGATTAAGTAAATTGAATTAATACTTAATCAAAATGGAACCTGCTAAACTATACAGACTGATTGGGGGTTGGGTTTACAAAACACTTAACCAACTTAGCATGTTGGCTAGAAATAGAAAACCTAATAGCGGGGGACCCTTTTCAGCAGTAACCCTACAAGGTGTATCAGGATACCCTGAACTAGGCAGGGTGGGGCACGATTACTGGGCTGACTGTAAGAGGTCAAATCGACGGCGGTGGTGCAGCAGTGTAGGTTCTAACGGGGTGTGGGCGTGCATACACTCCGGCGCAGAAAAATAAGGCACTGGGCACCAGTAGTATACCTGTGCATTCTAGAATTGTGCCGGGCCGCCACCATGGGACTTGATACACCCAATGGTGGGACCAGCATAGGTAACTACAACATCGGGGGCCGTAAGACACATGTAACTATGCGAGTAGGATCCGATCATTAGAAATGGATCACTTCACCCTGATTATGGGGTGCCTGTTGGGAACTAGTTTATAGGGGTGTAGAGATTAATATGGGGTACGATAGTATATTCGACTCTAGACAACTTAACTTAGTTTATGGTACTTTCTCACTTCCAGTTTATACTTATCATGCCCAATTCTTTATTCATAGACTGAATAGTCTTAGACTTACTTAGGCTTTATGTCTGACTCTACTTTTCTTTCGTCTTCTTTTCTTTCGTTTCCCCCCCAAGGTCCATAGGGAGGGAATACCGCAGCTTGACCAGTTTCTACACCCAGCTTGAAGAGAAAGAATGTATTCCTTGGATCTCTTTCATTTTGGACTATGGCTTTGGACAACAATTATGGGACTTATGCAGTTTACTTATGTTTTTTTATGCTTCTTTGAATAATGAAATCAAGACAGTTATGAATATGTAATTCTTTTGGAAGTATTGTAAGACAATTATGGCATGGTTTGTGTAACACGTATTTTGTTGAAATAAAAATTGTTGTTGTTTTCCGCTGTTCAAAAATATGTGTATTTATATCTGTCTTGTGTATCTGTGACTTATACTTATAAACCTCCACCAAAATTAGGGCATTCCCTTTGAGAGTGACCCTAACGGAGGTGGGGTGTTTCACTTGGTATCAGAGCATAGGTTTACCAGATAAGATAAAAAGTTTTGAAAATTTATTTTCAAAAGAAAATTTAAAGAAGCATTTTTAAGAGATAAAATATTATTTTATTTTAAAAAGGCATAGTCCCCCAAAGCCATAGGTACTATCTTTTATCCTTCGTTTTGAATCTATCCTTTTTGTTTCAGCATGTCCGAAGAACTTAACTTGCCAGAGGGTATACCAATACCTGGTTGGTTTAGACGATTCTTAGAAGCAAGGGCCACTCAGCCAGGTCCTACTGTTCCTCCTCCCCCAGCTGCAGGAAATCATCCAGCTGCAGCAGCACCTCTTCCTCTACCTCCTTCGCAGGGAAATACTTTTGCTAAGATATGTAAAGATTTTAAAGCTATGGGAGGAAAGGACTTTCATGGAACCGAGTCCTTCGTGGCAACCAGGAATTGGCTGAAGGAAACCGAGGACTTATTCGTCATCTTTGAGGTAGAAGATAGGCAGAAGGTACAACTGGCAGTATGGCTACTTAAAGGCGAGGCTTCCTACTGGTGGGAAGTTACCAATCCAGAAAGACCAGTGGAAACATGGGAGGACTTTAGGGCAAGGTTTGAGGCTAAATTTCTCTCAGAAGCTTAAAGGAGTCTTCAGTTGGAAAAATTCTTATTTCTTAAGCAAGGGAATATGACAGTCAAAGAGTATGTTAATCAGTTAGATCAGCTGGCTAGGTTCGGACTGGACCTAGTCAACACCCCGCACAAGAAGGCTCTCCGCTTTGTCAAGGGGTTGAATGAGCCATTACACAGTTTGGCCATGACCCATATACCCATGGGAGCTACGTATGAAAGGTTGGTGCAGATGGCATTGCTGAACGAAGAGGATAAGGGCAAGAAGGAGACAAAGGCAGAAAGCTCTCAAGGGAAGAAAGAGGGTTTACAGCCTAAGAAGACAGACTTTAAGAAGGGCGGGAAAGAAAACAAAGAGAAGAGGAAGTGTAATTTTTGTGGCAAAGTGGGGCACTTAGTGAAAGATTGCCGGAAAAAGAAGGCCAAGATGAATGGTGGGTGCTTTTCTTGCGGTGAGACAGGCCACCTGGCTAAGGATTGCCCAAAGAAGCGAGGGCAGGGGCAGAGGGTTGGATCCACCTCAAGGGCACAGGTTCATGCGCTAGAAGCGCCACCTCTGCAACATCGAGGTATAAATACTTCTGTAGAAAGTTTAGTTTATCTTTATGATCACCCAGTTCACACTTTATTTGATTCTGGCGCATCACACTCCTTTATCTCATCTGCTTTAGTGGAATCTCTGCACCTGGAAACTAGTATGGTAGAGGACCCCTTAATTGTTTCAAATCCAATTGGGGGCCCAGCTCATTTATCTATGATCTGTGTGGGATTGAAAATTTCTATTCTAAGCGTAGAATTTAAATGTAGTGCCTTTGTTTTGGGCTTTTCGGGATATAGTTTGATTTTGGGCATGGATTGGTTATCCAGTAATGGTGCCATCCTGGATTGTGAGAAAAGGGTGGTTAGGCTTCTGACCCAACTCGGTAACACTTTGGAAATTACTTGTAATCCCTCGTATGCGGTTATGCTTAGTTATCTTGAATCGCTAGATGCTTCTGTTGAAAGTTTGCAATCGGTTAGGGTGGTCCGGGAATATCCGGATGTCTTCGAAGAGGTGAAGGGCTTACCTCCGAAGCGGGAGATAGACTTCCGCATATATCTTGTAGATAATGCAAAGCCCGTTGCGTTGCCCGTTAGACACATGGCTCTGCAGGAAAGGAAAGAGCTCAGTAAACAGATTAAAGAGCTTCTAGAGAAGGGGTTCATTAGGAGGAGTATTTCAGAGTGGGGCGCTCCAGTGGTGTTCGCCACAAAGGCGGATGGTTCACTCCGTCTATGTGTTGACTACAGGGAGCTCAACAAGCTAACGAAAAAGAAAAGGCACCCTCTCCCCAGAATTGACGATCTGTTTGATCAGCTTGTAGGAGCGTCTGTTTTCTCCCAACTCGATTTAGCGACCGGATTTCATCAGCTAAGGGTGGATGAAGATAGCATCGATAAAACGGCATTCAGAACCCCAGACGGCTTCTTTGAATGGCTTGTAATGCCTTTTGGCTTGACAAACGCACCCGCTTACTTCGTTGACCTGATGAGTAGGGTGTTCAGAGAATTCCTCAACAAGTTCGTAGTGGTTTTCGTAGACGATATATTGATCTTCTCAAAGAGTGAAGAAGAGCATGCTCAACACCTAAGGGCAATCATGGAAACTATGCGAGTCCATCAACCAAAAGCCAAATTCTCCAAATGCCACTTTTGGAGAGAGGAAGTAAGATTTCTTGGGCATATAGTATCCAAAAATGGTTTAGCTGTGGACCCTGCTAAAGTAGCAGCGGTGCAGGATTGGAAGACACCAAGAAACGGAACTGAGGTCCGAAGTTTTCTAGGGCTAGTAGGTTTCTACCGAAAATTCATAAGGGATTTTGTGAAAATATCAGCTCTGCTCACAAGGCTGACAAAGAAGAATCTAGTGTTCAATTGGGAATTGGATTGCGAATTTGCTTTCCAACGACTGAAAAGGGCTCTTACAACAGCCCCAGTTTTGACGTTGCCAGATGGAAGCAAGATGTTCACAGTTTATACAGATGCATGTAGGACAGGGCTAGGCGCTGTCTTGATGCAAGAAGGGAGGGTAGTAGCTTATGGTGGAAGGCAATTGAAAGTTCATGAAAAGAACTACCCGACCCACGATCTTGAGTTAGCCGCCATCGTCTTTGCACACAAGTCTTGGCGACACTATCTCCTAGGTGAGAAGTTTGAACTTTACACTGACCATAAATCGTTGAAATATCTTTTCTCGCAGAAAGATCTTAACTTGAGGCAACAGAGGTGGATGGAGTTTCTTGCCTCGTACGATTTCGAGATCTCCTACACTCCGGGCAAAGGCAACGTAGTGGCAGACGCGTTGAGCCGAAAGAAACTGACCCCAAGCCCGCTGTTTGTTGAAAGACAGAGCCTAGAGTTTATTGCCAGTTTTGACTTTAGGCCCTCCTCCGATTTTGTACCGGGCTTGCTGGCATCTCTCGAAGCACTCCCGACTTTAGTGGACTCAATAGGGACAGCACAACGCGAAGACCCTCAGCTTGTGGAAACGATTGATAGGCTAATTAGGGGTGAGACTTCAAGTCACCTCAGCAAGGCGAGACGGAAGACTATGCGTCCCACAGACAAGGGATTTAGTAAAGAAGGTTCTCGAGGAAGCACATCACTCCAAGATGACGATACACCCAGGCGGGGATAAAATGTACAAGGACATAAAGAGAACTTTCTTTTGGAACGGCATGAAGAAGGACGTGGCAGATTTCGTTTCTAAGTGTATGGTGTGCCAACAGGTTAAGGCGGAACAGAAAAAGTCTGGCGGTCTGCTCCATCCTCTAGAGGTCCCGCAGTGGAAGTGGGATAGCATCTCAATGGACTTCATTGATGGGCTGCCTAGGTCTAGAAGAGGCAACACTAGCATTTGGGTAATAGTGGATAGGCTTACTAAAAGCGCCCACTTTTTACCTGTCAAAAGTAAAAGAACTGCCTCATCCCTAACATCTCTTTACCTCAAGGAAATTGTTCGACACCATGGAATACCATCCAGCATTGTTAGTGACCGAGACCCTATCATCACAAGTGAGTTTTGGCGGAGTCTGCAAGAAGCGGTAGGCACACAGTTATGCTTGAGCACAGTCTACCATCCCCAAACCGACGGCCAGACAGAAAGAGTGAACAGTGTTTTGGAGGACCTTTTAAGACTGTGCGTCCTTGACTTCGGAGGGACATGGGAAGACCATCTTCCTTTGGTGGAATTTTCCTACAACAACAGCTACCAAGCCACTATCGGAATGGTGCCCTTCGAAGCTTTATATGGAAGACAGTGACGATCGCCCACTTGTTGGTGGGAGTCTACTGACAAGCTCATACTTGGACCAGATATGATCCGAGAGACTTCAGAAAAAGTAGACTTAATACGGAGAAGAATGAAGACCGCCCAAGACAGACAAAAATCCTACGCCGACAAGAGGAGGACCGACCTTGAATTTGAGGTTGGGGACAGAGTTTTTCTTAAGGTATCTCCGCTAAGGAACGTTGTCCGTTTTGGAACCACAGGAAAGCTAGCACCAAGGTTCGTAGGACCGTTTCCTATTATCGAGAAAATTGGGAAAATGGCCTATAGATTAGAGCTACCCGAAAAGCTGGCCGGAGTTCACAACGTCTTTCACATTTCGCACCTCCGAAAATGTCTACATGAATCTGCTGAAGTGGTAGAGCCAAATATCCTAGAAGAAGCTGAAGTGGAACGCGAAGCAACCGTGAGGAAAGTTCCAACCCGCATATTAGGAACGGAAGTGAAAAAGCTACGCAACCGTGAAGTCAAGCTTGTCAAAGTTCAATGGAGCGACGCAGAGGGAGATGCAACTTGGGAAACTGAGGCTAGAATACGCGCAGCCTACCCTTTTCTTTTCGAGGGTACATCTTTGATCTTTGTTTTTCCTTAAGTTGCGCTTTTATCTATCTTTTTAGGCATATCTCCTCGATCTTATCTTTTAGTTAGAAACCCTTTGGATGAAAACATGTAATTGAAACATGTTATGGATGATGGTTGCAAGTGGTTGCAAGTGATTGCTAGTGGTTGCTCGTGGTTGCATATACACACACAATCTAGGTTTTAGATCGGCTCAGTCACTTTATATTGCATATGCATATATGTATTCATATTCGTATATGGTTGAAGTTTAATGTGTTGTCATATGGATGTTGCATTTATACATGAATGATTGTGCACTCATGTAGAATCATGAATAGGAAAATTTGCATACATAATGGATTCATGACACTTACATAATTTGCATTAAGGAGGTCAACTGAATCAGTAGGCCGCCTGATTTTGCATTAGATAAGTACATGTACACACACTTCGCATATGATCATGAAGCATTAGAAGTCTTTTAAGGATAATGGATGCTCGTGTTTGATGGAGGAGTAGATGGATGTTTGGATGTTAGGACGTACATTCTTCCTGATCTTGAAGATTTCGGGGACGAAATCCTTTTAAGTGGGGGAGAATGTAACACCCCGTGTATTCTATATCAGTGAAATTCACAAAATAAATATACTAATTTCAAATCAAAGAATTAAGGGAAACGGGATACGCCATTACGTTCATCTCGGAATTCTGCTTGAGATAGAGTCCGAGTTTGCGTAAAACGGACTCCGTATGAGGGAGATATGGCCTCCGGAAGTTTCAGAATTCAGTTTAAAATTCAAACAGACAAAAACAGCTCAGAAATCCTATTCAAATTTCAAAAATCAGGCCGGATTGGCCAGGGCAGGAATTTTCCCGCCCAAGGCACCCAGGTCGACTGGGTAGTCGACCTGGGCTACCAAGGTCAACTGGGTAGTCGACCTGGGGATCGACTGGGTAGTCGACCTGGCCCCTGAGCCAGGTCGAACCCAACCCTCCCTGGCTGGCCTGGTCTGTGCTTGGCCGAATTTCTGAGCCTTGCCTTGTCACTAGGGCTAGGTGTCAGCTCCTGATTGGTCTCTCCTTCAAACGAACGACTAATATTAATCCAAGCTCCATCGACGGTCCTAATCAATTCACAAACTCTTTAAAAATGACCTAAGACTCCACCAAATTCATATGAATAAAAATGAGAATGAGACTGTCATGCTGCTGAGGAAAGACTAGGAATAGCCGTCAAAACTGAGAGACGATTAGGAGACAATTCAAAAGCCTAAAGCAATGACAACTAAATCAAAACAACGCCTACAACAAAGGATAGCATCTCCAAATTCAGAATTCATATTCCTGAATTGAAGATTCGTCATACGTTGTAAGTAGAGTGCTATTCCAATGTGAATGAATAATTGTTTTGATTTGTGTAAAATGAGAAATGGAATTGTACTTAATTTGTGGCGATAATAATTCATAATTGTACGTTGCTATGATTCTAATTACGAATCGATTTGGGATATTGTGGTATAACGATGTTGGGCCTATTGGATATTTGCAAGTATGTGATTCATGTTGAAAGTTAACGACTATATGTTTATGGTAGTTTATTTGAGATTCATGCAAGTATATGATTCACTATTATGCCAACATGATGTACATTTTTTTTATGATCACTTTTAGTATGTAGTTGGTGTCAATTAAGTATTATGGTTTATATGAATTTATATTGGAATTGGCATCATGGTTCAAGTGTAAAAACCATACTTTTGTATTAGTGACAAAATCAAGCATCTTTGTGAACTTGTATTAATTCTATAAACATGACTAAACTATGTTTCGTGTTATGCCTAATTGAAAACATGTTTTAGGCCTATGTTGTTATCAAAATCATATGATAATATATGTGACACATAATTAAGTTAGATTTACATTCCACTTGCGAGTTTACATGAATAGATTAAAAACCATGATTCATGTTTAGGTATGTTTATGCCATGATTCTATGAATAGATTAAAAACCACGATTCATGTTTAGTTATGTTTATGCCATGATTATATGCTATTACAATGCAAGTTCACAAGTGTCTAATTTGTGTTAATTAGTTCGCTATGTTGCAAGTTCATGCGTTCACACTCCCCTTTTTATGTACTTAGAATATATAAACACCATGTTCTAAGCCTCCCCTTTTTCATGTGGCTAAGTTGGGTTTAAATGTTAAACCCAACATATGTTATATTTTAGCGAACGTATAAAACGGGGGTAATGACGTTTGGGTTAAGAATATAAAACATATGTGTTGGCATGTTTGACGCATGCCAACGACCTTGAAAAACAATTAAGTGGTATAAATTAATTTTACCCAATAAAGATGAATTTGAATAATGGGCCGCAAATATTTACATATAAAAAGGAGAGAGACAAAATATGTAAATTTAGAAAATACGATGTGTTTAACCCGAGGTTGGATTGAGTTGTGATGTAAACCTGCCCGGAACCGCCCGGCTGTCCAGTAGTCACAACAATACCTATCCAATGTGGGTGGTTAAACATGGAGCCCAATAAAGACCCGAGGTTAGACTGAGTTGTGGCGTAAGACTGCCCGGACCCAACCGACAACAGGCAGCCACAACAATATCTATCTAATGAGAGAGGTCGAGGCTTTAATAAGACAATTAAGGCTGAGTCAGGATTGATAGGATTAAGTAAATTGAATTAATACTTAATCAAAATGGAACCTGCTAAACTATACAAACTGATTGGGGGTAGGGTTTACAAAACACTTAACCAACTTAGCATGTTGGCTAGAAATAGAAAACCTAGTAGCGGGGTACCTTTTTCAGCAGTAACCCTACAAGGTGTATCAGGATACCCTGAACTAGGCAGGGTGGGGCACGATTACTGGGCTAACTGTAAGAGGTCAAATCGACGGCGGTGGTGCAGCAGTGTAGGTTCTAACGGGGTGCGGGCGTGCACACACTCCGGCGTAGAAAAATAAGGCACTAGGCACCAATAGTATACCTGTGCATTCTAGAATTGTGTCGGGCCGCCACCATGGGACTTGATACACCCCATGGTGGGACCAGCATAGGTAACTACAACATCGGGGGCCGTAAGACACATGTAACTATGAGAGTAGGAGCCGATCATTAGAAATGGATCACTTCACCCTGATTATGTGGTGCCTGTTGGGAACTAGTTTATAGGGGTGCAGAGATTAATATGGGGTACGATAGTATATTCGACTCTAGACAACTTAACTTAGTTTATGGTGCTTTCTCACTTCCAGTTTATACTTATCGTGCCCAATTCTTTATTCATAGACTGAATAGTCCTAGACTTACTCAGGCTTTATGTCTGACTCTACTTTTCTTTCGTCTTCTTTTCTTTCGTTTCCCCCCTCCCGCCCAAGGTCCACAGGGAGGGAATACCGCAGCTTGACCAGTTTCTACACCCAGCTTGAAGAGATAGAATGTATTGCTTGGATCTCTTTCGTTTTGGACTATGGCTTTGGACAGCAATTATGGGACTTATGCAGTTTACTTATGTTTTTTTATGCTTCTTTGAATAATGAAATCAAGGCAGTTATGAAGATGTAATGCTTTTGGAAGTATTGTAAGACAATTATGGCATGGTTTGTGTAACACGTATTTTGTTGAAATAAAAATTGCAGTTGTTTTCTGCTGTTCAAAAATATGTGTATTTATATCTGTCTTGTGTATCTGTGACTTATACTTATAAACCTCCACCAAAATTAGGGCATTCCCTTTGAGAGTGACCCTAACGGAGGTGGGGTGTTTCAGTATCGAGATTTATATGAGATTAAAATAACAAACCAACCTTAAGCTTGTAAACAACATATATACACAGTTTAAGTTTCATATCCTATAGCGAGGGTCAGCTCTATTGGATAGTTAAATATTGCCAAACAGAATACTCTATTATCTGTTCAGCTTAACCATACTCAGGTCCACCAACATCTAAAAATCATGATAGTTTTATTATTCAGTCCCTCACTTGTCAAACCATTCTAGTGTGGCAGAACATTGCCAAAAATTTTCACTATGTTTCCACTTTTTTTCCATGCATCGTATATTGGCAGACCAGTCTTTACACTTCTTGTTTCCCAGTTCCTTGTTTTAGAAGTTGGTTTGTATTCGGTCTTGTCCTGAAATCCATCATGTTATTTGATAGCTGTAAATCCATTGTGTAGATTAATATAAATTTATATAATAATATAGATGAATAGTTATAAAGAGAGACAACAATCAAATAAAAAAATAGCTAGAACAGCTGAAGAAGATAGACGTATGTATACATCAAAACTTTTTAGAATACGAACAACAAAAGAAAAGGGTAAATGAACAGCTCAATATACAAATTACAATATACAATCTCGAATCTGAATAGACAATTCAATATAGCCCAAAATATAGCCTAACACCCTAGGCTTAATCGTCTCCGTGCAGCTTCATCTCTGATGAAAAGAAAGAAGGAAAAAAAGAGTCATGAACCAACTAAAAGGAAACAATTATATGCAGTGTTGTCTGTACAATGCGAAACAAAGAAAAGACAATTCATCCAAACTTTTAGATTTCTAAACACAAATCAAAAACAGCTAAAGAACAGTGAACTCAACAGCTATAGAAACAGTAATTGCTTAAGAAAGATATAGCCAAACAGTTAAAGCATAGGTAGGAACAGCTATACCAATCAGAGAAAGGAAACACCAAAGCAACTGAATATATTTACACAAAAATTCCAAGTACAAGAAACAGCTAGGAGAAATCTAATATATATATATATATATTTACCATCAAATCTACATATAAATGAATAGGTAATATATGTTCAAACATCTACATGGTCGAATACATACAATGACTGTACTATATATTTTAAATCTACATCACAGTTTCAAAATCTCTGGATTTGATTTAACGAGTCATAGCCTCAATCTCACCTAATATATATACCTATTCGATCACTATTGTTTTCGTACAGGCCAACCCATTGAAATACAATACTAAATTTGTCGAATTTTCTGCCAAAACCATCACGCAACCATCATTTTCTATCACCAGTACACAGTCTGAAAAGAAGGGGAAAACGCAATGGTCTAAGGGTGTAGCTGATCCTATCTAGGGTAAGGGTTGATGGACATTGATCTTATCTAGAACAACCATACTATAAATAGACGTATCAAGTAGAAGGATTTCACCATTTCCAGTGAAACAATATGAACCAATATAACAAAATAGAAACAATTCGAACCACTTTTAAAATCAAACCCAAAGTATATATTAATATGTAAACCATGTAAAATACTTATCTGTATACGCGCTGCAAATTTGATGGACTGGGGTTCAGTCAGGTTTTGCGAGAGGGAAGCCTTGATTTGGTTGTCTGTAATGGATGTGGGAGGAAGCTCCTTTGTTTGTGAAAGGTGGGGATGACCGGTGAAGCAGTGGTGGTTCCTGACGGGGCCATTTAGGCTTTGGCTTGTCAATTTAAGATGGAGGGCAAAGGTATGAAGGAACGTGTTGGCGCAGGGGGTGCGATGCATTTACTCTCGATTTCCGACAAAGAGAGAAGCATGGAAGGAGGATTTTTTTTCACCATGGAAATTTCTTCTTTCTGGTTGTGGTAGCGGCGTTAAATGATTTGGGGGATACAGAAGTAGGGTTTTGATAGAGGGAGGTATCGGGTTGGGTTTGTTCGGCCGAAGGGTGAAGGTAAAAGCCTATTTAAAAAAATAATAAATATAAATCCATGTTTAAATAAAATAAATTACTTTATAAATTTGTTAATAAGGTATCTCCCATATATCTTATCAGATCTGAGCGCGGTTTGTCTCGTTGGGACCGTAGAGACAAGATCTTCAAGATGGAGCTGGGTTAGTCAGGATCGGGAGCAACCGAAAATTGAAGTCAAGTTAAACGTCAGTTTAATTTGGCTAAAACAGACTTTTTATCGACGAATTCAAATCAAAGTGAGTTAAACTCACTCAGTTTCTCCCCATTTATATTTTATATAAATTGGGTTTTATTTTGTGTGCTCTGTTTGCTGATGGTTGACTGTTTGCTGATTATTTATCCATTTTTTGATTTAACCAATGAAATTAAACCGTGTTTAATTTCAGTGAGATACCAAATCATTATTTTAACGAATTGGTCCCAATAAAGGTAATCTACCTTATTAGTCACGTTTATTTATAAACGTGTTTAATTGTCTGAATTGTTTGAATTGCTTGTTAATTGGTTGATATTAAATAGTTGTTGTTACCATTATAATAATTATCAGTTAAATGGAATAGATTGACATGGTTTGAGATAACCTATTTATACGGAAGGACAGGTTGGAGGGATCCAACAGGATTCCTCAAATATATTATTTAGTTTCATATTATCATATGAACTGTCATGATTGGGTGATTGATTTGAGTATTGATCATTGGTTGAAAATTCAACCTGTGTTTGGCTTTAACCGATGAGCAGTATTGGTTGAGCAATCGGCAGGAAATGGCCTAAGAGTAAATTATTTTATTCATATCGATTTACCGTAAATTGATAGAACGAAAGTTAAAAATTTTATCTTATAACTGGAAATAGATTTTGAAATATATTATTTTGATTAAAAGTTTATTTAAAGGAAATAAATATTTATTATTTAAGTTATAATTAACTATTAATTGATTAACAAAGTAAATTCTGAAGTTAAGGCAGATTTATAGGTACGAGTATAAGAAATAAATCAAATGGGTAGGCTTGAATAAGTTGTTTGGTTAAGAAACAATTAAAGAGAATTTACTTTTTAAAGGAATTAACAGCTGAAGTAGTTAATGATTGAGGTTAGTTATTATTTTAAATAAATAATAATTAAGTGAATTACTTTTAATTGACATTCATTTAAAAGTAAATCAGAATTGAAATGAAACCTAATTGGATGGTGAAGTGAGTTTGCGAACAAGTTTTATTTTAAACCAGAGATTTTTAACGAGGTGTTAAAAAGGGAATTTAAGCAATGACTTAAATAAATGTGACTTAAATATTTGAATTAAATACAAAGGGAGATAAGAGCAGAAAAGGTTTAGGTTAAATCGGAATTTAATTAAATAAGATTTATAAAGATGATGAGGTGTTATATCGTTGATTTTAAACTAACGTTACTTAATAATGGGATTAAGTAAGAAGGGGGAATCAAAATAAGGACTCAAAAGTTAGGAACGATTGAATGGATTTGAAAAGGAATTAGTGAAAGTGAATTTAGTGAAAGAAGTGGGTCGTAAGAGAGTGTAAACAAAACCCGAATTTATAAAGGAGTTTGGTTAAAGTGGCGGAGTTAAAAGTAGGGTTTTGTAAAGAAATTTCTTATTTATGGAATTAAGGAATAATGGTTATATCCCAGAAAAAGATTTTAAAAAGTAAGGAAGTTTTTTGAAACCGTATTCGAATAAAATAGTTGAATGGAATTGGTGTGGATTATTGGTTCAAGTAATGAAATATATGATATTTCGTAACATCGTTTTACGAGAAATAAATTAAAATGATTTTACCCTATTAGGTAATAACATCGCAAATGTTTGGAAGTGGAATAGAAAAATGGAAATGAGATGGGATTTTTTTCTAAGTATAAAAATGAACATGTTTAAAGTATAATCTTATGATAAATAAAGAAGCGAGAAACTATATTTATAATATCGAAATATTCAAGAGTTTTAAATTTACATTTTGTTTTGATTAAAAGACCAAGTGGTACTGAATACCGAACCAGTGGGCTCATTTGATTATCATGACTGAACCACTAATTATTTTGATAATTAAATCACCGTCTATCAAATCTGTCCAATACGATTGTTGGTACGGAAAGACTGGGATCGAATTCATATTTGAAAACCATTCCAACCAACAAATACGTGAAGATATGAGAAGATGGTCGAGATGGAGCGCTGAAGACCGTAGAATTTCATAAATGGAAGGACTGCTAATAATCTTCGGTCTGCAGCGAAAGATGTACTGTGGTTCTGTCGTGATTAGAAGTTGCGGATTGCAAGGACTTCTCGCTACTGATCCATGGGGTGATTCCTATATTGGATGAAGTAGGATAGTACCTTCGGTTCATCCTGTTCCTGGATGACTTGTATGGACGGATGTCTGACAGAGTATTTCCAAAGGGATCCGGTACGTTGATTTCTTCAAACGTACCATAATTGGGTCGCTCCCAACCCGATATTTTTGTAGATGTCAATTAGTGATATCTGGCGGATCTGATGATGTGGCATTCAAAGTGAATGGTGACCAGATGTTCCAGAAAGAAAATTCAAACCTCAAGCCTCACAACTGGGAAATGACAAAAATCGGGCAGGCAGCATGGCTATGTGGGTTGCTCCTATTAGGGTGTATAATCACCTATCTAGAGAAAATCCTTTTGCATCTTTAATCAATATTCGATGTTGTCCCTTTTCGGGAAACGGTGGTTTGAGTCCAACCATTGGTGATATACATTCAATACACTCAAGCAAAATGAGTGGTCGGTCATGTGTGGGTCGGGTTGCAAGACATTCTTGTTGAACCCAGTGTATTCGCCTCTAGAGATACACGATCGGCAGGTGGTCCCATACCTTGTCATAGTCGGAATCCAACCTCCAATAAGCGCCCGCGGTTTTTGGTTGTCTACTATATATATATATATATATGTGGAGCGTGAGATGCAAGCGTTCCACTAGATTCTATTTACTTGTATTTAGACATTATTATAATATCAGACAAGATATTAGTTGCAAAAATGTTTTGGGTTATCGTAAGGTAAAAACCATCTGTGTTAATGTGTGGATTTGGTCTTACAATTATCCTTTTCTTATAAAAGATTTTGACTTAAAAATCAAGTTGTGTGTTACCTTAATACTGTGCGAGTTTTACTCACTCTGGTTCACCAGACTGACCCGGTGTTTTGTAAATGCTCGGGTTAGCCTGGGGTGTACAGGTTCAGGTTACCAAATATTGTGAAGAGACGAGCTGAAGATGTTCAGACGTATTGTACCTAGTATCTATTCCGCTGTGTGTTGTGTATGAGGACAAGTTATTGTAACTATCCAGGTGTGTGATGTACTCTGATAATTGTAAGTAATTTTTTTAAAGCTCTCAGTAAAGATTTATTTCTATATTATATTTTATTCCGCTGTGATGTGAGACTCTGATTCTGTGTTGTGTTGATTCTTCTTCTTCTATTCTAATACTTCTTTCTTTCTTACCTCACCCTCTAAATTCTTTCTATAAACATTCCAGTGTTTTCGGTGTTTGGAAGGTCGGCATGAGTTACAGTAAAAGGTATTTATGTCGATTTTCGGGGACGAAAATCCTTGGGTCGTTACAGTGGTATCAGAGCTATTGGTTTAGTAATAACCTTGGATCTGTGGTGCAACTCGATAGAGATTGGGTTAGTGATGCCCTAGATCGAGATTGAGTGTATATATACGAGAGCGTATTTGTAAATTTTATATACAAATTTTTTGGATTGTGTTTGTTGATCGGTTCAAGTGTTGAGAAGCGTTGAACTGGCAATGGATACAGTATTGTTTTGTAAAGAGGGTAAATGAAATAATTTTACCCAAATTATTATTTTTATATAGAAAAGAAAAAAAATTATCAAATTATTGAGATGTCAGTGTTTTTGATCGATTTGAATGGAATTCAAACCGAATTTGAAATTTGAATTGAGACTTAACGTGGTTAAGTATAATTTAATTACGAATGATATTAAAATTTGAAATAAATAAATTTGAAATTTGAATAAATAATACTCAAATCGAAATCAGTCGGACATTTATCGATTGATGTTCAAACATGTGAAACCAAATTAAAATATTAATATTGAATGTGAATTCAATTATTTTGATTGAGATTGGTTGTGCATCGATGGTTGATTGGTATTGATTTGGTGTTAGATTTCTTGAATATAAATTCATCAACAGTCACATGAATCAAAGTTGAGTAATTCCGTCCTATGTCGCAAATGAATACTTCATGTTTGATTTTGGAAATTGTTATAGTTATGCTTATTAATTAACTAAATATTATTTAAGAATTTCATATATCTGTTACGGATATGTGAATTAAGTTAAGTATAGGTGCCAGAGGGATAGGCAGATTGATATCGATTGAGTAAATCGCAAATACGTTGAGCCAGTATGCTCAATAGCGCTCGAAAAGGTACACCTATGTGAAAATATAAAATTTTTGGTTTTGATTTTTGTTTTTCGACTGTGTTGGTCGATGTATATATATTCCTTGTCCTTGGGATATCACAGATGTCACTCCGTGCAGGGGAGGCTCTGCCAAATTTTCCCGAGAATTTATGGTGTTAAGAAATTTTTCGATATTTTTGAAAATATTTATATACGATATTGAATTGTTTTTTATTTAAAATAAATTGTATTTGAAAAGTTATGGGTTTGTAACGTTCTTTCTTACCTTAGCAATTTCGAGGACGAAATTATTTTAAGGGGGAAAGAATGTAACATCCCATATTTTTGGTAGCAAAATATTTAATTTAATTTATTATTTTAAATATTATATTGGGAATATTAATGGATTTTAATATTTAAATCGTTGTTTAAAACGAGATCGAACGATATATATATTTATATATTATAAACCAAGTTTGAAAATGGCGTGCAGTTCGTTAATTGGAGTTTTGAACTTCAACTCGATATACAGGATCCGATATAATTCGGATTTCTGTGAAACGAGAAACGATGGAACCGTATTGATGATAATTTTCATATGAAAGGGAAAATTCCAGATTTCGTATAATAATTTGTTAGTTATGGCTAAATCAAATTTTGAAATAGTCGCTATAGAACTGTTTTAAATTATAACATTTTATTTATAAAGGTTTTTTTATATGAATGGAATGTCATTTAAAACCCAAAATCTTAATGACGATTTTTGAATTCTATACTGTTCGGAATTGAAGCTGTTTGTTTTAATATATACGATGATATTAATTTACTATCATTTATATTTAGCTGTTTAAATTTAATTTATATGGTATCGAGATTTATATGATATTAAAATAATAAACCAACCTTAAGCTTGTAAACAACATATATACATAGTTTAAGTTTCATATCCTATGGCGAGGGTCAGCTCTATTGGATAGTTTAATATTGCCAAATAGAATACTCTATTATCTGTTCATCTTAACCATACTCAGGTCCACCAACATCTAAAAATGATGACAATTTTACTATTCAGTCCCTCACTTGTCAAACCATTCTAATGTGGCAGAACATTGCCAAAAAATTTCACTATGTGTCTACAGTTTTTTTCCGTGCATCGTATATTGGCAGACCAGTCTTTACACTTCGTGTTTCCCAGTTCCTTCCTTGTTTTAGAAGTTGGTTTGTGTTCGGTCTTGTCCTGAAATCCATCGTGTTATTTGATAGCTGTAAATCCATTGTGTAGATTAATATAAATATATATAATAATATAGATCAACAGATATAAAGAGAGACAACAATCAAATAAATAAAACAGCTAGAACAGCTGAAGAAGATAGATGTATGTATACATCAAACCTTTTTAGAATACGAACAACAAAAGAAAAGGGAACATAAACAACTCAATATACAAATTACAATATACAATCCCGAATCTAAATAGACAATTCAGTATAGCCCAAAATATAGCCCAACATCCTAGGCTTAATCATCTCCGTGCAGCTTCATCTCTGATGTAAAGAAAGAAGGAAAAAAATAGTCATGAACCAACTAAAAGGAAACAATTATATGCATTGTTGTCTGTACAATGCGAAACAAAGAAAAGACAATTCATCCAAACTTTTAGATTTCTACAAAACAAATCGAGAACAGCTAAAGAACAGTGAACTCAACAGCTATAGAAACAGTAATGGCTAAAGAAAGATATAGCCTAACTGCTAAAGCATAGGTAGGAACAGCTATACCAATCAGACAAAGGAAACACCAAAGCAACTGAATATATTTACACAAAAATTACAAGTACAAGAAACAGCTAGGAGAAATCTAATATATATATATATATATATATATTTACCATCAAATCTACATAAAAATGAATAGATAATATATGTTCATACATCTACACGGTCGAATACATACAGTGACTGTACTATATATTTTAAATCTACATCACAATTTCAAAATCTCTGAATTTGATTTAACGAGTCATAGCCTCAATCTCACCAAATATATATACCTATTCGATCACTATTGTTATCATAAAGGCCAACCCATTGAAATACAATACTAAATTTGTCGAATTTTCTGCCAAAACCATCACGCAACCATCATTTTCTATCACCAGTACACAGTCTGAAAAGAAGGGAAAAACCCAATGGTCTAAGGGTGTAGCTGATCCTATCTAAGGTAAGGGTTGATGGACATTGATTTGATCTAGAACAACCATTCTATAAATAGACGTATCAAGTAGAAGGATTTCACCATTTCCAGTGAAATAATATGAACCAATACAACAAAATAGAAATAATTCGAACCACTTTTAAAATCAAACCCAAAGTATATATCAATATGTAAACCATGTAATATACTTATCTGTATACGCTCTGCAAATTTGATGGACTGGGGTTCGGTCAGGTTTTGCGAGAGGGAAGCCTTGATTTGGTTGTCAGTAATGGATGTGGGAGGAAGCTCCTTTGTTTTTGAAAGGTGGGGATGACCGGAGAAGCAGTGGTGGTTCCTAACGGGGCCGTTTAGGCTTTGGCTTGTCAATTTAAGACGGAGGGCAAAGGTATGAAGGAACGTGTTGGCGCAGGGGGTGCGATGCATTTACTCTCGATTTCCGACAAAGAGAGAAGCATGGAAGGAGGATTTTTTTCACCATGGAAATTTCTTCTTTCTGGTTGTGGAAGCAGCGTTAAATGATTTGGGGGATACAGAAGTAGGGTTTTGATAGAGGGAGGTATCGAGTTGGGTTTGTTAGGCCGAAGGGTGAAGGGAAAAGCCTATTTAAAAAAAATATAAATCCATGTTTAAATAAAATAAATTACTTTATAAATTTGTTAATAAGGTATCTCGCATATATCTTATTCGATCTGAGCGCGGTCTATCTCGTTGGGACCGTAGAGACAAGATCTTCGAGATGGAGCAGGGTTAGTCATGATCGGGAGCAACTGAAAATTTTAGTCAAGTTAAACGTCATTTTAATTTGGCTAAAAGAGATTGTTTATCGACGAATTCAAATCAAAGTGAGTTAAACTCACTCAGTTTCTTCCCATTTATATTTTATATAAATTGGGTTTTATTTTGTGTGCTCTGTTTACTGATGGTTGACTGTTTGCTGATTATTTATCCATTTGTTGATTTAACCGATGAAATTAAACTGTGTTTAATTTCAGTGAGATACTAAATCGTTATTTTAACGAATTGGTCCCTATAAAGGTAATCTACCTTATTAGTCACTTTTATTTATAAACGTGTTTAATTTCCTGAATTGTTTGTTAATTGGGTGATATTTAATAGTTGTTGTTACCATTATAATAATTATCAGTTAAATGGAATTGATTGACATGGTTTGAGATAACCTATTTACAGGGAAGGACAGGCTGAAGGGATCCAACGGGATTCCTCAAATATATTATTTAATTTCATATTATCATATGAACTGTCATGATTGGGTGATTGATCTGAGTATTGATCATTGGTTGAAAATTCAACCTGTGTTTGGCTTTAACCGATGAGAAGTATTGGTTGAGCTATCGGCAGGAAATGGCCTAGGAGTAAATTATTTTATTTATATCCATTTACCGTAAATTGATAGAACGGAAGTTATAAAATTTATTTTATAACTGGAAATAGATTTTGAAATATATTATTTTGAATAAAAGTTTATTTAAAGGAAATAAATATTTATTATTTAAGTTATAATTAACTATTAACTGATTTAATAAAGCAAATTCTGAGGTTAAGGCAAATTTATAGGTTCGAGTAAGAAATAAATCGAATGGGTAGGCTTGAATAAGTTGTTTTGTCAAGAAACAATTAAAGGGAATTTAGTATTTAAAGGAATTAACTACTGAAGTAGTTAATGATTGAGGTTAGTTATTATTTTAAATAAATAATAATTAAGTGAATTACTTTTAATTGACATTCATTTAAAAGTAAATCAAAATTGAAATGAAACCTAATTGAATGGTGAAGTGAGTTTGCGAACAAGTTTTATTTTAAACCAGAGATTTTTAACAAGGTGTTAAAATGGGAATTTAAGCAATAACTTAAATAAATGTGACTTAAATATTTGAATTAAATACAAAGGGAGTTGAGAGCAGAAAAGGTTTATATTAAACCAGAATTTAATTAAACAAGATTTATAAAGACGATGAGGTGTTATATCGTTGATTTTAAACTAACGTTACTTAATAGTGGGATTAAGTAAGAAGGGGGAATCAAAATAAGGACTCAAAAGTTAGGAACGATTGAATGGATTTGAAAAGGAATTAGTGAAAGTGAATTTAGTGAAAGAAGTGGGTCGTAAGAGAGTGTAAACAAAACCCGAATTTATAAAGGAGTTTGGTTAAAGTGGCAGAGTTAAAAGTAGGGTTTTGTAAAGAAATTTCTTATTTATGGAATCAAGGAATAATGGTTATATCCCAGAAAAAGATTTTAAAAAGTAAGGAATTTTTTTGAAACCGTATTCGAATAAAATAGTTGAATGGAATTGGTGTGGATTATTGGTTCAAGTAATGAAATATATGATATTTCGTAACATCGTTTTACGAGAAATAAATTAAAATGATTTTACCCTATTAGGTAATAACATCGCAAATGTTTGGAAGTGGAATAGAAAAATGGAAATGAGGTGGGATTTTTTTCTAAGTATAAAAATGAACTTGTTTAAAGTATAATCTTATGATAAATAAAGAAGCAAGAAACTATATTTATAATATCGAAATATTTAAGAGTTTTAAATTTACATTTTGTTCTAACTAAAAGACCAAGTGGTACTGAATACCGAACCAGTGGGCTATTTTGATTATCATGATTGAATCACTAATTATTTTGATAGTTAAATCACCGACTATCAAATCAGTCCAATACGATTGTCGGTACGGAAAAACCGGGATCGAATTCATATTCGAAAACCATTCCAACCAACAAATACGTGAAGATATGAGAAGATGATCGAGATGGAGCGTTGAAGACCGTAGAATTTCATAAACGGAAGGACTGCTAATAATCTTCGGTCTGCAGCCAAAGATGTACTGTGGTTCTGTCGTGATTGGAAGCTGCGGAATACAAGGACTTCTTGCTACTGATCCATGGGGTGATTCCTATATTGGATGAAGTAGGAGAGTACCTTCGGTTCATCCTGTTCCTGGAAGACTTATATGGACGGATGTCTGACAGAGTATTTCCAAAGGGATCGCGTACGTTGATTTCTTCAAACGTACCATAATTGGGTCGCTCCCAACCTGGTATTTTTGTTGACGTCAATTAGTGATATCTGGCGGATCTGATGATGTGGCATTCAAAGTGAATGGTGACCAGATGTTCCAGAAAGAAAATTCAAACCTCAAGCCTCACAACCGGGAAATGACAAAAATCGGGCAGGCAGCATGGCTATGTGGGTCGCTCCCATTAGGGTACATAATCACCTACCTAGAGAAAATCCTTTTGCTTCTTTAATCTATATTCGATGCTTTCAATTTTCGGGAAACGGTGGTTTGAGTCCAACTGTTGGTGATATACATTCGATACACTCAAGCGAAATGAGTGGCCGGTCATGTGTGAGCCGGGTTGCAAGACGTTCTTATTGGACCTAGTGTATTCGCCTCTAGAGATACACTATCGGCAGGTGGTCCCATACCTTGTCATAGTCGGAATCCAATCTCCAATAAGCGTCCGCGATTTTTGGTTGTATACTATATATATATGTGGAGCGTGAGATGCAAGCGTTCCACTAGATTCTATTTACTTGTATTTAGACATTATTAAAATATCAGACAAGATATTGGTTGCAAAAATGTTTTGAGTATGACAAGGTAAAAACCATCCGTGTTTATGTGTGGATTTGGTCTTACGATTATCCTTTTCTTTGAAAAGATTTTGACTTAAAAATCAAGTTGTGTGTTACCTTAATACTGTGCGAGTTTTACTCACTCTGGTTCACCAGACTGACCCGGTGTTTTGTAAATGCTCGGTTTAGCCCGAGGTGTACAGGTTCAGGTTATCAAATACTGTGAAGAGACAAGTTGAAGGTGTTCAGACATATTTTACCTAGTGTATATTCCGCTGTGTGTTGTGTATGAGGACAAGTTATTATAACTGTCCAGGTGTGTGATGTACTCTGATAATTGTAAGTATTTTTTTTAAAGCTCTCAGTAAAGATTTATTTCTATATTATATTTTGTTCCGCTGTGATGTGAGACTCTGATTCTGTGTTGCGTTGGTTCTTCTTCTTCTATTCTAATACTTCTTTCTTTCTTACCTCACCCTCTAAATTCTTTCTATAAACGTTCCAGTGTTTTTGGTGTTTGGAAGGTCGGAATGAGTTACAGTAAAGGTATTTATGTCGATTTTCGTTGCCAAAAATCCTTGGGTCGTTACACCAAGTTGATTATTGAAAATATTTGGTTAACAAATATTGGTAAAGAAATGAAGAAGTGATTTAATTAATGAAATATTAATTAATGGGCCCAGTGATTGTTGATGATTTGAATGAATGTTTGTTTTTCTTCGATAGTTAAATAACCGACTATCGAAGTGTTTGCCAATATCGTTGTCAATATGGAGAGACTGGTTGGATTATTATCTGAGGACCACTCCGTATGGGCAGTAGCATTGCGAATCAGATTATATGAAGATAATCGAAGACGGAGTAAAGTGCAAGGACTTTTTCTATTAATAGAAATTGTGCCTTCAGTCCGTTCAATCCTAGAACGAACGTAAATGGACGAATGTCTGACAGGGTATTTCCAATGATTGCATATGTTGGTCTGTATAGATATATATGGTGGCGGGGAATTTATTCTCTTAGCATAATATCCAGAATATATTTATACAATCAATTAGTGATTAACGGATCTGACAATGTGGCATTCAAAGTGATTGTGCTATCAATGAATGATAAGTAATCGTAGCCTCAGGCCTTAACAACCGGGAAATGAAAAAAATCGGGCAGGCAGCATGGCTATGTGGGTTGCTCCCATTAGGATGTATAATCACCTATCTAGAGAAATTCCTTTTACTTCTTTAATCTATCGATGTTGTCTCTTTTCAGGAAACGGTTGTTGATCCCAACCATTGGTGATACACATTCGATACACTGAAGCGAAATGTGTGGTAGGTCATGTGTGGGCCGGGTTGCAAGACATTCTTGTTGAACCCAGTGTATTCCCCTCTAGAGATACACTAATGGCAGGTGGTTCCATACCTTGTCATGTTGGAAATCCAATCTCCAATAAGCGCCCTACAGTTTTTGATTATTTATTATATATGGAGCGTGAGATGCAAGCGTTCCGCTAGATTCTATTTATTTGATGTAGACATTATTATAATTTCACTTGATTTGATATCAAAAATATTTTGGGTTATCGTAAGGTAAAAACCATCCGTGTTTATGTGTGGATCGGTCTTACGATTATCATTTCTTTCGAAAGGATTTTTAAAGTTAAACAAATGACTGGAGTTTACTCACACCAGTCCCATGACTGACCCAGAGTTTATTTTGTTTTTGTTTTCCCTAAACTCTTGGGTGGCCAAATTTGTACGGGCAGTCAAGTAGTCGGGATTTTTCAGATTCACTTGGAAGAGCTGGAAGCAGGAGGCTTCACCAGTTAGCTGTAGACTATCATATTCCGCTGTGTATCATGTTTGTATCTGGAAATAGGTGTTTATAAGTGTTCCAGAACTAGCTGTTGTGCTCTGATGATGTTATGTATATAAAGTTGCCGAATTGTATTTCAAAGTTTATGTTACCTAATATATTTTATTCGTTCCGCTGTGATTTTGTGACCTTCGTTTTCTTCTATTCTAGTATTTCTTTCTTTCTATTCTCATCCTCTAACTTCTTTCTAATAATGAATCGTATTTCTATGCAATTTGGGTTGGACGTGTGGTGTTATTAGTCAACTCAGATAGTACGGATTTGCAGGCCATTAAGTTGGTATCAGAGCTTAGGTTGAGCGAATACCAAGGCTTTGGTGGGATGTGCTCATTAGAGATAGGGTCAGTAGTACCCTAGAATGAGTTGAGTGTATATATACGAGAGAGCATATTTGTAAATTGATATAAAAATTATTTTATATTGTGTTGGCTAGTCTGTTAAGTGGTTTATGAATTCTGGTCGAATCGTGGGACACCACAAAGTCAATAGGAATTTCTATATACTTGAATAGAGGATCGAACACGATGTTGTTTTTAAGTGGGTAAATGAAATAATTTTACCCAAATTTCTACTTTGATAGAAAAGGAATGATTCTTTGAAATTATAATATATGGATGTGTTGGATGTTATTATTATAATCAGATGAGATTATAAAAAATTGAAATGGTTATTTATAAGTAAACAGAATTTGTATAAGAATGAAATATATACAAATGAGAAGAATTAAAATTTAATTCAAACCAGAATTTAGTATTTAAAATCCTGAGAGGTTGAAAATTATTTTTTCATCATATATTAAAATAATATAACTTTGTTTTAGAAGGTTTTTTTGAAAAAAAATCATTATTTTTGAATGTATTTTGCAAGTGATAAAGCACTGAACTCACTTCAGTGGCTGGGAAATAATTCTGATGATGACTGCAGCATCATCAGTATTCATTTTTGTTTTTCTAAGTGATGGATTGCTACCTTAGAAAGGTTTTGATGGAAATTTGTTTGAAAGAAAACAAGTTGGTTAAATATACAATAATTTGAATTTGAGATGGAAATAAATATAAGTATATATTTATGTGATTTCGAAAGGATTTGAAATAAAAACCTGGGAATTTGAATTTGGAATTTTAGTTTAACCTAAGAAAGTTAAATGGGTCGAGGTTGATAAATTGATCAAAATCAATTTGAGTGGAATTAAATGGAATATGAATCCAATGTAAATATATTGGTTATAAGTCATTCGAATTGAATGAATGTAAGCTTATATGGGGTAAGACATAAATGAAAACAGCAAGTGTTTTTGTAACTAAATTTGTTGAAATATAAAATAAAGAGTTGAGTTCAGCATAAATGGGTTTTGAAAAGTTAATGGGTTTGAAGCATTTTTCCTACTTTAGTAATTTCGGGGACGAAATTCTTTTAAGGGGGAAAGAATGTAACGACCCGGATTTTTTGAACAGTTTATTTTAAATATTTAATATGGTTTTAAATATTGAATTGATAATATAAATGAATTTTATATTGAGCTATCGATTTAATAATCGATATACTATTTATTTCGAATAAATATCGTAAATACGAAAATCTAAAATAATTCAATTTGAAATTTATAACTAAATCAGAATGATTCAAATGATTTAGATAAATAGTTTTGAATATAAACGATAATAACAAATAATTTATTATTAGAGAATTAATGGTTTTCGAATTAAAATTATATTATATCAATTTAATATGGTTATTTTATATATACGTTAGAATAAAATTTTATAGTATATTCTGTTGAGTTCAGAATAGTGTAAATACATTAAAACATCAGTCGGTAGGTCAAATTAGCGGTTCATGAATTCATGTAATTGACCCCGAGATACTTGTAATGGATAAGATCAAATCAAATCAGAATCCGTTTAGATAAAATAAAAATCCCTTTGTGTCTAATCGCATTAAATAGAAATCAAATCAGAATCTATTTAAAAGAAATAAAAATCTCTTTAAATCAAATCATTAATAATTTATATGCACCATACACAGAGAAATGACTTAATAGTGAAGTATTCTCTGTTTATATAAATGCGACATCCTCCTGCCCTTCTTCATTTTTGGTTTCGAGCAAGTCTTCATCCAATAGAATTTCTGCCCATTCTTTCAAAAATTTCTCGAAACCAGAAAATCAAAATTGTGTCATTCTTTGTATTTCCTTAAATACAAATGAAGCTGTGCCATTCTATTTACGCCTTAAATTGAAAACATTAATCCCCCTCCGTCCATTAATTTTTCTCTTCATAACTAAAAGGGAAAAAAAATCGAATGCTCCAGTAGAAAGATAAATAAATAAATGTCGTGACTTCCTATGTCAATTCAAAATAGAATCGATTCCAGAAAATTGAAGAATAAAGGTGCGACAATGGTTTTTGGGTAGTAGCGGTGACCTAGGAGAGATTGTAGTGCGTTAATTTTGGTGCGGAGTTGTCTCGATCAGGGTATTTGCATGAAGGTCGAACGGTATTTTGCACGAAGTGGGGTTTGAAGATGACTGTCGCGATTTCTTTATGGGGCATCGATCTGTGATTTGGTCATAGGAATTGCAGTTGCATCCGTGTTGATTGGAAGGGTATTGGAGGTGCGATTTCTATCCTATGAAACTCGTCTGTAAGCTGAGTTGTGGGGTTTTTGATTTCAATGGAGTCCCTATTTTTTTGCTTGGTAATGGATCTGACGTTGTGCATTTGATTTGAGGAGAAGCAGGCAAAGGAGAGGGCGACCTGAAATTCGAAGGATGGAAGAACCTGTGACTGGAGTTCATATATACATTAGGGTGTTTGGGGTATACAGTGAGGGTTCGAATACGGAAATGATGAATGAGGAGGATTTGTGGTTCAGCTATTGAATTGGTGAGGGTGGAATGGTGAAACTGGGATTTTGCCGGATCACCGTCGCTTGACAGTGGCGAAGCCTTGGGTTATAGATTTTTGTAGTGGTTTGGGTGAGAGTGAACTGAGAGACTGTAAGTTGGTTTCACGGATTAGTCGAATAAATGAAAGGCAGTAAGGTACTATTTTAAAAAAAATTAAATTTCATAGATTTATTTATTTACTTTAGTTAATTTAAATAAATATTTAATCGTTAATTAAAAATAAATTATCATAGGTGAAATAAATTTATTCGAGATAATTCGAGTTGATTTGTAGCTTTGAAGATTTGACATCTAATCGGATGTTCAGAAATAAAGATCACGGTGAGTAAATCTCACTCATAGTTTTATTTAGAATTATTTTATCCATTAAAATAATTGTTCGATGGTTGTTTGCTTGCATTAGAATATTACTGTGGCTATTATTTAATATATGTTAGTTATATAGGATTGGTGTTTGTGGTTGTTATATATATATTGGTGGTTGGATTCCCGCGGTATCATTAGCGGATGCCTGCAGTATCATTAGCGGATGACCCCATACGCCCCACGCTATGATAGTGGATGACCTTCATACCGCGATATTCTGCCACGAAGCAGAATGGGTATTATTTATGATGGCTAACATCTGTGAATGCAGGAAAAACAGGTTGGAGGAATCCAATTGGATTTCTCAACAAATATTATCATTTATTTGGTTTCATATGTGTTATTTTATATGATATGTTAGAAAAACCCATGATTTGATAATTTGGTATTTTGGATGTTTGAAATATCACTGGGCCTAAATGGTAATTTATGAAAATAGGGTTTGAGATTTAAAAAGGGAAATTCTGTTTTTCTAAAATAGAATTTGAATTTCGAATAGACTATCAAGATATTAACTTGTTTTAAATTAATAAAACAAGTATTTAATTTATAAATGATATTTATAAATTAAATAACACAAGAAATTTAAGTAAATTTATAAATGGTGTTTATAAATGAAATGGAATGATTTTCATTGGATAATCAGGGAATTGAATTGAAATGAATTTATAAACGGTGTTTATAAATAAAGTGGAAAAATCATCATTTGATAATTTGATATTTAAATTCAAATGTGAATTTAAAAATAGAAATGGGGAAATCGTTTTAAAGAAATAAACGATGGAATTTATTCTGATGTTCAGAATATAAATTAAACTAAAATAAATCCGTAAGGATTTATGATCTGAGTTCGATTAATTCAAATTTATTAAAATAGAAGTTAAATTGAGTATAAAAATAAATTGGGTGTTATATATATAAGTTATTATAAATAGAAATTTCCAAAATAAGATTTTGGTTTTAAATAGATTTCAAAATAGACTTGTTTAAATATAAAACAAGGAAATTTATAAAATGGTGTTTATAAATATAATGACTTAATTATCAAGAGATAATTTGAATATTTAAATTCAATATGAATTTAAAAATAGAATTTGAAATCATTTGAAAGGGAACAATGGTCTTTATTCCGCAATTCGGAATATCAAAGGGATGGAGTTTCAAATAGAAGTTTGACAAGGGAACTTGTTTAAATATATGAAACAAGGAAGTTGAATTTATAAATAGTGTTATAAATTTGGTGAAAAAAATTATCATTTGGATAATTTAAACTATTTAAATTCAAATAGGAATTTAAAAGTAAATTGGGAAGTGTTTTGAAACAAAACAATTGATTATATTCCGGAATTTAGAATATAAATTGAATTGAGAAAATCCAAAGGAGTTATAATTGAAATTCGATTATATCGAATTTTAATAATTTAGTTATAAAAGGAATTGGAACTAAATATAGAAGATCGAAGTATAAATAAATATATTACAGAGTAAGGGAAAATCGACAATCATAGTTAATCAAAAATATTATGTTGAATTGGGAAATTGATTTGATATATATATATATCAGAATGGAGTTGAATTTATTATAAACAATGTTTAAAACGTTTATATATTAAATATAATTAAAACGAACTCGCCGCAGCACTGCAGTTCGTAAATTGGAGTTTCGAACTTCAATTGAGTATATAGAACTCAATTTAAGTCGGAATTCTTTGAAACAAGAACCATCAAGACTGATTTGATAATAGTTTTCTAATGGAAGAGAAAAATCTGGATTTCGTCGAATGAATTTTGAGTTATGTCAAAATCAAATTTTTAGAAAAACAGCACCATAACCATTATAAAACCATAACGGTTTATTTAAATAAATATAAAGAATTTTAAGTTAAAAAATCCGAATTTCCATTTGAAAAACCGGACGTGAGTTATAAAATAAATATGAACTCGAGTGGAGTAAATGGATTAATTTTTGAAACAAAATCAGTTACTTATTTTTGAATAGAATTAACTAAGTGGAAGAATAATTTGTTAATCGAGTTTTAGATCGAGATATTACTTTTGATAAGTAAATGAGACTTGTCAATTTCATATCGAATATGAAACCTGAAATGAAAATGGGATTCAATTGATTTATAAGCAAACTAAAAATACACACGAACATGATATGTTCAATAACAAGTGAAATAGGCTAAGAAGCTAATTAAAGAATAAATGGGCGAAACTGAATTCAAATGATTGGACTGAGTTGAATTGAATTGAAAATAGGTGAACATGTGTTAAACAAGTATGGAATGAGGACATTGAAGTTGATAAATTTAGTGCCCGACAATATGGTACATGTTTAAATTCCATATGAGGTTTCATGCGCCGAATCGGCAAGCCACTTGGCTTTTTGATTTTCTTTTTGAATCGAAAGGGCATAGAGAGGCGAGTTGAGGTTTGAACTATTTGCCGATACAAAGGAGGTTATGGCGATTTTTTCTGGAAATTTAAGGAGTTAGAATATTTTTAGGAAAATTGGATAACTAGAAAATCAATAAATGAATATATATTGAATTCGATAAGGAAATGGATTAAAACAGAATATTATAAACAAAAAGAAAATTGATAGTCTGGTAATAGAAAGAGAAATGTATATACGTTTTAAAAATGAATAATTGGCTTTATATGATGTGGGTTATTCGAGGTAAGTGGTTTTGTCTATTTTGAAGTTGGTGATGTTTTCAGTCAAGGGCTGAGAGGTAATTATACCCCAACTTGATTGATTTCATTTTTAACCGATAAATAACAAGATCCAGTCTCGAAGAGAAATGTTTGAATAAGAATTAGTTGACTACAGTATTTTGGGTTATTGTAGCGATGTTTTACATAGCATTCATTTTAACCCAAGTAAGTGAAATTTTGGAAATATATAAAAATAAATATTTCCTAAGTATAGAATGAATGGTCGTGAAATGGAGAAGTAATTGGAATATTTTTCAATTATTAATAGAAGATATTTTCTAAGTATAGAAAATAAAAGATGGCGAAATATGGAAATGTTTTCCCAAATAGCGTAAGAGACCAAGTTGATTATTGAAAATATTTGGTTAACAAATATTGGTAAAGAAATGAAGAAGTGATTTAATTAATGGGCCCGGTGATTGTTGATGCTTTGAATGAATATTTGTTTTTCTTCGATAGTTAAATGACCGACTATCGAAATGTTTGCCAATATCGTTGTCAATATGGACAGACCGGTTGGATTATTATCCGAGAACCACTCCGTATTGGCAGTAGCGTTGCGAATTAGATTATATGAAGATAATCGAAGACGGAGTAAAGTGCAAGGACTTTTTCTATTAATAGAAATTGTGCCTTCGGTTTCGTTCAATCCCAGAACAAACGTAAACGGACGAATGTCTGACAGAGTATTTCCAATGATCGCATATATTGGTCTGTATAAATATGTATGGTGGCAGAGAATTTATTCTCTTAGCATAATATCCAGAATATATTTGTACAATCAATTAGTGATTAACGGATCTAACAATGTGGCATTCAAAGTGATTGTGCTATCAATGAATGATAAGTAATCGTAGCCTCAGGCCTTAACAACCGGGAAATGACAAAAATCAGGAAGGCAGCATGGCTATGTGGATCGCTCCCATTTGGATGTATAATCACCTATCTAGAGAAATTCCTTTTACTTCTGTAATCTATCGATGCTGTCCCTTTTCGGGAAACGGTTGCTGATCCCAACCGTTGGTGATATACATTCGATACACTCAAGCGAAATGAGTGGTCGGTCATATGTGGGCCGGGTTGCAAGACTGTAAAGGCCTGAAAATCCATACCAATTTGAGCTAACTAATATTGTACACATTCAACTCAAAGTGCACAAAAATTCAGATCATTAATAGAAAGAATTTGGAGGATGAGATAGAAAAGATAGAACTAATAGAATAGAAGAAGAAGAACATCAAAATCAGAGTAAACACGAAACTCACAGCGAAACGAATAAATTGTATTATAACATAACTTTGAAATACAATTCGGAATTGGTACTTACATATCTTATCAGAGTATAACTCTATACATCACAACGGAAATAATTTCTAATTAACTGACAGTGGAGCCTCCTGCTTCGAGCTCCTCCAAGTGAATCTGCAAAATCCTGAAACACTTGACTGCCCGTACAAGTTTGGGCACCCAAGAGTTTAAGGAAAACACAAACAAAATAAACTCTGGGTCAGTCATGGGACTGGTGTGAGTAAATTCCAACCATATTGTTTAACTTTTGAAAATCCTTTTGAAAAAAAAGAATAATAGTAAGACGAGCCCATACATAAACTGGACGGTTTTTACCTTACTATAACCCAAAACACTTTGATATCAAAATCCAGTGATACTATAATAATGTCTAATCAATATAAATAAGCAAATAGAAGAACACTTGCATCTCACGCTCCACATATATAGTATAAAATCAAAAACCGCAGGGCGCTTATTGGAGAATGGATTCCAACCGACAAGGTATGGGAGCACCTTTCCGAACAGTGTACTCTAGAGGGGATACACCTGGGTTCAACAAGAACGTCTTGCAACCCAGCCACACATGACCACTCACTCATTTAGCTTGAGTGTCGCGAATATATTGCCACCCACGGTTGTTGGCCATCCAACCGTAATCCGAAGATACAGAATCGAAAAAGAAGAACAAAATATGAATTTTCTCTAGATCGGTGACAATACACCCATCTTGGGGATGACCCAACTAGCCATGCTGCCTGGCCTAACTTTTGTTACTTCCTGGTTGTAAGGCTAGAGGCTATGACTATCTTCAGAACATCTTATCACCATTCACTTTGAATGCCACATCGTCAAATCCTTAATCACATATTGATTACACAAATGCACACTGGGTGTAGAATAAAGAGAAGTTACCTTCTCCCCACCAACTTGGTATATTCGTAGAAATCAACGGCGTGACGTTGGAAATACTCTGTCAGACACTCGTCCATACAAGTTGTCCTGGGACAGGACAAACAGAAAGCACCATTCTGGAACTGGAAGACCCTTGCATTTTACTTCGTCTTCAATTGTCTTCAACATAATATAATTTGCAGCGCTTATGCCTATACGGAGTGGTTTCCGGATAATATATCCAACCGGTCTCTCTGTATTGACAACGATGGTCAAAACACTTCGATAGTCAGTTATTTAACTATCGAAGTAAAAACAAACATCCATTCAAAAATATAACTAGACATCACATAAACACGGGTACTTTTTATTTAACATTCGTTTTTATTATTCGAATTCCCATATCTTACCAGATATTTCTCAAATCCCATTTTAGCCTTTTTTACACTTCTTGGAAAACATTTCTGGTTATTATAAACTCTTATTCTATCATGTTCCAGAAAACATACGTTATTAACGTTCGAAACATTTCCATTCCTTTCACGTTCTTTATTTTCTACACTTGGATAATATACCCTAAATAACTATATTGGAAAAATATTTCCAATTTCATTTTAAACATTTTAATCTGCCAAGCATTCACTTTAAAACATTATTCACTTTAAAATGTGAATATCGTTTCTATTATAAAAATCTAAACACCTTTATCAAATAACTCATTTTTCAAGTAGTAAATACCGTTATCTTGTTTTCTGAAATCTCTTTTATATCCCCATTTCACTTTGTAAACTCTGTTTCCAAGTCAGCTTCTTGTTAAATCAATATCAAGTTTATAAATAATATTGATTTACATATCCTTCTATAATTTATTGGTTTAGACCTAAATATTAACTATCCTATCAAAATCATAATTCCTAAAAATAATTTACTTTCAATACATTCGACATCGTCGAATTCTAGTTCCAAATCCTAATGGTTTAATTCAGTTCTAATCATATGATGTCATCGTTTTTCTGAAGCGATTCTCCAATTCTTTTTCTAAACTCATTCTTATATTTCTTTGAACAAACAAAGTTACTTATTACTCTAGAATAAGTGGATTTCAAACCAAACTATTTTCATTTCCTAGGAAGTGCTGCTATATATAAAAATCACGCTTAAGTTTGGTTAACAACGTTAATTTATCGTTACAGTTCAAAACTTATCATACGCAGTAATATTCTCCTTTATAACTAATCTTGACATAACAGTCACGCTTAAGCCTAGTCAACAGCGTTTATTTTATCACTATAGTTCTAAGACTTGCAATATGCTGCCATATTCCCTTTATACTAATCTTGACATCTCTTTCCGTTACAAACCGATATCGTTCTTCGATAATTGTGAAGCCGTTCAAGTTGGGGTATTTTATTTACCTCTCAGACCTTGATCGACAACGTTCTTACCTTAGAACAGATATAAGTTCGTAACTGTAAACTCCTTGTCACTAATAATATGAATTAAACCGTATTTCTTGCTTTATTTTAAATATGGGTTTAGGACGCCATATCCTTATTTGAAAACTCGGTTGTTTATAACTATTTACATTGGTCATTAACTCTTCACTTCAACTTCCTTAAACATTTCTCTTTTAACTTCTCTTATCAAAAATCGATTACGTTCTTTGTCATTTTGGAAAATTTACTTCTTATTCGAATTATTATACCCAATTCAAATAAACATCTCAATTCAAACTTAATATTATCTTAAATGTAATCCATTTAAGAACCAATTACTTTAATCAAATAGTGATTAACTTGATCATTTGCAGAAGTAAAACAGTTTACTTCATTATAAATGAACAATACTAATTACATTAGTTCAGTATTATTAAACTCCATTAATTAAAAAGGTAATTTAAATCTTATTAATTTTCGATTAATTTATTTTCAATAGATTAATTGAAGACCAATTCATCTAATAATCATTTTCTAAATAAATTTTTGATTTAATCAACTTCATTACAATAGTTAATTCGTTAACTGATTTTAATTACTTCTAACCATTAGATTAATATAATTAATCTAATAATATTTCTTAACTGTTTGCTTTAAAATAATTATCCAAATTACTTATCAGATAATTACAGCTTCAAACTTATTTAACTAAAAAAATCGTTTATATTTATTTTATAAAACGAACTACAAAATAACAGCTTATAATAGAACTTCTGTTTCGCTTTAATTATAAAAATATAATCTTTATAATTAACTTCGTTGATTTGCCTAACGGCCAATCAACTTCTTAACAAAATGATGGGTTTATAGTCGACTGTTGTCACTTCCTTAATCAGTATTGTTTTATTGAGTTCATCAAAACAAATGTTGAATTTCCATTCAAAATCAATATTCACACGGGGTTTTAAATGTCCTTTGGGTTCAAACAGTGCATATCTAAATACTATAAAACAAATAGTACATTTAAATATTTAGGGATCCGGTTGGATTCCTCCAACCGGTTTCCGCATCCACAGATGTTAGTCAAACAATTAACACTGATTCCATACTAGGGGATATTAAAGTCGACGGGATCAGTATCCAACATATGCAACGATATATATTTCAACCAATTTAATTGTGATCGACCATCACACAACATTCAAACAACATTAAAATATAATTATAATAATTTAAAATAGATCAGAGTTAGTGATTTTACTCACCTTGGTGCGTTAACCGTTAAATACGATTTGCGTCAGTAAATCACTTCAGACCGGTTTCATTATCCAGTTTGCGACCATATGATTCCAACATAACTGTCGGCGTCAAATTCCTATATCGATTACGCAATAATACCCGTCCATCATCAAAGTCCATCCATCTCCACTTTCACACCATGCACCACACCTTTGGCCTCCACTTCGTTGCGTCCAGACCCAGTCCTCTATATCGCCATGAAGCTGACACCCTCACCCATTTTTAACGGCTCCAATACCCGTTAAACTCTATCACCCTTACTTCTTCTATTCAACAAAACCTCGGCTCCATTAAGTCGTGTACATCAAACTACCCGGTATTTCTTTTCCTTGTTCATAAAACACCTCACGCAATACTTCCCATCGCAAGCTATACACCCAGGTAAACATTAGCTCGCCCCCTAACAAAATCATCTGCTTCCCAACGTAAATCCCATCTTCTTTCTGAAACAACTCACCTCCAGCCCTTTCTACATTACACCATCCAACTTACAAGACCCCTTCCCAGAATGCATCGATCAGAATAGTTGCGGCTACACTATGCAACTCACGAATGGATTTTCCACGTTCTTACTTCCACCACGTCCTTCCATATTTAACCATTTTAAACACAACTAACTCCTCAGGTTGATCCCATCCTCCGGCAAACTCCAGATCCTCAAACAACAATCCGCTCTAGTATTATTACTTCATTCCTCAACTATATATGCACCATCGAACTCCTCACAGCACTCACGACTTCAACCCATCGCGACTTACTCCATTTTCCATATTTTGTCGTGCTTCTTTTATTCATTTTGTTATGTTTCCGGTTTGCATTCGAATGGGTCCTTCACGCCCTACGGTAAAGTCACCAAACCATTTCACCATTGAGCCCTCCGTCTTCCTGCCTTCATGTCAGTCGTCATTTTTCCATGCAACCCTCACCCTAAACAATGCACCTTGTTCCCACATACATCACGTAGATTTTGATTTTCTCCCGGTCACCTCATCAGTACGTTACAATGCTACACCCACCTGACCCTAATCAAAGAGCAATTCATGCATATATATATATTGATTTTTAAAATGGTCTGAAGAGTTTGAGGAGCGACTTGGTTTTTCTTATTTGCTTTATTGGTCTGCCGAGAAAAGTAGAAGAAAACGTCGTGTATTTATATAGTGTAGGAGACTTAATACTTAAGGTATAGGAAAGTAGGATAGATTTTGCTATGAAGCAATAGGGTATGGGCTAAGATTACTTTCTGTGAAGCAATAGGGTAAGGCTACAGCTATGTAGTATGTGAGTTTAAGTTTAGGGATAAGGTAGGTTGCTGCTTCCTTCACCATGAAGCATGTGTTTGTATCGGATATAATATATAAGTAGGTAGTAGGCACGTTTTCTTCTTAGGCTAGAAATATCACCTTTTATTTTAAAATTTGTTTTAAAGTTCATTTTAGTAGGTGAAAACTTCCCAACATGTAAATATATAGGACGTGCCAATCTTTGTCATGTGCTACTCCTATATTTCCAACTAGCCGTTGTAAGTCTGATAGTCTATTTAAGGTATTGCGTGCACTCTTGTGCTTCTTTGTCCTCTTTGTTATCTCCCCATGAACTTTTGGTACGTATACCTAGCATGGAAGGAGCCACCTTTATATATAATATTATATTTTTAAATATTTTTATTTATTTACATATATATGTACATTTAACATTAAAGTGGTACCAGTTACAAAGGACTTTATTTATTTCTTGACTGTTATGGACAGAAATAAAAATACAGTCGTGTCCAGCGAGGTGCCACGATCCCGAAAATATAATAATATCGGTAGATTGACTCATATTGTGAAACCCTAAAATATCGATATAGGGTGCAAAATACTTCAAATAAAAAGTTGCGTATTAATTAATTAAAAATTACAGTAAAATTCTAAAAATTAAGTTATCACTATGTCTCAAAAGAACCTTGTCCAAATTCGAAAACAATATCTAGTTATATCGAATAACTATTATGGCCATAAACGAATATAGCGCTGCTTTTCTGAATATTTAATTTGGACATAACTTACAATTTGTAACACGAAATCTTGGTTTTTCACTTTTGTTAGAAAGATACAGTTCAGCAGATTCCAACGCTTCTTGTTTCGAAGAAATCCGACTAATAACATGTCTTGTACACTCAGCTGAAGTTCAGAACGTTAAATTACGAACTACCGTGATATTATGGGCTCAATTATATTTAATATATATTTTTCTACGTTCAACTTCGTTTTAATTAATATATAAATCCACATATATTACGAATTCAATATTTAAATTGATTTAAATATTCCAATACAAACCGATAAAAATTGCGGGACGTTACATCCCTTCCCCCTTAAAATAATTTCTTCCTTGAAATTGCTAAGATAGGGAAAATGCTACAATTCATATTATAACCAGGTTAAAATATTTTATTTAATTTCTTAAATTCAGTTTTCAACAGAATAGATTAATTCTAATTTAAAATATTAATTCCTTCTTGTTAACGAATACTTTCTGAAATTCTGAAAATTTCCTAACCGCTTAAATTTTCGGAGAATTCTGCCAGCATCTCCTCTGCACGGCTCATTCGGTACTACTAAAACACGCCACTCTGGGCCTTCTCCACCCCCACAAGAAAATAAACAACCAAGCGGCTTGCCAAACAGGCTCATAATTCTCATATCCAAACATAAACCTGTACCTTTTGTCGAGCATTCAACTTTACCTCTTGCTACCAATTCAGCCTATATTCCATAATTCCAGTTGATCTCTACTCAGTTTATCTTCAATTTCCATCAATTCGCTTTTACCAAGCCAATTTTCATTTCAACTCCGGCTACATTCTAAATTCCAAATTCTTACTTAATAATTCACCTTCATAACCAAGTCGTGTTCCATTCGAATGTCTTATTACCCATTATTAATTACTTCACAAATTTTAAATTTTATTCCAATACGATTTTCACTTAATTGGCTTCAATCAAATTCAAAATTTATTTAACTTAGTTTTATTCTCCATTTATTTACTTCATAAGTAAATTTTAAATTTCAGAATTCAAATTCCTGGGTTTTTTTTTTAATTTCAAATCAATTTGAAATCTATATAATAATAGCAATTCAAAACACTTGAATTTCCGAACAACTTATTTCCTCAAAACAATTCAAACCAAAATCTTTGATAGTAAACCATCACTCAAAACTCAAAAATAAACACCGATGATGGTCGACTTCATCATCGAAATTTATTTTCCAACGATCAAAGTGAGTTCAATACTGTATTTCTTTTAAAACTCATTTATCCATGCTTCATTACTTTAAAATGTCTTTCACAACACTTGGAAAATAATTTCAAAATTCTTCTAGGATTTTTAAAATTCCCTTATATTTAATCCAAATATTATTTTCAATTTTTTTTAAGTTTCCAGAGTTTTCCAATTCTGGTTTTAAATTCAGATTTAATTCGTCTGATTTTGCATATTATACTTATATAATATTTCGATTGGTTATTTATATAACCAACTCAATTCTAATCTTATTTGATCATAATAACGACCAACACATCTAATATACTAAAATAATCTCAAGATATATACTTCTTTTATATCAAAATATATTTTGGGTAAAATTATTTCATTTACCCTTTTCAAAACATACTGTGTCGAATTACTCTGTTCAAGAGTTTAGAAACACCTATCGACACAGTTTGCATTACTGTTTCGACCAGAATTTGTAAACCACTCGACTGACCAATCAACACAATATAAAACGGTTTTATATTGAGGTACAAATATGCGCTCATATATATACACTCAAACTCAATTTAGAGTATTACTAACTCTATAACAATAAGAGATTTCGCTCGATTCGAATCGATCGTTTAACCGACCAAGATCGTTCGAAACCCCTGATCGTTTTGAGAACGGGACAAATTGGAACACAAACAGAAGAACATTTCATTGTATATTACAACAATTCCATCAGAATACAAGAATATACAGAGTATGAATAAATATTACACATTCGATAAATATCAGAGATTACAATAAATTACAAAGCAGTGGAAAAATATACAAAACACAACAGAAAGTAATACACGGATACAGAGCTTTCCGAGCATCGTTCTAGTTGTAAACCGGCATCTTGTGAATATAAATCTGCAAAACCAAAACTACTAGCTGCCCGTGTGGAAAATAGGGGCACCCAGAGTTTAGGTTAAAACAATAAACTCCAGGTCAGTCATGTGACTGGTGTGAGAACTAAAATAGTTAATTAAAACTTTACTTTAAAAGAGAGTAATTCAAGGGACCTCGCCGTATAACACGGAACGGGTTTCCTCCCAAGAACACCAGTGCATAGAATAAATAACGCAATGCTTTTTCAAAAAATGAAGCTATTATAAGACCCAGGTCCTATCACACAATGCAACGCAAGCCGGAGGATAGGGTTTCCCCTTATAATAGCCAAACATGCTTGGTACGTCAAAACAAATCATTTGATACTATTATAAGTGTATAGTGTCAAAACAATTCAAATCATAAATATCAATCAAAGGCGGCATGGGTACCATCTATCATGTCGCCATACTAGGCTCTACAATTAAAACCGCAATATCACGTATTGGAAATTATATTTCCATCATGAGTCGAGGCAAGGGGCAAGCTCCTCTCCGATTTGAGACACTCTAGCAAATGTCTCAGGACCCCACTATGATCCTTTGGAACCTCCAAGGCCGGTCCTCTCTTACTTTTGAGGATTAGTTATTCCTGAACACACGTTTCCCGGTCCTAACAGACCTATATCTGAGGTGCCTCTCATTCCAACAACCAAACAGGTGAAAAGTATATATAAATGTCAGCCAGTTTAAGCACTGACACCACCACTAGCTAGAAAGAAACGTCATGCACTCCTTGGGTCCTTATCCCGTTTTTGACTCATACCGAGGTGTGAGGCTCGCGAATTCACGTTATACACAAAGCTATGTCACACAGGCCGTGCTTTGATCATCAACCACAAGACTTTGGTTTTCAACAGAAGCCTTTATCATCTGCCACTTAGGCATGCCACACAGGCAATTCAGTCCATGCGACTGATGTCCATCGATATACAACCTCTAAGCTTGTACGTCTCAGAGAAGGGCGTTAAGCAAGAGAATAAATTCTCCGCCGTCAAACATATGAATATTTAATAGAGATCAATCAACACGGAATAAAATCCAATGTCAGACACGCAGTCCATTTACAAGTTTGTTCTGGGTCTGAACGAAACCGGAGGCACTTTCCTCGCATATCCATCGATCTCCAAATACGTCTGGACGATCACAAACTGATTCCCTCATCTTGGGTGTACAGCCCAATCAAGATCATCAGTAATCACCCAAACGATGTGAAGACTTCCGGTCTTCAACCGCCGTCTTCGTCTTTGACATATCGTCGAATCGGTTATTCAGAATGGGTATAAACCCGGCCTTTCTGAATAACCCGCGTATATAATAAACACGTGTTACACAAACACAACATACGCCTCATTCCAATTCAGAATTTTTCATCCCAGTTCTTTCCAATTCATATATTATGATTTTACACAAATTATTAATAATTTTAATAATTTTATCATGGCCCGTACAGTTGAGTTCCATCAACGGCCATCGAACTGCACTTACAGCGACCTCTTCCAAATTTGATTTGGACATAATTCCAAATCCAACCGTTAGATTTCAAATTTCTAATATTCATTGGAAAGCTCTTTTCGATACAAACCCAACGATTCCGGTTTTAGGAGAATCCGACGGTCGGATCTCCCGTAATGTCAATTCGAAGTCAATGGTCGAAATTCACGAACTACCGCGGCGTGGGGCGTTCTATTCAGGCCATTATACATATAATATATATACATATTATATGTTTCGTCGATTTCCTTTTAAGACGTATTTTATAAATCGTTTTAAGTTCGTTTTCAAAATCATTTCAACTGTATATTCAATTTCAAATCAAAATTGAATATTTCATATCATTACTATATAAATGATAATATTTTCAAAACGTTATATTTTGAAATCACTACCTTTTCTATAATTATTTTAAAAACAAATATAATCGATATAAATATCGCTCACGTCAAAATGGCGCATCTCTAATCAACACGGCTTTATATATTTCAATAAATTCGTTATTCTATTCAACAAATGAATATTTATTCTATTCAACACATGAATCTATATTTCTTTCAACACATGACTAATCTCAACACATGAACACCATCAACACATGACTATTTTTGTTATGTAATATATTTTATAAAATTATGGTATCTATCTTTTGATTTTTAATTAGACTCCAACCGTAAAGTAGTTTCTAATCTTAAATATGATAAAGATGTAAATTTTATTGTTAAAATATTTTACTCAACACATGAATAGTTTCAGCACATGAATATTCTCAACACATGAGCATCGTCAACACATGACAATTTTTATATTCTAATATTCTTTATTTTCCCAATTGGAATGAGGCCCAATCAATTACCATATAATGTTAATTATATGGATTTCACCCAACACATGTATATAATGGCACTGACAATTAATCAACCATCATCCAAAGTGCACTACTCTATATAAGCATCAAATATAGATATCTAACGCTTATAACAGGCTGTCAATCAATCGATCGACATATAACTAATTATTAGGATTAGTGTATGCGGTATTTTATCCCAATACCCGTGTGGGGTTTCAAATCAACAACCACAGATTTTTATTTATTCACATACCCGTTAAAAATTATATTTTTAACGATGAAATATTTTTAACTATATAAATATTTTATTTCATTTCAACACAAGAATATTTTATTGTCTACTTCACATCAACATCACGAACAAACTTCACAACACATCAAACAAGCATACAAGCCATCCACGGTCTGTGGACGACGGGTGTCGGGTGCTACTAAGCACCGTCTGCATCCTAGTATATAATTTAAACTAGAAAAGGAAATTTAAAATGAGAAGTTCTCAACGACTAGCTGATCCAATACCATGACTCTTCATATGTAGAAATCTTCATCGTGCTCGCCTTTTGTTACTTTCATTGTCCGTAGCCACTACATATAAAAATCACATTTTTATATTGTTGCTATGTGTATAAAAAATCAAATTTTTATACTACAACCATATAAATAAAAATTCAATTTTTACACCGTTGTTCTCTATATAAAAATTATATTTTTACACCGTTGTTCATATAATAAAGATTCTATTTTTACACCGATGTTCTCTATACAAAAATTATATTTTTATATTTCTACTTCATATATAAAGATCGAAATTTTAATACTTCTATAATATAAAAATCATATTTTTATACTTCACATATGATAAAAATCATATCTTTATTATCTTTATAATATAAAAATCATATCTTTCCTACTTCAAAAATATATTCATTTCGCTATTTCATCATAAAAATCACTTCTTTATCTCTTTATCGATTCTTATCTTTTAAACAAATAAAGATCTCTCCTTTTATCCATTAAAAATCCCGCCTTCAATATTCAAAATCAAATCTTATAACGTTCTCTTCTTTGTATGATGTTCATACAAATAAAAATCACATCTTTACTTTTACTACGCCCTTATATAAATTTAAAACAAAGCCATGAATACTTTTGTACAATGAAATGATTTAAAAATCATATTTTTATTCACCTAAATAAATAAAAACAATAAAATAAATAAACAAGGAGGCTCACCGGCGTAGGGAGGTGGCAATTGGTCGGAGCAGGCGGCTACAGGGCGTCGGCGGGGCCAGCTGGGGGTGGAGGAGGTCACGCCTGGTCCTGGAGGCGGAGCGTGGGCCAGGGGTACGGATCGGGTCGAGGCTTCGATGGAAGGGGGTCTGGGCTCGCGCGATAGGAGAGGTAGGGGAGAAGAAGGGACGGCGGTGGTGCCAGGGAGGGGTGGAGGTCGGGTGGTGGGCGGCGCTTGGGGGGCGCGATCGATTAGGGCTTCCGCCCCTTTTTTTCTTTTCTTTTTGTTTTCTAAATGGTTGAACGAGAAGGAAGGGGGGGTTAAGGGAAAGATATTTATATTATATTTATATTATTTAATTTCAAAAAGTTGACTTTTTCATTCGACCTCTAAACGAGGCCCACCGCCTGTCGTCCATAGCTAATTACCCCCATTCTGAACACAATGGGATATGTATCGTAAGCTGATTCGATCGTTTCGATCAGTTTTCGTCAAAATCAACATATAACTGTATATATTGAATTTGAACGCACATTTCAATTTACCAGGGCCACATACTAACTCGAAAAATTCCTGAAAAATATTTTCTAGCTTCATATTGATGATACGGTCCTAACAAAACTAATTTCGTCGAATTCCAAGACCATTGGAAAAATGGCCATTTTCCAGTTGATTAAAATCAACTAAAACTTGTCAAACGTGTTTTCCTTTGCCACGCTCACATATTGATTCGAAAAATTACGAAATTTGAAACCTAGCAATAATTTTACATCGCGGATCCAACAAAAGTGGTTTCGTCAAAATCCGAGGTCGTTTGCAAAATTTCCATTTTTAAGGGCCTGAATTCCATAGCGACTATTCAGAATTTTCAACTGGACGTAACTTCTGATTCCCGCTAGGAAATTTCAATTTTTCGGATTCGTTGGAAAGATATTCTCAAATAGATTCTAATATTTATGGTTTCACTAAAATCCGATTTATTTTGAATCATGTCCATTCATTTGAAATTTGAAATCAAATTATCGAACTACCGCGCCATTTTGAATTCCTTTTATAATTATAAATAAATATTTATATTCTAATGATGACGTATATAAATAAATACGTTCTAAATCTATTCCAAATAAATTTCTCGTCGATATTATTTAAAATAATCCATTTTAAATATTCAAAATTGCCAAAATAAATTTTTTAAATTAGCTCGCATTTTCCGGGTTGTTACAATCTCCCCCACTTAAAACTTTTCATCCCCGAAAAGGAACGAAGCCGAAAGTTGTTTTACTAATCAACTCAACTTTCTCTATTTTCATTACGGCTTAAGTTCTTCAACTTTTCAGTTTCTAAGAACTTTTCAAATTTTTCAAAAATTTGGCTAACACCCTAAATTTCCGAAAAATTTCGCCATAACCTCCCCTGCACCAGGGACTTCGGGATACTTCATATAGCCTCCCATGGCCTTCTTCAATCAAAAAGAAAAAGAAAAAGCCAATCGGCTCATAAAATCATCCAAACCCAAACAAAACAGTAAATTATGGTAAACATGTACCTATTTGTCGGGCAAATAATTTTATTCCTCTGCTTCAGCCTCCTTGCTATGACCTGTTCAATGTAAGTATATGTATATGCATGCATTTTCAACAATTTTCAATACAGTTCAATATTCGGTTCCATTAGGCTAAATGGTTCAAAATTTCAAACAAATAAACAAACAACACAACCATCAATCAATTAGTGAATTGGAATTTCAAATTCATAACCTTGATACATATACAAAAATCATGTTTTTGATGCCAATTCATAATAATAAATCTATCTAGTTTTGGTTCTCACACCAGTCTAATGGAAATATATAGATATCACACCTTCGTCACTCGAAAATAAATATTGGTGATGGTATACTTCATTATCTGGAACATGTCCGGGCGACTAGAGCGTGATTCTATATCTATCCAGGATATTAAAACTTCGAATATACGTTCATGACGCGTATATGCAAAATCTTTATATACTCGATTGTCCAAATTCAATATAAATAAAATATTCAAATACATGTAAAACGATTTAAATTTCAAAACAAATTTGTTTTCATTTTAAAAATATACTCTTCACACTCGTTCTAGGATACTACTGATCCCATCTCTAACGAGTCATTCTAACGAGTCATACAAATTGGATATAACTAATCCAATATCTGATGAACTCTTTCGTTCGGTTCTAAGGTGTCTTGCTCTCGAGCTCTGTAAACCAAAGCTCTGATACCACTATAACAATAAGAGATTTCGTTCGATCCGAATCGATCGTTTAACCGACCAAGACCGTTCGAAACCCCCGATCGTTTTGAGAACAGGACAAATTGGAACGCAAACAGAAGAACATTTCATTGTATATACAACAATTCCATCAAAATACAAGAATATACAGAGTATGAATAAATATTACACATTCGATAAATATCAGAGATTACAATAAATTACAAAGCAGCGGAAAAATATACAAAACACAACTGAAAGTAATACATGGATACAGAGCTTTCCGAGCATCGTTCCAGTGGTAAATCGGGGTCCTGTGAATATAAATCTGCAAAACCAAAACTACTAGCTGCCCGTGTGGAAAATAGGGGCACCCAGAGTTTAGGTTAAAATAATAAACTCCAGGTCAGTCATGTGACTGGTGTGAGAACTAAAACAGTTATTTAAAACTTTAATTTAAAAGAGAGTAATTCAAGGGACCACGTCGTATAACACAGAACGGGTTTCCTCCCAAGAACACCAGTGCATAGAATAAACAACGCAATGCTTTTTTGAAAAATGAAGCTATTATAAGACCCAGGTCCCATCACACAATGCAACGCAAGCCGGAGGATAGGGTTTTCCCTTATAATAGCCAAACATGCTTGGTACGTCAAAACAAATCATTTGATACTATTAAAAGTGTATAGTGTCAAAACAATTCAAATCATAAATATCAATCATAGGCGGCATGGGTACCATCTATCATGTTGCCATACTAGGCTCTACAATTAAAACCGCAATATCACGTATTGGAAATTGGATTTCCGTGATGAGTCGAGGCAAGGGGCAAGCTCCTCTCCAATTCGAGACACTCTAGCAAATGTCTCAGGACCCCACTATGATCCTTTGGAACCTCCAAGGCCGGTCCTTTCTTACTTTTGAGGATTAATTATTCCTGAACACACGTTTCCCAGTCCTAACAGACCTATATCCGAGGCGCCTCGCATTCCAACAACCACACAGGTGAAAAGTATATATAAATGTCAGCCATTTTAAGCACTGACACCACCACTAGCTAGAAAGAAACGCCGTGCACTCCTTGGGTCCTTATCCCGTTTTTGACTCATACCGAGGTGTGAGGCTTGCGAATTCACGTTATACACAAAGCTATGCCACACAGGCCGTGCTTTTATCATCAACCACAAGACTTTGCTTTTCAAAAGAAGTCTTGATCATCTGCCACTTAGGCATGCCACACAGGCAATTCACTCCATGCGACTGATGTCCATCGATATACAACCTCTAAGCTCGTACGTCTCAGAGAAGGGCGTTAAGCAAGAGAATAAATTCTCCGCCGCCAAATAGATGTACATTTAATAGAGATCAATCAACACGGAATAAAATCCAATGTCAGACACGCAGTCCATTTACAAGTTCGTTCTGGGTCTGAACGAAACCGGAGGCACTTTCCTCGCATATCCGTCGATCTCCAAGTACGTCTGGACGATCACCAACTGATTCCCTCATCTTGGGTGTACAGACCAATCAAGATCATCAGTAATCACCCAAACGATGTGAAGACTTCCGGTCTTCAACCACTGTCTTCATCTTCGACATATCGTCGAATCGGTTATTCAGAATGGGTATAAACCTGGCCTTTCTGAATAACCCGTGTATATAATAAACACGTGTTACACAAACACAACATACGCCTCATTCCAATTAAGAATATTCTTTTATTCAAATTTTCACATTCTTAGGGAAATGTTCCCATTAATTTTATCAAAGATAAATTCTTCTAAATTTATTCTTTAATCCTCCTTAGGATATCATTTCAAACCATATCACGGTTTTCCAAACTAGTCGGGATTAGTGAACCACACCGAAGTAATTATTTATTTTATTTCCCAATCCCAACCTATTCATCCCATGGAGCAAAACTGGTAATACTCCATATCTAACACCAAGGTGTTATCGGTAAAATTAATTACCATTTCACGTTCAAATCTAATTAAAGATTTAACTATCGCTTTGGAGCAAAACTGGTGATACTCCAGCCTCGATCACTTTCCAAATTTGATAATTTAAATTATTAGTTCACATTTCAATTTAACTACAGATTCATTAAAACTCCACTTCATTTTAATCTTTCCCCCAAATCAATATCCTATCTTTAACTGGGTTAAAGAACCAATGTCACCTAAAACACGATTCAGGACAAACCCAAATCACATTTGATATTAAATACAAGGCTCTGAATAGAAAATATATCGGCTTATATTCAATATCAAATTCTGAAACCAACAAATATCGTATTGGAAATAACGATATAAATATATCTTTCAAATTCCCATAACAATATCTCTATAATCATGGAAACCAACATCGAATTATTCCAAAGACAATTTCGATTCAAATCCATTTCCACTTTATATATTGGAAATTCTGTTTATTTTCAAAACCACTTTCAAATTCAATTTATTTATTTCAAAAATAAATTGATTTTAATTCTAGTTCAAAACTAGTTGATTTCTATAAAAATCTATTTTTATTTTTTCAAATGCGGAATTTTTCATCCTAGTTCTTTCCAATTCACATATTATGATTTTACACAAATTATTAATATTTTTAATAATTTTATCATGGCCCGTACAGTCGATTTCCATCAACGGCCATCGAACTGCACTTACATCGACCTTTTCCTAATTTGATTTGGACATAATTACAAATCCAACCGTTAGATTTCAAATTTCTAATATTCATTGGAAAGATCTTTTCGATACGAACCCATTATTTCTGGTTTTAGGAGAATCCGACGGTCGGATCTCCCGTAATGTCAATTCGAAGTCAATGGTCGAAATTCACGAACTACCGTGGCGCGGCGCGTTCTATTCAGGCCATTATATATATAATATATATACATATTATATGTTTCGTCGATTTCCTTTTAAGACGTATTTTATAAATCATTTTAAGTTCGTTTTCAAAATCATTTCAACTATATATTCAATTTCAAATCAAAATTGAATATTTCATATCATTACTGTATAAATGATATTATTTTCAAAACGTTATATTTTTAAATCACTACCTTTTCTATAATTATTTTAAAAACGAATATAATCGATATAAATATCGCTCACGTCAAAATGGCGCATCTCTAATCAACACGGCTTTATATATTTCAATAAATTCGTTATTCTATTCAATAAATGAATATTTATTCTATTCAACACATGAATCTATATTTCTTTCAACACATGACTAATCTCAATAATGAACACCGTCAACACATGACTATTTTTGTTATGTAATATATTTTATAAAATTATGGTATCTATCGTTTGATTTTTTTAATTAGACTCCAACCGTAAAGTAGTTTCTAATCTTAAATATGATAAAGATGTAAATTTTATTGTTAAAATATTTTACTCAACACATGAATAGTTTCAACACATGAATATTCTCAACACATGAGCATCATCAACACATGACAATTTTTATATTCTAATATTCTTTATTTTCCCAATTGGAATGAGGCCCAATCAATTACCATATAATGTTAATTATATGGATTTCACCCAACACATGTATATAATGGCACTGACAAATAATCAACCATCAGCCAAAGTGCACTACTCTGTATAAGCATCAAATATAGATATCTAATGCTTATAACAGTCTGTCAAGCAATCGATCGACATACAACTAATTATTGGGATTAGTGTATGCCTTATTTTATCCCAATACCCGTGTGGGGTTTCAAATCAACAACCACAGATTTTTATTTATTCACATACCCGTTAAAAATTATATTTTTAACGATGAAATATTTTTAACTATATAAATATTTTATTTCATTTCAACACAAGAATATTTTATTGTCTACTTCACATCAACATCACAAACAAGCTTCACAACACATCAAACAAGCATACAAGCCATCCATGGTCCGTGGACAACGGGTATTGGGTGCTACTAAGCACCGTCTGCATCCTAGTATATAATTTAAACTAGAAAAGGAAATTTAAAGTGAGAAGTTCTCACCGACTAGCTGATCCAATACCATGACTCTTCATATGTAGAAATCTTCGTCGTGCTCGCCTTTTGTTACTTTCATTGTCCGTAGCCACTACATATAAAAATCACATTTTTATATTGTTGCTATGTGTATAAAAAATCACATACTACTACTATATAGATAAAAATTCTATTTTTACACCGTTGTTCTCTATATAAAAATTATATTACACCGCTGTTCATATAATAAAGATTCTATTTTTACACCGATGTTCTCTATATAAAAATTATATTTTTATATTTCTACTTCATATATAAAGATCGAATTTTTAATACTTCTATAATATAAAAATCATATTTTTATACTTCACATATGATAAAAATCATATCTTTATTATCTTTATAATATAAAAATCATATCTTTCCTACTTCAAAAATATAATCATTTCGCTATTTCATTATAAAATCACTTCTTTATCTCTTTACCGATTCTTATCTTTTAAACAAATAAAGATCTCGCCTTTTGTCCATTAAAAATCCCGCCTTTCATATTCAAAATCAAATCTTATATTGTTCTCTTCTTTGTGTGATGTTCATACAAATAAAAATCACATCTTTACTTTTACTACGCCCTTATATAAATTGAAAACAATGCCATGAATACTTTTGTACAATGAAATGATTTAAAAATCATATTTTTATTCACCTAAATAAATAAAAATGATAAAATAAATAAACAAGGAGGCTCATCGGCGTAAGGAGGTGGCAATTGGTCGGAGCAGGCGGCTACAGGGCGTCGGCGGGGCTAGCAGGGGGTGGAGGAGGTCGCGGCTGGTCCTGGAGGCGGAGCGTGGGGCGGGGGTACAGATTGGGTCTTGGCTTCGATGGAAGGGGGTCTGGGCTCGCGCGACAGGAGAGGCAGGGGAGAAGAAGGGGCGGTGGTGGTGCCAGGGAGGGGCGGAGGTCGGGCGGTGGGCGGCGCCTAAGGAGGCGCGATCGATTAGGGCTTCCGCACCGTTTTTTCTTTTTTTTGTTTTCTGAATGGTTGAACGAGAAGGAAGGGGGGTTAAGGGAAAGATATTTATATTATATTTGTATTATTTAATTTCAAAAAGTGTACTTTTTCATTCGACCTTGAAACGAGGCCCACCGCCTATAGTCCATAGCTAATTACCCCCATTCCGAACACAATGGGATATGTATCGTAAGCTGATTCGATCGTTTCGATCAGTTTTCGTCAAAATCAACATATAACTGTATATATTGAATTTGAACGCACATTTCAATTTACCGGGGCTACATACTAACTCGAAAAATTCCTGAAAAATATTTTCTATCTTCGTATTGATGATACGGTCCTAACAAAACTAATTTCGTCGAATTCCGAGACCGTTGGAAAAATGGCCATTTTCCAGTTGATTAAAATCAACTTAAACTGGTCAAACGCGATTTCCTTTTCCACGCTCACATATTGATTCGAAAAATTACGAATTCGAAACCTAGCAATAATTTGACATCGCGGATCCAACAAAAGTGGTTTCGTCGAAATCCGAGGTCGTTTGCAAAATTTCCATTTTTAAGGGCCTGAATTCTATAGTGACTATTCAGAATTTTCAACTGGACGTATCTTTTGATTCCCGCAATGAAATTTCAATTTTTCGGATTCGTTGGAAAGATATTCTCAAATAGATTCTAATATTTTTGGTTTCAATAAAATCCAATTTATTTTCAATCCTGTACATTCATTTGAAATCGAATTATCGAACTACCGCGCAATTTTCAATTCCTTTTATAATTATAAATAAATATTTATATTCTAACGACGATGTATATAAATATATACATTCTAAATCTATTCCAAATAAATTTTTCGTCAATATTCTTTAAAATAATCCATTTTAAATATTCAAAATTGCCAAAATAAAATTTTTATATTGGCTCGCATTTTCCGGGTTGTTACAATCTCCCCCACTTAAATCTTTTCATCCCCGAAAAGGAACGAAGCCGAAAGTTGTTTTACTAATCAACTCAACTTTCTCTATTTTCATTATGGCATAAGTTCTTCAACTTTTCAGTTTCTAATAACTTTTCAAATTTTTCAAAAATTTGGCTAACACCCTAAATTTCCGAAAAATTTCGCCACAACCTCCTCTGCACCGGGGACTTCGGGATATTTCATATAGCCTCCCATGGCCTTCTTCAATCAAAAAGAAAAAGAAAAAGCAAAGCGGCTAGCCAATTGGCTCATAAAATCATCCAAACCCAAACAAAAGAGTAAATTATGGTAAACATGTACCTGTTTCTCGGGCAAATAATTTTATTCCTCTGCTTCAGCCTCCTTGTTATGACCTGTTCAAGGTAAGTACATGTATATGCATGCATTTTCAACAATTTTCAATACAGTTCAATATTCGGTTCCATTAGGCTAAATGGTTCAAAATTTCAAACAAATAAACAAACAACAAAACCATCAATCAATTTGTGAATTAGAATTTCAAATTCATAACCTTAATACACATACAAAAATCATGTTTTTGATGCCAATTCACAACAATAAATCTATCTAGTTTTGGTTCACACACCAGTCGAATGGAAATATATAGATATCACACCTTCGTCACTCGAAAATAAATACTAGTGATGGTATACTTCATCATCAGGACCATGTCCGGGCGACTAGAGCGTGATTCTATATCTATCCAGTATATTAAAACTTCGAATATACGTTCATGACGCGTATATGCAAAATCTTTACATACTCGATTGTCCAAATTCAATATAAATAAAATATTCAAATACGTGTAAAACGATTTAAATTTCAAAACAAATTTGTTTTCATTTTAAAAATATACTCCTCACACTCATTCTAGGATACTACTGATCCCATCTCTAACGAGCCATTCTAATTGGATATTACTAATCCAATATCTGATGAACTCTTTCGTTCGGTTCTAAGGTGTCTTGTTCTCGAGCTCTATAAACCAAAGCTCTGATACCACTATAACAATAAGAGATTTCGCTCGATCCGAATCGATCGTTTAACCGACCAAGACAGTTCGAAACCCCTGATCGTTTTGAGAACAGGACAAATTGGAGCGCAAACAGAAGAACATTTCATTGTATATACAACAGTTCCATCAGAATACAAGAATATACAGAGTATGAATAAATATTACACATTCGATAAATATCAGAGATTACAATAAATTACAAAGCAGCGGAAAAATATACAAATCACAACTGAAAGTAATACACGGATACAGAGCTTTCCGAGCATCTTTCAAGTTGTAAATCGAGATCATGTGAATATAAATCTGCAAAACCAAAACTACTAGCTGCCCGTGTGGAAAATAGGGGCACTCAGAGTTTAGGTTAAAACAATAAACTCCAGGTCAGTCATGTGACTGGTGTGAGAACTAAAACAGTTATTTAAAACTTTAATTTAAAAGAGAGTAATTCAAGGGACCACGCCGTATAACACGGAACGGGTTTCCTCCCAAGAACACCAGTGCATAGAATAAACAACGCAATGCTTTTTTGAAAAATGAAGCTATTATAAGACCCAGGTCCCATCACACAATGCAATGCAAACCGGAGGATAGGGTTTTCCCTTATAATAGTCAAACATGCTTGGTACGTCAAAACAAATCATTTGATACTATTATAAGTGTATAGTGTCAAAACAATTCAAATCATAAATATCAATCATAGGCGGCATGGGTACCATATATCATGTCGCCATACTAGGCTCTACAATTAAAACCGCAATATCACGTATTGGAAATTGGATTTCCGTCATGAGTCGAGGCAATGGGCAAGCTCCTCTCCGATTCGAGACACTCTAGCAAATGTCTCAGGACCCCACTATGATCCTTTGGAACCTCCAAGGTCGGTCCTCTCTTACTTTTGAGGATTAATTATTCCTGAACACACGTTTCCCGGTCCTAACAAACCTATATCCATGGCGTCTCGCATTCCAACAACCACACATGTGAAAAGTATATATAAATGTCAGCCAGTTTAAGCACTGACACCACCACTAGCTAGAAAGAAACGTCATGCACTCCTTGGGTCCTTATCCCCTTTTTGACTCATACCGAGGTGTGAGGCTCGCGAATTTACGTTATACACAAAGCTATGCCACACAGGCCGTGTTTTGATCATCAACCACAAGACTTTGCTTTTCAACAGAAGCCTTGATCATCTGCCACTTAGGCATGCCACACAGGCAATTCATTCCATGCGACTGATGTCCATCGATATACAACCTCTAAGCTCGTACGTCTCAGAGAAGGGCGTTAAGCAAGAGAATAAATTCTCCGCCGCCAAATAGATGTACATTTAATAGAGATCAATCAACACGGAATAAAATCCAATGTCAGACACGCAGTCCGTTTACAAGTTCGTTCTGGGTCTGAACGAAACCGGAGGCACTTTCCTCGCATATCCATCGATCTCCAAGTACGTCTGGACGATCACCAACTGATTCCCTCATCTTGGGTGTACAGCCCAATCAAGATCATCACTAATCACCCAAACGATGTGAAGACTTCCGGTCTTCAACCACCATCTTCATCTTTGACATATCGTCGAATCGGTTATTCAGAATGGGTATAAACCTGGCCTTTCTGAATAACCCGCGTATATAATAAACACGTGTTACACAAACACAACATACGCCTCATTCCAATTAAGAATATTCTTTTATTCAAATTTTCACATTCTTAGGGAAATGTTCCCATTAATTTTATCAAAGATAAATTCTTCTAAATTTATTCTTTAATCCTCCTTAGGATATCATTTCAAACCATATCATGGTTTTCCAAACTAGTCGGGATTAGTGAACCACACCGAAGTAATTATTTATTTTATTTCCCAATCCCAACCTATTTTTCCAATGGAGCAAAACTGGTAATACTCCATATCTAACACCACGGTGTTATCGGTAAAATTAATTACCATTTCACATTCAAATCTAATTAAATATTTAACTATCGCTTTGGAGCAAAACTGGTGATACTACATCCTCGATCACTTTCCAAATTTGATAATTTAAATTATCAGTTCACATTTCAATTTAACTACAGATTCATTAAAACTCCACTTCGTTTTAATCTTTCCCACAAATCAATATCCTGTCTTTAACTGGGTTAAAGAACCAATGTCACCTAAAACACGATTCACGACAAACCCAAATCACATTTGATATTAAATACAAGGCTCTGAAAAGAAAATATATCGGCTTATATTCAATATCAAATTCTGAAACCAACAAATATCGTATTGGAAATAATGATATAAATATATCTTTCAAATTCCCATAACAATATCTGTATAATCACGGAATCCAACATCGAAATATTCCAAAGACAATTTCGATTCAAATCCATTTCCACTTTATATATCGGAAATTCTGTTTATGTAACACCCCACATCCGTTAGTGTCACTCACAAAGGGAATGCACTAAGTTCTGTGAAGTATTATTGGTAAAAGATGCAGATAAATTATAAAACAGATAAATAAAGCAGCGGAAAACTGAATAAAACTTTATTTCATTTATAAACAGCTTGTACAAAGATTGTTTTCCAACAACAAAGTATATGTCTTGTTTAACAAAATAAAGAAGCATAAATATACAATGATATTCCCCAATAAAACATTAGCCAGCCATAGCGGTGGAAAAGAGAGTCCAGAGCAGCACATCAAAGAGTCTTCAAGCTTGGAAAGAGTAACAGGTCCATACAAATCTGAGATATTCCCTCCCTGACTACCTTGGGGGGGGAACGGAAGAAAAGAAGACGAAAGAAAACATGGAGTCAGACATAAAGCATGGTAAGACTAGTGGTGCTTCGGTATATAAATAAGGAAAAGGACATGACAGGCATAAATTGAAAAATGGTACAGTACCAGAATAACTGACTAATATAAACCAAAGCAAGACAGTTTAAACCGAATATACTATCACACACCATTCTATATCTCGGTACCACCTAACTAGTATCCCAACTAATAATCTGTATAAAGATGATAACGTGATCCCAATCCCTATAATTGCGGTTGCCTTTAGGTGTACATGTGACGATCCCAAAACCCCGTGACACGGTGTTAAGGATAATCATTGGAATATAACACATTAATCATCATTAGCAGATCACAGATAATAGCATAAACAGAAAATAGAATAATTTACACACATATGATAGCGGAATCAGATAGATATCATCACATCAAAGAAGCACAGTACAGGATACAACTTAGTGCATAATGATACATAATCAGTCACCATCGCCTGAGGCGGAATCATACATAAAGAGTACACAAAAGGAATATCAGTCTACATCGCCAGTGGCGGAATCATAATATAGATACAATAATGGCGGAGAAAATCCAAGTCAGCACGGTGTAGTCAAGCCTCGCCATGAGCAAAAAGGTGCGTCAGAAACCTGTAACTAGGCTGCCCGTGTGAAAATGAGGGCACCCGAGTTTGCAAGGTGAAACAAACTACGAGTCAGTCATGGGACTGGTATGAGAAATCTATTCAACTTATTAACAACAATAATAAGGCAAATCAAAGGACCACGCCACTTTCGCGGAACGGGTTTACTCCAATGAGTGCTAGTGCATGAAATAAAGTAAATGATTAAATCAACGCAATGCTTTTTATAAAATGAAGCCATTATAAGACTCAGGTCCCATCACACAATGCAACGCAAGCCGGAGGATAGAGTTTTTACCTTATAATGGCCAAAGATGCTTCATATGAATAAAACAAAGGTGTTTGATATTATTACTAGTGCATATATGTTTCAAAAGCAAATTCAATCATAAATATCAATCCTAGGCGGCATAGCTACCATCTACTATGTCGCCGTACTAGTAATACAATCACACCCGCAAATTTCGTATTGGAAATTGGATTCCTTCATGAGTCGAGGCAAGGGGCAAGCTCCTCTCCGATTCGAGACACTCTAGCAAATGTCCCAGGACCCCACTATGATCCTTGGATCTTCATGGCCGGTCCTCTCTTACTTTTGAGGATTGGCAATTCCTGAACACACGTTTCCCGGTCCTTACAGACCTATATCGAGGCGCCTCGCATTCCAACAACCACACAGGTGAAAAGTATATATAATGTCAGGGCTGGTAGGTCACTGACACCACCTTAGCTAGAAAGAAACGTCGTGCTCTCCCTGCAGTCACTCTCCCGTTTTTGACTCATACCGAGGTGTGAGGCTCGCGAATTCACGTTATACACAAAGCTACGTCACACAGACCATGCTTTGATCATCAACCACAAGACTATGCTTTGCAACAGAAGCCTTGATCATATGCCACTTAGGCGTGCCACACAGGCAATCCACTCCATGCGACTGATTTCTGTCAATACATAACCTCTGAGCTCGTACGTCTCAGAGAAGGGCGTTAAGCAAAAGAATAAATTCTCCGCCGCCAAACAGATATATATTTAACAGAGATCAATCAACACGGAACAAAATCCAATGTCAGAGACACAGTCCATTTACAAGTCCGTTCTGGGTCTGAACGAAACCGGAGGCACCAATTCCTCGCATATCCGTACAATCAACAATATGTTTGGACGGCTACTACTTCAATTCCTTCATGGTAGCTACTCCAGTCACGAGTATCAGTAGCGCCCATCCATCCAATGTGGAGATCGTCGGTCTTCAACCGTCTTCGACTCTTCGACTTCTCAACGTCGATCGATTATTTGAAATGAGATAAACTCGGCCTTTTCAAATAACCCACGTATATTTAGATTTTCAAATCAATCAATCACATGGTTGGACTATTCAACAATCACATTTCAGTTATTTAGTTATAATTTTCATGTCAAATACATTCAACCATCACATATCAAGCAAACACAACAAAATTGGTTTATTTCTACTCTATATCGTCAATAGTATTTTATAACGATATATCGCCATTTTTATTTAATTAAAAACGGCCATATTTAATTAAACGACGTTTCAGGTCGTGTCGATGCACTGGCGCTGCTTTCCACTAATTTTGTTTTACACAAATATGAAAATCTAACCGTTGGATCTTCACAAATTTTACATCATTAGGAAGTTCATTTCAAAACGAATCCAACGGTTTCAGTTTTGGGAAAATCCGACGGTCGGATCTTCCACACTAACCATTTGAAGTTACGATTTCAATTTACGAACTGCAGCGTCGTTATTCGATTTAATTTAATTATATTTATATATATAAATAAATATAATCGTTTCTGGCGCTGTTTTTCACTAATTTTGAATTAAACATTCCAGACAATCCCACCGTCGGATCTTCACAAAGTTGGTGCCGTTGGAAAGATATTTCCAAGGCGAACCCAACGGTTGTGGTTTCGGGAAAATCCAATGGTCGGATCTTCCGCACTAGTCGTTTGAAATCACGGTTTCAAAATATGAACTGCACGGCCACGTTTCGTTTTAATTCTATTTATATTTATATAAATATAGTTCATTCAAAAATTCCTATATCGTTTCCACTTCAATTATTTCACTAACGCATTTAAATTTTGGAAAATTTCGCCATAACCTCCTTTGTACGGGAGGGTCTGGGAAAATTCCCAAATAGCCACACGGGCGTTTCATATCAAAAAGAAAAAGAAAAAGCCAAGCGGTTAGCCAACAGGCTCATAAAATCATCTCCCAAACAAAGCGGTAAATGTGTACCTTTTTGTCGGGCACAAAATTCTATTTCTCTTCTCTAGCCCCTTTTTGCTTTAACCTGTTCAATAGATATGCATGTACATATATACAATTTCTAACATTTATCATTTTCCACTCAATTTCATATTTGATTTGCTTTGGTTTAAAAACACCATTCATTCTAATATCGCATGCATAGGCTAAAATCATATCATTAGCTAGTTAATGTATATTTCAACTCATGCACGTTTATTTGAACAAGTGGCTATTTTCAACACTTCACATTTCAAAGATGATAATTTTGGCGAACTAAAATATATTTCAACACATGACTATTTTATTTAGTTCCTATGCATGTTAAAAATAATATTTCTATCACAAATATTTATTTCAACGTCCGCATATCTTTAGCATATCACACATATGATAAAAATGATATTTTTATCGTTCAAAATATTTATTCAACCAATGTATTGTTTCAACACTTCATAGTTTCAATAAAAATGTAATTTTTATTGTTCGATCTTTTTATTCAACACATGAACTTTTCCACTACACACACTTCTCAACAAATGAGTATTTCCACACATGGACATTTTATTTATGTTGTTCATACTGGAAAGATGGGATTTTTATGATTGAAATTATTTATATAAGGCGAATATTTTTCTTACTTCATATATAATAAAAATGTGATTTTTATTGTTTAAACACTTCGTTCATTCACAAACGAATTCAATTTTCACACAGCACTTTTCAACACATGAATATTTCCACACATGGACATAGTTTCAATATATGGCTTTAATTTCAACGCATGAAAATAATTTCAACATATGAAAATAATTCTAACACACAAAGATTATTCAAAATTTCGGCAGCATAACGGCAGGGTAGTTAAAACCGGCACCGTCCCTAGTACGGCTCCTCGCTCTACCTTAAAACCTCGCGGTTTTTGACAATGGGGATTCATGCATCTAATTCGCACGCAGGCGGCATGTTTATTTTTATTTCCACAAATTTTTCCAATTCATTTCAATCACCAATGGGTATTTTTCAACCAAAACCAAACAATATCAACCACAAACAATTATTCAACCATTCGTATTTTTCATCCAATGTTTCACACCAATTCACCACAATAAATATCGTCCATGGTTTGTGGACGAGGGGAGTATATATATATATAATATAATATATATTTGCTATGTTTCACTTGCATTTCAACACATATATCAATTATTCTATGCATGTAAAAATTCATACTTCGCTTATATAGCTTACACTACGCATGTACATGAGGTATACAACACGTATGTAATTTATATTTCGCTTATATAAATTATACACGACATTTTCCGGGTTATTACAGTACATCTATTATTTATTACCTAGATCTAATCTAGGGTTTTCTTATCGAGTGCTTCCTAGATTCAACTAGGGTTTATGCGACTTATCTAATACTTCTCGGATTCAGGATTTATGCCACCTAGGTCCAACTAGGGATTATGCTACCTGTCGAACGATGCCCCTAGTCTAGGACACACTACCTAGAGTGGTATATGTTCCTAGACTTTCCCCACGTATGTGTCGCGAATCGTTTATCGCTGTCTAGATGCACATGTCCTGAAATGTGCGACCCGAGTCCCGTGGCAGGGCTATTCTAGAAACACGGATATCGGTTGGGAACTTTCAGATATCTGCCGATGCAGATGCTAAGGTCTGTTTTTCTAGTGGCTATGGTCCCACCTAACCCCTCCCTCAACTAATGAAAGGCAATCTAAGAAAATCAAGAACGAGAACTATACTCCTGCCACCTATGCCCCACTTTTCTATTGGCCAGCCTCACCCATAACTAGATAGCAAGTATATGGTCCGTTAGGAGTTCTCTGCCTTTCCTCATGTGTACTACGATTTACTGAAGATGGTAGGTAGTCGACGACGTGCTATCACAGGGTTAAACTAAGTATCGCCGACCCACGCCGATCCACCCTAGCCTTTAGATTGCTCATAGTGCAACCAAGGCATACCTTTGGTTCTTCTACCACAGACCTTAACCTCTGTGAGCCCAGGCGGATCATCTGCAACCTCACAGAGGGATACTAAGAGTACCCTCACGTCCCCCGAAGCTACGTGCTTCTAAACCCAGTCCGCTGGAACCTTTTTCGAAATCAGATAAACGTTGCTCCTCCTCATGTACTTGTTAAGCGATGATCTACCATATCGCGTTATTCATCTATTATGGACCGGCTCAGTTTTCTTGACGAAGAATTATTACTTAGTTGTTCTCAACTAAGGTTTACCACTTAGTTTCTTTTCCCATAAATCTTGTTAACTAAGGTTTATCACTTAGTTTCTTTAACTGGGGATTTCAACTTAGCTCCCGTTCTCGATTGTTTCTTAATTAAGGTTTACTACTTAGCCCTCTTTCTCGTCAAGTTGGATTGGTTAAGTGTCATTAGTCAATTCAAGTTAGCTTAACCCACTTCTTTGTCATATTAAACTGGCTAAGTGTTATCAGTAGTTCATGTTGACTTAACCCTATCACAAACCAAGTTATATTGGTTAAGTATTTCTTATTACTTAACCCTACCCATTCATCTTGTATTGGTTAAGTGTCCCTTTTAACCTAACCTTGCCCATCTGTTTTAACTAACATGTTATAACAGTTAAGTGTTCCCTTAGTTAACTTAACCCGAACATCTGTTTAATTAACATGTTCTAATGGTTAAGTATTGTCCCTTCATGTTTCAACGTAACCCTGTTCAATTTATCACACTATGATGTTTAAGTGTTCTAAGTTTACTTAACCCCACCCTCTAGTCCAGCTAACATATTAAATTGGCTAAGTGTATTTACTTAACCTTGCCCACTTATCTAGCTAACGTGTTGTAATGATTAAGTATTCTAAATTTACTTAACCTCACCCACTTATCTAATTATCAGGTTATAACGGTTAAGTGTCCTGATTTTACTTAACCTCACCCTCTAGTCTAGTTAATATGTTAAATTGGCTAAGTGTTTTCTTAGTTACTTAGCCCCTACAAGTCTTGTCTTGTTAACATGTTAAGTTGGCTAGGTGTTCAGATTAACTTAACCCTTACAATCCTAACTTAGCTTTAATCGTCTTATAAAAGCACCAACAACTCACATTAGACAGGTATTGTTGGGGCTGCCTGTATGTCGGTGGTTCCGGGCAGTCTTACACCACAATTCAGTCTAACCTCGGGTCTTTATTGGGCTCAATGCCTTAACCACCCACATTGGATAGGTATTGTTGTGATTACTGGACAGTCGGGCTGGTCCGGGCAGGTTTACATCACAACTCAATCCAACCTCGGGTTAAGCATGCTCATATTTTCTAGATTTACATGTTTGTCACTTTTCATTTTTATATGTAAATGTTTATGGCCCAATTATCCAAATTCACTAATTTTGGGTATAACAATTTATACCGCTTTAAATGTCACTAGTCATTGGCATGTGTCAAACATGCCAATACATGTATTTTATTTTAAACCCAACTTTTGTTTCCCCCGTTTGTACGTACGCACCATTATAACATATGTTGGGCTTAACATTTCAGCCCAACTCATAAACATAAAAAGGGGAAGCACAGAATCATGAATTGTTCTAGAATACATAAAAGTGTGTGGCGCATGAACTTGCAACATAGCGTCTTCACTAACATAGATTGTGGGTCATGTGAACTTGCATTCAATAAGGATATAACTAAATTGGTGTCACATGAAATGGCATACTTTTAGACTTGTTTAAACATGGTTTTATACACATAGAACTAGGTATAATGTCAAACACCAAACTAGCATAAAAATGTCCACTTTTTGACATAACCCAAAGGTGTAAACTAACTTTACATCAAGTAGCCTATTTCAACATGAAACTAGTATAATTTGTGTAACCAAAAGGTACTTGCATAAACCCAATTATCGCTGGCAAATAAACATAATAACATATACAAAGGTTTTGAGTCGTGTAGGCATAAAAGGTTTCAACTTGGAACATGTTTACATGAGTCTCAACTTAGGCCTAAAAAGAATGTATGCCAACCATGTTAACGACATAACATAAAGATGTCAATTCTAGTTTTTACTACAAACTTGCAAGTGATATTTATTTTCATATACAAATGTCAATAGGCTCGCATCAACCAATCTATGCCACAAACACCCAATACAAAATATGACATAATCAACGCAATACACAGAATTTACATCAATATTTTACAATAGTAAAAACCCAATTTCATTTACGTCGAATCACATCGCAATTTCTATTCATATTCAGAAAACCACCATACTTACAACGCAAAACGGTCTTGTTTTTATGAGATCTGAGGTTCTGAAATTGAGATGCGTTCCTTTGGGTAGACGTTGTTGTTTTGATTTTATTTGTAGCTTTAATCTCAAATTTGAATTAGCTTGAGTTGATTCGTTGTTCGTATCTTTTCGAGCGGAGGCTCTCCTTAGTTTTCTTCTGACATCATGGCGGCTCAAGTTCTTATTTTTGTGTGAATTTTAGTTGGAGACCTAGGGTGTTTTTATAGAGTTGCAAGTTAATTAGAGTCGTCGATGAAGCCAGGGTTAATCAAAGCCATCCATTCTAAAGAGAAGCCAATCAAAAAGAAGACAACTCAGCCCTAGTGACAAGATCAGGCCCAGAAATTCGAGCCAGGACCCAACCAGACAAACCAGGCCGACCAGGCAGGTCGACACTATGCTCGACCTGGGGGTGACCAGGTCGACACCATGGTCGACCCTATGGTCGACCTGGTCCCTTGGCGGGAATATTCCCGCCCAGCCCAGTTTGAGCTTATTTTTCGAATTTTGAACTTGAAACTGAGATTTTCGAATTTTAAATTTTATTCAGAAACTTCGGAAGGCCATAACTCCTTCATACGGAGTCCGATTTACGCAAACTCGGACTCTATCTCAAGCAGAATTCCGAGACGAACGCAACGGCGTAACCCGTTTCCCTTAATTCCAATATTTAGAATTAACTATACTTTAATTTGTGAAACTTAGTGTTACAGAATTACGGGGTGTTACATTCACCCTTTCTCAAAAGTATTTCGTCCCTGAAATCTTCAAGTTAGGAAGAACATATATCCTACCATCCAATCGTCCATCTACTCAACCATCAAACATAGGCAAGCATTGTCCTTAAAAGTCTTCTAATGCTTCATGATCATATGCATAGTGTGTGTATATGTCCTTGTCTAATGCAAAATCAGGCGGTCTACTGATTCAGTTGACCTCCTTAATGCGAATTATGTCTGTGCCATGAGTCCATTATGTATGCAAATTTTTCTTACTCAAGATTTTCTACATGAGTGCACAATCATTCATACAAATGCAACGTCCATATGATAACACATCAAGTTCAATTCATAAACAAATACATATATGTAAATGCAATATGGAAGTGTCCGAGCTGACCTAGTGTCTAGTATATGCACCCACAAGTAGCCACTTGAAACCATCAATCACAACATGTTTCAATACATGTTTACATCCGTTGGCTTCTATCTAAGGATCGATGATACGTCCTAGAGGATATACTTTAAAAGCTAGAAACAAGTAGGCATAAAACTCCTAGAGAAAGAATATACCCTTAAGAGAAAGGGTATGATGCACGTATCTAGTCTTCAGCCTTCCAAGTCGCATCTTCTTAAGCCTCTCTGTGACGTACCTTATCTAGTTAATATTCACGATTGTGAAGCTTCTTGACCTCCATTTCCAAAACTGTCGTTGATCGGATAGCTGGCTTTTCATTGTCAACTGAATATATATGGAAGTTTATCCCGTATTTATGGGTAAACTCCTAACCTAATCAAAACATCTGCGTACTCATGGACTATTCTAACGGATTGCAAATCGTCGATAAATGTATTAAGCAATTCTAGATAGCTAAGCCTAACTGATCCTTTTAGGATCACGAAATCTCGAGGGTATTTCCAAGGCAAGTCAAAAAGTCTAACTTTCAGAATTACTAGCCAACCAACCCATGCCTAGGATTAACTCATAGCCCATGGAACCAAAACATTACGCTTAAACTCAACACTTAATGTGGCCGTTCTCAAATCCCTACAAACCAAAGGTAAACGGGCCGAACCATCAAATTGGATCTGAGACTAATTGAGATCTTATATTATACAAGTACCTAGGTGCGGAGACTCAACTATGGAAGAAGGTATAAACGAATGCGAAGCGCTAAGATCAAAAGAGTACTAACAGGTTGATCAAATGATAAGCTAAACCTTTCCAATGGAGACTTTTACTATCTCTCTCCCAGGTATTCTGGTGGTGAAAGCACGCACTCGTCCTCCTGAAAATCCTTCCCTCGTCCTTGCCCCTGTCCTTAGTTATATGCCCTATTATACCATAGAAAAGCTACTTCCTCTTGTCTTAGGTTTTATAATTCCTTCCTCCTTCGTGAGCCAAGTCCATATCCATGAATTCCTCATCCTTGGGTTGTGCCCCCTAGCCAAACTCCTCATCCTCTTCCTTGTGTAATCATGTTGACAAATCTCTCGAAAGCTTCCTCCATCGTACAGAAAAACTTACAAAGCTTGAAAGAAAACTAGCCGCAGGTGAAACTATTACGGCTATAGATGGAAGTCAGGCACTACTTCGCCCTTCGATGAGGTTACCTCCCAGAAAGCCAGGAGCCCCAGAGACTCAAGAAAGAAGGAAACAAGGACTCAAGCAGAGAATCAAAAGATAGTGCATATGGCTTTGGAGAATATGCCTTTAAAACAAAACTTTTCTTTTGAAAATGCTTCTTTTAAACCCGTTTTGAAAATAATTTTTCAAATCTTTTATCTGATCCGGTAACCTTCAGCTCTGATACCACGTTTAACACCCCACATCCGTTAGTGTCACTCACAAAGGGAATGCACTAAGTTCTGTGAAGTATTATAGGTAAAAGTTGCAGATAAATTACAAGACAGATAAATAAAGCAGCGGAAAAGTGAATAAAACTTTATTTCATTTATAAACAGCTTGTACAAAGACTGTTTTCCAACAACAAAGTATCAATCTTGTTTAACAAAATAAAGAAGCATAAATATACAATGATATTCCCCAATAAAACATTATCCAGCCATAGCGGTGGAAAAGAGAGTCCAGAGCAGCACATCAAAGAGTCTTCAAGCTTGGAAAGAGTAACAGGTCCATACAAATCTGAGCTATTCCCTCCCTGACTACCTGGGAGGGGGGAAACGGAAGAAAAGAAGACGAAAGAAAACATAGAGTCAGACATAAAGCCTGGTAAGTCTAGTGGTGCTTCGGTATATGAATAAGGAAAAGGACATGACAGGCATAAACTGAAAAATGGGACAATACCAGAATAACAGACTAATATAAACCAAAGCAAGACAGTTTAAACCGAATATACTATCACACACCATTCTATACCTCTGTACCACCTAACTTGTATCCCAACTAGTAATCTGTATAAAGATGATAACGTGATCCCAATCCCTGTAATTGCGGTTGCCTCTAGGTGTACATCTATTATTTATTACCTAGATCTAATCTAGGGTTTTCTTATCGAGCGCTTCCTAGATTCAACTAGGGTTTATGTGACTTATCTAATACCTCTCGGATTCAGGATTTATGCCACCTAGGTCCAACTAGGGATTATGCTACCTGTCGAACGATGCCCCTAGTCTAGGACACACTACCTAGAGTGGTATATGTTCCTAGACTTTCCCCACGTATGTGTCGCGAATCGTTTATTGCTGTCTAGATGCACATGTCCTGAAATGTGCGACCCGAGTTTCGTGGCAGGGCTATTCTAGAAACACGGAACTCGGTCGAGAGCTTTCATATATCTACCAATGCAGATGCTAAGGTATGTTTTTCTAGTGGCTATGGTCCCACCTGACCCCTCCCTCAACTAATGAAAGGCAATCCAAGAAAATCAAGCACGAGAACTATACTCCTGCCACCTATGCCCCACTTTCCTATTGGCCAGCCTCACCCATAACTAGATAGCAAGTATATGGTCTGTTGGGAGTTCTCTGCATTTTTGCATGCGTACTACGATTGACTGAAGATGGTAGGTAGTCGACGACGTGCTATCACAGGGCTAAACTAAGTGTCGCCGACCCACGCTGATCCACCCTAGCCTTTAGGTTGCTCATACTACAACCAAGGCATACCCTTGGTTCTTCTACCGCAGACCTTAACCTCTGTGAGCCCAGGCGGATCATCTGCAACCTCACAGAGGGATACCAAGAGTACCCTCACGTCCCCCGAAGCTACGTGCTTCTAAACCCAGTCCGCTGGAACCTTTTTCGAAATCAGATAAACGTTGCTCCTCCTCATGTACTTGTTAAGTGCGGGTTATTTATCTATTATGGACCGGCTCAGTTTTCTTGACTAATAATTATTACTTAGTTGTTCTCAACTAAGGTTTACCACTTAGTTTCTTTTCCTATAAATCTTGTTAACTAAGGTTTATCACTTAGTTTCTTTAACTGGGGATTTCAACTTAGCTCCCATTCTCGATTGTTTCTTAACTAAGGTTTACTACTTAGCCCTCTTTCTCGTCAAGTTGGATTGGTTAAGTGTCATTAGTCAATTCAAGTTAGCTTAACCCACTCCTTTGTCATATTAAACTGGCTAAGTGTTATCAGTAGTTCATGTTGACTTAACCCTATCACAAACCAAGTTATATTGGTTAAGTATTTCTTATTACTTAACCCTACCCATTCATCTTGTATTGGTTAAGTGTCCCTTTTAACCTAACCTTGCCCATCTGTTTTAACTAACATGTTATAACAGTTAAGTGTTCCCTTAGTTAACTTAACCCTAACATCTGTTTAATTAACATGTTCTAATGGTTAAGTATTGTCCCTTCATGTTTCAATTTAACCCTGTTCAATTTATCACACTATGATGGTTAAGTGTTCTAAGTTTACTTAACCCCACCCTCTAGTCCAGCTAACATATTAAATTGGCTAAGTGTATTTACTTAACCTTGCCCACTTATCTAGCTAACGTGTTGTAATGGTTAAGTATTCTAAATATACTTAACCTCACCCACTTATCTAATTACCAGGTTGTAACGGTTAAGTGTCCTGATTTTACTTAACCTCACCCTCTAGTCTATTTAATATGTTAAATTGGCTAAGTGTTTTCTTAGTTACATAGCCCCTACAAGTCTTGTCTTGTTAACATGTTAAGTTGGCTAGGTGTTCAGATTAACTTAACCCTTCCAATCCTAACTTAGCTTTAATCGTCTTATTAAAGCACCAACCACTCACATTAGACAGGTATTGTTGTGGCTGCCTGTATGCCCGTCGGTTCCGGGCAGTCTTACACCACAACTCAGTCTAACCTCGGGTCTTTATTGGGCTCAATGCCTTAACCACCCACATTGGATAGGTATTGTTGTGATTACTGGACAGCCGGGCGGGTCCGTGCAGGTTTACATCACAACTCAATCCAACCTCGGGTTAAGCATGCTCGTATTTTCTAGATTTACATGTTTGTCACTTTTCATTTTTATATGTAAATGTTTATGGCCCAGTTATCCAAATTCACTAATTTTGGGTATAACAATTTATACCGCTTTAAATGTCACTAGTCATTGGCATGTGTCAAACATGCCAATACATGTATTTTATTTTAAACCCAACATTTGTTTCCCCCGTTTGTACGTACGCAGCATTATAACATATGTTGGGCTTAACATTTCAGCCCAACTCATAAACATAAAAAGGGGAAGCACAGAATCATGAATTGTTCTAGAATACATAAAAGTGTGTGGCGCATGAACTTGCAACATAGCGTCTTCACTAACATAGATTGTGGGTCATGTGAACTTGCATTCAATAAGGATATAACTAAATTGGTGTCACATGAAATGGCTTACTTTTAGACTTGTTTAAACATGGTTTTATACACAGAGAACTAGGCATAATGTCAAACACCAAACTAGCATAAAATGTCCACTTTTTGACATAACCCAAAGGTGTAAACTAACTTTACATCAAGTAGCCTATTTCAACATGAAACTAGTATAATGTGTGTAACCAAAAGGTACTTGCATAAACCCAATTATCACTGGCAAATAAACATAATAACGTATACAAAGGTTTTGAGTCGTGTAGGCATAAAAGGTTTCAACTTGGAACATGTTTACATGAGTCTCAACTTAGGCCTAAAAAGAATGTATGCTAAAGATGTTAACGACATAACATAAAGATGTCAATTCTAGTTTTTACTACAAACTTGCAAGTGATATTTATTTTCATATACAAATGTCAATAGGCTCGCATCAACCAATCTATGCCACAAACACACAATAAAAAATATGGCATAATCAACGCAATACATAGAATTTACATCAATATTTTACAATAGTAAAAACCCAATTTCATTTACATCGAATCACATCGCAATTTCTATTCATATTCAAAAAACCACTATACTTACAACGCAAAACGGTCTTGTTTTTATGAGATCTGAGGTTCTGAAATTGAGATGCGTTCCTTTGGGTAGACGTTGTTGTTTTGATTTTATTAGTAGCTTTAATCTCAAATTTGAATTAGCTTGAGTTGATTCGTTGTTCATCTCTTTTCGAGCGGAGGCTCTCCTTAGTTTTCTTCTGACATCATGGCGGCTCAAGTTCTTATTTTTATGTGAATTTTAGTTGGAGACCTAGGGTGTTTTTATAGAGTTGCAAGTTAATTAGAGTCGTCGATGAAGCCAGGGTTAATCAAAGCCATCCGTTCTAAAGAGAAGCCAATCAAAAGAAGTCAACTCAGCCCTAGTGATAAGATTAGGCCCAGAAATTCGAGCCAGGAGCCAAACAGACAAACCAGGCCGACCAGGCAGGTCGACTGGTAGGTCGACACCCAGGTCGACACTATGCTCGACCTGGGGGTGACCAGGTCGACACCATGGTCGACCCTATGGTCGACCTGGTCACTAGGCGGGAATTTCCCCGCCCAGCCCAGTTTGAGCTTATTTTTCAAATTTTGAACTTGAAACCAAGCTGTTTGAATTTTAAAATTTATTCTGAAACTTCGAAAGGCCATAACTCCTTCATACAGAGTCCGATTTACGCAAACTCGGACTCTAACTCAAGCAGAATTCTAAGACGAACGCAACGGCGTAACCCGTTTCCCTTAGTTCCCACATTTAGAATTAACTATACTTTAATTTGTGAAACTTAGTGTTACAGAATTACGGGGTGTTACAGTTTATTTTCAAAACCACTTTCAAATTCAATTTATTTATTTCAAAAATAAATTGATTTTAATTCTAGTTCAAAACTAGTTGATTTCGATAAAAACCTATTTTTATCTTTTCAAATGTAGAATTTTTCATCCCAGTTCTTTCCAATTCACATATTATGATTTTACACAAATTATTAATATTTTTAATAATTTTATCATGGCCCGTACAGTCGATTTCCATCAACGGCCATCGAACTGCACTTACAGCGACCTTTTCTAAATTTGATTTGGACATAATTCCATATCCAACCGTTAGATTTCAAATTTCTAATATTCATTGGAAAGCTCTTTTCGATACGAACCCAACGGTTCCGGTTTTAGGAGAATCCGACGGTCGGATCTCCCGTAATGTCAATTCGAAGTCAATGGTCGAAATTCACGAACTACCGCGGCGCGGCGCGTTCTATTCAGGCCATTATATATATAATATATATACATATTATATGTTTCGTTGATTTCCTTTTAAGACTTATTTTATAAATCGTTTTAAGTTCGTTTTCAAAATCATTTCAACTCTATATTCAATTTCAAATCAAAATTGAATATTTCATATCATTACTATATAAATGATAATATTTTCAAAGCGTTATATTTTGAAATCACTACCTTTTCTATAATTATTTTAAAAACGAATATAATCGATATAAATATCGCTCACGTCAAAATGGCGCATCTCTAATCAACACGGCTTTATATATTTCAATAAATTCGTTATTCTATTCAACAAATGAATATTTATTCTATTCAACACATGAATCTATATTTCTTTCAACACATGACTAATCTCAACACATGAACACCGTCAACACATGACTATTTTTGTTATGTAATATATTTTATAAAATTATGGTATCTATCTTTTGATTTTTAATTAGACTCCAACCGTAAAGTAGTTTCTAATCTTAAATATGATAAAGATGTAAATTTTATTGTTAAAATATTTTACTCAACACATGAATATTCTCAACACATGAGCATCGTCAACACATGACAATTTTTATATTCTAAAATTCTTTATTTTCCCAATTGGAATGAGGCCCAATCAATTACCATATAATGTTAATTATATGGATTTCACCCAACACATGTATATAATGGCACTGACAAATAATCAACCATCATCCAAAGTGCACTACTCTGTATAAGCATCAAATATGGATATCTAATGCTTATAACAGCCTGTCAATCAATCGATCGACATACAACTAATTATTGGGATTAGTGTATGCCGTATTTTATCACAATACCCGTGTGCGGTTTCAAATCAACAAACATAGATTTTTATTTATTCACATACCCGTTAAAAATTATATTTTTAATGATGAAATATCTTTAACTATATAAATATTTTATTTCATTTCAACACAAGAATATTTTATTGCCTACTTCACATCAACATCACAAACAAACTTCACAACACATCAAACAAGCATACAAGCCATCCATGCTCTGTGGACGACGGGTGTCGGGTGCTACTAAGCACCGTCTGCATCCTATTATATAATTTATACTGGAAAAGGAAATTTAAAGTGAGAAGTTCTCACCGACTAGCTGATCCAATACCACGACTCTTCATATGTAGAATTCTTCGTCGTGCTCGCCTTTTGTTAGTTTCATTCTCCGTAGCCACTACATATAAAAATCACATTTTTATATTGTTGCTATGTGTATAAAAAAATCACATTTTTATACTACTACTATATAGATAAAAATTCTATTTTTACACCGTTGTTCTCTATATAAAAATTGTATTTTTACACCGCTGTTCATATAATAAAGATTCTATTTTTACACCGCTGTCCTCTATATAAAAATTATATTTTTATATTTCTACTTCATATATAAAGATCGAATTTTTAATACTTCTATAATTTAAAAATCATATTTGTAACACCCCACCTCCGCCAGTATCACTCTTGCAAGGGCACTGACTTTGGAGGGGCGTTTGAATCAGGTAAACATGCATAATGATATATCAAGGCAGAACAAGAACATATGTATATATGTAAACAGAGTAAATAACATAGATAAAACAGCGGAAGATTTTAAACCATGCCAAATCAAGTCTGGTACAACATAATATCAATTTTCCAAATAAACAAGTCTAGATAAAACAACATCAACTGGCAAACTGAAATACATAAGTGCTATCCCCAAAATACGTGAGAACCATAGCTAGCTTCATGTAGAAAGCGTACATGAGCTGAAATCCCACAAGCAAGCAATCCAAAATCCAAGCTAAGCTCCTGTATTCCCTCCCTGAGAACCTAGGGGGGGAAACGGAAGAAAAGAGGCGAAAGAAAACAGGTCAGTCAAAAAGACTGAGTAATCCCTACTACAATCATTGTAAACTGATAAAGCTAACTGGTATGAGCAGCAGGATAAGGATAACAACATACTAGCATGATGATTAATTAACAAGGTAGATAAAGGTGTCATCGCATAATCAGGATTAAGGTTTTGCACCACAGGTGTACTAGCAAACTAACATGACTTGAATTAACAAGTATTGATCCCTTGGCCCAAGCTCTGGCCCAATAACATGAAGTGACCCTCATACGAGGTCCAATAACATGAAGTGACCCTAACACGAGGTCCAACCCAACGGTCTAGTCGATCGGCTCCCTAAGCCTAACTCGTCTCGTGTTGGTGTCAATACGGCCCCAAACATGATTGTAGTCGAACTGTGCCGGGTCCACCCTTCGGGTGTATCAAGCCCTAGGGTGTCAACCCCTGGACACCATGAACATGAGTGCACAGTCCCGATCTACTGGTACCCGTGCATGTTTTCTCCGGCTACGGACTATGTGCACGACCAGAGTCCGCCCGGAACTACACCGGCGTACCACCCTGCCGTCGTTTATTGGTCGCTTACCTCCAGTCCAGTAATCGTGCCCCCACCCTAGCCTAGTCCCTAGGGTCATGATGATACAAACTAGGGATTACTGCTGGAGTGGACCCCCATTGCTAGGATTTCTCTAGTGGGTTAAGTACGGTTTAACCCCTTTACTAATCATGGATTAACTTGGTTAAGTGTAACGGTGAGTTCACGACTTAACCCCAGTTAATCTACCGAGCCCAAATTGGTTAAGCATTAAATTGACCATGACTTAACCCTAATCATGAGGCATTAATTAATTAATTAATGCACCTTAACCTCTCACATTAGACTTTGTTGTGGTTACTAGTTAAGCCGGTCGGTTCCGGGTAGCTTTACACCACAACTTGGTCTAACCTCGGGTCCAAGGTACCACATGACCAACTTCTCACATTGGGTCCTATTGTTTGTAGCAACTAGTTAAGCCGGTCGGTTCCGGGTAGGTTTACGCTACAAACTCAACCCAACCTCGAGTTGGCCACACTTATCTTTTCTAAGTGTCATGTCCACCATGTTTCCAAAACATGTTACAAATTTTCAAGCAATTGGGTAGACCTAACTTAATAGGTAAATTCCCAATGGGTAGACCTAACTTAATAGGTAAATTCCCAAGCTTATGTTTTTATGTCTTTTAAGTTTACCCAACCCCAAACGCAATCTCATCGCTTACATATCGCAATAGCGCATAAAGGATAGAAAGAGGGAACTTGGCATAATCATGACATAAAAGTGTTGAAGCCACAAGTTCAACATGGTGGCATATGAAGTGTACATATGTTCATATACTTGCATTAGGCCTCAAAAAGCATGCATAACTTGCATATCATATGACAACTTGCATATCAAACTTGCATAGCATAACTTGCATATCATGTGACAACTTGCATATCAAACTTGCATAGCATAACTTGCATATCATATGACAACTTGCATATCAAACTTGCATAGCATAACTTGCATATCATATGACAACTTGCATATCAAACTTGCATAACACAACTTGCATATCATATGACAACTTACATATCAAACTTGCATAGCATAACTTGCATATTATATGACAACTTGCATATCAAACTTGCATAACACAACTTGCATATCATATGACAACTTACATATAAATTCGCATATCATACATTTAACTTTAAAGTTTAAGTATGAAAGGAATAGGGCTTACAATGCTTATGCGGACTCAAATGAGTATAGCAAATGTAAGAAGACCCTTATGCAACCAATTAAACCCCAAAAATGCAAGCAAAATAGATCAAAACTCTCTCTTTATGATGCAAAGATAGAAACTTGACTTGAATGCAAGCTAATGATGATCATACAAGTCTAAAAACACTTGTATGCATAGAAAATCACTTAGAAATTTATTTAGGAATTTATGAAGAGAGTGGAGGCCATGAGAGGATTGATTTTGCCATAGTTTAGTTGTAGGATAGATTAATGATGATTTAGGGTAGGTTAGGGTCTTATTTATAGATTAGGCAAGTGATTTAGGCCATAGGATTAAACCCTAGTTCCAATCTCAGCCCTCAAAACCGAATCTGGCCCCCAAGCACAACACATTCTCAAAATGGTGCACCAGGCAGGACTGCTCGTCTGAGCCAAGTCGACAGCCAAGTCGACAGGGCTGTCGACTTGGTCAGACCAAGTCGACTCCCAAGTCGACAGGGCTGTCGACTTGGGTATTGTGGCGGGAATTTTCCCGCCTGGCCCAAACTGGCCCAATTTTCCAAATTCAAGTTTGAATTTGAAATCTGTTTTTACTTTAGAATTTTCTGAAAACTTCGTTGGGCCTTAATCGGGTCATACGGACTCCGATTTTCGAAAACTCGGACTCTATTTCGCGTATTTTTCCGAGACGAACGCAATGGCATAGCCCGTTTCCCTTGATTCAGATTTTAGAATTAAATTCTGCCTCGATTTATGTTATAACAGGTTATGGAAAATACGGGTTGTTACATTCTCCCCTCCTTAAAGGATTTCGTCCCCGAAATCTTCAAGTTAGGAAGAACGTATCCTACCATCCAATCATCCATCTACTCAAAACATCATCCACGAGCAATCATTATCCTTACAAGATTCTAAATGTTGTAAGAACATAAGTAAAGGTGTGTGTATATGTCCTTATCTAATGCAAATATCATCAATGCAAATTATGTTAGTGAAATGAATCCATATGTATGCAATTCCTAACATAATGTATAACATCTATATGTGTGCACATCACATACATCCATATGCAACATCCATGTGATAACACAAAAATTTTCATCCATGAATAAGCATAAACACCCATGCATATGCAATATGAGGAGTGTGTGAGCCGATCTAGTGCCTAATCGTGTATAATGCATCCACGAGCAACCACTTGCAAACACTTGCAACCACTTGCAACCATCAAGCATAACATGTTTCAAACACATGTTTCATCCAAAGGGTTTCTACCTAAGGTTCTCATGACAAGATTAACACGATAAACTAGATAAATATGGATAGCAAAGAGAAAGATATGCTAACAAAGAAAAGAGATTGAGAGTGTACCCTCAAAAAGGAATGGATAAAGCCCACGCATCTTATCCTCGGTTTCCCAAGTTGCGTCTTCTTCGGCTTCACCCCATTGAACCTTCACTAACTTGACCTCTCGATTCCTTAGCTTCTTGGTTTCCTTCCCCAAGATACGAATTGGAGCTCTCCTCAAGGTAGCTTCTTTCTCCACTTCCACATCTTCCAGAACACTTGGCTCAACAACCTCTGCTGATTCATGTAAACACTTCCGGAGATGCGAGACATGAAAAACATCGTGTACTCCGGCAAGCTTCTCGGGCAACTTCACTCTATAAGCCATCTGCACGATCCTCTCTATAATAGGGAATGGTCCAACAAACCTCGGTGCTAACTTCCCAACGGCTCCAAATCGGACCACATTCCGCAAGGAGAAACCTTCACGAAAACCATATCCCCAACATCAAACTCCAAATCCGTTCTTCGCTTATCAGCATAGGATTTCTGTCGGTCTTGGGCCGCTTTCATCCGTCTCCGAATCAACTCGATCTTCTCGGATGTATCTCTGATCATATCAGGCCCAAGTATAAGCTTATCTGTAGTCTCCCACCAACATGTAGGTGACTTGCACGGCCTCCCATATAAAGCTTCGAATGGTGCCATCCCTATGCTTGCCTGATAACTGTTATTATATGCAAACTCAACAAGAGGAAGATGGTCTTCCCAAGTACCACCAAAATCAGAATACAAAGCCTCAACAGATCCTCGAGTACCCTATTCACCCTTTCGGTTTGACCGTCCGTCTGTGGGTGATAAGCAGTACTTAGATTCAATCTCGTGCCCATGGCTTCTTGCAAGCTATTCCAGAACTGACTTGTAAAGATTGGGTCACGGTCACTGACTATACTAGAAGGGACTCCATGAAGTCTCACAATCTCACGAAGATATACAGATGCTAGCCAAGACGCGGTCCTCTTGCTCTTCATCGGGATGAAATGAGCACTCTTCGTAAGTCTATCCACGATAACCCAAATGCTCGTATTTCCTTTCCTTGACCTTGGTAGCCCATCGATAAAATCCATGGAAATACTCTCCCACTTCCAAAGTGGAACGTCTAGAGGATGCAATAGCCCACCGGGCTTCTTCGACTCGGCCTTAACTTGCTGGCAAATGATACATCTAGAGACAAACTCTGCCACATCCTTCTTAATCCCAGGCCAAAAGAAAATGCGCTTTATATCTTTATACATCTTATCCCCGCCTGGATGTATAGTCAACTTAGAGCGATGCGCTTCCTCAAGAACTTTTCTTACTAAGTCTTCTACCCTTGGAACACATAACCTTCCGTCTCTTCTCAGCCAACCCTTGTCATCAATAGAATATCGAGCGAGATGACTAGACGCCTCTCCTCGAATCAACTTATCCATAATCTCAACTATCTGAGGGTCTTCTCTCTGCGAAGCCCCAACTTGATCAAGATGGGTAGGTCTGAGTTCCAGAGATGCTAAAGAACCGGTCATCGACTCAATCGCCAAAGAGAAATCAAAGGTTGCCACATACTCTAAATTCTTCATCTCAACGAATAGAGGACTTAAGGTCAACCTTCTTCTACTCAATGCATCGCTACCACATTCCCCTTGCCAGGGGTATAAGCTATCTCAAAATCATAGGACGCCAAGAATTCCATCCATCTTTGTTGCCTCAGATTCAGATCCTTCTGAGAAAAGAGATACTTCAATGACTTGTGATAGGTATAAAGCTCAAATCTCTCTCCCAAAAGATAATGGCGCCAAGCCTTGAGTGCATATACTATTGCTGCCAACTCTAAGTCATGAGTGGGATAATTCTTCTCATGCACCTTGAGTTGTCTACCGCCAAAGCATATCACCCTTCCTTCTTGCATCAGAACAGCTCCTAACCCCGTGCCACATGCATCGGTGTATACTGTAAATAACTTCCCTCCATCGGGCAAAGCTAGAACAGGTGCTGATGTGAGAGCTCTCTTGAGCTTCTGAAAAGCAAGCTCGCATTCTATGCTCCAAGCAAAAACTAAATTCTTCTTCGTCAATTTAGTAAGAGGAGCGGAAATCTTCGCGAAGTCCTTGATGAACTTCCGGTAAAAACCCGCAAGACCTAGAAAACTTCTCACTTCGGTTGCATTCCTGGGAGTCTTCCAATTCTGAACTGCAACCACCTTAGCGGGATCCACCGCTAAGCCTTGCTTAGACACTATATGCCCAAGGAATCTAACTCCCTTTTCTTCAAAATGACATTTGGAGAACTTGGCTTTCAACTGATGCGTCCTAAGCGTATCCATCACCTCCATGAGATGCCTTGCGTGCTCTTCCTCATCCTTAGAGAAGATCAGAATATCATCAACGGAGACCACGACAAACTTGTTCAAGAACTCCCTGAACACCCTACTCATCATGTCCACGAAGCAGGTGGGTGCGAATGGCATGACCAGCCATTCTAAGAATCCATCTGGAGTTCTGAACGCAGTCTTGTCTATACTATCCTCAGCTACTCTGAGCTGATGGAATCCAGCAGCAAGATCAAGAGAAAACAGATGTTCCTACAAGCTGATCAATCAAATCATCGATCCTTGGCAATGGTTGCCTATTCTCTTTGTTTAACTCACGATAATTAACACAAAGTCAAAGAGAATCATCTGCCTTGGTAGTAAATACTACAGGCGCTCCCCATCCAGATATACTTCGTCTAATGAAGTTCTTCTCAAGCAACTACTTGGCTTGCTTTCCTAACTCTCATCTTGCGGGGCCACGTGCCTAACCGGCCACGAAACTATCTGTAATGACCCGGAAAAATGCGATCTTGGTTATCCGATATACAACACATATCGAACATCCAAGGATCGAAAATAACCGAATAGTTAATGAAAGAAATTAGAAGGTGAGAATAGATAAGATAGAAACTTAGAATAGAAGAAGAAGAAGAACACAACATCAGAGTAACACGAACCTCACAGCGGAACGAATAACATATAATAGATAACATAACTTTGAAATATAACATTTATGTATACAATAGCACTTATCAGAGTACAGCACTTACAACACAGCGGAAATAACTATAGCTATATGATCTTGAAGCCTCCTGCTCCACGCTCTTCCAGTATATCTGTAAAACCCGACTACTTGACTGCCCGTACAAATTTAGGCACCCAAGAGTTTAGGGAAAACAACAAATAAACTCCGGGTCAGTCATGGGACTGGTGTGAGTAAAACAGTTTAAAACAGGTATATGAACAAGTAAAAGATATCTCATAAGACCACGCCGCATAACGGAACGGGTTTTTCCCTTATGAGAATCCAAAATATCTTTATATCAAAAACCTTTTGATATTATAATAATGTCTATGTACAAATAGATATCAATCTAGCAGAAACGCTTTCATCTCACGTTCTACATATATAGTATACAATCAAAATCGCAAGCACGTACTGGATAATGGATTTCCAACTATGACAAGGTATGGAATCACCATCCGATCAGTGTACTCTAGGAACGATACACTGGAGTTCAACAAGAACATCTTGTAACTCAGCCACACATGACCGACCACTCATTTCGCTTGAGTGTATCGAATGTACATCACCAACGGTTGGGATCAGCAACCGTTCCCGTATATATATATGGGACAGCATTGATAGATTAAAAGAAGCAAAGGAATATTCACTAGATAGGTGATTATACACCCTACTTCGGTGCGACCGACTTAGCCATGCTGCCTGCCCGATTTCTGTCATTTACCAGTTGATGAGGCTAGAAGCTACGCTTTATCATCACATCAGATTCACTTCGAATGCCACATTGTCAGATCCATCGAAAATCACTAATTGACGTCTACAACCATACATTACGTGTCAGCTAAAAGAAGTTTCCTTCTCCGCTTCCACTCTTGGTATAGTTAAAGAAATCAATGTACGTGACCGTCTGGAAATACTATGTCAGACATCCATCTTCATTCACTTAGAAATGTCACATTGTCATACCCGCCAAACCACAAATTGACTTATTCAAAAATAACACGGGTATACAGCTAAGAGAAACGAATTCCTCCGCCACCAAACGTGAATACGTTTGAACAGATCAACTTACGCGATCCATTGGATATACTCTGTCAGACCTTCGTCCATACAAGTTGTCCTGGGACTGGACAAACCGAAGGTACTATTCTGTAAACAGGATAGCCCTTGCATTTTACTCCGTCTTCAATTATCTTTGGAATATATGATTCGCGACGCTTATGCCAATACAGAGTGGTTCTTTGGATAATAATCCAACCGGTCTCTCCATATTAACAACGTTAAAATGGTCAAAACTTCGATAGTCGGTGAGTTAACTATCAAAGAAAAACAAGTGTGCAAACAACGATATTATTTCCAAATGGAAATTATATCGAACAAACATCATTTAACATAAATCCCTTTAGTTCATTTATTTACTTATCTCTTATTTCCCTATATTCTAAATTCTTATTTTCTTTTATCAGAAAACATTTCTGATTCTCGTTTGGAAAACATTTCCAAAACTCCTTTACGATCAAACCTTACCATTTCTTAGTTAAGAAGGAAGTCACTCAAGTTGGGGTATAATTACCTCTCAGACCTTAACTGAACAACGTTATAACTTCGAAATGGTCAAAGTTTATCTTTTAATCTTTAACAACTTCTTTACACCTTTCTCGGATCCAATTTTACTGATCCACTTCTATATTTAAAACATTGGTTATAACGATAACGTTATAATCCCTACTTTCGAATTATCTAACTTAATTATAACTTCTATTCTTATTAGTGAATAATTAACCTAACACTTATTTATTTATAAATAAATAAATCTCAATTTAAACACTGGAAAGTATAAGTACTTTCCCGAATTCGATATAATCGAATTCGCCGATTAACTCTCTTCGAGAAATCTCTATTTGACTAACTCTTCTTCGAATAACTTATATTCGATTAACTTCTTCTCGAATAAACGATATTCGATAATCTCTCTCCGAATAACTAATATTCGATAACTCTTCCTTTTCAAATATCTCATATTTAAAGATCTCACTTCGATTAAACTAAAATCGATAACTCTCTTCGATGAAACTAACATCGATAACTCCTTTCGATGAAACTAACATCGATAACTCCTTTCGATGAAACTAACATCGATTTATTTAACTCAACGAACTTAACTTGACTAACTTAACTTGACTCGACTAACTCGACTTACTTGGTTCGACCAATTCGATTCGATTAACTAGGCTCGACTAACTTGGTCGAACCACCCGATCAACTCAACTTATTTAACTTAACTTATTTCTCAACTCGATCAACTTGATTAACTCCTATCGAATAACTAATATTCGATTAAACTCCATTCGCTTGACTCTAGATCGCAGCGATCACAATGGTTACGCCTGATTCCCTCAGGAAACATCCGACCGCCGTAGGCTATTTACAGCCCTGCGAATTACGCTAGCAGTCGTACGAGATGGCAACTTATCCTGAATACTATGTTTGACTAACTCTGTCTCAAATAACTATATTTGATTAACTCTAGTTCGTTTTAACTCTAATCGATTAACTCTAACTAATTAACTCCAACTGGTTAACTCTAACTGATTAACTCTAACTGGTTAACTCTAACTGATTAACTCTAACTGGTTAACTCTATTTGACTAACTCGACTTGACTAACCCCTTTCGAATGTCTATATTCGATTAACTAACTTCGAATACCATATTCGATTAACTAACTTTGAATACCATATTCGATTAACTAACTTCGAATACCATATTCGATTAATTAACTTCGAATACCATATTCGATTACTAACTTCGAATACCATATTCGATTAACTCCTTTCGAATATCTATATTCGATTAACTAACTTCGAATACCATATTCGATTAACTCCTTTCGAATGTCTATATTCGATTAACTCCTTTCGAATGTCTATATTCGATTAACTAACTTCGAATGCCATATTCGATTAACTAACTTCGAATACCATATTCGATTAACTAACTTCGAATACCATATTCGATTAACTTTATAAAGATTTCCTTTTTAACAACGTTTTATTCATTTGAAAAGATTTACTTTTAAATAACGGTTCTACACTTTAAAAATGATTTCCCTTTTATAACGTTTCCTTTTCAATCCTATTTGTAAATGGTTTACAAATATTTCCTTTTCAAATTTATTCTTGAAATATTCTAACTCCTTAAATTCCCGGGAAAATTCGCCATAACCTCCTTTGTATCGGGAGCATCGGGAAAATCCCCAAACTCGCCACACAGGCCTTTCCATTCAAAAAGAAAATGGTTTGAAATTATTTCCTTTTTAAATATCTCCTATTTATAAATATCCCAATTTATAAATATTCCTTATTTATAAATATTCCACTTTATAAATATTCTATTTTTCAATATCACTTTGAAAAATCTCCTTTATCCATATTCCGGTATGTCATGGTATCCAGTCATATCAAATCACGATATTCAATATCGTCCATACACACACAATCAACAACAGGTTATAATTCACATCATATATCAAAATATATGAAAAACAATAAAATAACTGTTTGAGGAATCCAGTTGGATTCCTCCAACCTGTTTCCCAGCATCCACAGATGTTACACAATATAATATATATCATATTTCATTTTGAAATGAAATATCCTGCTGTATCGAATCATATTTGATTAACAGTACATAGATTAACTATAACTACGTTTTCAATCAAATCTATTTAACAGTCCAGTTTAACAATCAATATACAACAATCAATAAATAAAGTACAATTTATATTAAAATATAAATTGAGGAGAGTTAGTGAGTTTTACTCACATTTGCGCGTTAACCGTTAAATAATGGTTTGCGTTATTTGATTCAGTCGGACAATTTATTTCACCATAAATTGTAACGAGCACCAATCCACTCCCGGTCAGTTTCATTGTGAAGCTCTCGTCCATATGGTCCCAACGCAACTTACGGTTCGCGAATCCAACCTCGTATGAAATAGATATCGCATTACGAAGTTTATACACTATTTAAATGAATTAAAACTTGAATTTTATTTCTTTAGGCCTCAACACACAATACCTTGGCCCAACTTCCTATCCAAAGCCCGCCCGCGTCCGTCTTTACTTCTTCTTCCCTGATCTGTACTGACCGAACATGCTGCACTTTTTTCCCAATATCTCCGAACATTGTCCCTCCCATGCTCCTTCATTTCAACATGAAACTTCAAACAGAAACTACCCATCTCCCTCTTCTCAAACTCTCAGCGTCATCATCTCAAAACCATACTACTTCAAAAACAGTCCGCACTTACTCCATACCTCCTCCTTCTCACTACTGCTTCCCATCCTCTTCCTTCCCTCATATTCAAGTCCAACACCAGTATTCGCTCTCACTTACATACGGTCCTCCATCCTCTCTTCATGATTAACCGGGAAAACAGCCTCCTCCTTTTAACTCTCGCCCCTTTTTGTTCACGTTCTTCTCAGTGTAAACGAGACCGTTCCCCTTTGATAGGTTTCCTCCTTCTGATATTTACGTTTATCTCCCACCACCAGACTTGCGTTCTCCTCATGTCTGATCAATAAACCGCTAACCCATTTTCACCAGAAACTGCTTGCATATGCTACAAAAAATTGGCGGCTTCCAGTTCGAAATCATGTACACAATACAACATCAAATTCCGAACTCAACATGACCCATTTCCATGCGTTGCACCTTTTTCATGCACCGCCTGAACGTAGATTCCTCCATCATGCTACTGTTGCAAACTTCTAACACCCTTTGAAAGCCTATGCGAATGAAAATCCACTCGCAAGGAACCCATACACAAGTTTCGGTGATCTACGTAATATATGATTTGTTCATGATTTTTGAATGGATGGTTTAATTGTTTTAAGTTTGTGGAAGATATGGAACTCACGGCATCATTTTTCCTTAAAGCAAAAGAAAGAAGGTAAGAGTACTCACGTGGTTATATATATATGGTACTGACTTAGCTTAAGAAGTAGGTAGGATACTTGGCTTTTAAGTGACCACATAAGCTATAGGTTGGAAGAATGGTGACCATTTACTTAGCTTCAGGTTGGAAGAATGGCGACCAGTCACATAGCTTTGAAGACGTGGTTACAAGGTAAAAAGAACGGGTACAGGCACTAACTATGCAAGAAAAGAAAGAAGGGGCACACTTGAATATATTATTATATATAAGTAAGATTTTCTTACTAGTTAAGTCTTTGAAAAAGAAATGAACATGGCATGTGTATGAAGTGGTCCTTTCGCAAGTAGCTCGTAGTTTAAAACTGCTTCACATGTACTACCAGTACTTCTTTGGTGCAGGGTGCCTTCCTTTACAAACTGTTGTCGACAGAAGTAAACATACCGTTGTAATCAACTCGGTGCCACGATCCCAAAGATATAATAATACCGGTAGATTAACTCATATTGTGAAACCCCAAATCGTTTATTAAGGGTGCAAAATACTCCAAATAAAAAGTTGCTTATTTAATTAATTAAAAATTACAATAAAATTCTAAAAATTAAATTATCACTACTTCCCAAAAGAACCTTATCTAAATTCAAACCCGATCTCCAGTTATATCGAATAAACAGTTATGGTCGATAAACGATTCTATAGCGACTTTTCTGAAATTTGATTTGGACATATCTCAAAATCTACATGACGAAATCCCGATTTTTCTCTTCCACTAGAAAGATATACTCCACCAACTCCACACGTTTCTTGTTTCACAGAAATCCGGCTAAAAACGAATCATGTACATTCAGTTGAAGTTCAAATCGCCAAATTGCGAACTGCAGCGCCATTTCAAGCTCGTTTATAAATATATTATAAACTATACGTTCAACTGTCGTCGATTCAATATATTCGTTATTATATTTCGAATCGAAACTTAACCACATCTCGTATACTATTCAATTCACACTCTATTGTGAATTCTACCATTTCCGACTACTTCGACATTATAATATATTATTATATTATAATTATTTATTAAATATTCAATATTATTTAATTAAACGATCATTAACTTCTCTAAATCACCAATTATATAATTAAATAAATTAATTATATATCTCTAAAAATGCGGGTCATTACATTCTTCCCCACTTAAAATAATTTCGTCCTCGAAATTGCTAAGGTAGTGGACGACCCTATCTATTGGAATCCTTAAGATTTGTTTACCCCTTATTTCTGATTTTAACTGAACCAATTAATATTGACTAAAATATTAATTCCTTCCGACTAACTAAAATTTTCAAAAATTCTGAAAATTTTCTAACACTTTAAATTTTCGGAAAATTTCGCCAGCGTTTCCTTTGTACGGGGTTACCGGAAAAATTCAAACCTTGCCACACAGGCCCTCTCCAATCCCAAAGAAAATCAAACAGCCAAACGGCTTGCCAAATCGGCTCATAAATTCCAAACTCATATAGAATATAAACTTGTACCTTTTTGTCGGGCATACCGCTGTATCCCTGCTATTCGTTACCACTTCTGCATATAACAATGCATTACCAACTTGATCTCCAATCAGTTCATTCTCAAAACCAAATCATTAGCTTATACCTAAGTCGGATTCTATTTCAACTCGAGTTCCATTCTCGATTTCAACTCTTAACTCATCAATTCAATTCTATCCTAGATTATTCTAAAATCAAATCAAGTTTTATTTAACTTGGTTCAAGTTAAATTCCAATTTATTTATTCAATTTTTACCATCTCAATCTCATTAACTTCATAAGTTAAATTCTAATTCCATAACTTAAATTCCTGGGTTTCTTTTAAATCAATTTGAAATAACAATACCAATTCAAAACATTTGAATTTCTAAACAACTTGTTTTCTCAAAACAATTCAAATCAAAATCTTTGGTAGTAATCCACCACTTAGAAACTCGAAAATCACACCGATGATACTGCGCAGTCATCATCGGAATTATTTTCCAGTGACCCAAGTGATTTCAATACTATATTATTTCAAAACCATTACTGAATACTTCCATTTTGAAAACATTTCAAAATCTCCCAGGAACTTAAAATTTCCTTATTTTAATTCCAAATCTGATTTAAATTCATATTTAATTCATCTTATTTCATATACTTTACTTATATGAATTCTGATTGGTTATATATAACCATTTCACTTTTATAATCTCATTCGATTAAAATTACAACCAGTATATCTAATATATGATAATATATTACATATCCATACTGTGTCGGTCCATCGTATTCAAGTATTTATTTACTCCTACCGATACAGTGGATCAAACTGATCGACCAGAACTCATAAACAACTCAGCCAATGAATCTCCACAATATAAAACCATTTTTATATCAAATACAAATACGCACTCGTATATATACACTCAAACTCAATCTAGGGTATTACTAACCCTATCTCTACCGAGTCACGCCACAGAGCCAAGGTAATTCTTAACTTAAGCTCTGATACCAACTGTAACGACCCGGAAAAATGCGATCTTGGTTATCCGATATACAACACATATCGAACATCCAAGGATCGAAAATAACCGAATAGTTAATGAAAGAAATTAGAAGGTGAGAATAGATAAGATAGAAACTTAGAATAGAAGAAGAAGAAGAACACAACATCAGAGTAACACGAACCTCACAGTGGAACGAATAACATATAATAGATAACATAACTTTGAAATATAACATTTATGTATACAATAGCACTTATCAGAGTACAGCACTTACAACACAGCGGAAATAACTATAGCTATATGATCTTGAAGCCTCCTGCTCCACGCTCTTCCAGTATATCTGTAAAACCCGACTACTTGACTGCCCGTACAAATTTAGGCACCCAAGAGTTTAGGGAAAACAACAAATAAACTCCGGGTCAGTCATGGGACTGGTGTGAGTAAAACAGTTTAAAACAGGTATATGAACAAGTAAACGATATCTCATAAGACCACGCCGCATAACGGAACGGGTTTTTCCCTTATGAGAATCCAAAATATCTTTATATCAAAAACCTTTTGATATTATAATAATGTCTATGTACAAATAGATATCAATCTAGCAGAAACGCTTTCATCTCACGTTCTACATATATGGTATACAATCAAAATCGCAAGCACGTACTGGATAATGGATTTCCAACTATGACAAGGTATGGAATCACCATCCGATCAGTGTACTCTAGGAACGATACACTGGAGTTCAACAAGAACATCGTGTAACTCAGCCACACATGACCGACCACTCATTTCGCTTGAGTGTATCGAATGTACATCACCAACGGTTGGGATCAGCAACCGTTCCCGTATATATATATGGGACAGCATTGATATATTAAAAGAAGCAAAGGAATATTCACTAGATAGGTGATTATACACCCTACTTCGGTGCGACCGACTTAGCCATGCTGCCTGCCCGATTTCTGTCATTTACCGGTTGATGAGGCTAGAAGCTACGTTTTATCATCACATCAGATTCACTTCGAATGCCACATTGTCAGATCCATCGAAAATCACTAATTGACGTCTACAACCATACATTACGTGTCAGCTAAAAGAAGTTTCCTTCTCCGCTTCCACTCTTGGTATAGTTGAAGAAATCAATGTACGTGACCGTCTGGAAATACTATGTCAGACATCCATCTTCATTCACTTAGAAATGTCACATTGTCATACCCGCCAAACCACAAATTGACTTATTCAAAAATAACACGGGTATACAGCTAAGAGAAACGAATTCCTCCGCCACCAAACGTGAATACGTTTGAACAGATCAACTTACGCGATCCATTGGATATACTCTGTCAGACCTTCGTCCATACAAGTTGTCCTGGGACTGGACAAACCGAAGGTACTATTCTGTAAATAGGATAGCCCTTGCATTTTACTCCGTCTTCAATTATCTTTGGAATATATGATTCGCGATGCTTATGCAATACAGAGTGGTTCTTTGGATAATAATCCAACCGGTCTCTCCATATTAACAACGTTAAAATGGTCAAAACTTCGATAGTCGGTGAGTTAACTATCAAAGAAAAACAAGTGTGCAAACAACGATATTATTTCCAAATGGAAATTATATCGAACAAACATCATTTAACATAAATCCCTTTAGTTCATTTATTTACTTATCTCTTATTTCCCTATATTCTAAATTCTTATTTTCTTTTATCAGAAAACATTTCTGATTCTCGTTTGGAAAACATTTCCAAAACTCCTTTACGATCAAACCTTACCATTTCTTAGTTAAGAAGGAAGTCACTCAAGTTGGGGTATAATTACCTCTCAGACCTTAACTGAACAACGTTATAACTTCGAAATGGTCAAAGTTTATCTTTTAATCTTTAACAACTTCTTTACGCCTTTCTCGGATCCAATTTTACTGATCCACTTCTATATTTAAAACATTGGTTATAACGATAACGTTATAATCCCTACTTTCGAATTATCTAACTTAATTATAACTTCTATTCTTATTAGTGAATAATTAACCTAACACTTATTTATTTATAAATAAATAAATCTCAATTTAAACACTGGAAAGTATAAGTACTTTCCCGAATTCGATATAATCGAATTCGCCGATTAACTCTCTTCGAGAAATCTCTATTTGACTAACTCTTCTTCGAATAACTTATATTCGATTAACTTCTTCTCGAATAAACGATATTCGATAATCTCTCTCCGAATAACTAATATTCGATAACTCTTCCTTTTCAAATATCTCATATTTAAAGATCTCACTTCGATTAAACTAAAATCGATAACTCCCTTCGATGAAACTAACATCGATAACTCCTTTCGATGAAACTAACATCGATAACTCCTTTCGATGAAACTAACATCGATTTATTTAACTCAACGAACTTAACTTGACTAACTTAACTTGACTCGACTAACTCGACTTACTTGGTTCGACCAATTCGATTCGATTAACTAGGCTCGACTAACTTGGTCGAACCACCCGATCAACTCAACTTATTTAACTTAACTTATTTCTCAACTCGATCAACTTGATTAACTCCTATCGAATAACTAATATTCGATTAAACTCCATTCGCTTGACTCTAGATCGCAGCGATCACAATGGTTACGCCTGATTCCCTCAGGAAACATCCGACCGCCGTAGGCTATTTACAGCCCTGCGAATTACGCTAGCAGTCGTACGAGATGGCAACTTATCCTGAATACTATGTTTGACTAACTCTGTCTCAAATAACTATATTTGATTAACTCTAGTTCGTTTTAACTCTAATCGATTAACTCTAACTAATTAACTCCAACTGGTTAACTCTAACTGATTAACTCTAACTGGTTAACTCTAACTGATTAACTCTAACTGGTTAACTCTATTTGACTAACTCGACTTGACTAACCCCTTTCGAATGTCTATATTCGATTAACTAACTTCGAATACCATATTCGATTAACTAACTTCGAATACCATATTCGATTAACTAACTTCGAATACCATATTCGATTAATTAACTTCGAATACCATATTCGATTACTAACTTCGAATACCATATTCGATTAACTCCTTTCGAATATCTATATTCGATTAACTAACTTCGAATACCATATTCGATTAACTCCTTTCGAATGTCTATATTCGATTAACTCCTTTCGAATGTCTATATTCGATTAACTAACTTTGAATGCCATATTCGATTAACTAACTTCGAATACCATATTCGATTAACTAACTTCGAATACCATATTCGATTAACTTTATAAAGATTTCCTTTTTAACAACGTTTTATTCATTTGAAAAGATTTACTTTTAAATAACGGTTCTACACTTTAAAAATGATTTCCCTTTTATAACGTTTCCTTTTCAATCCTATTTGTAAATGGTTTACAAATATTTCCTTTTCAAATTTATTCTTGAAATATTCTAACTCCTTAAATTCCCGGGAAAATTCGCCATAACCTCCTTTGTATCGGGAGCATCGGGAAAATCCCCAAACTCGCCACACAGGCCTTTCCATTCAAAAAGAAAATGGTTTGAAATTATTTCCTTTTTAAATATCTCCTATTTATAAATATCCCAATTTATAAATATTCCTTATTTATAAATATTCCACTTTATAAATATTCTATTTTTCAATATCACTTTGAAAAATCTCCTTTATCCATATTCCGGTATGTCATGGTATCCAATCATATCAAATCACGATATTCAATATCGTCCATACACACACAATCAACAACAGGTTATAATTCACATCATATATCAAAATATATGAAAAACAATAAAATAACTGTTTGAGGAATCCAGTTGGATTCCTCCAACCTGTTTCCCTGCATCCACAGATGTTACACAATATAATATATATCATATTTCATTTTGAAATGAAATATCCTGCTGTATCGAATCATATTTGATTAACAGTACATAGATTAACTATAACTACGTTTTCAATCAAATCTATTTAACATTCCAGTTTAACTATCAATATACAACAATCAATAAATAAAGTACAATTTATATTAAAATATAAATTGAGGAGAGTTAGTGAGTTTTACTCACATTTGCGCGTTAACCGTTAAATAATGGTTTGCGTTATTTGATTCAGTCGGACAATTTATTTCGCCATAAATTGTAACGAGCACCGATCCACTCCCGGTCAGTTTCATTGTGAAGCTCTCGTCCATATGGTCCCAACGCAACTTACGGTTCGCGAATCCAACCTCGTATGAAATAGATATCGCATTACGAAGTTTATACACTATTTAAATGAATTAAAACTTGAATTTTATTTCTTTAGGCCTCAACACACAATACATTGGCCCAACTTCCTATCCAAAGCCCGCCCGCGTCCGTCTTTACTTCTTCTTCCCTGATCTGTACTGACCGAACATGCTGCACTTTTTTCCCAATATCTCCGAACATTGTCCCTCCCATGCTCCTTCATTTCAACATGAAACTTCAAACAGAAACTACCCATCTCCCTCTTCTCAAACTCTCAGCGTCATCATCTCAAAACCATACTACTTCAAAAACAGTCCGCACTTACTCCATACCTCCTCCTTCTCACTACTGCTTCCCATCCTCTTCCTTCCCTCATATTCAAGTCCAACACCAGTATTCGCTCTCACTTACATACGGTCCTCCATCCTCTCTTCATGATTAACCGGGAAAACAGCCTCCTCCTTTTAACTCTCGCCCCTTTTTGTTCACGTTCTTCTCAGTGTAAACGAGACCGTTCCCCTTTGATAGGTTTCCTCCTTCTGATATTTACGTTTATCTCCCACCACCAGACTTGCGTTCTCCTCATGTCTGATCAATAAACCGCTAACCCATTTTCACCAGAAACTGCTTGCATATGCTACAAAAAATTGGCGGCTTCCAGTTCGAAATCATGTACACAATACAACATCAAATTCCGAACTCAACATGACCCATTTCCATGCGTTGCACCTTTTTCATGCACCGCCTGAACGTAGATTCCTCCATCATGCTACTGTTGCAAACTTCTAACACCCTTTGAAAGCCTATGCGAATGAAAATCCACTCGCAAGGAACCCATACACAAGTTTCGGTGATCTACGTAATATATGATTTGTTCATGATTTTTGAAAGGATGGTTTAATTGTTTTAAGTTTGTGGAAGATATGGAACTCACGGCATCATTTTTCCTTAAAGCAAAAGAAAGAAGGTAAGAGTACTCACGTGGTTATATATATATGGTACTGACTTAGCTTAAGAAGTAGGTAGGATACTTGGCTTTTAAGTGACCACATAAGCTATAGGTTGGAAGAATGGTGACCATTTACTTAGCTTCAGGTTGGAAGAATGGCGACCAGTCACATAGCTTTGAAGACGTGGTTACAAGGTAAAAAGAACGGGTACAGGCACTAACTATGCAAGAAAAGAAAGAAGGGGCACACTTGAATATATTATTATATATAAGTAAGATTTTCTTACTAGTTAAGTCTTTGAAAAAGAAATGAACATGGCATGTGTATGAAGTGGTCCTTTCGCAAGTAGCTCGTAGTTTAAAACTGCTTCACATGTACTACCAGTACTTCTTTGGTGCAGGGTGCCTTCCTTTACAAACTGTTGTCGACAGAAGTAAACATACCGTTGTAATCAACTCGGTGCCACGATCCCAAAGATATAATAATACCGGTAGATTAACTCATATTGTGAAACCCCAAATCGTTTATTAAGGGTGCAAAATACTCCAAATAAAAAGTTGCTTATTTAATTAATTAAAAATTACAATAAAATTCTAAAAATTAAATTATCACTACTTCCCAAAAGAACCTTATCTAAATTCAAACCCGATCTCCAGTTATATCGAATAAACAGTTATGGTCGATAAACGATTCTATAGCGACTTTTCTGAAATTTGATTTGGACATATCTCAAAATCTACATGACGAAATCCCGATTTTTCTCTTCCACTAGAAAGATATACTCCACCAACTCCACACGTTTCTTGTTTCACAGAAATCCGGCTAAAAACGAATCATGTACATTCAGTTGAAGTTCAAATCGCCAAATTGCGAACTGCAGCGCCATTTCAAGCTCGTTTATAAATATATTATAAACTATACGTTCAACTGTCGTCGATTCAATATATTCGTTATTATATTTCGAATCGAAACTTAACCACATCTCGTATACTATTCAATTCACACTCTATTGTGAATTCTACCATTTCCGACTACTTCGACATTATAATATATTATTATATTATAATTATTTATTAAATATTCAATATTATTTAATTAAACGATCATTAACTTCTCTAAATCACCAATTATATAATTAAATAAATTAATTATATATCTCTAAAAATGCGGGTCATTACATTCTTCCCCACTTAAAATAATTTCGTCCTCGAAATTGCTAAGGTAGTGGACGACCCTATCTATTGGAATCCTTAAGATTTGTTTACCCCTTATTTCTGATTTTAACTGAACCAATTAATATTGACTAAAATATTAATTCCTTCCGACTAACTAAAATTTTCAAAAATTCTGAAAATTTTCTAACACTTTAAATTTTCGGAAAATTTCGCCAGCGTTTCCTTTGTACGGGGTTACCGGAAAAATTCAAACCTTGCCACACAGGCCCTCTCCAATCCCAAAGAAAATCAAACAGCCAAACAGCTTGCCAAATCGGCTCATAAATTCCAAACTCATATAGAATATAAACTTGTACCTTTTTGTCGGGCATACCGCTGTATCCCTGCTATTCGTTACCACTTCTGCATATAACAATGCATTACCAACTTGATCTCCAATCAGTTCATTCTCAAAACCAAATCATTAGCTTATACCTAAGTCGGATTCTATTTCAACTCGAGTTCCATTCTCGATTTCAACTCTTAACTCATCAATTCAATTCTATCCTAGATTATTCTAAAATCAAATCAAGTTTTATTTAACTTGGTTCAAGTTAAATTCCAATTTATTTATTCAATTTTTACCATCTCAATCTCATTAACTTCATAAGTTAAATTCTAATTCCATAACTTAAATTCCTGGGTTTCTTTTAAATCAATTTGAAATAACAATACCAATTCAAAACATTTGAATTTCTAAACAACTTGTTTTCTCAAAACAATTCAAATCAAAATCTTTGGTAGTAATCCACCACTTAGAAACTCGAAAATCACACCGATGATACTGCGCAGTCATCATCGGAATTATTTTCCAGTGACCCAAGTGATTTCAATACTATATTATTTCAAAACCATTACTGAATACTTCCATTTTGAAAACATTTCAAAAACTCCCAGGAACTTAAAATTTCCTTATTTTAATTCCAAATCCGATTTAAATTCATATTTAATTCATCTTATTTCATATACTTTACTTATATGAATTCTGATTGGTTATATATAACCATTTCACTTTTATAATCTCATTCGATTAAAATTACAACCAGTATATCTAATATATGATAATATATTACATATCCATACTGTGTCGGTCCATCGTATTCAAGTATTTATTTACTCCTACCGATACAGTGGATCAAACTGATCGACCAGAACTCATAAACAACTCAGCCAATGAATCTCCACAATATAAAACCATTTTTATATCAAATACAAATACGCACTCGTATATATACACTCAAACTCAATCTAGGGTATTACTAACCCTATCTCTACCGAGTCACGCCACAGAGCCAAGGTAATTCTTAACTTAAGCTCTGATACCAACTGTAACGACCCGGAAAAATGCGATCTTGGTTATCCGATATACAACACATATCGAACATCCAAGGATCGAAAATAACCGAATAGTTAATGAAAGAAATTAGAAGGTGAGAATAGATAAGATAGAAACTTAGAATAGAAGAAGAAGAAGAAGAACACAACATCAGAGTAACACGAACCTCACAGCGGAACGAATAACATATAATAGATAACATAACTTTGAAATATAACATTTATGTATACAATAGCACTTATCAGAGTACAGCACTTACAACACAGCGGAAATAACTATAGCTATATGATCTTGAAGCCTCCTGCTCCACGCTCTTCCAGTATATCTGTAAAACCCGACTACTTGACTGCCCGTACAAATTTAGGCACCCAAGAGTTTAGGGAAAACAACAAATAAACTCCGGGTCAGTCATGGGACTGGTGTGAGTAAAACAGTTTAAAACAGGTATATGAACAAGTAAACGATATCTCATAAGACCGCGCCGCATAACGAAACGGGTTTTTCCCTTATGAGAATCCAAAATATCTTTATATCAAAAACCTTTTGATATTATAATAATGTCTATGTACAAATAGATATCAATCTAGCAGAAACGCTTTCATCTCACGTTCTACATATATAGTATACAATCAAAATCGCAAGCACGTACTGGATAATGGATTTCCAACTATGACAAGGTATGGAATCACCATCCGATCAGTGTACTCTAGGAACGATACACTGGAGTTCAACAAGAACATCTTGTAACTCAGCCATACATGACCGACCACTCATTTCGCTTGAGTGTATCGAATGTACATCACCAACGGTTGGGATCAGCAACCGTTCCCGTATATATATATGGGACAGCATTGATAGATTAAAAGAAGCAAAGGAATATTCACTAGATAGGTGATTATACACCCTACTTCGGTGCGACCGACTTAGCCATGCTGCCTGCCCGATTTCTGTCATTTACCGGTTGATGAGGCTAGAAGCTACGCTTTATCATCACATCAGATTCACTTCGAATGCCACATTGTCAGATCCATCGAAAATCACTAATTGACGTCTACAACCATACATTACGTGTCAGCTAAAAGAAGTTTCCTTCTCCGCTTCCACTCTTGGTATAGTTGAAGAAATCAATGTACGTGACCGTCTGGAAATACTATGTCATACATCCATCTTCATTCACTTAGAAATGTCACATTGTCATACCCGCCAAACCACAAATTGACTTATTCAAAAATAACACGGGTATACAGCTAAGAGAAACGAATTCCTCCGCCACCAAACGTGAATACGTTTGAACAGATCAACTTACGCGATCCATTGGATATACTCTGTCAGACCTTCGTCCATACAAGTTGTCCTGGGACTGGACAAACCGAAGGTACTATTCTGTAAACAGAATAGCCCTTGCATTTTACTCCGTCTTCAATTATCTTTGGAATATATGATTCGCGACGCTTATGCCAATACAGAGTGGTTCTTTGGATAATAATCCAACCGGTCTCTCCATATTAACAACGTTAAAATGGTCAAAACTTCGATAGTCGGTGAGTTAACTATCAAAGAAAAACAAGTGTGCAAACAACGATATTATTTCCAAATGGAAATTATATCGAACAAACATCATTTAACATAAATCCCTTTAGTTCATTTATTTACTTATCTCTTATTTCCCTATATTCTAAATTCTTATTTTCTTTTATCAGAAAACATTTCTGATTCTCGTTTGGAAAACATTTTCAAAACTCCTTTACGATCAAACCTTACCATTTCTTAGTTAAGAAGGAAGTCACTCAAGTTGGGGTATAATTACCTCTCAGACCTTAACTGAACAACGTTATAACTTCGAAATGGTCAAAGTTTATCTTTTAATCTTTAACAACTTCTTTACGCCTTTCTCGGATCCAATTTTACTGATCCACTTCTATATTTAAAACATTGGTTATAACGATAACGTTATAATCCCTACTTTCGAATTATCTAACTTAATTATAACTTCTATTCTTATTAGTGAATAATTAACCTAACACTTATTTATTTATAAATAAATAAATCTCAATTTAAACACTGGAAAGTATAAGTACTTTCCCGAATTCGATATAATCGAATTCGCCGATTAACTCTCTTCGAGAAATCTCTATTTGACTAACTCTTCTTCGAATAACTTATATTCGATTAACTTCTTCTCGAATAAACGATATTCGATAATCTCTCTCCGAATAACTAATATTCGATAACTCTTCCTTTTCAAATATCTCATATTTAAAGATCTCACTTCGATTAAACTAAAATCGATAACTCCCTTCGATGAAACTAACATCGATAACTCCTTTCGATGAAACTAACATCGATAACTCCTTTCGATGAAACTAACATCGATTTATTTAACTCAACGAACTTAACTTGACTAACTTAACTTGACTCGACTAACTCGACTTACTTGGTTCGACCAATTCGATTCGATTAACTAGGCTCGACTAACTTGGTCGAACCACCCGATCAACTCAACTTATTTAACTTAACTTATTTCTCAACTCGATCAACTTGATTAACTCCTATCGAATAACTAATATTCGATTAAACTCCATTCGCTTGACTCTAGATCGCAGCGATCACAATGGTTACGCCTGATTCCCTCAGGAAACATCCGACCGCCGTAGGCTATTTACAGCCCTGCGAATTACGCTAGCAGTCGTACGAGATGGCAACTTATCCTGAATACTATGTTTGACTAACTCTGTCTCAAATAACTATATTTGATTAACTCTAGTTCGTTTTAACTCTAATCGATTAACTCTAACTAATTAACTCCAACTGGTTAACTCTAACTGATTAACTCTAACTGGTTAACTCTAACTGATTAACTCTAACTGGTTAACTCTATTTGACTAACTCGACTTGACTAACCCCTTTCGAATGTCTATATTCGATTAACTAACTTCGAATACCATATTCGATTAACTAACTTCGAATACCATATTCGATTAACTAACTTCGAATACCATATTCGATTAATTAACTTCGAATACCATATTCGATTACTAACTTCGAATACCATATTCGATTAACTCCTTTCGAATATCTATATTCGATTAACTAGCTTCGAATACCATATTCGATTAACTCCTTTCGAATGTCTATATTCGATTAACTCCTTTCGAATGTCTATATTCGATTAACTAACTTCGAATGCCATATTCGATTAACTAACTTCGAATACCATATTCGATTAACTAACTTCGAATACCATATTCGATTAACTTTATAAAGATTTCCTTTTTAACAACGTTTTATTCATTTGAAAAGATTTACTTTTAAATAACGGTTCTACACTTTAAAAATGATTTCCCTTTTATAACGTTTCCTTTTCAATCCTATTTGTAAATGGTTTACAAATATTTCCTTTTCAAATTTATTCTTGAAATATTCTAACTCCTTAAATTCCCGGGAAAATTCGCCATAACCTCCTTTGTATCGGGAGCATCGGGAAAATCCCCAAACTCGCCACACAGGCCTTTCCATTCAAAAAGAAAATGGTTTGAAATTATTTCCTTTTTAAATATCTCCTATTTATAAATATCCCAATTTATAAATATTCCTTATTTATAAATATTCCACTTTATAAATATTCTATTTTTCAATATCACTTTGAAAAATCTCCTTTATCCATATTCCGGTATGTCATGGTATCCAATCATATCAAATCACGATATTCAATATCGTCCATACACACACAATCAACAACAGGTTATAATTCACATCATATATCAAAATATATGAAAAACAATAAAATAACTGTTTGAGGAATCCAGTTGGATTCCTCCAACCTGTTTCCCTGCATCCACAGATGTTACACAATATAATATATATCATATTTCATTTTGAAATGAAATATCCTGCTGTATCGAATCATATTTGATTAACAGTACATAGATTAACTATAACTACGTTTTCAATCAAATCTATTTAACAGTCCAGTTTAACAATCAATATACAACAATCAATAAATAAAGTACAATTTATATTAAAATATAAATTGAGGAGAGTTAGTGAGTTTTACTCACATTTGCGCGTTAACCGTTAAATAATGGTTTGCGTTATTTGATTCAGTCGGACAATTTATTTCGCCATAAATTGTAACGAGCACCGATCCACTCCCGGTCAGTTTCATTGTGAAGCTCTCGTCCATATGGTCCCAACGCAACTTACGGTTCGCGAATCCAACCTCGTATGAAATAGATATCGCATTACGAAGTTTATACACTATTTAAATGAATTAAAACTTGAATTTTATTTCTTTAGGCCTCAACACACAATACCTTGGCCCAACTTCCTATCCAAAGCTCGCCCGCGTCCGTCTTTACTTCTTCTTCCCTGATCTGTACTGACCGAACATGCTGCACTTTTTTCCCAATATCTCCGAACATTGTCCCTCCCATGCTCCTTCATTTCAACATGAAACTTCAAACAGAAACTACCCATCTCCCTCTTCTCAAACTCTCAGCGTCATCATCTCAAAACCATACTACTTCAAAAACAGTCCGCACTTACTCCATACCTCCTCCTTCTCACTACTGCTTCCCATCCTCTTCCTTCCCTCATATTCAAGTCCAACACCAGTATTCGCTCTCACTTACATACGGTCCTCCATCCTCTCTTCATGATTAACCGGGAAAACAGCCTCCTCCTTTTAACTCTCGCCCCTTTTTGTTCACGTTCTTCTCAGTGTAAACGAGACCGTTCCCCTTTGATAGGTTTCCTCCTTCTGATATTTACGTTTATCTCCCACCACCAGACTTGCGTTCTCCTCATGTCTGATCAATAAACCGCTAACCCATTTTCACCAGAAACTGCTTGCATATGCTACAAAAAATTGGCGGCTTCCAGTTTGAAATCATGTACACAATATAACATCAAATTCCGAACTCAACATGACCCATTTCCATGCGTTGCTCCTTTTTCATGCACCGCCTGAACGTAGATTCCTCCATCACGCTACTGTTGCAAACTTCTAACACCCTTTGAAAGCCTATGCGAATGAAAATCCACTCGCAAGGAACCCATACACAAGTTTCGGTGATCTACGTAATATATGATTTGTTCATGATTTTTGAAAGGATGGTTTAATTGTTTTAAGTTTGTGGAAGATATGGAACTCACGGCATCATTTTTCCTTAAAGCAAAAGAAAGAAGGCAAGAGTACTCACGTGGTTATATATATATGGTACTGACTTAGCTTAAGAAGTAGGTAGGATACTTGGCTTTTAAGTGACCACATAGGCTATAGGTTGGAAGAATGGTGACCATTTACTTAGCTTCAGGTTGGAAGAATGGCGACCAGTCACATAGCTTTGAAGACGTGGTTACAAGGTAAAAAGAACGGGTACAGGCACTAACTATGCAAGAAAAGAAAGAAGGGGCACACTTGAATATATTATTATATATAAGTAAGATTTTCTTACTAGTTAAGTCTTTGAAAAAGAAATGAACGTGGCATGTGTATGAAGTGGTCCTTTCGCAAGTAGCTCGTAGTTTAAAACTGCTTCACATGTACTACCAGTACTTCTTTGGTGCAGGGTGCCTTCCTTTACAAACTGTTGTCGACAGAAGTAAACATACCGTTGTAATCAACTCGGTGCCACGATCCCAAAGATATAATAATACCGGTAGATTAACTCATATTGTGAAACCCCAAATCGTTTATTAAGGGTGCAAAATACTCCAAATAAAAAGTTGCTTATTTAATTAATTAAAAATTACAATAAAATTCTAAAAATTAAATTATCACTACTTCCCAAAAGAACCTTATCTAAATTCAAACCCGATCTCCAGTTATATCGAATAAACAGTTATGGTCGATAAACGATTCTATAGCGACTTTTCTGAAATTTGATTTGGACATATCTCAAAATCTACATGACGAAATCCCGATTTTTCTCTTCCACTAGAAAGATATACTCCACCAACTCCACACGTTTCTTGTTTCACAGAAATCCGGCTAAAAACGAATCATGTACATTCAGTTGAAGTTCAAATCGCCAAATTGCGAACTGCAGCGCCATTTCAAGCTCGTTTATAAATATATTATAAACTATACGTTCAACTGTCGTCGATTCAATATATTCGTTATTATATTTCGAATCGAAACTTAACCACATCTCGTATACTATTCAATTCACACTCTATTGTGAATTCTACCATTTCCGACTACTTCGACATTATAATATATTATTATATTATAATTATTTATTAAATATTCAATATTATTTAATTAAACGATCATTAACTTCTCTAAATCACCAATTATATAATTAAATAAATTAATTATATATCTCTAAAAATGCGGGTCATTACACTATCTTGGCACTATCAACCAGATAAATGCGGAAATCTATCTTTTGTTTAGGGGTAACCCCCTTCACTTCACCCAAGATATCAGGATATTCTCGGACCACCCCCACCGATTACAAACTGTCAATAGACGAGTTGAGGGATTCAAGATAACACAACATGACGGGACTAATAGGGTTACTAGAAATTTTTAGGGTATCACCGAGGCAAGTCATAAGCCTCACAACCCTATGCTCAAAAATCAAGGATGGCTCCACAACTGGACAACCCATCCATGCCCAAAATCAACCCATACCCCATGAAACCGAGAATATAAGCATCACATGAGAACTCTACACCAAAGATAGAGATTTTCAAATCCACATAGACAATAGACAAATGGGCGAAACCCCCAATTGGATTTGAAACACACATGGGATCATAAACTAGACTAGTACTTAGGTGCAAACTTTCAACTAGATCAGATGAAATAAACTATGCGATGCACCAAAATCAAACAAGGTACGAGCAGGAAAATCAGAAATATATACAAGGCTCTGAACAGAAATACTACCTTGATTGGGAACTGGAGTGGCATTGAGAGCATGAACTTGCCCTCGTGAAGGTCCAGCACGCTGAGTCTGACCCTGGCCTTGCCCTCGCTTCTTTGGGCAATCCCTAGTGAAGTGCCCCATTTCTCCACAGTTAAAGCACCCACCCCATTTCCTTCTCTTCTTCCTACAGTCCTTGGCTATGTGCCCAACAATCCCACAGAAATTGCACTTTCTTGTTTCCTTTGCCTTGTTCTTGTTGCTCTTGTTCTTGTTCTTACTGCCCTGACTGCTCTGACCGCTTGGATCACCTTGATTCCCCTTCCACTGGGAATCCGTCTTCTTGGCTTGAGTATCATTCATTTTGTTCTCTTTCTTGTCACTCCTATTCTCTTTATTGAGTAGGGCCATATTCACCAAACTCTCGAAAGTTGCCCCCAAGGGTATATGAGTCATGGCTAAACCATGTAATGGTTCGTTTAATCCTAGAGCAAAGTATAGGGCCTTCTTCTGAGCTGTGTTAACCAAGTCTAAACCGACCTGAGCCAGTTGATTAAACTTATCTATGTATTCCCTAATAGTCATGTCCCATTGCCTCAGTGATAGGAACCTTAGTCCAAACTTTCCCCGAAAGTCATCCCAAGTCTCAATTGGCCTAGTAACGGTGGTGACCACCCACCAACGTGCAGCTTCTTCCTTTAGCAACCACACTGCTAATAAAACCTTCCTACAGTCATCTATATCAAAGAAGGTAAAAAGATCTTCGGTTTCTTTCAACCAATTCCTTGCCTCTACGTAAGTCTCGGTTCCAAAGAAATTCTTGCAACCCATCGCCTTAAAATCTTGGCAAATCTTTGCGAAGTCAGTTTGAGGATGCTGAGGGGAAGGAGGAAGAGGAACCTCAGCAACAGGAGGAGGAGGAACATCAACTACCGGAGGAGGAGTAATATTTTCGGGGCCGGCTTCGGTCGCCCTAGCCTCCAAAAGTCTCCTATACCAAACAGGTACGTGTACTCCCTCCGGAATAGCAAAGTTATCGGCCATACTGAAAAAGAAAAAGACAGATTCAGAATGGAGAAAAACGAAGGGATTTTGCTAATGGCTTTTTGGGGAATAGCCTTTAAAATAAACTAGACTTTTCTTTGGAAAATACTTTATACTTGATTTTGAAAATAGTTTTCCAAAAGTTTTCTAAAAACCTTTTTGTTCCTTCTCATAAACCATATGCTCTGATACCAAATTGTAACACCCCACCTCCGCCAGTACCACTCTTGCAAGGGCACTGACTTTGGAGGGGCGTTTGAATCAGGTAAACATGCATAATGATATATCAAGGCAGAACAAGAACATATGTATATATGTAAACAGAGTAAATAACATAGATAAAACAGCGGAAGATTTTAAACCATGCCAAATCAAGTCTGGTACAACATAATATCAATATTCCAAATAAACAAGTCTAGATAAAACAACATCAACTGGCAAACTGAAATACATAAGTGCTATCCCCAAAATACGTGAGAACCATACCTAGCTTCATGTAGAAAGCGTACATGAGCTGAAATCCCACAAGCAAGCAATCCAAAATCCAAGCTAAGCTCCTGTATTCCCTCCCTGAGAACCTGGGGGGGAATGGAAGAAAAGAGGCGAAAGAAAACAGGTCAGTCAAAAAGACTGAGTAAGCCCTACTACAATCAATGTAAACTGATAAAGCTAACTGGTATGAGCAGCAGGATAAGGATAACAACATACTAGCATGATGATTAATTAACAAGGTAGATAAAGGTGTCATCGCATAATCAGGATTAAGGTTTTGCACCACAGGTGTACTAGCAAACTAACATGACTTGAATTAACAAGTATTGATCCCTTGGCCCAAGCTCTGGCCCAATAACATGAAGTGACCCTCATACGAGGTCCAATAACATGAAGTGACCCTAACACGAGGTCCAACCCAACGGTCTAGTCGATCGGCTCCCTAAGCCTAACTCGTCTCGTGTTGGTGTCAATACGGCCCCAAACATGATTGTAGTCGAACTGTGCCGGGTCCACCCTTCGGGTGTATCAAGCCCTAGGGTGTCAACCCCTGGACACCATGAACATGAGTGCACAGTCCCGATCTACTGGTACCCGTGCATGTTTTCTCCGGCTACGGACTATGTGCACGACCAGAGTCCGCCCGGAACTACACCGGCGTACCACCCTGCCGTCGTTTATTGGTCGCTTACCTCCAGTCCAGTAATCGTGCCCCACCCTAGCCTAGTCTCTAGGGTCATGATGATACAAACTAGGGATTACTGCTGGAGTGGACCCCCATTGCTAGGATTTCTCTAGTGGGTTAAGTACGGTTTAACCCCTTTACTAATCATGGATTAACTTGGTTAAGTGTAACGGTGAGTTCACGACTTAACCCCGGTTAATCTACCGAGCCCAAATTGGTTAAGCATTAAATGGACCATGACTTAACCCTAATCATGAGGCATTAATTAAATAATTAATGCACCTTAACCTCTCACATTAGACTTTGTTGTGGTTACTAGTTAAGCCGGTCGGTTCCGGGTAGCTTTACACCACAACTTGGTCTAACCTCGGGTCCAAGGTACCACATGACCAACTTCTCACATTGGGTCCTATTGTCTGTAGCAACTAGTTAAGCCGGTCGGTTTCGGGTAGGTTTACGCTACAAACTCAACCCAACCTCGAGTTGGCCACACTTATCTTTTCTAAGTGTCATGTCCACCATGTTTCCAAAACATGTTACAAATTTTCAAGCAATTGGGTAGACCTAACTTAATAGGTAAATTCCCAATGGGTAGACCTAACTTAATAGGTAAATTCCCAAGCTTATGTTTTTATGTCTTTTAAGTTTACCCAACCCCAAACGCAATCTCATCGCTTACATATCGCAATAGCGCATAAAGGATAGAAAGAGGGAACTTGGCATAATCATGACATAAAAGTGTTGAAGCCACAAGTTCAACATGGTGGCATATGAAGTGTACATATGTTCATATACTTGCATTAGGCCTCAAAAAGCATGCATAACTTGCATATCATATGAAAACTTGCATATCAAACTTGCATAGCATAACTTGCATATCATGTGACAACTTGCATATCAAACTTGCATAGCATAACTTGCATATCATATGACAACTTGCATATCAAACTTGCATAGCATAACTTGCATATCATATGACAACTTGCATATCATATGACAACTTACATATCAAACTTGCATAGCATAACTTGCATATTATATGACAACTTGCATATCAAACTTGCATAACACAACTTGCATATCATATGACAACTTACATATAAATTCGCATATCATACATTTAACTTTAAAGTTTAAGTATGAAAGGAATAGGGCTTACAATGCTTATGCGGACTCAAATGAGTATAGCAAATGTAAGAAGACCCTTATGCAACCAATTAAACCCCAAAAATGCAAGCAAAATAGATCAAAACTCTCTCTTTATGATGCAAAGATAGAAACTTGACTTGAATGCAAGCTAATGATGATCATACAAGTCTAAAAACACTTGTATGCATAGAAAATCACTTAGAAATTTATTTAGGAATTTATGAAGAGAGTGGAGGCCATGAGAGGATTGATTTTGCCATAGTTTAGTTGTAGGATAGATTAATGATGATTTAGGGTAGGTTAGGGTCTTATTTATAGATTAGGCAAGTGATTTAGGCCATAGGATTAAACCTTAGTTCCAATCTCAGCCCTCAAAACCGAATCTGGCCCCCAAGCTCAACACATTCTCAAAATGGTGCACCAGGCAGGACTGCTCGTCTGAGCCAAGTCGACAGCCAAGTCGACAGGGTTGTCGACTTGGTCAGACCAAGTCGACTCCCAAGTCGACAGGGCTGTTGACTTGGGTACTGTGGCGGGAATTTTCCCGCCTGGCCCAAACTGGCCCAATTTTCCAAATTCAAGTTTGAATTTGAAATCTGTTTTTACTTTAGAATTTTCTGAAAACTTCGTTGGGCCTTAATCGGGTCATACGGACTCCGATTTTCGAAAACTCGGACTCTATTTCGCGTATTTTTTCGAGACGAACGCAATGGCATAGCCCGTTTCCCTTGATTCAGATTTTAGAATTAAATTCTGCCTCGATTTATGTTATAACAGGTTATGGAAAATACGGGTTGTTACAATACTTTTATACTTCACATATGATAAAAATCATATTTTTCCTACTTCAAAAATATAATCTTTCCGCTATTTCATTATAAAAATCACTTCTTTATTTCTTTACCGATTCTTATCTTTTAAACAAATAAAGATCTCGCCTTTTATCCATTAAAAATCCCGCCTTCCATATTCAAAATCAAATCTTATAACGTTCTCTTCTTTGTATGATGTTCATACAAATAAAAATCACATCCTTACTTTTACTACGCCCTTATATAAATTTAAAACAATTCCATGAATACTTTTGTACAATGAAATGATTTAAAAATCATATTTTTATTCACCTAAATAAATAAAAATGATAAAATAAATAAACAAGGAGGCTCATCGGCATAGGGAGGTGGCAATTGGTCGGAGCAAGCGGCTACAGGGCGTCGGCGGGGCCAGCAGGGGGTAGAGGAGGTCGTGGTTGGGCCTGGAGGTGGAGTCTGGGCCAGGGGGTACGGATTGGGTCGAGGCTTCGATGGAAGGGAGTCTGGGCTCGCGCGACAAGAGATGTAGGGGAGAAGAAGGGGCGGTGGTGGTGCCAGGGAGGGGCGGAGGTCGGGCGGTGGGCGGCGCCTAGGGGGGCGCGATCGATTAGGGCTTCCGCCCCATTTTTTTCTTTTTTTTCTTTGTTTTCTGAGTGGTTGAACGAGAAGGAAGGGGGATTAAGGGAAAGATATTTATATTATATTTATATAATTTAATTTCAAAAAGTTGACTTTTTCATTCGACCTCTAAACGAGGCCCACCGCCTGTCGTCCATACCTAATTACCCCCATTCCGAACACAATGGGATATGTATTGTAAGCTGATTCGATCGTTTCGATCAGTTTTCGTCAAAATCAACATATAACTGTATATATTGAATTTGAACGCACATTTCAATTTACCGGGGCCACATACTAACTCGAAAAATTCCTGAAAAATATTTTCTAGCTTCGTATTGATAATACGGTCCTAACAAAACTAATTTCGTCGAATTCCGAGACCGTTGGAAAAATGGCCATTTTCCAGTCGATTAAAATCAACTAAAACTGGTCAAACGCGTTTTCCTTTTCCACGCTCACATATTGATTCGAAAAATTACGAAATTTGAAACCTTGTAATAATTTGATATCACGGATCCAACAAAAGTGGTTTCGTCGAAATCCGAGGTCGTTTGCCAAATTTCCATTTTTAAGAGCCTGAATTCCATAGCGACTATTCAGAATTTTCAACTGGATGTAACTTTTGATTCCCGCTATGAAATTTCATTTTTCGGATTCGTTGGAAAGATATTCTCAAATAGATTCTAATATTTTTGGTTTCACTAAAATCCGATTTATTTTGAATCCTGTACATTCATTTGAAATTTGAAATCAAATTATCGAATTACCGCGCCATTTTCAGTTCCTTTTATAATTATAAATAGATATTTATATTCTAACGACAACGTATGTAAATATATATACATTCTAAATCTATTCGAAATAAATTTCTCGTCGATATTATTTAAAATAATCCATTTTAAATATTCAAAATTGCCAAAATAAATTTTTTAAATTGGCTCGCATTTTCCGGGTTGTTACAAACTCCATCTCTATTGAGTCACGCCACAGAGCCAAGGTAATCACTTAACCTTCAGCTCCGATACCAACTGTAAAGGCTTGAAAATCAGTACCAATTTGAGCTGACTAATATTCTATACATTCAACTCAAAGTGCACAAAAATTCAGATCATTAACAGAAAGTATTTAGAAGATGAGATAGAAAAGATAGAACTAATAGAATAGAAGAAGAAGAACATCAGAATCAGAGTAAACACGAAACTCACGACGGAACGAATAAATTGTATTATAACATAACTTTGAAATACAATTCAGAATTGGTAATTACATATCTTATCAGAGTATAACTCTATTCATCACAACGGAAATAATTTCTAATTAACTAACAGTGGAGCCTCCTGCTTCGAGCTCCTCCAAGTGAATCTGCAAAATTCTGAAACACTTGACTGCCCATACAAATTTGGGCACCCAAGAGTTTAAGGAAAACACAAACAAAATAAACTCTGGGTCAGTCGTGGGACTGGTGTGAGTAAATTCCAACCATACTGTTTAACTTTTGAAAATACTTTTGAAACAAAAGAATAATAGTAAGACCAGCCCATACATAAACATGGACGGTTTTTACCTTACTATAACCCAAAACACTTTGATATCAAAATCCAGTGATATTATAATAATGTCTAATCAATATAAATAAGCAAATAGAAGAATGCTTGCATCTCACGCTCCACATATATAGTATAAAATCAAAAACCACAGGGCGCTTTTTGGAGAATAGATTCCAACTGACAAGGCATGGGAGCACCTTTCTGAACAGTGTACTCTAGAGGGGATACACCTGGGTTCAACAATAACGTCTTGCAACCCGGCCACACATGATCGCTCACTCATTCACGTTGAGTGTTGCGAATATATTGCGACCCACGGTTGTTGGCCATCCAACTGTAATCCGAAGATACAGAATCGAAAAAGAAGAACAAAATATGAATTTTCTCTAGATCGGTGACAATAAACCCTGCTTAGGGATGACCCAACTAGCCATGCTGCCTAGCCTAACTTTTGTTACTTCCTGGTTGTGAGGCTAGAGGCTACGACTATCTTCAGAACATCTGATCACCATTCACTTTGAATGCCACATCGTCAAATCCTTAATCACATATTGATTACACAAATGCACACTGGGTGTAGAATAAAGAGAAGTTACCTTCTCCCTACCAACTTGATATATTTGTGGATATCAACGGCGTGGCCGTTGGAAATACTCTGTCAGACACTCGTCCATACAAGCTGTCCTGGGACTGGACAAACAGAAAGCACCATTCTGGAACTGGACGACCCTTGCATTTTACTTCGTCTTCAATTGTCTTCAGCATAATATAATTCGCAATGCTTATGCCTATACGGAGTGGTTTCCGGATAATATATCCAACAGGTCTCTCCATATTAACAACGATGGTCAAAACACTTCGATAGTCAGTTATTTAACTATCGAAGTAAAAACAAACATCCATTCAAATATATAACTAGACATCACATAAACACGGGTACTTTTTATTTAACATTTGTTTTTATTATTCGAATTCCCATATCTTACCAGATATTTCTCAAATCCCGTTTTAGCCTTTTTTACAGTTCTTGGAAAACATTTCCAGTTATTATAAACTCTTATTCTATCATGTTCCAGAAAACATACGTTATTAACGTTCGAAACATTTCCATTCCTTTCACGTTCTTTATTTTCTACACTTGGATAATATACCTTAATTAACTATATTGGAAAAAAAAATTCCAATTTCATTTTAAACATTTTAATCTGCCAAGCATTCACTTTAAAACATTATTCACTTTAAAATGTGAATATCATTTCTATTATAAAAATCTAAACACCTTTATCAAATAACTCATTTTTCAAGTAGTAAATACCGTTATCTTGTTTTTCGAAATCTCTTTTATATCCCCATTTCACTTTGTAAACTCTGTTTCTAAGTCAGCTTCTTGTTAAATCAATATCAAGTTTATAACTAATATTGATTTACATATCCTTCTATAATTTATTGGTTTAGACCTAAATATTAACTATCCTATCAAAATCATAATTCCTAAAAATAATTTACTTTTAATACATTCGACATCATCGAATTCTAGTTCCAAATCCAAATGGTTTAATTCAGTTCTAATCATATGATGTCATCGTTTTTCTGAAGCGATTCTCCAATTCTTTTTCTAAATTCATTCTTATATTTCTTTGAACAAACATCGTTACTTATTACTCTAGAATAAGTGGATTTCAAACCAAACTATTTTCATTTCCTAGGAGGTGCTGCTATATATAAAAATCACGCTTAAGTTTGGTTAATAGCGTTAATTTATCTTTATAGTTCAAAACTTGTCATACGCTGTAATATTCTCCTTTATAACTAATCTTGACATAACAGTCACGCTTAAGCCTAGTCAACAGCGTTTATTTTATCGCTATAGTTCTAAAACTTGCAATACGCTGCCATATTCCCTTTATACTAATCTTGACATCTCTTTTCGTAACAAACTGATATCGTTCTTCGATAATAGTGAAGCCGTTCAAGTTGGGGTATTTTACTTACCTCTGAGACCTTGATCGACAACGTTCTTACCTTAGAACAGATATAAGTTCGTAACTCTAAACTCCTTGTTATTAATAATATTAATTAAACTGTATTTCTTGCTTTATTTTAAATATGGGTTTAGGACGCCATATCCTTATTTGAAAACTCGGTTGTTTATAACTATTTATATTAGTCATTCACTCTTCACTTCATCTTCCTTAAACATTTCTCTTTTAACTTCTCTTATCAAAAATCGATTACGTTCTTCGTCATTTTGGCAAATTTACTTCTTATTCGAATTATTATACCCAATTCAAATAAACATCTCAATTCAAACTTAATATTATCTTAAATGTAATCCATTTAATAACCAATTACTTTAATCAAATAGTGATTAACTTGATCATTTGCGGAAGTAAAACAGTTTACTTCATTATAAATGAACAATACTAATTACATTAGTTCAGTATTATTAAACTCCATTAATTAAAAAGGTAATTTAAATCTTATTAATTTTCGATTAATTTATTTTCATTAGATTAATTGAAGACCAATTCATCTAATAATCATTTTCTAAATAAACTTTTGATTTAATCAACTTCATTACATCAGTTAATTCGTTAACTGATTTTAATTACTTCTAACCATTAGATTAATATAATTAATCTAATAATATTTCTTAACTGTTTGCTTTAAAATAATTATCCAAATTATTTACTTATCGGATAATTACAGCTTCAAACTTATTTAACTAAAAAAAATTGTTTATATTTATTTTATAAAACGAACTATAAAATAACAGCTTACAATAGAACTTCTATTTCGCTTTAATTATAAAAATATAATCTTTATAATTAACTTCGTTGATTTTCCTGACGGCCAATCAACTTCTTAACAAAACGATGGGTTTATGGTCGACTAATGTCACTTCCTTAATCGATATCGTTTTATTGAGTTCATCAAAACAAATGTTGAATTTCCATTCAACATCAATATTCACACAAGGTTTTAAATGTCCTTTAGGTTCAAACAGTGCATATCTAAATAAAACAAACAGTACATTTAAATATTCAGGGATCCGGTTGGATTCCTCCAACCGGTTTCCGCATCCACATATGTTAGTCAAATAATTAACACTGATTCCATACTAGGGGATATTAAAGTCGACGGGATCAGTATCCAACATATGCAACGATATATATTTCAACCAATTTAATTGTGATCGACCATCACACAACATTCAAACAACATTAAAATATAATTATAATAATTTAAAATAGATCAGAGTTAGTGATTTTACTCACCTTGGTGCGTTAACCGTTAAATACGATTTGCGTCAGTAAATCACTTCAGACCGGTTTCAGTATCCAGTTTGCGACCATATGATTCCAACGTAACTGTCGGCGTCAAATTCCTTTATCGATTACGCGATAATACCCGTCCATCGTCAAAGTCCATCCATCTCCACTTTCACACCATGCACCGCACCTTTGGCTTACTCTTCGTTGCGTCCAGACCCAGTCCTCCATATCGCTATGAAGCTGACACCCTCAACCATTTTTAACGGCTCCAATGCCCGTTAAACTCTATCACCCTTACTTCTTCTATTTAACAAAACCTCGGCTCCATTAAGTCATGTACACCGAACTACCCTGTATTTCTTTTCCTTGTTCATAAAACACCTCACGCAATACTTCCCATCGCAAGCTATACACCCAGGTAAACATTAGCTCGCCCCCAACAAAATCATCTGCTTCCCAATGTAAATCCCATCTTCTTTCTGAAACAACTCACGTCCAGCCCTTTCTACATTACACCATCCAACGTACAAGACCCCTCCCCAGAATGCATCGATCGGAATAGTTGCGGCTACATTGTGCAACTCACGAATGGATTTTCCACAATTCTTACTTCCACCACGTCCCTCCATATTTCACCATTTTTAAACACAACTAACTCCTCATGTTGATCCCATCCTGCGGCAAACTCCAGATCCTCAAACAACAATCCGCTCTAGTATTATTACTTCATTCCTCAACTATATATGCAACATCGAACTCCTTATAGCACTCACGACTTCAACCCATCGCGACTTACTCCATTTTCCATATGTTGTCGTGCTTCTTTTATTCATTTTGTCATGTTTCCGGTTTGCGTTCGAATGGGTCCTTCACGCCCTACAGTAAAGTCACCAAACCATTTCACCACTGAGCCCTCCGTCTTCCTGCCTTCACGCCAGTCGCCATTTTTCCATGCAACCCTGACCCTAAACAACGCACCTTGTTGTAGATTTTGATTTTCTCCTGGTCACCTCATCAGTACGTTACAATGCTACACCCACCTGACCTGAATCAAAGAGCAATTCATGCATATATATATTGACTTTTAAAATGGTCTGAAGAGTTTGAGGAGCGACTTGGTTTTTCTTATTTGCTTCATTGGTCTGCCGAGAAAAGTAGAAGAAAACGTCGTGTATTTATATAGAGTAAGAGACTTAATACTTAAGGTATAGGAAAGTAGGATAGATTTTGCTATGAAGCAATAGGGTATGGGCTAAGATTACTTTGTTGTGAAGCAATAGGGTAAGGCTACAGCTATGTAGTACGTGGGTTTAAGTTTAGGGATAAGGTAGGTTGCTGCTTCCTTCACTATGAAGCATTTGTTTGTATCAGATATAATATATAAGTAGGTAGTAGGCACGTTTTCTTCTTAGGCTAGAAATATCACCTTTTATTTTAAAATTTGTTTTAAAGTTCATTTCATTTTAGTAGGTGAAAACTTCCCAACATGTAAATATATAGGACGTGCCAATCTTTGTCATATGCTACTCCTATATTTCCAACTAGCCGTTGTAAGTCTGATAGTCTATTTAAGGTATTGCGTGCACGCTTGTGCTTCTTTGTCCTCTTTGTTATCTCCCCATGAACTTTTGGTACGTATACCTAGCATGGAAGGAGCCACCTTTATATATAATATTATATTTTTAAATATTTTTATTTATTTACTTATATATGTACATTTAACATTAAAGTGGCACCAGTTACAAAGGACTTTATTTATTTCTCGACTGTTATGGACAGAAATAAAAATACAGTCGTGTCCAGCGAGGTGCCATGGACCCGAAAATATAATAATATCGGTAGGTTGACTCATATTGTGAAACCCCAAAATATCGATATAGGGTGCAAAATACTTCAAATAAAAAGTTGCGTATTTAATTAATTAAAAATTAAAGTAAAATTCTAAAAATTAAGTTATCACTATGTCTCAAAAGAACCTTGTCCAAATTCGAAACCGATATCTAGTTATATCGAATAACTATTATGCCATAAACGAATATGGCACTGCTTTTCTGAATATTTGATTTGGACATAACTTATAATTTGTAACTTGAAATCTTGGTTTTTCACTTCTGTTAGAAAGATACAGTTCAACAGATTCCAACGCTTCTTGTTTCGAAGAAATCCGACTTATAACGTGTCCTGTACACTTAGTTGAAGTTCAGAACGTTAAATTACGAACTACCGTGATATTACGGGCTCGATTATATTTAACATATATTTTTCTACGTTCAACTTCGTTTTAATTAATATATAAATCCTCCACATATATTACGAATTCAATATTTAAATTGATTTAAATATTCCAATACAAACAGATAAAAATTGCGGGACGTTACAAAGACGTTCTTGTTGAACCCAGTGTATTCCCCTCTAGAGATACACTATCGGCAGATTGTTCCATACCTTGTCATGTTGGAAATCCAATCTCCAATAAGCGCCCTACGGTTTTCGATTTTATATTATATATGGAGCGTGAGATGCAAGTGTTCCGCTAGATTCTATTTATTTGATGTAGACATTATTATAATATCACTGGATTTGATATCAAAAATATTTTTGGTCATCGTAAGGTAAAAACCATCTGTGTTTATGTGTGGATCGGTATTACGATTATCATTTCTTTCGAAAGGATTTTTAAAGTTAAAAAAATGATTGGATTTTACTCACACCAATCCCATGACTGACCCAGAGTTTATTTTGTTTTTGTTTTCCCTAAACTCTTGGGTGCCAAAATTTGTACGGGTAGTCAAGTAGCCGGGATTTTTCAGATTCACTTGGAAGAGCTGGAACCAGGAAGCTTCACTAGTTAGCTGTAGACTATCATATTCCGCTGTGTATCATGGTCTGGAAACAGGTGTTTATAACTGTTCCAGAACTAGCTGTTGTGCTCTGATGATGTTATGTATATAAAGTTACCGAAATTTATTTTAAAGTTTATATTACCTAATATATTTTATTCGTTCCGCTGTGAGTTTGTGACCTTCGTTTTCTTCTATTCTAATATTTCTTTCTTTCTATTTCTCATCCTCTAACTTCTTTCTAACAATGATTCATATTTCTGTGCAATTTGGGTTGGGCGTGTGGTGTTATTTGTCAACTCAGATAGTATGGATTTGCAGACCATTACAACCATAATAGTCATATCTTCCTAAGGAAACTATTTACACTGGGTATCCTTATTTTATCAGTCACGAAGTATCTATTTGTTGTACCCCAATGGACAATTACTATTTTTATTTATTAACTTATCCGTTGTTTATTTTGTATATATATATATATTTATATTTATATATATATGCACCAGACCACTCACATTATGTTGACCACTTATGGATGTTGGATTTGCCAGTCAGTTCCGGGTAGACTTCTTCCACAAGTTGAAACCTCATGTCTACACTTATATTTACGCATTAGACCCCTCGCATTAAGATGACTACTTGTGGATACTGGATTTGTCGGGCCGTTCCAGGCAGACTTCTACCACAAGTTGAGCTTAACTTCGTGTCTAAATGTGGTTACAATTTACCTTTTCTAATTGGGGTGTGCAACGTTTATCCTTATTAATTTAGGAATTGTAACCATTATCCTATTATATTTAATTTCCCTAATCAGGATTGGTTACAATTATTATTTATTTATTTGCGGTCCTATTTATAGCAATTAATTATATTGATTGCTACAAATTGTCACCACAAATATATTAATTCAATATGGGTTACATTTACATATATAATTCGATAATTGAATATCATCCAAACCATCAAACATTCAATACAATGAATATTTTGTTGGATCTAGATTAACCCTAGAGGGGGGTGAATAGGGTTTATCACAGTTCTTCGCTGAGTTAAAAATCTGACAGGATATTTAAATAATAAACAAATCACATAATTCAGTAGAAATAGAAACAGAAAGGAAATAACACACAGATATACCCAGCTTTGGCAAAATCCTGCCTACTGCTGTATTCCTAAGGTTTCTACTAGGAGTTAATAACAAATCCCGCTTAGAGAAACTGTAAACTCGCACTCCCTGCTCTTGTACAAACCCTACGCTCAAAACTCTAGACTGACTGATATCCCGTCGACCAGATTTTCCCGAATTACAAACCCGTAATCTGTAACCCTAGATTTTACAGACTCTAGTAAACTGCCAGTTAAACACCTAATTGGTCTCCCCTAGATTTTTACAGTATTCTAGAAACTGTTCGGATTGGTTTACAACAGTAAACAAACAAAAAAACAATTACAATAGAAATTAAAAACAAGATAAAAGCCTAGAATTATAAAACAAAGCCTATTCCCCTTATAAAACAATTTGAGCTCGGCCCGTTTTGTTGTTGCGTGCACCCTTTATTCTTTTCTCTGATCTCTTTTGTTCTATGGAAAAAATGGCGGCCAAACTTCCGAAGGGGGATTAGGGCTTTCCTTGCAATCTCCAAATCGAATCGTGATCACTTCTAATTGATGCTTTGGATAAACTCTAGAACATGAAATCTCTGGTTTGCTTGTCGATTGATTTGCCTCGTGCTTCCGATCGAAATTTATGTGAGTAATTTCTGAATTGATTTCTGCACTTTGAAATTTTTGGTTTTGGTTTTCGATGGATAATTTCCTATGATGTAATGGTGTTGTATAAATAGGATTATATAATCCTAAATACAATCTCTGATTTCGTTATTGACTGGTCTAATCAATTGCTTGCGTGTTTCCCCTTTTGATTTAGAAATTCTCGGCTTGGTGGTTGTTGCATGATTGACTAATGTTGATTTTTTGCCATGCGTGCAAGTTGCCCTAAATATATCTCAGTACCCAAGCTTGATTTCGAACCAAAAGGGCTTGCCAAAAACAAATTTTGCTGGATTGTTTTTCTTTCCAAAACAATTTTACAATTTCTGGAAATGATTCATTTTCCCTTAAAAAATGCCGAGAATACATGAGTTTTTATGGAAAGAATTTACTTTTCCCGTTTTATGAACTTGGTTGAATTGATTTGTGTAATGCCTCCCATATACGAGCAAATTCAATGCTTCAATCATGTTGCTTAAACTGGTCCAAGAATGAATGAGAAAATGTATTTCTTCCTGGAAATAAAAATGCTGAATCACCATACCATTTATGTTAGAAACCAAAGATTTATAGTGGTCCATAGTATGATTGGAGATGCCATATATGAGCCAATCACCATCTCTTCTTTCTGCTTGATTGATCATTTGAAAGAAAAAATTGATAAAGTATATCCCTTGATTTTTTGAGTTACTGGAAACTGATTTTCAAACATATTACAGTGATTAAATACTTGCCAAAAAACTGCACTGTAATTTTTCTTGTTCCATTGACTTTGAAGTAAAAATCTGCTTCGAAGAACAATTGTATGAAAGTAAAGTTCTTAATACTTGTGTCGTGTATCCATATGTGCAGAATTTTGTTAAATGCTCACTGTTTGGTCACCTGGCTTGAGCTAACCTGCATATCATGTTTCATACATCACCATGCATTTACCTCTTTGTTGTAGCTTGAACTCATGTTGACCCTTTTTGATATGAACATAAGTGGCTCGATCATGTTTCATGTTGATTGTTTGTTGAGTGTTTGCTGAACAATTTTTTGAGCTTTGTCAAACTTGCACACATGCTTGATCATATTTGTATGATGCTGCTTTCACACACCCTCGACATGCCTTGAATTTTCTGAGACTTGAACTATGTAACTTGATCATGCTGGTTATTTTGAAACTGACTTGAACTATTTGTAGTTTTGCTTTGCATGACATTTGCTATAAGAAAGCTATCTATATATTTGAGCTTGAATCAGTTTTATTGATCTCCACCTTGTTACATGCATATATTGGTATACTTGTTTGTGCATGCTTGAGTACTTGAACTAGAATCATGTTCCTTGCACATGTTCCATCCATATTTTGCTGTTTGTCTGCATTGCTATGTATTTTGTGCTTACACCCTTGTTTGCTATGAACACTGCCTAGCACCATTGTTGTTGTTTTGATGCACTTGAACTTGAATTTGATCACCATTTTGTTTTGACTTGTTGCTTTTTAGCATGTTCAACCATGCTTCACTACTATGTATGTCACCTATTCTTGTATACACCATTGTACACTTGAGTAGCTTTGTAGAATTCTTGAATCACTTTTGGGATTAACATTGCTTGCATAACACACATATATGCTTTGACTTTTGATATTTGAAAAGTTGACTTGTGCATATATTTTTAGCTCGACCATGAGTATTGATGACCATATTCACCTACACATCTGTATATATGTATATATATACACTAGTGTGTGTATACATATATCATGCACGTGACATTTATTTATCAGCAGACTGCTGCACTTGTTGTGGCTGTTCAGAATCAGCTGGTTCTATTCAGCAAACCACTGTAGTATGTTGAGGCTGATCAGTGTGCATATACATATCAGATCAAGTCATGAAAGATGATGAGAAACACACCGAAATTCTGAGGCAGATAAAATTTTAAAATAAAAATTATATTTGCATGTATTCAGTTTGAATTCTATTGCACAATACTGTGTGTGTGTTTCATTGTGACAGGTAAGCAGATGATGATTGGACTGACAGTGAAGTGTTGTGAAGACTGAAGACTGAAGACTGAGTCAGTGAATGTAAATGTATCATTGAATGTATATGAAAATGTAAAACGAGTGATTGCATATATGTATGAGATATATAGACAGAGTGTTATTGTAAGGAACCGTGTAACAATAGAATTGTACTAATGTTTGTATTAAACAAATTTGTTTGAAATAAAATATTATTTTATTGTTGTCAAACAAACTTGTCTATTGTATTCAGTTTATTTACACAAGTAGTATAATATTCTGTGAATGTGTAAAAATAGTGGAGTCATATAATTTGTACAGTTTGAATGCTGAAATATAATATTATATTTAAATAAAATACTGTGTGAATGTATGAAATTCTGTACAGTCGTATTCTATTTAAATATAAATATATATTCATGTCTGTGATGTTATATAATAGTACAATAACAAACACATTCATATTGATATATATTTGGTTGTTATCATCAAACAAAAATCATATAATTGTGTATACAACTACGTCATATATAACATATTTTACCATTTTACTCTGATTTGGACGGATTATATATATATATGTGTGTGTGTGTGTGTATGTATGTGTATATGTATATATTTTATGTTTTCATTGCTGTCAACGAAATTATTATTTTTATTGCTAATTTTAAATAATTTGTATCAATCAATAATCAAACATTACCTTTTGCATTCAACCTTGTAAAAAGGTTACAAGTCTTACAAAATGACTGTTAGCTTTGGTTATTGCAAATTATGCCTAATTAGTGGAATTGACATATTTCCAAATCACAAGAAATATATATAAATATATAATTTGGAATAGTTGATGCAAATTATGCACAAATATGTATATTTATATTTATACATACATTTGCACCACTTTTCCCTTTTCAATCTTTTTATCATATCTCTTGTAATTTAAAAATAATGCATTTTTATTCAAAAGGAGGAAAACAACATATTTACAACAAATAAGCCAAAACCCAACAACATTGAATACAAACAGGCATATTTCTTTTAATATTACAATCACATAATTTACCAATTGTATCTTTTTATCCAAATTCACTTAATTTATTACTCAACACTGAACTAGAGATCTAGAATGTTACTACATCTAATCGGTGTTTACATGGTACTTATTTCCAGATCCACAGTGCTTTGCAACAACCTCAATATATTTCACACATAACTGTAGGAAATAGGTGTAAACAAAATTAAAAATCCTACAATTAATGTTATGCATAACATAATTTGCAATTCACAAATTTTGACAATTTTTACAATCAGTTCTGATAAGTGTTGATTCCATTACAACAATATCGTGAGCAGATCTGATATGAATAGGCATAAAATTTGAGATCTATTACAAATGAGATAAATATGTTAGTATAACTGTATATATAAATTTCTCACTCACGTGCAAGCACCCAAATCCAAAGTTTGAATATTTTAGGAATATAATTCCCTAAGTTCTTATAAATCAACAATTTATCTAAAAAGTGGATAATTTCATATCTATAGATATGTAAGAAAATACAAAGAGAGGGGATAATCATATTTGGAGTGTCAATTCACATTCTTTCCCATTAGATCTGATAATGCTCTCAATATAATGTGATTTGGATTTCATTTGTTGTATATGAATATATTTTTAATTAAGAAATTGGGTTTGAGGAAGGAGGAAAATGGTAGACCTTCGCTGCTACCCACAGATTTGTGTGAAAAAGAATGATGCCTTACCCCTTTATTTATAGGGGTGGAATTAGCCTTCAACCGTTAGATTCATTTTAGTTGATATCCATCCATCCATTTAATAATATATTATAAACAAACCTCCTAACCCTAGCCGTCACAGGGCATTCTAACGCCCAGTGGGTTGACCGCTTGGGTTGTCAATTGCCCAATACGGCTAGTTAAATAAGGTATATAATTTTTAATTATTCTAATTTATTTATTTTCTGTCCATTTTCGTATTTTGTCTGTAACTTTTTCATGCGGACTCCGTTCGTGAAATTCCAAACCTGAAAGTTGACCATAATTCTGATACGAACGCATCGGTTAAAGTTTCATGGTCAGTTTCCATCATTTGCAGAAATTCCTATTTTTGAAATTCTAATCATTAACTTTTATTGCCAAAATTTTGGGTTGTTACATTCTACCCTCCTTCAAATGAATTTCGTCCCGAAATTCTGACACCTATATTCCTATTCTTCACAACCAAATGTGTACATCCACCTTGCAACCATGTGTATAAGTGCATCGTGTACATAATGCAATTTTAACCATAAAACATGTATGCAAGATGATTCTATATCGGATCCTCCTATATGTATACGTTAAATTTTTGAAATACCTTTGGAAGCATGATGCAAAACATCCTAAATATATAGGAAGTTCTATATAAATGCAAATTTTTGAAAACTCCTTTTTCACCTACTGCCTTCACACAATTACGAATAAAAGTGTGAAGCAACCAATTTTGCATCCAAACCCTACCATCTAAAACATCCCGTAGTCTAATTGTTTCTTATTTAATTTCTCCTAAACCGGAAAAACGAAATCGAGCGAAGAATTTCAACATTTTCCCCATTTATAAATATTCCACTTCCCGCCCTATAGTGGAATTTTCACCTTAGCTACCCAAAATTACTTCTAAAATTCCTATCTGTAGACTATAAAAGAGGCTTAAGACAAGCTCTAAAATGTAAAATGAGTTAATTAATAGCTCGCATGCATCGATGACAAGGTATGGAAACAACGTTTCTAAGGCTAAAATAGTTGTTTCCTTGTTGTCGTTATCATATTGTTTGTCCTACTCCACTGCTAGAACGCGCACACAAACCATCAAAACTTCTTCCTTACGCTATTCATGTGACCAAAAATCGAAATTTTTCGTAGACTAAATTCCTGCTCAAAATCTTTTAATGTTTATTTTGAAAATTCCTTTTCAATACTGGTTTAATTCCATATGAGATTCGTTATGAAAAATCAAAATTCGGTAATGTGCACTTTATGCCATTCAAATCGTCTATCTTAATGTAAAATAGACGTTTAAATATGCACAAATTGTCATATCCAAAATTTTGCATTTTTCGTACAAACCGAAATAAAAGAAAGTAAATCGGTTAAAATTTTAAAAGCGATAAAAGTTTTTTTCAAATAACGTTTTTCCAAAATTTTCAAAGATGTATTTTGTGGAAACTTAGCCGATTCAGGTCACATGTTGGCGAAAAAGAAAGTCAGTCACGCCAAAAATGCGAAAATCGAATTCACACACAAAAAAACCAAAATAAATTTTAGCTTTAACAAGGAAAAGTGATTTATTTGTCTATATACCCCTGACGTAGAACCGGTCCTTTGCTAAAATTTATCCAACACAGAATTCTATCTTTCCATCCCTAGGACAACTGTTAGTTTAGACAAGAAATGAGATTTCATTCGAACAGGCATGGATGAATGACATAGACATTCCAAACATAGAAATCTCATTAACCTAAGTCATGCGATTTAAACAACACTAACAATTACAAGCACGAATCACCACCAGACTAAGAATCCGATGCTAGAAAGGGAAAACAACCAGATGACGACAAAACAACAACACCAAAACTCTCAAAACAATTATTATAAACAACGATATGTCTTACTCCACGACTGGTGACCAAACCATTTTTATGATCTTTGATTAATCATAATTTTGTAGCAAAATAATCAATTTCGTATTATAAACATTACTAGTGTTGTTGGAGGTTCCAACATCACCATCTCTTCTAAGAGAGAATTTGCGACGATAAAAGAAACCTACCACAAAACTGCTTCTCATGTAAATCCACCAAATATTGTCTAAAGAAAAAATGGATAGATGAAACTACAAAAAGTAACCCCATGAGGTAACACTCAAGAACAGTAAGCTGAACCAAATATGATGCGGCACTAAATGATTATTATGCCATCGATCAAGCAAAAGATTAATTTCCGCACCATGAGATAAATCTAGTGATAACTTCCCATTTATAAAACGATGTGCTAAATGAATACATGTCTACATGGGCAGTTCGAACATAGATTCCCAAACACAAAACTGACATTAAGAAAAAGATATTTGCTATAAAATCTCCAAAGCCAGTCAAATAAAATACCATATAAGTCTGTATACAACATGGATTCCTCTAAAATCTCATCGAGATTCTCCTCAGAAAAACCGTCCAAAGATAGTTTATTCTTCATCTTCGAAACGACGATCGCCTTCGAAAGAACCTATTCAAACAAGATATAGCAAAGGCGGATGCAGTAGAAACAACAACCTATTCTAAGATCTTGAAGCAACTAGTCGATGCAAGTCCAACTGTCTCGACAAATTTTCTTAAAGCTAAAGGGTGAGACCTTTTTGCTTATTCTGATCCAACCAAATGATCTCTACCTAAAGAGGAGACTTAAATAGTGTGACTAGGATCAAATATTGCAACTAGGTGTTTTAGGTCCAGAAATGGTCGGAGAGAAAAAAATTAGATATTGTAGTACTAGTAAGCCAAGATCTAATGTGCAAACATGTGCAAAAAGGAGGAGGTGAGGCGATGACAAAGAAAGAGAAGAAGAATAGAGATATGGTTTGGCTAGATGAGGAAGGAAGGACAAAGGAAGTTAAGGGGGTAATTTGGACGCAACTTCTATGGGTGATTCGTGGGTCCAAGTCGTACCAAAACTCATCGACTAGTTGACCATTATTGCATAACACAAAATAGTCAACTATTAAATGGCTTTGGACAAAGATTGAACCTTGACCTTATTAGGCTAGATTAAAATATTAATCGACCCGCGTTATCTTTTAATATTTGACGGGATCCGAATAATAATTGTGCTTATCACCGCTGTATATATAGATTGTAGTTAAACTCCAAACCAACTCCAAGGATTTACGATCTCTATAGCGTTGTTGCGACTACACAACGAACGAACGAACGAATTCTAAAAATAATTCAGTTAGAAATCAATATTATAAATTAAAATGGATTTTCCCCTTACTTAGCTGACAACTAACAGACGAATCATGAAATCAAATACCCCAAAAATCAAGATGAAAGATTTTCCATAGCCTTTCCAAAGAAAAATTTAAAACTTTTCCAACAATGGAATCTATTATAAACTATTGGTTTCGTACTTATAAATCCAGCTTATTATTATTTATATTCTAGTTTATATTACAAACTGAAAAACCTTTTCATGTTCAAAAATGTTTGGGCTTCAAAATCTTAATGATTAATTGTGATAGTTTCAATAAATTGTCTAATATATATAGAAAAATGGATACTAAAGGTCATAAGGAATAGATATGTATTATTCTTAAGTTTAGTAGCATATTCCTTGTCATTTCTAACTCCATCTCTCCTACAAATCAGATTGTATTTGTGAAAATTACACAACAACCCTTATAATTTTGAAACACGGATAGATTAAAATTTTAAAAACCATATCTTTACAAAACTCGGGCTTTATAAAACCATTTCCCTAAACCGTATTTCAAAACTTTTCAAAACCCGCTTTTATTTTCTCCAAATAGTTTTAAAAATAAAATTTCTTCGAATACAAGGCCAAGAACTCAGTTGAATGCTTCAACAAAGGTAGATTAGGAATTTTCAACAAAGTAAAAAATGGATATACCTCGTGATTATATTTCCGAAATGGATACGACATAATAATGTGGATTTTTCCCATTTTAGATCGAGTAATGGTCTTAACCGGAACTACCAACGAACCCAAAAAGCAGAAATCATGAATATCTCGGTTGTAGCTAGATTTTTATATTATATATATTATTATTCCGGTTTCCAAACTATAATCAATGGAATCCACCATATGTGTTCCTCATGCTCTTCATGACGGGATCGCCAACGTACTGTAGGGTAAGACAAAATTGGCTAGAAACCCGAACTCAACATATTTCAACCCTTAGTCGCTTAAAGCCTATATAATTAAGCCCATAACTAATTCATCATCGAAATAATTTTAATTTGAGTAAGAAAGACGAAGAAAACCAGAAAAGAAAATCGAATTACATTCCCTCACGAATCCTAGTTTAACTAATTCCTTCGATCGTTTAACCTATGCTCTGATACCAAATGTAACACCCCACTTTTTTGTGTCCAAATTTTGACAAAAATCGAAATTCAAACACATCCAAGCATGAGGCACGTAAATATGGTACCCACAAATAAATGAGCACGAGCATAATCAGAGTACGATAAGATAACTCACAGCGGAAACAAAATGGGATAAACTAGTATTAACCCAAGTAACAACCTATTTAAAGTAAGTCACTTTGCCAATACCAAGCATGAGAGAGAATGCAAACAGAAAGCCAAGCTTAAACACCTGTGAGAACCCGACCTTCTCTAGAAAACCTGGGTGGTTGTAATGAGGAGGGGGTTCTAAACAACAAGATTATAGTGGACAAGAAATGTACAACACAAAAAATAATACACAGATGTATCCCGTTTGGTTCAACCCAAGATGCATGCCTACGAAGGTTAGTGATTCTAGCCTAACCTTGTAAATATTTACGCATGATTTTTCTACTCTTCCCAAAGTAGTATTTCCAAAGCATAGCAGTGAGATAGGAGTTTACACGCATATTTGTGAAGCCTTTATAATGGAGTACGGGTGGTTATTTAATTGAGGTTAGACCCCTAGTTACAGAGTTTCTATATATATACACACACACACACTTTCATTCACTCATACTTCATCATTTATTGCCTCATTATTAACGATAGATAAGGTGTGTTCTCTCCGATCGCTTAAGACCATAGGCAGACCTATTAGTCAGTTACTATTTTTCGATAGTTTATTTAACATTAAAATAAAATAAAGGGCACTAGCTATAAGCCCTACTAGTTAAGGCTTTCGTCATTCATGCATATACCTTTACCCATGTAAGGTGAGATACGGTACTTTATCGCTCGTTATACCATCAAGCTAACCTTATTACAAAATCTTCTTAGTCGCTTACTACTTACCATAGGATAAGTAGCCATATCTGATATTTTTAGTTTCCTTGTTTAGGTAGTCCCCATACACACGCCATTTAAAACCCCTAAACTGAAAGACCTACTCCTAGGTGGACTCTTCAACCAAAGCCACTTAAGGCCCAAGGAAGCGGAGTATACGCGAAGATTTTCAAGTTCACACCCAATTAGCCTTTAATACCTTTCTGTATTGGGATAAAGTGGGCTATGCTTTAAAGTCATTCCTATTTAGTGTCTCTTCACGGAAATACTATATGCACGCGATTAATTATCGTCACAGGTTCCTATGGTTAATAATGTTTCACATTACGAACATACAAAATCCAATTATAACTTTTAATTATAAGTTCTATATTAACTAATCATAAATAAGGAAAGTTATATCCTCCTTACCCTAGGATATTTATTTAATTATTTCCCGAATTGGACTTAGCATTTAAACAACAATCATAAATACTATATGTTGGATTTGTCGGACGGCTCCGGGCAGACTTCTTCTATAAGTTAAGCTTAGCCATGTGTCTAAATATGGTTATAAAACATTTATCCTAATTAATTTAAGAATTGTAATCATTATCCTATTATATTTACTTTCCCCAATCAACATTGGTTACAATTGTTATTTACTGATTTGTGTCCCAATTTATAGTAATTAATTATATTGATTGCTACAAGTGGTCACCACAAATATATTAATTCAATATGGGTTACATTTACATATATAATTCCATAATTGAATACCATCCAAGCATTCAATACAATGTATATTTTACTGTTTACACTGATTTGGATGGATACTGTGTATTTATATTATATGTTTTTGTGTGGTCAACGTAGTTATTATTTTTATTTTTATTACTAATTTTAAATGATTTGGTTAATCAATAACTGTAACACCCCGTGAATTCTATAACGTCAACCTTCACAAATTAAAGTGTATTTAATTCTAAATGAAAGAATTAAGGGAAATGGGTTACGCCATTGAGTTCATCTCGGAATTCTGCTTGAGATAGAGTCCGAGTTTGCGCGAATCGAACTCCGTATGAAGGAGTTATGGCCTTCGGAAGTTTCAGAATAAAATTTAAATTCAAATAGCTCAGTTTAAAATTCGAAATTCAAATTTTCAGGTTCAAACTGGGCTGGGCGGGAAAATTCCCGCCCAGAGACCAGGTCGAACATAGGGTCGACCATGGTGTCGAACTGGCCCCTCAGGTCGACCATAGGGTCGACCTAGGTGTCGACCTGCCAGTCGACCTACCTGGTCGACCTGGTTGGCTAGGTCTGACTCTGGCTCGAATTTCTGTGGCTCGGTGTGTCACTAGGGCTGACATGTCACCTCTTGATTGGCCCTTTAAACTTTGTATGTTTTAGATTCCTCCTGTCTTCATTTGACGGCTCAAAACAATTTAAAAATCTATAAATACACCCTAAGTCTCAACTGAAAATTCACACAAAAAAATAAGAAGGGAGTGGTCATGCTGCCAGGGAGGAATTGAACATAGCCGTCAAGAGAGAAAAGCTTAGAGACGAATCAAATTAAGAAGAAGATAAAAGTTTAATCAAATTAATCAACGCAACATTAATCTACTCAAAGGAGCACATCTCAATTTCAGAATTCAGAATCCAGAATTCAAGATTTTGCATTCGTTGTAAGTATAGTGACCTTTCAGAATATGAATAAAAACTGTGATGTGATTCGATGTAAATGTAAATAGGATTGTGTTATTGTATGATATAAATTCTGTGTATTGTAATGATTCTGTTATGACTTGTGTATTGATATTTGTGGCCTGAATTGATTGACGCAAGCCTATTAACAATTGTATATGAAAACAATGGCACTTGCAAGTTTGTGGCAAAAAATAGAATTTGATCCCTTTATGTTTATGCCTATGGCATGGACTATATACATTCACTAAGTCTAAATTAAGGCTTATGTAAACATGTTCTAGATTTGAAACCTTTTATGCCTACATGACCCAAAACCTATGGTATCATTCTTATGTTTATTTGCAAGTATAATTGGATCTATGTCAAGTATCGTTTGGGTTTCATAAACTATGCAAGTTCATGTTGAAATAGGCTATGTGATTAGATGCTATAATTGGACATTTTGGTGCATATACAACATGCTAGTTTTGTGGTTGACATTATGCCAAGTTAAACATGTTTAAACACAAGTTTGTATAAGCCTAAACTATGCCATTTCATATGTCACATACTTAGTTATACTTTGATTTCAATGCAAGTTCACATGACCCATAATTTATGTTGTATCGCTAAATTGCAAGTTCATGCGCCACACACCTTTATATGAAATACTACATGTGCTTGATTTCCCTTTTTCTCACGTTTATAAAGTTGGGCTGAATTGTGTTAAGCCCAACACATGTTATAATGTTGCGAGCGTACAAACGGGGGTAATAACGTTGGGTGTAAAACATTAAGAATATAAGTTGGCATGGTTGGCACATGCCAACGGCAATGACATTTAAGCGGTATGAATTGTTATACCCAAGAATAAAAGACATGACATTTACATATAATTAAGAAGTGATAAAATATGTAAATTTAGAAAACACGATATGCTTAACCCGAGGTTGGATTGAGTTGTGATGTAAACCTGCCCGGACCCACCCGGCTGTCCAGTAGTCACAACAATACCTATCCAATGTGGGTGGTTAAGCATTGAGCCCAATAAGGACCCGAGGTTAGACTGAGCTACGGTGTAAACCTTCCCGGAACCGACCGGCACATCCAGTAACCGTAGCAATACCTGTCTAATGTGAGTGGTCAGGTGCTCTAAGAGGCTAAGGACAGATGGTAGGGTTAAGTCAACTATAACACTTAACCAAATTCAACATGTTAACAAGAATTGATGGGTGGTGTTAGGTTAATACAAACACTTAACCACTTAACATGTTTGACTAGAAAATCCTGGTAACGAGGGACCTGTTTCAGCAGTAACCCAGGTTAGGTATCTTGGTACCCTGAAACTAGGCAGGGTAGGGCACGATTACTGGGCTGATTGTAAGCGGTCAAAACGACGGCGGTGGGTGCACAGTGTAGGTCTAACGGGGTGCGGGCGTGCACACACTCCGGAGCAGACAAACAGGGCACTGGGGACACCGGTAGTATAACCTATGCCTTCTAGAATTTGTGTCGAGGCCGCCACCATGGGTCTTGATACACCCCATGGTGGGACCAGCATAGGTATCTACAATTCTTGGGGGCCGTATGACACATGTTAACGCGAGTAGGAGCCGATCTTTAAATAAAAATGGGGATCACTTCACCCTCAGCATGGGGTACCAGTTAAAATAAGCTCAAGCAGGTGTAGAGATATAGTATGGGTGCAATAGTACATTCGACACTTCCTTAGTTTGTGACACTTTCCTATTTTCAGTTTATATCTATCATGCCCTTTTCTTATTCACATACTGAAGAGTTACTAGATTTACTCAGGCTTTATGTCTGACCCTATTTTCTTTCCGCCTTCTTTTCTTTCGTTCCCCCACCCCCCTCCCCCCAGGTCCATAGGGAGGAAACAACTCAACTCAGTCAGACTCTTTACAAGCTCCAAGAACGTAGATGTATGATTTGGATCTCTTTTGCTCGGATTATGGCTTTGGATATCACTATGGGGATTTTTGTTACTTTTATTTATGTTTTATGCTTCTTTAATAATCAAGACAGAAATGAGGTTGAAATGTTGGAAGTATTTTGAGGAAATTATGGAAATGTTTTGTTTGAACATGTATTGATGAAATAAAAGTCTGTTTGGTTTCCGCTGTTTAAAATATGTGTATTTATATCTGTCTTGAGTTTATATGTGGCTTTTACTTGTAAACCTCCACCAAAGTTAAGGCATTCCCTTTGTGAGTGACCTTAACGGAGGTGGGGTGTTTCACTTGGTATCAGAGCATAGGTTTACCAGATAAGATAAAAGTTTTTGAAATTGTTTTCGAAAGAAAGTTTAAAGAAGCATTTTTCAAGAAAAAGTGTTATATTTATAAAAAGACAAAATCCCCCAAAGCCATGTGCCCTATCTATCTCTCTCTATCCTTCGTTTTGAATTTTTTTCCTTTTTGTTTCAACATGTCTGGGGACCTTACTCCCTAGCTACAGATGCTTTTACTCCTCCTCCTCTACATGAACCAGCAAACGGAAGAATCGCCGAACAAGAAGACGGATAATAGTCAAGGAAGAAAGGACCACAACAATAATAACAAGACACGTGAGAAAAGGAAATGTTATTTCTGTGGCATTGTTGGACATGTGGTGAACGACTGCAGAAAGAAGAAGAGGAAGATGAGTGCTACTTGCTTCCATTGCGGTGAAGCTGGACACATGGCTGAGGACTACCCAAAGAAGTGAGGGTAGGGATAGAAAGCCAGATCCACATCAGGGGGCCAGGTTCATGCGCTAGTGGCACCTCAGCAAGAATGAGGTAGTAATATTTCTGTAGAAAGTGTAGTTTATCTTTATGATCATCCAGTTCGCACACTTTTTGACACTGGCGCATCACACTCTTTTATTTCATCTGCCTTAGTAGAATCTCTGCATCTAGACACTTGTATGGTAGAAGATCCCTTAGTAGTTTCAAATCCAATTGGGGGCTCCGCTTACTTGTCAATGGTTTGTTTGGGTTTGAAAATATCTATTCTTAGCGTTGAGTTTAGTTGTAATGCCTTTGTCTTAGGCTTCTCGGGATATGGTTTGATCTTAGGGATGGACTGGTTATTCAGTAATAGTGCCATTCTTGATTGTGAGAAAAGAGTAGTCAGACTCTTGACTTGGCTTGGTAACACTCTAGAAATTTCTTGTAATCCCTTGAATGCTGTTATGCTTAGTTATCTAGAGTCGCTTGATGCTTCTGATGAGAATTTACAATCAGTTAGAGTAGTCCGAGAATATCCGGATGTCTTTGAGGAGGTGAAAGGCTTACCTCCGAGGCGGGAAATAGACTTCTGCATATATCTTGTGGATAATGCAAAGCCTGTAGCTTTACCTGTCAGACACATGGCTCCAAAGGAGAGAAAGGAGCTCAGTAAGCAGGTTAAAGAACTTTTCGAAAAGGGGTTCATTAGATGGAGCATTTCGGAATGGGGTGCTCCAGTGGTGTTCGTAACCAAAGCGGACAGTTCGCTTTGCCTTTGCGTCGACTATAGGGAGTTAAACAAATTGACCAAGAAAAATAGGCACCCTCTTCCTCGAATCGACGATTTGTTTGATCAGCTTGTAGGTGCGACGGTCTTCTCCCAACTTGATCTGGCAACTGGGTTCCATCAGCTAAGAGTAGCTGAAGATAGTATTGACAAAACAGCGTTAGAACCCCAGACGGTTTCTTCGAGTGGCTTGTCATGCCTTTCGGCTTGACAAACACACCCGCTTATTTCGTAGACCTAATGAGCAGGGTGTTCAGAGAATTCCTCAACAAATTTGTGGTTGTCTTCATAGATGATATCTTAATCTTCTCAAAGAATGAGGAAGAGCATGCTCAGCATCTGAAAGAAATCATGGAAACTCTCCGTACACATCAGCTAAAAGCCAAATTCTCCAAGTGCCACTTTTGGAGAAAGGAGGTAAGATTTCTGGTGCATATAGTGTCCAAAGAGGGGTTGGCTGTGGACCCCGCGAAAGTGGTGGCAGTGCAAGATTGGAAGACACCAAGAAATGCAACCAAAGTTCGAAGCTTTCTTGGGCTAGCTAGTTCTTACCGAAAATTTATTAGGGATTTCGCGAAAATCTCAACCCCACTCACAAGGCTAACAAAGAAGAATCTAGCATTCGCTTGGGATTTGGACTGTGACATTGCCTTCCAACTCCTAAAAAGGGCTCTTACAACAGCTCCAGTTCTAACTCTGCCTGACGGAAGCAAAATGTTCACAGTATACACGGATGCATGTAGAACGGGACTAGGCGTTGTTCTAATGCAAGAAGGAAGGGTAGTAGCTTATGGTGGAAGACAATTGAAAGTTCATGAAAGGAACTACCCAACCCACGATCTTGAGTTAGCCGCCATCATCTTTGCGCTTAAGTCTTGGTGCCATTATCTCCTAGGTGAGAAGTTCGAATTATACACTGACCATAAATCTTTGAAATATCTCTTCTTGCAGAAGGATCTTAACTTGAGGCAGCAAAGATGGATGGAGTTTCTTGCCTCGTATGACTTTGAAATTTCCTATACTCCCGGCAAAGGAAACATAGTAGCAGATGCATTGAGCCGAAAGAAACTGACCTTAAGCCCACTCTTCGTAGAGAGGCAAAGCTTGGAGTATATAGCCAGTTTTAACTTTAGGCCCTCCTCGGATTTTGTACTGGGTTTGTTAGCATCTCTCGAAGTACGCCCTACTCTCTTGGACCCAATAGGGGCTGCACAACGTGAAGACCCTCAGCTTGTTGATGTGATTGATAAACTTATTAGGGGTGAGACTTCTAGTCACTTCAATAGATACGCCATCGATGATAAGGGTTGGCTGAGGCGAGATGGAAGATTTTGCGTCCCACAAGCAAGGGAGTTGACAAAGAAGGTTCTCGAGGAAGCGCATCATTCCAAGATGACTATACACCCTGGCGGTGATAATATGTACAAGGATATAAAAAGGACTTTTTTTGGAGCGGCATGAAGCAAGACGTGGCAGATTTCGTTTCTAAGTGCATGACCTGCCAACGGGTCAAGGCGGAACAGAAGAAACCTGGAGGACTACTTCATCCTTTAGAGGTCCCACAGTGGAAGTGGGATAGCATCTCAATGGACTTCATTCATGGACTGCCTAGGTCGAGAAGAGGCAACACTAGCATTTGGGTAATAGTGGATAGGCTTATTAAGAGCGCCCACTTCATACCTATCAAGAGTAGAAGGACTGCCTCATCTCTAGCATCTCTTTATCTCAAGGAAATAGTTCGACTTCATGGGATACCCTCTAGCATTGTTAGTGACCGAGACCCTATCTTCACAAGTGAGTTTTGGCGGAGTCTGCAAGAAGCTGTAGGCACACAGTTATGTTTGAGCATGGCCTATCACCCCCAAACCGATGGCCATACGGAAAGGGTGAATAGAGTTTTAGAGGATCTTTTGAGTCTTTGCGTTCTTGACTTTGGAGGGACATGGGAGGATCACCTTCCTTTAGTGGAATTTTCCTACTACAACAACTACCAAGCTACCATAGGCATGGCACCCTTCGAAGCCTTGTATGGAAGACCATGCTAATCACCTACTTGGTGGGAGTCTACAGATAAGCTTATACTTGGGCCAGACATGATTCGAGAGACTTCGGAGAAAGTGGACTTGATACGTAGGAGAATGAAGACTGCCCAAGACAGACAGAAATCCTACGCCGACAAAAGAAGGACCGACCTTGAGTTTGAGGTAGGGGACAGGGTTTTCCTTAAGGTATCACCTTTAAGGAACGTCGTTCGCTTTGGGTCCGCAGGAAAGCTAGCACCAAGACTTGTAAGACCATTTCCTATCATCAAGAAGGTTCGGAAGATGGCCTATAGATTAGAGCTACCCGAGAGACTGGCCAGAGTTCACAACGTCTTTCATGTATCTCACCTCCGGAAGTGTTTGCATGAGTCTGCGGAAGTGGTGGAACCTAGCATTCTGGAAGAAGCCGAAGTGGAACGTGAAGCAACTGTGAGGAGAGTTCCACCCCTCTTCTTAGGAACTGAATTGAAAAAGCTACGCAACCGCGAAATCAAACTCGTTAAAGTTCAGTGGAGCGACGCCGAGGAAGACGCGACTTGGGAAACTGAGGACAAAATACGCGCTGCCTACCCTCTTCTTTTTGAGGGTACATCTTTGATCTCTCTTTTTCCTTAAGTTATGCTTTATCTACCTTTTTAGGTATATCTCCTCGGTCCTTTTCCTAACTCCTTAGGTAGAAAACAAATGGATGCAATCATGTATTTGAAAACATGTTATGGATGATGGCTGCAATTGGTTGCTAGTGATTGCAAGTGGTTGCTCGTGGATGCATATACACACACACCCTAGGTTTTAGATCGGCTCAGTCACTTCATATTGCATATGCATATATGTATTCTCATTTGTATGTGGTTTAAACTTGATATGTTGTCATATGGTTGTCGCATTTGTATGAATAAGTTGTGCACTCATGTAGAATTATGAGTAGGAAAAATTTGCATACATAATGGATTCATGACACTTACATGATTCGCATTAAGGAGGTCAACTGAATCAGTAGACCGCCTGATTTCTGCATTAGATAAGGACATGTACATACAATATTCATATAATCATTAAGCATTAGAAGTCTTTTAAGGATAGTGGATGCCTATGTTTGTTGGTTGAGTAGATGGACTGTTGGATGGTAGGATATACATTCTTCCTAACTTGAAGATTTCGGGGACGAAATCCTTTTAAGGGGGGAGAATGTAACACCCCATGAATTCTATAACATTAAGCTTCACAAATTAAAGTGTAATTAATTCTAAATGAACGAATTAAGGGAAATGGGTTATTCCATTGCGTTTGTCTAGGAATTCTGCTTGAGATAGAGTCCGAGTTTGCACGAATCGGACTCCGTATGAAGGAGTTATGGCCTTCAGAAGTTTCAGAATAAAATTTAAATTCAAACGGCTCAGTTTAAAATTCGAAATTCGAATTTTCAGGTTCAAACTGGGCTGGGCAGGAAAATTCCCGCCCAGAGACCAGGTCGACCATAGGGTCGACCATGGTGTTGACCTGGCCCCCCGGGTCGACCATAGTGTCGACCTGGGTGTCGACCTGCCAGTCGACCTACCTGGTCGACCTGGCTGGTTAGGTCTAGCTCTGGCTCGAATTTCTGTGGCTCGATGTGTCACTAGGGCTGACATGTCACCTCTTGATTAACTCTTTGAACTTTGTATGGTCTAGATTCCTCCTGTCTCCATCTGATGGCTCAAAACAATTTAAAAATCTATAAATACACCCTAAGTCTCAACTGAAAATTCACACAAAAAATAAGAAGGGAGTCGTCATCTGCCAAGGAGGAATTGAACATAGCCGTCAAGAGAGAAAAGCTTAGAGACGAATCAAATTAAGAACAAGATAAAAGTTTAATCAAATTAATCAATGCAACGTTAATCTACCCAAAGGAGCGCATCTCAATTTCAGAATTCAGAATCCAGAATTCAAGATTCTGCATTCGTTGTAAGTATAGTGACCTTTCAGAATATGAATAAAAACTGTGATGTGATTCGATGTAAATAGAATTGTGTTATTGTATGATATAAATTCTGTGTATTGTAATGATTATGTTATGACTTGTGTATTGATATTTGTGGCCTGAATTGATTGATGCAAGCCTATTAACAATTGTATATGAAAACAATGGCACTTGCAAGTTTGTGGCAAAAACTAGAATTTGATCCCTTTATGTTTATGCCTATGGCATGGACTATATACATTCACTAAGTCGAAATTAAGGCTTATGTAAACATGTTCTAGATTTGAGACCTTTTATGCCTACATGACCCAAAACCTATGATATCATTCTTATGTTTATTTGCAAGTATAATTGGATCTATGTCAAGTATCGTTTGGGTTTCATAAACTATGCAAGTTCATGTTGAAATAGGCTATGTGATTAGATGCTATAATTGGACATTTTGGTGAATATACAACCTGCTAGTTTTGTGGTTGACATTATGCCAAGTTAAACATGTTTAAACACAAGTTTGTATAAGCCTAAACTATGCCATTTCATATGTCACATACTTAGTTATACTTTGATTTGAATGCAAGTTCACACGACCCATAATTTATGTTGAATCGCTAAATTGCAAGTTCATGCGCCACACACCTTTATGTGAAATACTACATGTGCTTGATTTCCCTTTTTCTCACGTTTATAAAGTTTGGCTGAATCGTGTTAAGCCCAACACATGTTATAATGTTGCGAACGTACAAACGAGGGTAATAACGTTGGGTGTAAAACATTAAGAATATAAGTTGGCATGGTTGGCACATGCCAACGACAATGACATTTAAGCAGTATGAATTGTTATACTCAAGAACAAAAGACATGACATTTACATATAATTAAGAAGTGATAAAATATGTAAATTTAGAAAACACGGTATGATTAACCCGAGGTTGGATTTAGTTGTGATGTAAATCTGCCCGGACCCGGCCGGCTGTCCAGTAGTCACAACAATACCTATCCAATGTGGGTGGTTAAGCATTGAGCCCAATAAGGACCCGAGGTTAGACTAAGCTACGATGTAAACCTGCCCGGAACCGACCAGCACATCCAGTAACCGTAGCAATACCTATCTAACGTGAGTGGTCAGGTGCTCTAAGAGGCTAAGGACAGATGGTAGGGTCAAGTCAACTATAACACTTAACCAAATTCAACATGTTAACAAGGACTGATGGGTGGGGTTAGGTTAATACAGACACTTAACCACTTAACATGTTTGACTAGAAAATCCTGGTAACGAGGGACCCGTTTCAGCAGCAACCCAAGTTAGGTATCATGGTACCCTGAAACTAGGCAGGGTGGGGGACGATTACTGGGCTGATTGTAAGCGGTCAAAATGACGACGGTGGGTGCACATTGTAGGTCTAACGGGGTGCGGGCGTGCACACACTCCGGAGCAGGCAAATATGGCACTGGGGACACTAGTAGTATAACCTATGCCTTCTAGAATTTGTGTCGAGGCCGCCACCATGGGTCTTGATACACCCCATAGTGGGACTAGCATAGGTATCTACAATTCTTGGGGGCCGTATGACACATGTTAACGCGAGTAGGAGCCGATCTTTAAATAACAATGGGGATCACTTCACCCTTAGCATGGGGTGCCAGTTAAAATAAGCTCAAGCAGGTGCAGAGATATAGTATGGGTGCGATAGTACATTTGACACTTCCTTAGTTTGTGACACTTTCCTATTTTCAGTTTATATCTATCGTGCCCTTTTCTTATTCACATACTGAAGAGTTACTAGATTTACTCAGGCTTTATGTCGGACCCTATTTTCTTTCCGCCTTCTTTTCTTTCGTCCCCCCCCCCCAGGTCCACAGGGAGGAAACAACTCAGCTCAGTCTGACTCTTTACAAGCTCCAAGAACGTAGAGGTATGATTTGGATCTCTTTTGCTCGGATTATGGCTTTGGATATCACTATGGGGATTTTTGTTACTTTTATTTATGTTTTATGCTTCTTTAATAATCAAGACAGTAATGAGGTTGTAATGTTGGAAGTATTTTGAGGAAATTTTGGAAATGTTTTGTTTGAACATGTATTGATGAAATAAAAGTCTGTTTGGTTTCCGCTGTTTAAAATATGTGTATTTATATCTGTCTTGAGTTTATCCGTGGCATTTACTTATAAACCTCCACCAAAGTTAAGGCATTCCCTTTGTGAGTGACCTTAACGGAGGTGGGGTGTTTCAATAACCAAACATTCCTTTTTGCATTCAATCTTGTAAAAAGGTTCCAAATCTTACAAAAGACCTTTAGCTTTGGTTATTGTAGATTATGCCTAATTAGTGGAATTGGCATATTTCCAAATCACAAGAAATAAGTAAATGTTTAATTTGGAATAGTCGAGGCAAATTACAGACAAATATGTATATTATAATTATACATACATTTGCACCACTTTTTCCCTTTTCAATCTTTTTATCATATCTCTTTTGACTCCAAATAATGTCTTTCATACAAAAAGAGGAAAACAACACATTTACTACAATTAAGCCAAAACACAACAACATTGAATACAAACAGGCATGTTTTTTTTATATTACAATCACATAATTTACCAATCGTATCTTTTTATCCAAATTCACATAATTTATTATTCAACACCGAAATAGAGATCTAGAATGTAACTACATACAATCGATGTTTACATAGGACTGATTTCCATATCCACAGTGCTTTGCAACAACCCCAATATATTTTACAGCATAACTATAGGAAATAGGTGTAAACAAATTTAAGAATCCTACAATTAATATTATGCATAACCAAAATTTGCAATTCACAAGTTTTGACACTTTTTATAATCAGATCTGATAGATGCCAATTCCATTACAATAATGTCATGAGCGGATCTAATGAAAATAGGCATAAAATTTGAGATCTATTACAAACCGGATAAATATGTTATTATAACTATAACTCTAACTATATATATATATATATATATAAATTTCCCACTCACCTACAAGCATCCAAATCCAAAGTTTGAATCTTTTAAACCTAAAGTTCCCCAGTTCTTTTAAATTTATAATTTATCTGAAAAGGGATAATTTCAAATCCATAGATATGTAAGAAAATAGGAAGAGAGGGGATAATATGATTTGGAGCGTCAATTCATATTCCTTCCCATTGGATCTGATAATCCTCTCAATCCTATGTGATTTGGATTTGATTTGTTATATATGAATATATTTTTAATTAAGAAATTAGGTTTGAGGAAGGAGGAAAATGGCAGAGCTTCGCTGCTCCCTACTGATATGTATGGAAAAAAATGAGGCCTTACCCCTAGAATTGGCCTTGAACCGTTAGGTTCAGTTTAGTTTATATATGTTCATCCATCTAATATTATATTATAAACTAACCTTTTAACCCTAGCCGTCACTGGGCATTCTGATGCCAAGTGGGTCGACCGCTGGGGTCGACCGCCGGTCGATGCTAAGGTAGGCCGCTTGGCTCATCAATTGACCAATATGGCTAGTTAAATAAGGTATATTACTTTTAATTATTCTTATTTATTTATTTTCTATCCATTTTCTTATTTTATCCGTAACTTTTTCATACGGACTTCGTTCGCGAAACTCTAAACATGAAAGTTGACCAGAATTCCGAAATGAACGCATCGGTTAAAGTTTAATGGTCAAATTCCATTATTTGCTGAAATTCCTATGTTATAAATTTTAATAATTAATTATTATTTCCAAAATTTCGGGTTGTAATAGATGGGTGGATGTTCCAAGGGATATTTGAATTTGATTGATTTTATACGCTTTATTCGCTATGTTTTTTAAAATATGCAAATATTTTTTATTTGGATGGATTTGATTTGACTGGTCTGATATGAATAATGATTGCTTGTATATTGGTTGAATTATTAGAAAATATTGTTTAAATTACTTGTTTATATTCTTCAATTACATCAGTCGTTTATTTAGGAAAAGTTATAAAACTTTAGATTTAAGTGTTGGGGGAGTTATACATCTAGAATGAGTCATTGGATCATTTATAGTACGAATTTAGGGGGAGTTTAGTTTAGTTTAGATTTTTTGTTGATGAGAAAGGGGAGAAACTATAAAATAGGATATAGTTAAGATAGGCATAGTTTAAGGGGGAGTCTGGAAGAATTCATGGTGAAAGGGGGAGTAATCAAGGAATCAGACCCACTAGTATATCAGGTATGAATATTTTATAAAACGGTTGTCATCATCACAAAGGGGGAGAATTATGGAGAATGGAATTTTGAAGACAACAACCTTGTGTAAATCATTAACACTATTATAAAAGGTACAATAACATATTTACCTAGAAAACATATTAATTTGTATGCAGGAATAATATACAGGTAATATAGAAGACTGTGCAACTTAAGAGATTCAAGATTTCAAAGAAGTTACAAGATTTAAGACTCATGATAATCAAGATATCAAGATTTCAAGAGTTTAAGAGTATCAAAGTAATAGAGTCTAGTTAACATGTGAAACTCCGGTTAGCGCTTTCAAATTCTGTTTTCAAATCTTCCTTTCAAATTAATTTCCCACTCCTTTCAAAATGATTTCAAATTGTACATACATTTTTTAATCATGATTTCAAATATATATGTTTCTTATATAGCTTATATTATAAAGTTTTATAGTTATATTATATAGCTATTTTATAATCTTATATTATTTATACATATATATAAAACTTTATAGTGTGTGTTTAAATTATACATTACTATGTTTTTATACTTAAGAAATTATATTTTAAAAAACTAGTTTTGATTCAAAAAAATTCAATATATATATATATATATTAGTTTAAACACTTTAAAAATGATTTAAAAATATTCAAAAACACAATTATATGTCGACATATCAATATGTACATGTCGACATATAACAGTCATATTTTTAAATTTCAAAGGAAGTGTCTTTTCATTATTTGAAACATTTCAGAACTATAGCAATCTTTGGAACTCTATATAAAGGGCTCAATTTTGAACTTTTAACCAACTTATCTTCTCTTTCTTCGTCCTTACTATTACCACCATTATTCTATCTTGATTTCTACACTTATGCTATGCCGATTTCAATGCAAAATATATCATTCTCTTTCTCTACTCAATCTCTATCAAATCCTCTCTGTTTGGAAGTGTAATTCTAGAATCCTAGGGTTGTTTGTAATTGTTAAGGAAAAGGTATATTCCTTGTAGCTTGTGAATCAAGGAAAGGGAGCAGTGTGAACCTTGTAGCCGTGAAATCAAGGGTGTTGTAAGATTGATACTAGTATTGATAAAACTTTTTGTAATCCAGCATTGTATGGAACTAGACGTAGGAGTAATCCGAACCAGTATAAAATCCTGTGTGTTATTTCTTTTTTCTGTATTTTGTTTCTATTTGTATCTGCACTTTTGATCGTTTCTGTTGTGATATTCATTATATGGTTCATATAGTTGTTTAAGTAATCATTGATTGTTTACATTTTCTTTAATGTCTTTAAAACACTATTTACCCCCTCTAATGTTAGTTTTGCCTTAAGATTCGTGATTCTCATTCCTAAAATGGATTGCTAAGGAATTTGGGTTTCTTTGGATTTGACAATGATGAAAAGGAATAAGGATGCTACATTATCTTGTTTTGAAGGAGCTGGGATGGAAGGAAGCCAGGAGGTTTCCTCTGTTGGAAATCCACCAAATTATGTAATTAGAGAAGAGATGGATGGATTGGTTAAGGGTTTCCATGTATGCACTCAACAGTAAGAGGGACTGATTACAAAGAAACAAGAAACTATGAAGACATTTTTTACTCGAATGAAAGGATATGGAAAGTCGACAGGCCAAGGAACTCAGCTTGAAACAAGCGCGCAAGGTGCTCAAGGTTTGCAGGACTTAGGAGGCAGTTCCCTACTAACCATCCCTAAGCCAATCAAGCTTGTCTAAGGGGCATATCCCGTAATCTTGGTGGAAAGGTGGTTCAGAGTGTTTTGGATAGTTAGGCTATAGGGTCTGGAATTGTAACTGTGACTCAAGCATCGGTGCACACGGGTGCAGATGCTGGAAGAAATCCTTCGGTTTTGGAAGGTAGGTTTGCACCTGTGATATTCCTTACATTAGGGCTAAAACAGGTGTTCATGTTGGGATTCAACATGCGGCTCAGGTTATATTGGACACCAAAGGCACCGGTGCTGGTTTGGAAGATTTTGGGCAGTTTCTTAGAATTTGACATCAGACTATGGATTCCATTTGCTGATTTACTCGAGGGGAGCGTCTCACTCGGATTTGGACTACGCAGCCCATGCACTTGGGCTATTAGGAATTATCAAAATCCCCCAAATTTGAAAGTTCTAGTTTTGGATTCTTATGATGGTAGGAAAGATCCTACCGTTCACTTGATGCGCTGCATACGTCAGATTTTAGCGACATTGGATGGCATCATGGAAATTTTTTTCCACTATATCTAATGGATATTGATGGTATGTGGTTTAGGTAGTTGGAAACGGAAAGTACTGTAAGTTGGAATATTCTGGTTGAAAAGTTCACTTAACAGTTCAAGGTCCACATTTCTCGACCCAAGAAAGTTATGACTCTTATGGAAATTAAGCAAAGAGCTAAAGAAACATTGTGGAAATTATTGCAAAGATCTAATGCGGTGGTGGTTGGTTGATCGACCGGACCCATCCATGGTATTAACAGGAGGTGTCTCTAGAATATTGGATAAGATAGATTTCAAGATCTCGCTCCAACGAGATCCACCATAGGAGCATGGTGAGTTTTACTTTAAAGAACATAGATTCCTATGGGAAGAGTATGCTAGGACGGACAAGGAAATTATCAAGGTTAACATGGTCAAGGGCAAAGGATCATCCGAATCTGGCAAGGATAAAGGCAAAGGAAAGGTCTTGTTTGGCTATGATCAGAACGCATTTCAGCATAGGGAAATTAAATTCCCTTTGTACACGGAACTCACTTCTTCTCCATAAGAAATTTATCACGATGTTCACACAACTTCTCCCTTTAGAAAGCCTCATTGGAGGTAGCCAACTCTGAAGGAAAGAGATTCCAGTAGGCATTGTTTGTTTCATGAGCTTGATGGCCATAATATAGACGACTGCAGGCATCTTTAGACATGATTGAGGAACTGTCAGGCATGGAAAGTTGGCACAATATGTTAGGAATCAGGCTGAAGTGGAGAAACTGGCACAAATCCCTGCTTCGACTTGGAATAGGAGCGAGCCAGGATGTGGCTCGGGTGGATTGGTCATCGATTGAACTAGATTTTCTGGATTTGTGGCTTTAGGATTTTGGAGTTTGGTTGTTTGGTTTCTGGATTTTTGTTTACTTAGGTTTTGGCTCTTGGCATTCTGGTTTTTTAACTTCTGGATTCTGTCTCTTTGGCTCTTCAGCTCTTGGATTCTGCAACTTTGGTCTTCTGTCTTTTAAATTCGGGTAACTTAGTCACCCGGGTTTTGGCTTATGTTCTTTGGGTTTGGTTGTGCGACCTTCATCCTTCTGAATGTTGTTTCTTCGTTTTTCTAGTTATTTGACTACGAATGGATGAGTCTATCAACCCATGTATAGGATTAGTACTTAATCCCTGGCATGCTCTTTATAGACGATAAACCATTTACCTAGCGACTAAATAAATGTGTGATGAACTAACATGGATTTTGAGTTTGAATGGATAAGTTTGTCTACCCATGTATGGGAACCAAAAAAACCCCTAGGCATGCTCAATGTAGGTGAGAAACAATTCATTCTCTTTCACTTAATGAACTTGTAGTTGAAAACGGCCAAGTCGGCTCACCTACATACGAGTTGAGGACCTAACCCCTAGGTGTGCTCTCCGCCCGACGATAGTCCATTAGGTTTTCTTCCAGATTTATTAAAAATTATATTTTTCTAAAACTTTAATAAAAAGTACTTCGCTCGTATGGACTATGCTTATGAAGTATGAAATTCAAAATTCGAATATCAAACTTTAAGGACTTGGTGAGTATGGACCATTCTCATTAAGCATAAACTCTTGAACTAGTCCCCAAGTAAAGACTTAGCTTGGGAAGAGCTGGGCCATCTTGTTAGGACTTAGAAAGATCGCTTGGTCAAGGCCTAGGTATGGACTATACTCGATTGGTTGAGATTGTTTTGTCAGGACTAGGAAATATGATTCAATTTGTTCTTTGGAAGTATGGGCTATGCCAACATTGGATATTCTGGATTTCTGATCTCTATGGCTTTCTAGATATTGGTGTTTTGGTTTTCTGGATTTGACTTTATCTTATAATACGATCTGGAGCTGTCGTTGGTATTCTTTGGATTTCGGATTCTGGTTTTCTATTTGTAACGATCTTGAAGTATTGTGGTTTTTTGGATTTTTGATTTTCGATTACCGGATTTCATTTTGGACTTCTCTTGGATTATGGCTTCTAGATTCATGGATTTATGGACTATACAAAACACGTTTTTAACACAAAGGCATGTTTTTGAGGGAAGCATTGACCCATCTTTTAACAAGGCAGTCACACTTTGGATTTCTGACTATTGAAGTGCTAAGGACTTGGCTACAAAGGTGAGAAAGCTCGGAGCGACTTAGATGAAGTCACGGACTTCATGAAAACTGTGAAATTTGGTTAAGTATCCTGGGATCAGTACACCAAACTCCCGGGATCGATAAAAAAAGTCCCAAGGAGGAATCGCAATTCACTTTTCGACTTTGGTGTCGATATTATGGGTGGACATGGGATGGAGTATCCCAGGTTTGCCATGAAAATGTTCCAAGGCATCAGTGGTTGACATTCTCCTTTTCTTTCTTATAGGATAGGTACGATGGTTTTCCTATTCCTGTGATGATTTTCGGATCAACGTTAGGTAAATTTGTATCCCCATATACGAATTTGGTTTGACTGTGGAGTTGTTATGCTTCGAGGCGAAGCACTGGTTTGGGCTAAGGCCTGGGGGGTTAGTACCGATCACAATGATGACTTATGGGAGACGAATTTTCACTCCTCTACTGCTACAAATTCCTCTGTTGTGGAGGTTTCGGGATCTTTTTGGCATATTTGATGCATTCAGGACTTTTCAACTTGGAGACTATTAACGACTTCCATTGTAACACCCCACGTCCATTAATGTCACTCGCAAAGGGAATGCATTAACTTCCATGGAGCATTTTAAGTGAATATAGAACAGAAAATCACAACAAGACAGATATAAAGCAGTACTTGAAAATTTAAAACTTTATTTATTGCAGCAGAAGGTAAATATGTTTGGTTACACCATCAAAAACCATAAACCAAAGTCAAGTACATAATATCCATCTTGATAAAACAAAGTACATAATCCCACTACTACAAATAGCCATAAACAAAATGATTGGCTGAACTTTACTTCAGCAATCCAAATCCAAGTGCTCCCAAAGAGATCCTAATCAAGCTCCACTAGTACTAGTCCCACCCTTAGAACCTGGTGGGGGGAAGGAAGAAAAGAGGTGGAAACAAAGGGGGTCAGACATAAAGTCTGGCGAGTCCGATAACTCTAACAACATAATTATTAAAGCAATATGATAAGATATAAGTTGGAGAATAAGGTAATGACTGTGTGAACCACATGGGTATGGCAAGGCAATCAAGAGAAACAGAGATAACGTTAATGGCGCTTCCTAATCAATATAGGATATTTACTATACTCTACCGTACTGTACCGTACTATACTGTACTAACACTAAATGCACCCCTACTAGTCACTCTAGAAATTTGATCCCTCTTGGCTAAATAGAACGATGATAGCTTAGTGTACTACTAGATGTACCCACTATCCTCCATGTTTCAATGTATATCTCTAGTTGCTATCATTGGTACCCAGCGTGTACCTATCCCCACTAGATGTACCCCTTCAATAAGTAATAATGGTAATTTCATGTACTCCTAGCTGACGTCATAGGTGCCGTCTGCTCCTATCTGCACTAGGTGTACCCCCTTAATAATTATTAATAATAGTGGTAGCTTCGTGTACCCCTAGCTGACTACATAGGTGCCGTCTGCTCCTATCTCCACTAAGTGTACCCACTACCCTGCCCCATTCGATCGACTCCCTAACTCGTAGATACCCGTGCAGGTCCCACAGTGGGGTATGTCACTCCCCAATATGGCAACCTTATACCACGCAAGGAGTGCACGGCTTATAACTACACGATGCAACAACGTCTTACCTACCAGCCCGGACCCACGCACGCACGTGACCCCGTTGGACTTGCGTTGCCACCGCTAACCCGTTTTGGCCTCTAACAATCGGACCCAGTAGGCGTATCCCGTCCTCGACTTGGGTCGAGCTCACAAAGATACTTAATGGGCTACTGGACTGAAAAGGGCCCCCCATGCTTGACACAAGCTTTCCACCTAGGCTTGGTCCCCTCTAGTACATCCCACTTAACCCCCTTCATGTCCACTTACATGTTTTAAATTTGGTTAAGGGTTTCTATTAGTAATTCCACATGCCACCCAAGGCACCCACTTAACCCCTATGTCCCACTTACATGTTTTACCTTGGTTAAGTGTTACTAATCGTATTTCCTCATGCCACCCAAGGCACCTACTTAACCCCCATGTCCCACCACATGTTTTACTTTGGTTAAGTGTTTCTTAATTTATTGCTACCGTAACCCCTGTAGGACCTCTCACATTAGACTGGCATTTTTGGCTGTTGGATTTGCCGGGCGGGTCCGGGCAGTCTTACACCACAAACGAGCCTAACCTCGTGTCCGTACAATTGTTAATCATTTAGTTTGGGCCTTTGACCTCTCACATTGGGCTACCATTTGTGGCTGCTAGATTTGCCGGGCGGGTCCGGGCAGTCTTACACCACAAATGAGTCCAACCCCGTGCCTTAGGCAATTAATTATAATTAATTTTCCCCAAATTTGAATTACTTTCCCTATTCAAATTTCCATATTTATTTATGTCCATAATTTATCACCTAAATTATGCTCATCTATTTATAGTATATAAATTATACCAATTTCATCACTAATTAATTTTATTCCTTAAAATTAATTACATGCCTTTTTAGGCCATTACATGCCAAATTCACAATATGTGTGTATCCACTATTATCCCCATCATACCCCCGTCATTCGTTCGCTTAACATGACATATACATATTAGACTAGAAAATAGTCTAATACTTAAAAAAAGGGAATAAATGTCACAAAGTCACATACACACAATAATAGATCTAATTTGCATCTAACTTGCAATTAAGAATTACAACATACTTGCATAGTCTTTGTATTATCAAGGATCCAAAAATCATATATCTAAAAGGTGTGAACTTGCATGTATGAACATAGTTTTGCACCCAACTAGCCTAGGTAATTATCACAAACTTACATAAACTATGTATGTCGTCAACCTAAACATAAAGGTGTCATCTTGCATAACTATGGATCCAATAAAAGGTGTTAACCTGAGTAAACTATGGATCCACATAAAGGTGTAAACTTGCATAACTATGCATGTCATAGTTTCAACATAAAAATGTCAACTTGAATATGGATCTAAACTTTAAAGGTGTGAACTTGTATATATGTGAATCCAATTATCACTTAAACTTGCATATGAACATAATACTTATATGAACTAGCATATGTTCCACATCCATATTCGCATAAAAACTGATGTTATAAACCTAGGTGATTGGATTATAAAAAGGGATTCATTGACACAAGTTAACATCATGAACTACTAGCATATATTTTAGATCCAAACTTACATAACATCATATAACTCGCATACAACTTGCGTGATCCTATTAACTTGCATAACATCATATGTACAACTTGCATAATCATATTAACTTGCATAACATCATATATGAAACTTGCATAATCATATTAACTTGCATAACATCATATATGACACTTGCATAATCATATTAACTTGCATAACATCATATATGAAACTTGCATAATCATATTGACTTCCATAATCATATTAATCTTGCATAACATCATACATGAAACTTGCATAACATCATATATAAAACTTGCATAACATCATATAATATGAATCAAGTTAACATACATGATTAAACATATGAATTAGATTCACAACCAAAACTTATAATCCAACGTATATCACATCATAATTAATTTAGCAATTATTTTGTTAAAGTGATCAAACTCACCATTCAACGAAGTTCTGGAATTTATTAGCGTCCCTTTGTTGTAGTTGAATTTGTTGTTGGATTGAATTGATTTGCTTTAATCTTCTTCTAATTGGTGGCGGCTACTCTAGGGTTCAAGACGACAACATGACGGCCATAGTTTTAGTTTTAATTTTGATTTAGGGTTTGAGTCTATGGGTCTTTTTATAGAGCTTTGAATTAATTTAAGCCATCGGATCACTCTAGGATCCATCTAGGCCTTAGAAACTAAGAAATGATGTCAACAGACCAACCAAAAATCGCCACCTAAGCCCTAAAACATAAAATTTCGTCATAGACCATTTAGGGCCGACGGGAACAATTCCAAACCTCCTGAGTCGACCCTGGGGTCGACCCGAGACCCGCTGGGTCGACCCATAAAATAGGTCGGTTTGGTGTTTTGCCTTCCCGCTTCCGCTGTTTTGAATTTTTTTCTTAAATTTTAGGTTGAATTTTATTTTATTTATATATATATATATATACATTTCTATCTTCCTAATTAACCATTTTTACACTAAACTACTTTTTAAACCACGTTCACACTAATCCGCTTTTTAGCCATTCCCCTAAAACAAAAATATGGCGTTGGCGGGGATAGAACTTTGTACCTCTTGTATGCAAGTCACATGTTCCAACCAAATGAGCTACTAAGTCTTTTGCTTACAAACCTTAGAACAACACTAAACATTTATTCTTTAATTTAGTTAATTCGATTGTTCAAAAATCCGGGGTGTTACATCCATCATGCCTTCTTTCTTCCTTGGAATCTCCTTTGGGCATGTGAACTTCTTCTTGGATTTGTCTTGGATATTTTGGAAACTTGGCTTGCTACTTGCACTCTCTTGGACATAGAAGCATACTCTTGGACTTTTGGGCATTTGAAATGAGCGCCATTAAAGCTTCTTCTTGGATTCTTAGACTTGGAGACCATTAATTGATTCTCTTGTGGCTTCTTCTTCCTTAGAATCACCTTTGGGCTTGTGAACATCTTGGATTTGGCTTGAATCTTTTAGACACTTGGCTCGTTACTTGCACTCTTTTGGACATAGAAGCATACTCTTGGACTTTTGGGCATATGGACACAAAAACATCATTTAAACTTCTTCTTGGATTCGTCGATATTGGAGAGGGCTTGTTGGCTCTAAGCAGAAATTTTTCTATTGCCTGACACTAAGCATTGTAATCAAAAGGACTGCACCTGAAACCATACAATATAAGTATACAAAATTACACCAAAGCGGACGTAGACATAACTTGCTGAAACAATATAAATCTCTGGTGTTATTTAGTTTTCCCGCACTCCACGTGTGGAATATTTGAAATATTTGCACTGTTGGCATGAGAGGTGGACAACTTTCCCTAGTCAACAAACCTTATGACTTACTATAAATATGTATACTAACATTTTATGTTAGTTATATATGTATATGCAGGGTATTTATAGACACATATTGAGAATATAGACTGTACAATATAAAAATTCTAGATTGAAGACTCATGGTATCAAGAGTTCAAGAATTCAAGAGTTCTAGTTATCAAGATAAGTAATAGAGTCTAGAATTTTTGTTTAAAACTACATAATAGCACCGAAATCTTTATTTCGATTTTCTTATGGGATGAATCCCACTTCTAGCTCTATAATGAGATGGAACTCATAGTGGGGTAGAACCCACGATCAACTCCAGTTTTGGATGGATCCGAAGCTTGACTTGATGAAATACTCCGCATGTATGAACTCACAAAACTACTTCAAATGATTTTCAAAATTTCCTTTTTATAAACTTTTTTTAAAATGATTCAACCTTGAAATTCTTCTTAAAAATGTTTCAAATCACTTATCATTTTTAATTTTACTTAATAACTTGTTTAAAAAGTATCTCTTTATTTTCAAACTAACTTCTAATTTAAATATGTCTGTCTTAAATCAAAATTATAATATGTACTTAAGTTTTAATATATCATTTTTACATATTATAAATATATGTTTTAAATCAATACTCTTACTCTATTATACTATTTTATTGAGAAACGTTGGATTCCTTTTATCGAGTGACTTCATTTACTGGCCTTGTTTTCATGAGTTTCTTCTTTCTCTACTCTGAGTTGACACGTTAACTGACTTTTCTTTTCCCGGTAATAGTGCCAGAGAGCTTTCCAAGCCTAATGATGGAGAGGATTTATTTATATATTTAGCAGTATCATCCCATGCTTTGAGATACATCATTTTTATCTTTTTACCAAAAAATCAATTTTCAATTTTTTCATAGGCGTGTCGACATCGTGGGATGCCCCATGTCGACATGGTGGTTGTTAAATTCAAAATTTTATTTTTCAATAGAAGTGTATATTTGTTTAAATCTCTTCGTGAATGAACATGGAAGTTGCTTCCCTGTAAATATCTAACCAGAATTTTAACAACTAATTTCATTATTTCTTCACTCATTCTCCATATCATTTTTTTTCTAAATTTCAAGAATGCTTAACCGAACTTTGCTGAAATTCAAAAAGAATCAAACCAAATCATCTCTAGTTTGATCTTCTCCTACTCTCTCTCAAATATCAAAGCATTATTAAGAGTTATTGAAGCATTTGTAATCGAAGGTTGAAAGATCAAAGTCCTATCAAGTCTTTCTATCACGCTGTTACTAATATGGTGTGGTTTTAGCCCGTTTAAATCAACTAGATTTGATTGTAGCCCATAAATCAATTAGGTAAACTTGTAGCCTGGTTAAATTAAGAGAGTTTATGTACTCAGAAGTAGGAGGGGTGGACATCGTGGCCTTGAAATCGAGGATTGTAATATCGACATTTATTTGAAAAGAAATCTAGACAATATTGAGTTATGTGGGACTGGATATATGGTAACTCCGACCAGCATAAAATCCCAATTGTGTTTTTCCTTTACTTCTTTTACTTATTATTTGCATGTGTTATCGAATTTGCGATTGTTTGATATATATGATTTTCATTAGATTCTGTTATATTCAAACAGATCTTAAAAAGTTCATAATTTCTATTAAACACTATTCATCCCATCTAGTATGAAGTTAGCCTTAGGATCCACAATCCGCATTCCCAACATTTGGTATCAGTGCATTGGTTTTCAAAGTCTCATAATCTGATTTTTTGAAAAAAAAATGTCAATTTTTTTGATAAAATTATTAACACTATTTTCATATGGATATGTCATATAATCATCATGATGTTGTTGTTTAAAGTTAAATCTAGTTATTTTGAAAAGTCGGTTGATTGTTTGAAAAGTTGTGGTGTTTTGTAGGGAAGAGTTATGTCTAACGACCAATGGTTAAAAGACACCAGATGATCATTCATCAATCAAAAGAACAGATGGATAAGTTATTGGAAATATTCAATGAAATGGGTACCAAATCAATATAAAACTTTTGATTCACATCTACAACATGATTTAATATTATATTTTTATTCCTGTGATGATCGATCCATAACTCTTGCATATAACTAGGGAGAAGTGCGCTGTATGACGTGCCAGGCCAATATGGGAGATCATCAAGGAAAAATAACTCAAAAACGGAACCTATCGTATAACTTACAGCGCATGGATAATATATAATACTAAAATATAGAACAGGATATAGTAATGAAGCACAATTGGACAGACAATCAATTTTCTATAAAATCATAAAATTTTGGGCATATAACTTCCCAGTACCAGAATCTCTGATACAGTATGCCTTCCTACAACTCTTTGAGTGATAACAGTCTCAACAAATAATAGAAATAATAAAATCATTATTATAATAGATAGTAATAGTACGCTAGCCACTTGCTTGCCACCGTAGAGCAACACCGACAAGAAACCTGCGACCTGCTACTCAGTCTGCCCATATCAAGTTGGTGAACAACCCAAGGTAATAAGAGGCAAACATGAAACCTTGATTCAGACAACAATCTTAGTGAGCGATAAAATATCTTACAATAGTTACACAACATGATATGAGTATAGGAGGATCAACTATCTGATCTACCCAGCAATCATCAAGTTAACACGTGAAAATCATCCATCACATGTCACATCAGAAACAGGAAAGGACAACCCCGATCTTGCTTCTCTTATCATCCTACGGTGACAGCCTACACAGAGAAAAATGGAAGAAAACACACAATCAACAACAACATCCATAGCATCCAATATTCTACCTATCATCGCATATAGTCGTGAACCCATTGATTATCGAATTTTCTTTTGAACGATCAAAATGGCTAATGAAAAACCCCGATTATAGCCAAACTACCATACGACATCGTGACTCGTATGTCTTTTCCATTCTCGACAACTAGGCCCATCATGACTACCCTGGGTACGCGATGTATCGAATCTGATCCTAAAGGGCATCCCCACAATACCCCTGTAATGATTCCGCTAGAACACTTCGATAACCAACGATTCCTTGGCACATCAAATCTGTCAAGTCTTTCATTCTAGTGACTCAATCTATTCTAGAATTGTTCCACTATCATCCAAGATTGACTCCCATTCTTCCAATCCTTCATTATACTGAATTGTATATCGAATCACGACTAGATTCATATCAATCCGGCTTCAACCACTCCATCGTGAGTTCACAATCGAAGCACTATCCATCTTCGAGTTTCACATCAATCATCTGAAGTCCATTTCAATCCAAACTTCACCAGCATCCTTCGGAAGCCATTACAACCACGCTCCTAAACAATTTCATCCATCCGACCTTCACCTTGGGGTCGGTGCCAACCCATCTACTTAGTAATTTTTTGCTAAGTATTTGGCCATCGTCGAGCCTTCGCTCGAGTATACCCTTCCAGTCCAATTTCCAATCATTTCGACGTTCATTTGAATCTTCTGCCGATCCATTCATATCTCGAGTAATCATCCTTCGACGCGTCTCGAATCAATCCCGAATGTCTTGAAATTTTGGTAGATGGCCTAACTTATAAACTTGAAACCACGCCTCCAAAACCAAAGACATCCTACCCTCCCTTATGGGTCAGTGCCGACCCTTCATGGGTTGGAGACGACCCTTGCACTTAGCTTATTTTTTCATGAAAATTTTCATGCTACAATTTCTCGTCCTCTAGAGCGCCTCTGCCGAGTTTCGTCCGAATCTGATCATCTGAACCTATGATTAGCCCTTTTCTTCAACCCTAAGATCTACAGCAACCAATTCTAACAAGCAACTCAAGCAGCAAAATCATTTCGACTAAAACAAACATCAATTCATACAGCACCGAACAAACAAACATGAAAAATCCACAAATATAGCATAAACATATCACAATTATGAGATCTAGCATGATTTGGAACTAAACATATGTATAAACTATCAGTTGTCTAGTTAATATGATCCGATTAGGTTTCCTAGGGTTTCTAAATATGAATTAAACATATATGATCATATCTAAGGTGATTTTAACATATAACATATGAGTATGATCCTATTTTACCTATATAATCCGTAGCTTTCGTATGAGAGAGATCTATCCCTAACTTAATCCTTGATTTGATGTAAATTCAATGAGATCAAATCCGGAAAGCGCTGAAACCTCTAAAATTTGATGCAATTTGATCTAATCCTCTTTGATGATGATCTACTCTTTCCTGATGATGATTTATCTTCTAGATGCAATCTACGATGAATCTGTATGAAAAGAATGGAGAAGTGGGGCTTTAGGTTGAACCGTAGAATCAAAGACGCACAACCTTGGGCGAATGTAACACCTCGCATTTATTAGATATTAAATGAGTAATAAATAAAGTTGTGCATGTATGTATATATGCATGAACATAAATGTAAAAATTTTAAAAGGTGCAAGTTAAGAAACGAAGAAAGGATTAATGCATGGCGGTCTGTACGCTTGCGTAGCATGGTGATGATGTTCTTTGTGAAACGTGGCGTAGTTTTATGGAGATCCATACGTCGCTCTAGTGTAGGATAAGAGTTGCATACGTGGCATAGTTTTAAGGAGATCCGTACGTCACTCAAGCATAGGACGAGGGTTGCATACACTTCTATGGCGTGACGGCGGAGAACATGTGAGAAAGGTACCACAGGAAGTAGCTCAATATTGGAGGTAGCTACATATATGCTATATTAGGTTAATCTGCTGGGAAGTTGATGGGTATGATGTGTATGTAAAACCTTGAGTGTTATTAACCCAAAAAAAACTAATAAATAAGAAAGTTTAACTAAACAGTAAATGTAGGGTTATTTCAGAATGTGTAATTTAAGTCCAGTCACTAGAACTTGTGTTCTGACCTTCTCCTCATAACATACTCACAGGTTAAGCTTATGGAAGAGATATGTTAGCTTTGGATACTGGTTAAGCAGTATAATTACTTTGGTAAGGAAATATTTGATTTTTATTATATTTGATTTCATTCCGTCGTGGGATGTTTTCTGAGCTTTGATATATTTTATATCTCTATCTTTTCTGCATGATACCAGACAAGCCAACTCGAGTTTCGATAGATTGGATTTTTTGATAAAAGTTCGGTCTGTCGAAATTCGGATTGTTACATCTGGTTTCAGAGCATAGGTTCTGGATTCCTATATAGATAGTGAGCGAACATATTTGTATTTTTAAAATATAAATATATTATACATATACATCTAGATCCATAAAGGGAACCCACTAAATATGAAGAGCAGGATATGCAAAAAGTTGGGATACCAGTTATGTACACTAAAGGAATGATTATGGAAATTTGGGACCCTTAGGTGGTTTGAGTGAAAAGTTCACAATATGCTTTGTATTGGATAAAGATGGAATCCCATATATTGGCATTTAAAATGTTAGTATTTCAGACTAGTGGTTTGACAGTTGAGCTTTATAAATTGGAAAAGAGTAAAAGAGAAAAATGAATTAGGAATATATGTATATATATATATATGAGAGAGAAATGACTTTGTGGTAATATTTAGGAGAGTTTAGGTAAGTTGGAAACCTATGTTGAGTCTAACCCCATTGTTAACTTTTAAGAACTTGAAATTTTAAAAGCTTTTGGGCAGTAGTTTATGGTGTTTTCAAGTTTCGACCTTAAAAGTTTACAATTTTGAAATATGTACTAACTGAATTGTGTAGAAACAATCTATGAAAGAAAAGAGGTATTTTTTATGTTTGAAAAAAATATGTAAGTAACATATTTGAAAAGTACATATTGAGTTTTGAAATAAAATGGGGTATATTTAAAAAAAATGGGGATTTCTTGTGAAATTCTTGTCTAAAATGAATTATTTTGGAAAAAGGTGTACATTATAGAGTATGTATAGCTCATTATTTTTTAAATTATAAAATATGAAGGGATTAAAAAGCAAAGCATAGAAAAATTGCATATTTGTTAAAAACTAAAATTTTCGGTATAGAAAAATTTGAGGTTCTCTATTCTTTTGACAACGATTTTTTATAATTGTTTTGACATAAATTTTATTGGGTGGACGAATTAAGTTGTAAGAATTAAGAATAGAGTAGTTGTTTGCACATGGTTGTGAGTTACTGAACTGACATTGTCAACATGAACGGTTTTGAAATTGATTGAGAGATAGTTGTCCTTGTCTACTCCAATTTTATGATTTGAAAAAAAATGTTTTGACCCTTTTAATCATTGGAAGAAAAAAGAATGAGGAAGCAAAACCGCGTTTTAAAATCATGGAGTAGGTGAGGATTAGTACCTAAGGAAGTTGATGGGAAATATTTTTAAGGCTATGAAGTAAATAACAAGGAAAGTCTTGGAAATAATGGTATGTTCCCTTGGAATGCGTAAGTATTATAGAGCCTAAGTTGTTGCATGGAAAAGATTATTAGTACACAGCAAGGACTAGTAGTTACTACTAAGTGGTAAAGGGTAAGTAAGTTTTTAAATCCTTTGGTTTGGACTCTTCTTTGTTAGAGGGTACATAGTCCTAGGATACTTAGCCCTTAGTAGTAGCTGTGCAGAGTGCTTGTTTTCCTGTTTTAGTTGAAAATTTAGAAGGCTTATTTGAAAATTAAACATAAATCAATGTATTAAGTAAAATAAGCTAAGAAAACAGTAATGACATAGCTAAAAAGTAAACAACAAATCCAATAAAGTAGTTGTTGACATGCTTTTTGGTCTAAGCTGTCACATATGAGATTTCTGGTTAACAACGCGCTCAAGCTTTGATGGGATCGTCAAAAGATGTAAAGTGATTTGATTGAAGTCGCAATGCAAACATAACTTGGTCTGAAACTCCTAGTAGATGACCTCATTTGGGCCCGAAAACATCAATTACAGGGCTAGGCACGGTAACTCTCGTAGCCCTTTGAATTAGTTTCAAGTACAACTTTCATTTGGTCAAAATGGACTTACGATTTGGGAGTTACGCCAATTTTTTTGAACGTGTGCAAAACTAGCAAACACTTGGATGAAGTGTCGGAAAGGTTGGAATTGGCGTGATCCTATCGGGTCAGATCGGGTATAGCAGTTCGGATGGGAGAGGACCCAGACCGATGGCATGTGATGGAACTGCTCAGGAAGGCAATGGATCGGATCGGAGGAGGAGGACCCAACATGCATTGAACCTTCTCAACACTGAAGTGTTTCTCGTCTTCGGATCGAAGACATAGCTCCGGGTCGGATCGGATGAGAAAGCACCCGACCCGGTCCTCCTATGATGAATTTTGCACCACTGTTTTGACCATTTTTTATGGCATAAATTCATCCCATTTATCCGGATCAACTTCCACCTATCATGCACGATTTCAAGAGAATTCTCCATTACTTTCCAAGATCGCCTCCGGTCGCGACACATGGCATCCGACCCGGAGCCTCTCCACTTCTGTAAATACACCACTACATGGAATTTTGAGGGGATTTCTTGGCACTAACTCCTGAGGGCTTCCACCATTATTCTACACAAGGCCATTGCATAACATAGAAGCTGATCTCCACATTAACACGAGGATTTCATGTATAAATCATTCTCTTTTCTCCTTTTCTTCAAAAAAATACAAGGATGTTCTATGTGAATGAATCTTATAGATTGTAAGATGGCATTGTACTTGTAATTTCTTAGGAATTAAGAAACTATAAAGTGGACGTAGGCTTTGTTTGAGCCAAACCACTATAAATACCTCATGTGTCTTCTATTATTTATTATTTTTTGCATTCTATGATCCGTGATTTGTGATTATGAGGACTTCACACTACATTTGGGTGTTAGAACAAAATTTTGGTCTACATTTTGGCGTGGCAGGAAGGGGAGCACACAATATAACTTTTTCTTGCAGCTTGAAAGGAAGCATATTATTTGGCTATTGGATCGATAGTCAAGTGAAAGATTTCCTATGTTGAGGATGAAGGCACGAGAAATGAGGCAAGCCAGGAGGCTTCCTCTCATGGAGAGCCGTCGGCATACCTGACCCAAGAAGAAATGGATGGCGTTCTCGTTGAACTGAAAAGTCAGATGGCAAGGCAAGATGAGCTCCTGCAGAAACAACCGAATATGTTGAACGAGTTCTTCACTCGGATGGATAGAAGGCCGAGCAACAACATACAACTCACTGAAAACAACACTACACAAATAGTAGTAGCAGCGGAGCCATCCCCAGTAGGAGCAGCATACAGGTCCGGGTCGGATTCGATCCAAGCCGCAGGTCAAAATCTGAATGAACTCGGAGGCAATCCCCCTCATAATCGTGTAGTTCCAACACTTAACGTTATTGATGGAAACGTCATTAGGAACACAGGCCATGCTCGGCCAACATCTTGTCTTGTTCGCCTAGACATTAGGCCAACGACAATTGGAATAACATGACTCCATGATGGAGCGCACCAGGCTAGTGGATACAAACCCGTTCGGGTTGGGCACCACAAACCAGGCTGGTTCGGCATCACCGATCCGTAGGCAATAGGAACCTACGATCTGCACCGAATGGCTTTCCAAGCACCCCATACAGTTATAAACTCTTCCAGACTTGATGCTGGGGGCACCAGCTCTGGTCTTGGCAATTTGCAATAGCTTTTCGTAGGCGATCGGCTCGCCAATCTCATTCGACGCCTCTAGAGAGGCCGCATTTATCAGAATGACGTGAATGAAATCAATGACAATCCATTCACTTAGGAAGTCAGGAATTGTCGCAACCCTCCGGATTTCAAACTCCTAGTTCAGGAACCGTACAACGGTAGGCTGGATCCTACCGTGCACCTCATGCGCCACAAACAACACAGGAAGTTCAATCAGTGTACGGAAAATGTCATAGAAAAATGACTCCCTCTTTTCTTGGCTAATATAGCTGCTGTATGGATTCGACAGCTGGAGTCTGAATCGATCAACAATTGGAACATGTTGGTCGCTCGCTTTATCGAGCAATTTTAGGTCCACATCGCTCGACCCAAGAACGTAGTGTTGCTCACTACAGTTAAGCAGAGGCCTAGAGAAAGTCTGCGCTCATTTCTGGAAAGATTCAACGTTGCAGCCGCGTCAGTTGATCGACTTGAACCATCGATGGTACTGATGGCAACAGTATCCGACATCCTGGATAATTCTGGATTCATAAAATCTTTGCAACGAGAAACACCGTTAAACCTTGGTAAATTCTAGCTTGAAGCAGACATATTTCTGCAGGAAGAAGATGCAACTTCCAAGAAGAGCATTCTCGAAGCCAACATGCTTAAAGACAGAGGACCGTCTGATTCTAGAAAAGGCAAGGGAAAAGTCGCTGTCATGAATGACCGCAACACTCAGCCCCGGAGAGGGCCCAGAAATGAAAAGTCACTGAACTCAGTGCTTCGCTATTTGACATCTACATGGACAGAAAATGTGACATCTCCCACCCAAAGCCTCACAGGAGGGAGCCATTGCAAAGGGAAAGCATTATGGAAAACATTGCATATTCCATGATATGGATGGTCATGACACAAATGACTGTAGGCATTTGTGAGATTATATTGTGGAATGGGTTAGACTTGGAGAGCTACTCGAGTACGTAAAACAACCAACAGTGCCTACATCAGCGATACCACCACCTGCTCGCTAGAGAGGGAATGATCCTGGATTGAGCTCCAGTGGGAGCATCATCGGCTGATCTGAACTGGATAAATATGCATTTCCTACATTTCTTAGGATTTAGGATATGTTTTTTGCTTTCTTTAGGTTTTTCGATTGGCTAAATCAGAGTACACACGTATGGGGTTAGGACTTATACCCAAAGCGTTCTCTGGACTCGATGACAAACAAATCAAGATTTGCTTTGGTTTTGTATTTCGAATTGAATAAGGAAGGACTTTCCGAGCAGGGATTATGTTTTGAAAATTTAAGTGCCTTATCAGGTTATGGCAGGATTCTCAATCTCAATTAAAGTATGGATTCTACTTACCTCGAACCCCTAGGTATGAATTATGCCTAGGGACGGATTGTCTTGTCAGGCTTTGGCAACTGTAGCTCTATCTTAATATGAGTATGGACCATACTCCATTGGATTTTTAAGTATGGATTATACTCAGCAACGATGAATGGCCTCATTAGGATTTGGCAAAGGAACTTAATAAAACTCGAGTATGGCTTATGCTCAATTTGAATTTCCCGGTATGGCTTATGCCTGGAATGTTAGGTCCCTTTCCTGGTTTTGGCAGGATGATTTGAACGTCCCTCAAGTATCGTAAATGATCAATTGGACGCCCAATCGTGGTTTATGCTTGAAAGTGTAATCGATTTTGTCAGGTTTTGAAACATCTGTTCGCTTCTTTCATTGCAGGTATGGATTATAATCGCAGCTGGCAGGCCCTGGCGTGGCCTTTATTTCTCTTATTATCCAGAACACATCTTCCTTTAGTCAACAAGATATGTTCTGGGGGGCAAATAATGTTAACGCGCTTTTTGGTCTAAGCTATCACATATGAGATTTCTAGTTAATAATGCAATCAAGCAATGAGAAGATCGTCAGCAGACGTAAAGCGATTTGGTTGAAGTCGCAACACAAACATAATTTGGTCCAGAGCTCCTAGCAGATGACATCTTTTGGGCCCGAAAGTATCAATTATGGTGCCTTTCACTGTAACTCTTGTAGACCTCTGAATTAGCTTCAAGTACAACTATCGTTTGGTCAAAACGGACTTACGGTTTAGGAGTTACACCCGTTTTTGTAAACGCGCAAAACTGGCAAACACTTGGATGATGTGTCGGAAAGGTTGGAATTGGCATGACCCTATCGGGTCGGATCAGGTATAGTTGTTCGGATAGGAGAGGACCCAGACTGATCGCATGTGATGGAATGGCTCAGGAAGGCAATGGATCGGAGGCGGAGGACACGACTCGCCTTGAATCTTCTCAGCACCAAAGTGTTTCTCGTCTTCGGATCGAAGACATAACTCTGGGTCAGATTGAAGGGGAAATGACCCGACCCAGTCCTCCTGTGCTAAATTATGCACCACTGTTTTGACAATTTCTCATGGCATAACTTCCTCCTATTTATTCGGATAAACTTCCACCTGTCGTAGCACAATTTTGAGAGCACTCTCCACTACTTTCTAGGATTGTCTCCGGTCATGACACGTGGCATCCGACCCGGAGCCTCTCCACCTCTATAAATACACCACTACATGGATATTTGATGGGACTTTTTGACACTAACTCCTGAGGGCTCCAACCATTATTCTATGCAAGGCCATTGCATAACATAGAAGCCGATTTCCATATTAACATGTAGATTTCATGAATAAAATCATTCATTTTTCTCTTGTTCTTCATAAATATATATGGATGTTGTACGTGAATGAATCTTACAGATTGTAAGACGACATTGTACTTGTAATTTCTTAGGAATTCACAAACTATAAAGTGGACATAGGCTTAGTTTGAGCCAAACTACTATAAAAACTTCGTGTGTCCCCTATTATTTATTATTTTGTGCATTTTGTGATCTGTGATTGTGAGGGATTCACGCAATATTTAGGTGTTAGTACCAAATTTTGGTCTAACATTTTGGCCCCCTAGGAAGGTTGTACACGATATAACTTCTTCTTTCAGCTTGAAAGGTAGCAGATTATTTGGCTATTGGATCGATGGTCAAGTGAAAGATTTCCCGTGTTGAGGATGAAGGCATGAGAAACAAGGCAAGCCAGGAGGCTTCCTCACATGGAGATCCATTGGCATACCTGACCCGAGAAAAATGGATGGTGTTCTCAATGAACTGAAAAGTTAGATCGTAAGGAAAGATGAGCTCTTGCAGAAACAACATAATATGTTGAACGAGTTCTTCGCTCGGATGGATAGAAGGCCGAGCAACAACATATAACTCGCTGAAAACAACACTGCACAAATAGCAGTAGCAGCGAAGCCAGCCCCAGCAGGAGAAGCATACCAGTCTGGGTCGGATCCAATCCGAGCCGTAGGTCAAAATCTGAATGAACTCACGGACAATCCCCCTCATAAGCGCATAGCTCCAACACTTAACGTTTCAAATGGAAACTTCATTAGGAACACAGGCCATGCTTGGCCAATATATGCTCATGTTCACCTAGACAATAGTGCAACAACAATTAGAATAGCACGACTCCAAGATGGAGCGCACCAGGCCAGTGGATATGAACCCGTTCGGGTCGGGCACCACGAACCGGGCTGGTTTGGCTTCACCACTCCACAAGCAACATGAACGTCCGATCCGCACCGAATGGCTTTCCAAGCACCCCATACACTTCTAAACTCTTCCAAATCTAACGCTGGGGGCACCAGCTCTGATCTTGGAAATTTGCAACAGCTTTTTAAAGGCGATTGGAACGCCAATCTCGTTCAACACCTCTCGAGAGGCTACACTTATCATAATGACATGGACAACATAAACCATAGTCCATCCACTTGGGAAATCAGGAATTCCCGCTACCGTTCGTATTTCAAACTCCCAGTTCTAGAATCATACAATGGCAGGACGGATCCTACCATGCACCTGATGCGCTACTTACAACACATGGAAGTTCAATCAGCATCGGAAAATGTCATGGCAAAATGCTTCCCTCTCTTCTTGACTAATATAGCTGCTATGTGGATTCGGCAACTGAAGTCTGAATCGATCAACAGTTGGAACATGTTGGTCGCTTGCTTTATCGAGCAATTTCGGGTCCACATCGCTCGACTTAAGAACATAATGTTGCTCACTACAATCAACTAGATGCCCACAAAAACTCTGCGCTCATTTCTCGAAAGATTCAATGTTGCAGCAGCGTCGGTTGATCGACCTGAACCATCAATGGTATTGATGGCAATAGTATCCGGCATCCTGGGTAATTCTGAATTCAAAAAATCTTTGCACCGAGACCCACCGCGTAACCTCGGCGAATTCTACCTTGAAGCAAACAGATTTCAGTGGGAAGAAGATACAACTTCTGAGAAGAGCATTCTCGAAGTCAACATGCTTAAAGACGAGGGTCATCTATTTCTATAAAAGGCAAGGGAAAAGCCACTGTCAAGAATGACCGCAACACTCTGCCCCGGTGAGGGCCCAGATATGAAAAATACACTGAACTTAGTGCTTCTCTATTTGACATCTACATGGACACAAACGGTGCCATCTCCTACCTAAAGGCTCCTAAGAGGGAGCCATCGCAAAGGGAACGTGATTCTATAAAACATTGCATATTCCATGGTATGGATGGTCATGACACAAATGATTGCAGGCATATTCGAGATTTGATTAAGGAACTCGTTAGACGTGGAGAGCTACCCAAATATGTAAAACAACCAACAATGTCTGTTTTGGCGCTACCACCACCTGCTCCTCGGAGAGGGAATGATCCTAGATCGAGCTCCCGTGGGATAATCATCGGCTGATCTGGACTAGATCAATCTACATTTCCTGAATTTCTTAGGATTTAAGATATGTTTTTTGCTTTCTTTAGGTTTTCCGATTGGCTAAATCAGTGTACACACATATGGGGTCAGGACCGAGCCCCAAAGCGTGCTCTGGACTCGATGACAAACCAATTAGGATTTTCTTTGGTTTTCTATTTTGAATTGAATAAGGAAGGACTTTCCAAGCATGGATTATGTTTAGCAAATTTAAGTGTCTTGTCAGGTTATGGAAGGATTCCAATCTTAATTAAAATATGGATTATACTTACCTCGAACCCCTAGGTATGGATTATGCATAGGACTGACTGTCTTGTCAGGATTTGGCTAGTGCAGCTCTATCTCGCTATAAGTATGGATAGTACTCCGTTGGATTTTAAGTATGGATTGTACTCAGGAAGGACGAATGGTCTCGTTAGGATCAGGTAAATGAACTCAATAAAACTCGAGTATGGCTTATGCTCAATTTGAACTTCCCGGTATGGCTTATGCCTGGAAGGTTAGAACCCTCGCCGAGTTGTGGCAGGATGATTTGAACGTCCCTCAAGTATGGTTTATGCTCAATTGGATGTTGAAGCTTGGTTTATGCTCGAAAGTCTAATCAGTTTTTTCAGGTTTTGACACATCTTCTCGCCTCTTTTCTTAGCAGGTATGGATTATACTCGTGGCTGCCAGGTGTAACAACCCGAAAAATGCGAGCCAATTTAAAAAATTTATTTTGGCAATTTTAGCGAAGTTTGAATATTTAAAATGAATTATTTTAAATAATATCGACGAGAAATTTATTTTGAATAGAATAGAACGTATATATTTATATACGTCGCCGTTAGAATATAAATATTTATTTTAAATTATAAAAGGAATTGAAAATGGCGTGGTAGTTCGATAATTCGATTTCAGATTTCAATTGAATGTACCGGGTGCAAAATAATCCCGATTTAAGTGAAACCATAAATATTTGAATCTAATTGAGGATATCTTTCCAATAAATCCGAAAAATCGAAATTTCATAGCGGGGATAAAAAGTTATGTCCAGTTGAAAATTCAGAATAGTCACTATGGAATTTCGGCCCTTAAAAATGAAAATTTTGCAAACGACCTCCGTTTTTTACGAAACCACTTTTGTTGGATCCGGGATGTAAAGTTATTGCTAGGTTTCAAATTTCGTAATTTTTCGAATCAATAAGTGAGCGTGGCAAAGGAAAACGCGTTTGACCAGTTTTAGTTGATTTTAATCGACTGGAAAATGGCCATTTTTCAGACGGTCTCAGAATTCGACGAAACTAGTTTTATTAGGACTGTACCGTCAATACGAAGTTGGAAAATATTTTTCGGCAATTTTTAGAGACTGTATGTGGGACCAGTAAATTGAAATGCGCGTTCAAATTTAATATATAGAGTTATATTTTGATTTTGACGAAAACTGATCGAAACGATCGAATCAGCTTACGGTACATATCCCATTGTGTTCGGAATGGGGGTAATTAGCTATGGACGACAGGCGGTGGGTCTTGTTTCGAGGTCTAAAATAAAAGTTGCTTTTTAGAATTTAATAATAATAATAGTATATATATATAAAGGCCCCCCTTTCTGTCTCTTCCACGATCAGATTTTAAAAGAAAAAAAAGAGGAGGAGACGCGCTCCTCCCAGCAGCGTGTCATCGGAGCCCACATCGCCGCCAGGAGGCGTAGGCTCCCTTAGCCTCCCTCCTCGCGCCACCTCGACTTCCTTTTCCCCTTTTGTCAATCAGAAACCCTAGCGCCCAAACCACATCAAATCCGCCCACCTCCGACCAATGGCCACCCACCGCCGACAGCCACCCCCTTCCTCGACTTCCCCGCATCTCCAGCGACCACCCACAAACCCCGTGGGTCCCCTCCTTGTTAAAAAACCGATTTTTAATGTTTTTTTGCAATTAACACCTCCACCGACCACCACCGCGACTTCCTCGACACCAACAGCACCCGATGACTCTCCTCCGACACCTAGATTCGTAAAGAAGTGAGTTTTTATATTTATCTACATTTGTTTTACTTTAATTTCAGTTTTAAATGTGTTTAGAGTCGATAAAAATGTAATCTTTGTGAGTTTAAAGATATGATTTTATTAGCATGATAGCGAGGATAAAAGATTAGGTTTTTAACTTAATAAAGATGCGATTTTTATATAGTAGAAATAATAATGATGCGATTTTTATATAGTAGAAAAAATAAAAATTCGATTTTTAATTTATAGAAGATATAAAGATATGATGTCTATATCATAGGAAGGATAAAAATATGATTTTATACTATAGAAAGAATAAAAATATATTTTTTACATAGAGAATAGCGCGATAAAAATAGAATTTTTATCTATATAGTAGCAGTGTAAAAATAGAATTTTTATCTATATAGTAGCAGTGTAAAAATAGATTTTTTATCTATATAGTAGCAGTGTAAAAATAGAATTTTTATCTATACAGTAGTGGTGTAAAAATAGAACTTTTATCTATATAGTAGTAGTATAAAAAAAATGATTTTTATATACATAGCAACAATATAAAAATGGGATTTTTATATATGTAGTGGCTACGGGCAACGAAATTGACAATAGGCGAGCACGGCGAAGATTTCTGCATAAGAAGAGTCGTGGCATTTGGTTTAGTTAGTCGGTGAGAACTTCTCACTTTAAATTTTCTTTTCTAGTTTAAATTATATACTAGTATGCAAACGGTGCTTAGTAGCACCCGACACCCGTCGTCCACAAACCATGGACGGCTTGTATGCTTGTTTGTTGTGTTGTGAAGTTTGTTTGTGATGTTGATGTGAAATTGATAATAAAATATTCATGTGTTAAAATAAATAAATTATCGTTAAAAATATAATTTTTAACGTGAATGTGGATAAATAAATATTCATTTACAAACCGGACAGTTTGTTTATGTACACCTATTTGAAGGATATTGATTGGCTCGATAAATTTTACACATCGCCCAACTGCACAAAGAATATTCAGTGTTTGTTGATTTGAAAACCCACACGGGTGTTGGGATGATATTGGACGTACACTAATCCCAATTATTTAGTTGTATGTCGATCGATTGGTCGACAGACTGTGTGAGCGTTAATTATTTATATTTGATGCTTATGCAGTTGTGTGATGCACTTTGGATGATGGTTGATTATTTATCATTGCTATTATATACATGTGTTGTATGGAATCCATATAATTAACATTATATGGTAAATTGATTGGGCCTCATTCCAATTGGGAAAATAAAAAATATTAGAATATAAAAATAGTCATGTGTTGACGATGCTCATGTGTTGAGAATATTCATGTGTTGAAACTATTCATGTGTTGAGTAAAATATTTTAACAATAAAATTTACATCTTTATCATATTTAAGATTAGAAACTACTTTACGGTTGGAGTCTGATTAAAAATCAAACGATAGATACCATAATTTTATAAAATATATTACATAACAAAAATAGTCGTGTATTGACAGTACTCATGTGTTGAGATTAGTCATGTGTTGAAAGAAATATAGATTCATGTGTTGAATAGAATAAATATTCATTTGTTGAATAGAATAACGAATTTATTGAAATATATAAAGCCGTGTTGATTAGAGTTGCGCTATTTTGACGTAAACGATATTTATATTGATTATATTCGTTTATATAATGAATATAGAAAAGGTAGTGATTTCAAAATATAACGTTTTGAAAATATTATCATTTGTATGGTAATGATATGAAATATTCAATTTTGATTTGAAATTGAATATAGAGTTGAAATGGTTTTGAAAACGAATTTAAAACGAATTATAAAATACATTTTGAAAAGGAAATCGACGAAATATATAATATATATATACTATATATAGAATGGCCTGAAAAGAACGCGCCGCGGCAGTTCGTGAATTTCGACCATTGACTTCGAATTGACGTTGCGGGAGATCCGACCGTCGAATTCTCCTAAAACTGGAACCGTTGGGTTCGTATCGAAAAGAGATTTCCAATGATTATTAAAAATTTGAAATCTAACGGTTGGATTTGGAATTATGTCCAAATCAAATTTGGAAAAGGTCGCTGTAAGTGCAGTTCGATGACTATTGATGGAAATCGACTGTACGAGCCTTGATAAAATTATGAAAAATATTAATAATTTGTGTAAAATCATAATATGTGAATTGGAAAGAACTAGGATGAAAAATTCCACATTTGAAAAGATAAAAATATATTTTTATCGAAATGAACTAGTTTTGAACTAGAATTAAAATCAAATTATTTTTGAAATAAATAAATTGAATTTGAATTGGTTTTGAAAATAACCAGAATTTCCAATATATATAAAGTGGAAGTGGATTTGAATCGAAATTGTCTTCGGAATATTTCAATGTTGGATTCCGAGATTATACAGATATTATTATGGGAATTTGAAAGATATATTTATATCGTTATTTCCAATACAATATTTGTTGGTTTCAGAATTTGATATTGAATATAAGCTGATATATTTTCTATTCAGGGCCTTGTATTTAATATCAAATGTGATTTGGTGTTTATCGTGAATCGTGTTTTAGATGACATTGGTTCTTTAACCCAGTTAAAGACAGGACATTGATTTTTGAGGAGATTAAAACTAAGTGGAGTTTTAATGAATCTGTATTTGATTGAAAGGTGAATTGGTAATTTAAATTATCAAATCTGAAAAATGATCGAGAATGGAGTACTACCAGTTTTGCTCCAAAGCGATAGTTAAATCTTTAATTAGATTTGAACGTGTAATGGTAATTAATATTTACCGATAACACCGTGGTGTTAGATATGGAGTATTACCAGTTTTGCTCCATGGGATGAATAGGTTTGGATTGGGAAATAAAATAAATAATTACTTCGGTGTGGTTCGCTAATCTCGACTAGTTTGGAAAACCATAATATGGTTTGAAATGATATACAAAGGAAGATTAAAGAACAAATTTAGAAGAATTTATCTTTGATAAAATTAATGGGAACCTTTCCCTAAGAATGTGAATATCAGAATAAAAGAATATTCTGAATTGGAATGAGGCAAATGTTGTGTTTGTGTAACATTTGTTTAATATTTACGTGGGTTATTCGGAAAGGCCGGGTTTATACCCATTCTGAATAACCGATTCGACGATAAGTCGAAGATGAAGACGGTGGTTGAAGACCAGAAATCTTCACATCATTTGGGTGATTACTGATGATCTTGATTGCGCTATACACCCAAGATGAGGGAATCAGTTGGTGATCATCCAGGTGTACTTGGAGATCGATGGATATGCGAGGAAAGTGCCTCCGGTTTCGCTCAGACCCAGAACGAACTTGTAAATGGACTATGTCTTTGATATTGGATTTTATTCTGTGTTGATTGATCTCTATTAAATGTACATCTGTTTGGCGGTGGAGAATTTATTCTCTTGCTTAACGCCCTTCACTGAGATGTACGAGCTCAGAGGTCGTATATCGATGGACATCAGTCGCATGGCATGAATTGCTAGTGTGGCATGCCTAAGTGGCAAATGATCAAGGCTTCTGTTGAAAAGCAAAGTCTTGTGGTTGATGATCAAAGCACGGCTTGTGTGGCATAGCTTTGTGTATAACGTGAATGCGCGAGCCTCACACCTCGGTATGAGTCAAAAACGGGATAGTGACTACAGGGAGAGCACGACGTTTCTTTCTACCTAGTGGTGGTGTCAATGCTTAAACTGGCTGACATTTATATACTTTTCACCTGTGTGGTTGTTGGAATGAGAGGCGCCTCGGATATAGGTCTGTTAGGACCGGGAAACGTGTGCTCAGGAATTGCAAATCCTCAAAAGTAAGAGAGGACCGGCCCTGAAGATCCAAGGAACATAGTGTGGTCCTGAGACATTTGCTAGAGTGTCTCGAATTGGATAGGAGCTTGCCCCTTGCCTCGACTCATGACGGAAATCCAATTTCCAATACGTGATATTGCGGTTTTATTTATAGAGCCTAATATGGCGACATGATAGATGGTACCCATGCCGCCTATGATTGATATTTATGATTGAAATTGTTTTGACACTTTGTTTTAAACGTACCAAGCATGTTTGGCTATTATAAGGTAAAACCCTATCCTCCGGCTTGCGTTGCATTGTGTGATGGGACCTGGGTCTTATAATAGCTTCATTTTTCGAAAAAAAGCATTGCGCTATTTATTTATATGCACTAGTATTCTTGGGAGGAAACCCATTCCGTGTTATACGGCGTGGTCCCTTGAATTACTCTCTTTTAAAGTAAAGATTTAAATAACGGTTTTAGTTCTCACACCAGTCACATGACTGACCTGGAGTATATTGTTTTAACCTAAACTCTGGGTGCTCCTATTTTCGACACGGGCAGCTAGTAGTTTTGGTTTTGCAGATTTATATTCACAGGATCCTGGTTTACAGCTGGAACGATACTCGAAAAGCTCTGTATTCGTGTATTGCTTTCAGTTGTGTTTTGTATTGTTTTTCCGCTGCTATGTAGTTTATTGTAATCTCTGATATTTGTCGAATGTATATTTATTCATACTCTGTATATTCTTGTATTCTGATGGAATTGTTGTAATATACAATGAAATGTTCTTTTGTTTGCGTTCCAATTTGTCCTATTCTCAAAACGATCAAGGGTTTCGAACGGTCTTGGTCGGTTTAACGATCGATTCAGATTGAGCGAAATTCCTTATCGTTGCATTTGGTATCAGAGCTTTGGTTTACAGAGCTCGAGAACAAGACACATTAGAACCGAACGAAAGAATTCATCAGATATTAGATTAGTAATATCCAATTAGAATGACTCGTTAGAGATGGGATCAGTAGTATCCTAGAACGAGTGTGAAGAGTATATTTTTCAAATGAAAACAATATTGTTTTGAAAATTTAAATCATTTTATTCGTATTTGAATATTTTATTTGTATTGAATTTGGACAATCGAGTATATAAAAATTTTGCATATACGCGTCATGAACGTATATTCGAAGTTTTAATATGCTGGATAGATATAGAATCGCACTCTAGTAGCCCGAAGATGTCCGGATGGTGGTTCGAAACATCATCGGTATTTATGTTCGAGCTTCGAAGGTGTGATATCTAAATATTTCCGTTAGACTGGTGTGAGAACCAAAATATAGCTAGAATACATTGTTGTGAATTGGCATCAAAAACATGATTTTCTGTATGTGTATCAAAATTATGAATTTGAAACGTTAATCCACTAATTGATTGATGGTTGTGTTGTTTGTTTATTTGTTTGATATTTTGAACCATTTAAGCCTAATTGAATCAAATATTGAACTGTATTGAAAATGATTACAATTGCATGCATATACATGTACTTACATTGAACAGGTCATAGCAAGGAGGCTAGAGCAGAGAAATAAATTGTTTGCCCGACAAATAGTTACATGTTTACCATAATTTACTGTTTTGTTTGGGTGATGATGATTTTATGAGCCGATTGACTAGCCGCTTGGCTTTTTCTTTTTCTTTTTGATTGAAGAAGGCCATGGGAGGCTATATGAAATATCCCGAAGTCCCCGGTGCAGGGGAGGTTATGGCGAAATTTTTCGGAAATTTAGGGTGTTAGCCAAATTTTTGGAAATTTTGAAAAGTTCTTAGAAACTAAAAAGTTGAAGAACTGAAGCCATAACGAAAATAATGAAGGTTGAGTTGGTTTGTAAAACAAATTGTGGCTTCATTCCTTTTCAGGGACGAAAAGTTTTAAGTGGGGAGATTGTAACAACCCGGAAAATGCGAGCCAATTTAAAAATTTTATTTTGGCAATTTTAGCGAAGTTTGAATATTTAAAATGAATTATTTTAAATAATATCGACGATAAATTTATTTTGAATAGAATAGAACGTATTTATTTATATACGTCATCGTTAGAATATAAGTATTTATTTTAAATTATAAAAGGAATTGAAAATGGCGCGGTAGTTCGATAATTCGATTTCAGATTTCAATTGAATGTACCGGGTGCAAAATAAACCGGATTTTAGTGAAACTAGAAATATTTGAATCTAATGGAGGATATCTTTCCAACGAATCCAAAAAATCGAAATTTCATAGTGGGGATAAAAAGTTATGTCTAGTTGAAAATTCATAATAGTCGCTATGGAATTTCGGCCCTTAAAAATGGAAATTTTGCAAATGACCTCGGTTTTCGACGAAACCACTTTTGTTGGATCCGGGATGTAAAGTTATTGCTAGGTTTCAAATTTCGTAATTTTTCGAATCAATATGTGAGCGTGGCAAAGGAAAACGCGTTTGACCAGTTTTAGTTGATTTTAATCGACTGGAAAATGGCCATTTTTCAGAAGGTCTCAGAATTCGACGAAACTGGTTTTATTAGGACCGTACCGTCAATACGAAGTTGAAAAATATTTTTTGGGAATTTTTAGAGACTGTATTTGGGCCCGGTAAATTGAAATGCGCGTTCAAATTCAATATATAGAGTTATATTTTGATTTTGACGAAAACTGATCGAAACGATCGAATCAGCTTACGGTACATATCCCATTGTGTTCGGAATGGGGGTAATTAGCTGTGGACGATAGGCGGTGGGTCTCGTTTCAAGGTCTAAAATAAAAGTTGCTTTTTAGAATTTAATAATAAAATATATATATATATATATATTTATTTATATAAAGGCCCCCCTTTCTGTCTCTTCCACCATCAGATTTTAAAAGAAAAAAAAGAGGAGGAGACGCGCTCCTCCCAGCAGCGCGTCGCCGGAGCCCACGCCGCCGCCAGGAGGCGCCGCCCCCCTAGCCTCCCTCCTCGCGCCACCTCGACTTCCTCTTCCCCTTTTGTCGATCAAAAACCCTAGCGCCCAAACCACCTCAAATCCGCCCACCTCCGACCAATGGCCACCCACCGCCGACAGCCACCCCCTTCTTCGACCTCCACTCATCTTCAGCGACAACCCACAAACCTCGTGGGTCTCATCCTTGTTAAAAACCCGATTTTTAATGTTTGTTTTGCAATTAACACCTCCACCGAACACCACCGCGACTTCCTCGACACCAACAGCACCCGACGACTCTCCTCTGACACCTAGATCCGTAAAGAAGTGAGTTTTTATATTTATTTACATTTGTTTTACTTTAATTTCATTTTTAAATGTGTTTAGAGTCGATAAAAATGTAATCTTTGTGAGGTTAAAGGTATGATTTTATTATCATGAAAGCGAGGATAAAAGATTAGGTTTTTAACTTAATGAAGATGCGATTTTTATATAGTAGAAATAATAAAGATGCGATTTTTATTTAGTAGAAATAATAAAGATGCGATTTTTATATAGTAGAAAAAATAAAAATTCGATTTTTAATTTGTAGAAGATATAAAGATATGATTTTTATATCATAGGAAGGATAAAAATATGATTTTATACTATAGAAAGAATAAAAATATAATTTTTATACAGAGAATAGCGCGATAAAAATAGAATTTTTATCTATGTAGTAGCAGTGTAAAAATAGAATTTTTATCTATATAGTAGCAGTGTGAAAATAGAATTTTTATTTATATAGTAGCAGTGTAAAAATAGAATTTTTATCTATATAGTAGTAGTATAAAAAATTATGATTTTTATATACATAGCAACAATATAAAAATGGGATTTTATATATGTAGTGGCTACGGGCAACGAAATTGACAAAATGCGAGCACGGCGAAGATTTCTACATAAGAAGAGTCGTGGCGTTTGGTTTAGCTAGTCGGTGAGAACTTCACACTTTAAATTTTCTTTTCTAGTTTAAATTATATACTAGGATGCAGATGGTGCTTAGTAGTAACCGACACCCATCGTCCACAGACCATGGACGGCTTGTATGCTTGTTTGTTGTGTTGTGAAGTTTGTTTGTGATATTGAAGTGAAATTGATAATAAAATATTCATGTGTTAAAATAAATTAATTATCGTTAAAAATATAAATTTTAACGTGAATGTGGATAAATAAATATTCATTTACAAACCGGACGGTTTTTTTATGTACACCTATTTGAAGGATATTGATTGGGTCGATAAATTTTACACATCGCCCAACTACACAAAGAATATTCAGTGTTTGTTGATTTGAAACCCCACACGGGTGTTGGGATGATATTGGACGTACACTAATCCCAATTATTTAGTTGTATGTCGATCGATTGGTCGACAGACTGTGTGAGCGTTAATTATTTATATTTGATGCTTATGCAGTTGTGTGGTGCCCTTTGGATGATGGTTGACTATTTATCGTTGCTATTATATACATGTGTTGTATGGAATCCATATAATTAACATTATATGGTTAATTGATTGGGCCTCATTCCAATTGGGAAAATAAAGAATATTAGAATATAAAAATAGTCATGTGTTGTCGATGCTCATGTGTTGAGAATATTCATGTGTTGAAACTATTCATGTGTTGAGAAAAATATTTTAACAATAAAATTTATATCTTTATCATATTTAAGATTAGAAACTACTTTACGGTTGGAGTCTGATTAAAAATCAAACGATAGATACCATAATTTTATAAAATATATTACATAACAAAAATAGTTGTGTGTTGACAGTACTCATGTGTTGAGATTAGTCATGTGTTGAAAGAAATATAGATTCATGTGTTGAATAGAATAAATATTCATTTGTTGAATAGAATAACGAATTTATTGAAATATATAAAGCCGTGTTGATTAGAGTTGCGCTATTTTGACGAAAACGATATTTATATCGATTATATTCGTTTTTATAATGAATATAGAAAAGGTAGCGATTTCAAAATATAACGTTTTGAAAGTATTATCATTTGTATGGTAATGATATGAAATATTCAATTTTGATTTGAAATTGTATATAGAGTTGAAATGGTTTTGAAAACGAATTTAAAACGATTTATAAAATACGTTTTGAAAAGGAAATCGACGAAATATATAATATCTATATATACTATATATAGAATGGCCTGAATAGAACGCGTCGCGGCAGTTCGTGAATTTCGACCATTGACTTCGAATTGACGTGGCGGGAGATCCGACCATCGGATTCTCCTAAAACTGGAACCGTTGGGTTCGTATCGAAAAGAGCTTTCCAATGAATATTAGAAATTTGAAATCTAACGGTTGGATTTGGAATTATGTCCAAATCAAATTTGGAAAAGGTCGCTGTAAGTGCAGTTCGATGACCGTTGATGGAAATCGACTGTATGGGCCTTGATAAAATTATGAAAAATATTAATAATTTGTGTAAAATCATAATATGTGAATTGGAAAGAACTAGGATGAAAAATTCCACATTTGAAAAGATAAAAATAGATTTTTATCGAAATGAACTAGTTTTGAACTATAATTAAAATCAATTTATTTTTGAAATAAATAAATTGAATTTGAATTGGTTTTGAAAATAACCAGAATTTCCAATATATATAAAGTGGAAGTGGATTTGAATCGAAATTGTCTTTGGAATATTTCGATGTTGGATTCCGAGAATATACAGATATTATTATGGGAATTTGAAAGATATATTTATATCATTATTTCCAATACGATATTTGTTGGTTTCAGAATTTGATATTGAATATAAGCTGATATATTTTCTATTCAGAGCCTTGTATTTAATATCAAATGTGATTTGGGGTTTATCGTGAATCGCATTTTAGATGACATTGGTTCTTTAACCCAGTTAAAGACAGGACATTGATTTTTGAGGAGATTAAAACTAAGTGGAGTTTTAATGAATCTGTATTTGATTGAAAGGTGAATTGGTAATTTAAATTATCAAATCTGAAAAATGATCGAGAATGGAGTACCATAAGTTTTGCTCCAAAGCGATATTTAAATCTTTAATTAGATTTGAACGTGTAATGGTATTTAATATTTACCGATAACACCGTGGTGTTATATATGGAGTATTACCAGTTTTGCTCCATGGGATGAATAGGTTGGGATTGGGAAATAAAATAAATAATTACTTCGGTGTGGTTCACTAATCCCGACTAGTTTGGAAAACCATAATATGGTTTGAAATGATATCCAAAGGAAGATTAAAGAATAAATTTAGAAGAATTAATCTTTGATAAAATTAATGGGAACCTTTCCCTAAAAATGCGAATATCAGAATAAAAGAATATTCTGAATTGGAATGAGGCGTATGTTGTGTTTGTGTAACATTTGTTTAATATATACGCGGGTTATTCGGAAAGGCCGGGTTTATACCCATTCTGAATAACCGATTCGACGATAAGTCGAAGATGAAGATAGTGGTTGAAGACCGGAAGTCTTCACATCGTTTGGGTGATTACTGATGATCTTGATTGGGCGGTACACCCAAGATGAGGGAATCAGTTGGTGATCGTCCAGACGTACTTGGAGATCGATGGATATGCGAGGAAAGTGCCTCCGGTTTCGTTCAGACCCAGAACGAACTTGTAAATGGACTGTGTGACTGACATTGGATTTTATTATGTGTTGATTGATCTCAATTAAATGTACATCTGTTTGGCGGCGGAGAATTTATTCTCTTGCTTAACGCCCTTCACTGAGACGTACGAGCTCAGAGGTTGTATATCGATGGACATCAGCCGCATGGCATGAATTGCTAGTGTGGCATGCCTAAGTGGCAAATGATCAAGGCTTCTGTTGAAAAGCAAAGTCTTGTGGTTGATGATCAAAACATGGCCTGTGTGGCATAGCTTTGTGTATAACGTGAATTCGCGAGCCTCACACCTCGGTATGAGTCAAAAACGGGATAGTGACTAAAGGGAGAGCACAACGTTTCTTTCTAGCTAGTGCTGGTGTCAGTGCTTAAACTGGCTGACATTTATATACTTTTCACCTGTGTGGTTGTTAAAATGCAAGGCGCCTCGGATATAGGTCTGTTAGGACCGGGAAACGTGTGCTTAGGAATTGCCAATCCTCAAAAGTAAGAGAGGACCGGCGCTGAAGATCCAAGGATCATAGTGGGGTCCTGAGACATTTGCTAGAGTGTCTCGAATCAGAGAGGAGCTTTCCCCTTGCCTCGACTCATGACGGAAATCCAATTTCCAATACGTGATATTGCGGTTTTATTTGTAGAGCCTAGTATGGCGACATGATAGATGGTACCATGCCGCCTATGATTGATATTTATGATTGAAATTGTTTTGACACTATACACCTATAATAATATCAAGTGATTTGTTTTAAACGTACCAAGCATGCTTGGCTATTATAAGGTAAAACCCTATCCTCCGGCTTGCGTTGCATTGTGTGATGGGACCTGGGGCTTATAATAGCTTCATTTTTCGAAAAAAAGCATTGCGCTGTATATTTTTATGCACTAGTATTCTTGGGAGGAAACCTGTTCCATGTTATACGGCGTGGTCCCTTGAATTACTCTCTTTTAAAGTAAAGATTTAAATAACTGTTTTAGTTCTCACACCAGTCACATGACTGACCTAGAGTTTATTGTTTTAACCTAAACTCTGGGTGCCTATTTTCGACACGGGCAGCTAGTAGTTTTGATTTTGCAGATTTATATTCACAGGATCCTGGTTTACAGCTGGAACGATACTCGGAAAGCTCTGTATCCGTGTATTACTTTCAATTGTGTTTTGTATTGTTTTTCCATTGCTATGTAATTTATTGTAATCTCTGATATTTGTCGAATGTATGTTTATTCATACTCTGTATATTCTTGTATTCTGATGGAATTGTTGTAATATACAATGAAATGTTCTTCTGTTTGCGTTCCAATTTTTCCTGTTCTCAAAACGGTCAAGGGTTTCGAACGGTCTTGGTCGGTTTAACGATCGATTCGGATCGAGCGAAATTCCTTACCGTTACAGGAGGCCTGGCGTGGCATTGGATTTCTCGGATTATCCAGAACACATCTTCCTTTAGTCAGCAAGATATGTTCTCCGGGGTAAATAATGTTGACACAATTTTTGGTCTAAGCTTTCACATATGAGATTTCTGGTTAACAATGCGCTCAAGCATTAAGAAGATCGTCAGAAGACGTAAAGCGAATTAGTTGAAGTCGCAACGCAAACATAAATTGGTCCGGAACTCCTAGTAGAAGACCACTTTTGGGCCCGGAAACATGAATTATGGTGCATCGCATGGTAATTCTTGTAGCACTCTGAATTAGCTTCAACTACGACTTTCGTTTAGTCAAAATGGACTTACGGTTTAGGAGTTACTCCCGTTTTCGAAAAGCATGCAAAACTAGCAAACACTTGGATGAAGTGACGGAAAGGTTGGAATTGGCATGACCTTATCGGGTCAGATCGGGTGTAGAGGCTAGGATGGGAGAGGAGCCAGACCGATGGTACGTGATGGAATGGCTCAGGAAGTTACTAGATCGGATCGGATCAGAGGAAGAGGACCCAACCCATCATGAATCTTCTCAGCACCAAAGTGTTTCTCGTTTTCGGATCGAAGACATAGCTCCTGCTCAAATCGAAAAGGAAAGTATCCGACCCGGTCCTCTTATGACGAATTCTGCACCACTATTTTGACCATTTCTCATGGCATAACATCCTCCAATTTATCCGGATCAACTTCCACTTGTCATAGCACGATTTTGAGAGCATTCTCCATTACTTTCCAAGATCGCCTCCGGTAGCGACACGTGACATCCGACCCAGAGCCTCTCCGCCTCTATAAATACATCACTACATGGAATTTTGAGGGGACCTTTTAGCACTAACTTCTGAGGGCTTCAACCATTGTTCTACGCAAGGCCATTGCATAACATAGAAGCCAATTTCCAAATTAACACGAGGATTTCATGTATAAAATCATTCTCTTTTCTCCTCTTCTTCATAAAGTACATGGATGTGGCAGTGAATGAATCTTACGGATTGTAAGACGACATTATACTTGTAATTTATTAGAAATTAAGAAACTAAAAAGTGGACGTTGGATTGGTGTAACAACCCGAATTCCGACAGACCGGCTTTTTTTTCAAAATTCTAATCTATCAAAACTCGTGTTGGTTTGCTTTGGTATCCTGCAGAAAAGACAGAGACATAAAATATGTCAGAGCTCAAAAAATATCTCACAGCGGAATGAATAAAATATAATATACTCACAGTATAGCTTTACCGTATTAATAATACTGTCTAACCAGTATCCAAAGCTATCATGTCTTTGCCATAAATCTAACCTGCAAATATGTTATGAGGAGGGGATTAGAACACAAATTCTGGTGACTGGATTTAAATTATACACCCTGGATAACACTACATATACCATTCAATCATATTTTCTTATTTATTAGATTACTTGGGTTAACAGCACTCAAGGCTTACACACACGTCACACCTATTTACTTCCCAGCGGATTAACCTAATACAGTATATAAGTAGCTACCTCCAATATTAAGGTAGACCCCACGGTACCCCACTCGCACAGTCTTTGCCATAATACCATCGAAATGTACACAGTTTCTCATCCTACGCTGGAGTGACATACAGACCACTATATAAGAATATTACATTTCGCATATATCTGTCATTACTATGTTATGAAAACGTACTGACTTCCACCTTTGCTCGAATCAGATTCCATACCATAATAATACCCTCAAGTCTACGATACACCACCCAAAGCAGACATGCATGTTTCTAGACGGTCCCACGTACGTACCGTTAATTGTAGCTCGAAGCCTCAACCGCACGTCCTCTAATGTGCACCGATTCTGTGGCAGAGAGATACAAGAAACATGAAACTCAGTCGGGATTTTTCCATATCTGTACAAGACCGCTTTTAAGGGCCTCAAAATACAGATATTCCTAGGGTCTGCTTTCCGTGGTGGCTATGGCCCCACCTCGCCCCTCCCTCAACTAGTAAAGACTACAAGAGCTAAGCGACATGCCCCTAACAACAAGCAATCTAAACATCCAGTTGGCGTCTCCCCTCAACCACTGTACCTCGATAGTGAAAGGTGTAAGGTCTATTGGGTTTAGCTCTAGCCTTTTCGCATCCCATTGGCTGCCGATGATGGGTATCCGGCAATCTACTATCCTTGTTGGTCATGACTCTCCTCCTCTCCGTTGAGGTGACCGCCGAATCACTCAAGTGTCACCATGTCACAGCATTCTGACTGCAAAGCTACTTTTTCAGTCAAGGCCCACCCACCTAGTAGTTACGCGTAGATCCAACCTCTACGAGCACAGCCTAAACATTTGTCACTGCACAGAGGACTACCAGGAGCACCTAACGTATCTCAGGAAGCCGCGTGTTTCCCCTTCCAGTCCTTCGGAGCCGACAGAATAATCAGATTAACGTTTGCTCCCTTCGTTCCTTATAACACCACGATGATCTACCCCGTTGGGTTATTCACCCTCAAACATACGGACTGGTCCAAGCACCTCACTTTAATATGTTATAAGACTCTATGTTTAAACATTCTTTTATGCACTTGCTTTACCTTATCAGATTTCCATTTAACTGGGTTATCTTAACTTTTTATACAGGTTACCAAGTTCTTCATAGCCCCTTATATCTCTGAAGAATGGGCCCTTCTTGGTTATTAATTTCAGTTATACAACTTAACCCATTTAAGTTTATTAATAAGCCCACAACATGTTATTCCCTAGATTGTGATCCAAGGTCTGTAATCCACAATCCCTTTATATTCTTGTTTGATTCAAGGTTATAATATCATGTTCTACTTAATATGTAATTAAGTGTATCTAAATTCACATGTTTTCAGTTTAACATGTCACTTAATATTAATGATTAATTATAACTTACCTCATTTCCTAAGTTGCCTCATTCTTTCTTATTTAATCATGATTCCCTCTTATGCTATCATTACAACTTTACGTTGTTTACTTATTAACTTAGTCCTTTTAACTAAGGTTCACTAATAAGTCTCCTCTTCACATAAATATAACTTCTGTTGTTCTCATCCGTAGATTTTAGATTCTCGTTCTCACAAATAACTTAATTTACAATTAAGTACAGTTTATCCCATAACATAAGTTATTTCAGTTTCTTTATTACTTTATTATAACCTAAGTTATAATTCTCGCTTGTCCCTAGGATAAATCTTAACATAACATTCTTATCAGCATATTTCAGACTTCCAAATTTTCAAATTACTTAATTTATAATTAAGTACAACTTCTTTCATTTCATAAGTTTTCCCGCTTTTTTCAACTGGTTTCAAGTTTTCCCCATTTACTGATTACTTAATTTATAATTAAGTGTCACTTATCTCATTTCACCAGTTATCTCATTTCTTACTAGTTTATTATAACATAAGTTATAATCTTCACTTGTCCCTAGGACAAGTCTACCTATTATACAACATTCTCATTAATGTAATTTATTTATAATAGGTTATTGTCATTCCTTGTCCATTCCCATTTTCTTTTATTGTTGTATCTTTCTTTCAATTCCATTTATTCCCATTAATTACAATTAATGTTGTTTATCATTCCTTCTGTTTACATATATTTATATATGTATTTATTTATGCACTAGACCCGTCACACTAAGCCAACACTTGTGGATGCTCGATTTGCCGGGAGGTTCCGGGCAGACTTCTACCACAAGTCGACTTAACCTCATGTCTTTGCATCATTACATGTTTTAATTATACACTTAGACCCCTCACATTAGATTTACCACTTGTAGATGCTGGATATGCCGGGTGGTTCCGGGCAGACTTCTACCACAAGTGTAATCTATCCTTGTGTCTAAGCGCGGTTACATTTTCTTATTTATTGTAAATCTTCTATATAATCTAGGCATGTCTATTTCTTTCAAATTTCCACTGTAATTTATAATTTACAGGTCATTGTATTATGCATATTTTATGTCATTTGTTCTTTCTTACATATGATCAATTCTATTCTATCATGTAATCAATTAAAAAAATAATTGTTCAAATTTAACGATAACTTGTGATCGCCAGATCATGTAATTTTTCTAACATAACATGTAATTTTATCACTTTCTATCGTTAAAAGTCCAGGTGCATAAATGTCACAAGTAACATGGAATTGAAACAACAGTAATTACTACGAATGTTTTGGCAAATTTCCCAACATATTAATATTTTTAGCATATTAATATTCCAACATGTCATATTCATCACTTTAATCCTTTCTAACTTGTGTTTAAACATTCCAATATATCATATCTAAATATGCCATAACAACAATTCAATACTTCTAATTATTCTAGAAAATTCACATTATACGATAACGGAGAATGTTTAAACGATAATATATCATATCTAAAATGATATAACTTAAATCGACTCACCTCATTTGCAGATCTAGAAATTCTTCTAAATAGTTGTTGTAGAAGAAACCCGACTTTTATCTTTTTGTAGAGTTGGAGGTTGGTTATAAATCTTGAATCTTCTTTGTTAATCTAGATTCCAGCAGCATCTCCCCATTTTATTTTTAACTTAGAACATCATGGAGGCAGAAAAAGAGATGAAGAATTGTGTGTGGATAAAATAGGAGAGAGAGAGAGAGCCCCCTTTTATAGATTAACAAAGCCAATACTTAATCGTTAGATATTAGGTTTTTCAAACTAACTGTATATGAAATGCTAAGTCAACTACAAATAAGGCCCATTTTGCATTTCATACTTTATTTCACGCCGCCTATACATATATAATTTTAATGTTTTGCACCTTTTAATAGCCTTCTTGTTTTGCTCCCGTTTTAAATTAATTGTGCCTATCCTCCTTCTTTAATTAATTGCATGTTTTAATGTGTGTATATCCTTGTCTTTAATTAGAATTATCTTCATACATAAGACATCCTTATGCGTATACAAAGCCTCCTTAGGCGCACAACCTTTATTTTATTCTAAATTTTGCCTCTCTTAATTAATTAATGCATGACTTATTTCTTTTTAAACTCTTTCTCATTAATGCCTCAATTTACTATTTTTAAGGCATTTCTTTCAAATATTATTATGCGTTATTCACACTTTAACTTTCCCTTTTCATGCATTTATCTTCCATGGTGTTTCTTTTCCTATTAACGCTTGCATTGTTTGCTCTTTTAATATTAATAAATGTTTTTCTTTTGAATATCTTGCATATATACTTGTGAGTTCCTTCTTATGCCATTACTTCACATTTTTATTGCTTGTTATTTCAAATGTACCTTTTTTTTAAATGCGTTAACTTATAATGCTTCCTTTTTTTTATTCCTTATTGCATTTATTAGCATGCATTACCTTCCTCTGTGTTATACACACACGCACACACGCACGCGTGCGCGCATACACACACACACACACATATATATATATATATACATATATATATATATATTATTTTAACGCTCGCATGAAATTAACCATTTCCTTATAATGTCATTACATTAATTAGTATCCACACTACCTCTTTTAATTGCATGTATTTTTTTTACATTTCTTAATGCATTAAAAATTGTACTAATTTTCCTCCTCTTCAGTGTATGAATTTATTTAAATTACACATTACCATTATTTTTCCTTTATCTATGTTCATTCATATACATATATTTGTATGTTCGGTTTGCCCTCTCTGAAACAAAGATAAAAACTATTTCACCACCGAGGTTCGAACCCCTAACCTCTATGTTACATATCCAATGCCTCAACCAACTTAGCTATGAAGTATTTTGTTAATAAATTTAGAAACAATGGTACTTATTGTTCTCAGTCTTTACCTTATTTTCATTTTTTGCTGCAATGCTTCATTTAAAGGTATCTCTTTCATCTTAAATCGGTTTTCTGCAATCCATAGGTCTAAATTGACTAGAAAATCGACACGAACGTAATGATGCTACTCCCCTGGCCAAATTCTGGAAGCTCTTCGAATTTTTCTTTTTCTTATAAGCATTATTTAATTGTTACAAAATTGCAGGGTGTTACATTATTCCAACGTTAGGAAATTTCGTCTCCGAAATTTGATAAGGGTAAAAATCAATTAACCCCTCGCATAATACACATCCATCATGTGTGCATCCAATTTTTTGAAAATATTATGCACTTGTGCAAAGTGAAATACAGCATAATAATGCATGTACGCCTAAGTGGTACCTCCTACTTGTATGCATATTTTTCAAAAATCCTTTTGAAATATGACGCTCGCATCCTAAAAATACCGGCAGTTCTATATGAATGCAATATTTTGAAGATCAAAAATGTTTTTTTCATCCAAATTTTCAAATAGTCTCACTGAGTAATTGCGTAGTTCATCCAATTGTTGCATACAAAATCCTACCAACCAACCTTATTTCTCGAATTACAGAAAAATTTAATTTTCTAAATTCGATTTCTTATGTTTCAAAAGAGTAGAAAATGGAAAATTTTGCATCTTCCTTTTTTTTCAACCTTTTTCTAACCGTACTTGGATTTGATGTAACTATTTATAAAGATTCCCCTATTTTTCCTATCTAAGCACAACCCACATAAGAAAATTCTGTTTATTACAGATTTTCTTTTTCATCTTATTTTGGAAAATTTTATTTTAGTCAATTTTCCCAAGAAATCACTATTTACAAAATATACCCCATTTTACTTTAAAACCCTATATGTACTTCTTTACATATTTTAAAACTATAACTTTTAAGATTAAAACTTGAAAACAGCACAAACCATTTTCCCTAAAATTTTACAATTTCAAGTTCTTAAAAGTAAACAATGGGGTTAGACTCAAAGCGGGGTTCCAATTTTTCTTAGGTTTTCCTGGTCACTCCCAAAAAGTCAATTATCTCAAATATATATATTCCTAATCCATCTTTCTCTTTTTAACCTTTTCCAATTTATAAGGTTTTACTGCCAAACCCACTATCCCAAAATACTAATCAAATGAGATTTACCTTCCTTCCATATAAAATACATTGTACACTTTCCACGCAAATTACCTAAGGGTCTCATATTTCCATATTTCTTTCTATACTGTACAAAACAGTCATCCCAATTCTTACCATATTATACTCTTTCTGTTTAGTGGGTGCCTTTATGGATCTAGGTATATATATATTTTAAAAATACAAATACGTTCACTCACTATTTATACAGGAATCCTAAACCTAAGCTCTGATACCAGATGTAACAACTCGAATTCCGACACACCAATTTTTTTTCAAAATTCTAATCAATCGAAACTCATGTTGGTTTGCGTTGGTATCCTACAGAAAAGACAGAGACATAAAATATAATACACACACAGTATAGCCTTACCGTATTAATAATACTGCCTAACCAGTATCCAAAGCTATCATGTCTCCGCCACAAATCTAACTTGTGAGTATGTTATGAGGAGGGGGTTAGAACACAAGTTCTGGTGACTGGATTTAAATTATACACTTTGGATAACACTACATATACCGTTCGATCATATTTTCGTATTTATTAGGTTACTTGGGTTAATAACACTCAAGGCTTACACACACGGCGCACCCATTTATTTCCCAGTGCATTAACCTAATACAGTATATATGTAGCTACCCCCAATATTAAGGTATGCCCCATGGTACCCCACACGTACGGTCTCCACCACAATACCACCGAAATGTATGCAGTCCCTCATCCTACGTCGGAGTGACGTACGGACCTCTATATAACAATATTCTTCCACATATATCTGTCATTACTATGTTACGCAAACGAACGGACTGCCACCTTTGTTCGAATCAGATTCCATACCAGAGTAATACCCTCAAGTCTACGATACACCACATAGAGTAGACATGTATGTATCTAGACTGTCCCATGTACGTATCGTTAATTGTAGCTCGATGCTTCAACCGCATGTCCACTAATGTGCACCGAGTTCCATAGTAGGGCGATACAAGAAACACGGAACTCGGTCGGGAGCTTTTCCATATTTGTATAGTCCCGCCTTTAAGGGCTTCAAAATGCAGATATTCCTAGGGTCTGTTTTTCATGCTGGTTATGGCCCCACCTCGCCCCCTCTCTCAACTAGTAAAGACTACAAGAGCTAAGCGACATGCCCCTAACAACAAGAAATCTAAACATCCAGTTGGTGTCTCCCCTCAACCATCATACCACGATAGTGAAAGGTGTATGGTCCGTTGGGTTTAGCTCTAGCCTTTTCGCATCCCGCTGGCTGCTAATGATGGGTATCCGGCGATCTACTATCCTTGTTGGTCGTGACCCTCTGCCTCTCTGTTGAGGCGACCGCCGAATTACCCAAGTGCCACCTTGTCACAGCATTCTGACTGCAAAGCTACTTTTGCAGTCAAGGCCCACCCACCTAGTAGTTACGCGCAGATCCAACATCTGCAAGCATAGCCTAAACATCTGTCACTGCACAGAGGACTACCAGGAAGCACCTTACGTATCTCAGGAAGCCGCGTTCTTCCCCTTCCAGTCCTTCAGAGCCGATAAAATAATCAGATGAACATCGCTCCCTTCGTGCCTTATAACGCCACGATGATCTACCCCGTTAGGTTAATCACCCTCAAACGTACGGACTGGTCCAAGCGCCTCACTTTAATATGTTATTAGCCCCTATGTCTAAACATTCTTTTATGCGCTTGCTCTACCTTATCAGGTTTCCATTCAACTTGTTTATCTTAACTTTTTATACAGGTTACCAAGTTCTTCCTAGCCCCTTATATCTTTGAGGAATGGGCCCCTCTTGGTTATTAATTTCAGTTATACAACTTAACCCAAAGTTTATTAATAAGCCCACAACATGTTATTCTCTAGATTGTGATCCAAGGTCTGTAATCCACAATCTCTTTATATTCTTGTTTGATTCAAGGTTACAATAGCATGTTCTACTTAATATTTAATTAAGTGTATATCAATTCACTTGTTTTCTATTTAACATGTCACTTAACATTTATGATTAAATGCAACTTACCACATTTCCTGAGTTGCCTCATTCTTTCTTATTTAATCATGATTCCCTCTTATGCTGTCATTACAACTTAACATTGTTTACTTATTAACTTAGTTCTTTTAACTAAGGTTCAATAATAAGTCTCCCCTCCCATAAATATAACTTATGTTATCCTCATCCATAGATTTTAGATCTCACAAATAACTTAATTTACAATTAAGTACAGTTTATCGCTTAACATAAGTTATTGCAATTTCCTTATTGTTTTATTATAACCTAAGTTATAATTCTCGCTTTTCCCTAGGACAAATCTTAACATAACATTCTTATCAGCATATTTCAGGCTTCCAAGTTTTCAGTTAACTTATTTTATAATTAAGTACAACTTCTTTCATTTCATAAGTTTTCCCCTTTTCCCAACTGGTTTTAGGTTTTCCCCATTTACTGATTACTTAATTTATAATTAAGTGTCACTTATCCCATTTCACAAGTTATCTCATTTCCTTACTAGTTTATTATAACCTAAGTTATAATCTTCACTTTTCCCTAGGACAAGTCTACCTATTATACAATATTCTCATTAATGTAATTTATTTATAATAGGTTATTATCATTCCCCATTCATTCCCATTTTCTTTTACTATTGTATCTTTCTTTCAATTCCATTTTTTCCCATTAATTACAATTAATGCTGTTTATAATTCCTTCTATTTACATATATTTATATATGTAATTATTTATGCACTAGACCCGTCACATTAAGCCTACACTTTTGGATGCTGGATTTGCCGGGCAGTTCCGAGAAGACTTCTACCACAAGTTGACTTAACCTCGTGCCTTAGCACCATTACATGTTTTAATTATACACTTAGACCCCTCACATTAGATATACCACTTATGGATGCTGGATATGCCGGGCGGTTCCGGGCAGGCTTCTACCACAAGTGTAATCTAACCTCGTGTCTAAGCGAGGTTACAGTTTCTTACATACTGTAAATCTTCCATATAATCTAGGCATGTCTATTTCTTTCAAATTTCCACTGTAATTTATAATTTACAGGTCATCATACTATGCCTATATTATGTCATATGTTCTTTCTTACATATAATCAATTATATTCTATCATGTAATCAATTAAAAAGATAATTGTTCAAATTTAAAAATTACTTGTGATCGCCAAATCATGTAATTTTTCTAATTTAACATGTAATTTTCTCACTTTTTATCGTTAATGGTCCAAGTGCCTAAATGTCACAAGCAACATGGAATTGAAACAACTGTAGTTGCTACGCATGTTTTGGCAATTTCCCAACATATTAATATCTTTAGCATACTAATATTCCAACATGTTACATTGTAACAACCTGGAATTTCTGAACCAATTTAAAATTTTATTTTAGCTATTTTAATGGATTTTAAGAACTTAAAATGAATTATTTTGGGAATTAACGATGTAAAATTTAATTAAATCGATGTTAGGATGTATAAATTTATTTTAATTATAAAACGAGTCTGAAATAGTGCGGTAGTTTGAAAATTTGATTTTAAACTTTAATTGATGTACAAGATTCAAATAAATCGGATTTTAGTAAAAACCATTAGCATTTGAATCTGTTTAATAATATCTTTCTAAGGAATGAAATAAACTGAGATTTCACTTTATAAATTGAAAGTAATGCCCAGTTTAAAATTCAGAATAGTCGTTATGGAATTTATATATATTTTAATATAATATATAGCCCTTAAAATTGCCATTTTGAAAACGACCACCATTTTCGACGAAACCACTTTTGTTGGATTCGAAATGTCAAATTATTATTAGGTTTAAAATTTCATAATTTTTGGAGTTAATATGTGAGCGTGGTGAATCTAAACATGTTTTGTCAATTCAGTTTGAATTTAATTGAGTGGAAAAAGGCCATTTTTCAAACGGTCTCCAAATTCGACGAAATTAGTTTTGTTAGGACCATTTCATCAGAACATAGCTAGATTTACTTTTCTGTGTTTTTTGAAGTCAGTATGTGGCTCCAAAAATTAAAATGTACATTTAAATTCAATATATATTGATCTATATTTTAATTTTGAAAAAAACCTTCGAAATAGTCGAATTGGCTTAAAAAACGTATCCCATTGTGTTTGGAATGAGGGTATTTAGCTAAGGGAAATAGTCGTCGTGTTTGATTTGGAGTTCAGGTGCAAGAATGTCAAAAAATAAATAAAATAGAATAAAATATTAATAAAATATATTATATATATAACCCTTCCATTCTCACTAAACACTGGGTCACGTATTAGCCGCTGCCCCAAATCAAAACCGACAGCCGATATGCTACTTAATTCGGCCCAAATTTTCCTTCAATCCGTGCAATAAATTTCAAAACTTCTAAAGAAAAAATGGAAGAGCATATCACGATCTAGGGCTTCGATGGCTAAGATGGATTTTTTGAGGTGTTGAGCTCGAATTTCGACCGAGAATGGCTATTGTTCATGGCCTTTTTGCGGTGCCAAGGGGTCTTCGAGCGGGCTCCTACTCACGATGGTGGGAGGTGGTGCGGAGGCGCACTACGTGATGGAGGGTAAAGGGGAAGTTTAGGTCATTTCAGTTTGGTATCAGAGCTTTGGTTTACAAAGGTAAAGAACAAGACACGCTAGAACCAAACAAAAGAATTCATTAGAGATAGGATTAGTAAAATCCTATAAGAATAATTCATAAGAGATGGGGTCGGTAGCGGCCTAGAATGAGTTTGAAAAGCGTTATTTATTAAAAACAAATTTAGTTTGAAATTTTATCTTATTATATGTATTTGAGTATTTTATTTTATCTTGGTGTTAGAATCAAAAATGACTCAAACGCTAATGGTGTGAAATCACACTTCACCAATTATGGTTAGAAATTAAAAGAGCCGCAATCACAAAATAAACGGATAAAATCAAATAAGAGACACGGGATTTTTATAGTGGTTCGACTCAAGATGAATCTACGTCCACTTTTCAAGTATTTTTCATCATTATGGAGAGGATTACACAGTTTATCATCTCATACATTTTGTTTGCTACACTTGATCACTTTTGCGATAATTCTCCGCTTTATGCTCTCTTTCCACTTTAGATCTCACTTGGATTCGAGAAGAAATGGATTGGATCATGTAATTATATACTTTTCCTTGGCTCCTTCGTGAAAATGGTGTTAGATCTGTGCTTTGAAGAGGAGCAATGGCGATTGGAGATAACTTGGAGTGGATCGAAGTATGAATTAATAGTGCTCAGAGAAGGTAAGATCCGTTCCATGTAGGAGGAAGAAGAAGAGAATTATGGCAGCCATTAATGGAATTTCAGAAGCTTTAGAAGGGTTGAGGAATGAATTTGGCAGCCCTTCGATGTCGTGGAATCCTTCCCTTCAAGTGCGGAGAAAGGGGCTATTTATATGCGAAGTTTGGCAGTCTCATAATTATGGAGTGCAGAGTTTGGGTCGGCCATAAATTTGGATTGACCTAAAACTTATTTAAAGAAATGCCACTGGTCCACTTTACAGTTGTAGACAGCTGGCATATCCCATATTTACGGTCCTGCCACCGCATTTGAACATGATCGATCCAAATTTCTAACAGTGCACCGATCCATTTTTAGCTCCATCGTACTGATCCATTTCATTCTTTTTAGGACCACTCCGTTTTTATTTCCAATGTATCGATCCAGACTGGAAATCAAGCACCGACCCATTCTTTTTGTTATTCACTTTCTTGCCACCGCCTTTGTACTAGGCCGACCCAGATTGATATCCATGAAAGAGCTGACGTGTACTACTTGCTTCCCATGCACTCACCTGTGAACATATTTTTCCATGTATTCACGTGATTAAATAGTCGAAGCCACTTACTTTTCTAACATGAATTCCTCATCCAAATTTAAGCATTGGACCGACCAGGATTTGTTTTATCTACGTGTATACTTCCCTATAGGTAATTTACACAACACGGCTTTTATATTGAACAACAAAATGGAGTGTCACTGTGAATTTGCAAACATCTGGAACTGAATAATATTGATTATCAAACCATGCAAAAGGTGTCATGTTTGCCATTATCATTTCAAACATGCGATGCATGCTTGCTTAAGGTGTCATGCAGATTGTACTTAAATAGTTGAAGTCGACCCAATATATCCATTACTGTAGCCGCTTCATGCAAAAGAGAAAGGAGCTGACTTGCATTACATATCGCTGAAGCCGATCCGCATATATTTGTTACACCCAAGTCATATTGTTATGTGAAACATTGCGTGACTTCCCTTTGTTGATACCAAAGCGTTGCCAACATTATATTCTTTGCACTGACCAGGAGCTGATTTGCATTAGGACCGATCACGTTAACATATTAGGTCCATGTCTCCATTTACATTTGTGCATGGTTCCTGTGTTATCTGTTATTGAGTCAACTAGTCCTTGATCATGTATATGATTAATGTGCCTTGTTAAATATGGTCGATCCAAAAATAAATATCAAAGTAGTGACTGGTCCATTGCTCTGTAGTGACCGATCCATTATTATGGATCGATCCGATGTAACTGACCGACCCGGTATTTTGGTACTGACCGACCCGATCCATTGATACTGACCGACCCGATCCATTCTGAATGAAATGGACCGACCCAATGCTTTTCAGAATAGGTCGACCCCTGTTGTGTAAACATGACCGATCTGCATTGTTGAGGCCGACCTATATTTGCGACCGACCCGGTGCTTTGAACTGTGTTTTAACAGGGATAACATTTGCCCCTCAAAGCTTGTATTTTTTGCTTGGGAGAAATGCGGGCTTCGAAATAAACATTGCTATTGATATATTCTGTATTGATGTCCAGTTATAGTTTTTGTCTTGCTATGGCAAACGATGCTTTGAATTCATATGTTTCATATCACCTGTTCTGTAATCAAAACAAGCAGTTGCACGATTTTGGACTTATGCTTTGCTATTGATCGTCCACATCAATAAATGGTTAGTTTAATCATTAGAAAATAAATTATAGCCAATTTTATTTCAAATTTAATGAAGTATCTACACAGAATTATTCTACTCATTGGTTTATAACTCATCAAATATTGTCTGCACAAATGTGACGACCGCCCACAACCCCCGCACTATACAAGAGGAATAATGCGCTGAAGGGTATTCTAGGTGCTATAGACGATCATCTAAATATGATATATAAGCGGGACCTGTCGTAAAATCACAGCGCAAGGATAAAATATAATAAAACATATACAACAAGTAGTGATAGTGAAGCAGAAAACGCTAAACTTTCATGACAAATAGAAAGTAATTCCCATAAAGTGGATAACAGCAATAGTGCTTGTACAATTTGACTCACTATAACACTCAAAGAAATAGCAAACAGCGGGAAAACAAAGGTACCAGATAGTAATAAAACTTGTACGTCAGCCTCCTGCTCGCCATCGATCAACATCATCGTCCTCACTAAAGCATAACCTATCACCTATTACTCAGTCTGCCTATCCACAACCGAATGAACAGCCTAAGGTAATAAGAGTAAACATAAAACCTTGAATTAGACAATAGTCTTAGTGAGCAGTAAAACATCTAACAAACTTCATCAATAAAGTATACGAGAATGGGTAAATAAACAACTAATCTACCTAGCTCCAAAGAAGAACTTACACCTTCCTTCCCCACACCTGACAGTGATGGCCTTTACGATCCATACATCCAAACGAATAACAATTTATCCATGGCAACCAAAACAATCGCTCACACATAGCAATAGCAACTTAGCCATTGGTACAACAAGTATTCAAACATCTATGACAGACCCTGACTATTACTGCCAACCTTGCTTTGGAACTCTTGTTATCGTATGACTAGCTAATAACTTGTCGGCAATTGTCAAGGACCACACACGATGCCCTGGTTCTAGCAAAATCCCACACGCTATACACAACATGTGGTACACCCTATCCTCAGCATGTGTCTAGGCCATAAATGACACCCAGTGCACTCGACCTACAATTAGTCTTCAATTGTACCCCTGCTTTGAGTCCGCTAGAACCTACGACAATAAAACTTCCTCGGCCTTCTCATCTCTAGTCGTTATCAATTACGACTATTTATTGGCTCAGAACACTTTAGATCAATCACTTCGCACGAACTCAATATATCCTTGAGTCGTTTCTACATTTGTCACATCCGATGAATAAATCACCTCACTTCGTCATTCCCCATGGAATTCACTTCTAAGTTACCACATCACTGCACTACGACATGGGTTCGGGGACATCACACCTGAATTTTTTTCCAGGCATTCTCGCTCAAATCCGAGTCATACCCGAAAAATGTACTTTTTCAAAAAATGATCTTGTGCGACCGACCCTGTCTTGCTCGATCGACCGAACCAACATGGTGCGACCGACCCATACTTCTTGGCTCGACCGATTACTTTTAGATGGACCATACATCTACGCTTTAAAACATGTACGACCGACCATCTCATCCATGTACGACCAGTAGTTGACGGACCGACCAGATTAATTCACCCATAGGCCCGCTCAAACCCATCGCCCAAGTTTGCTCGAACAAAACAACCATCTAGGAATGCATGACCGACCCAACACTAGGAGTGACCAATCACCTGTTTCCTAAAGGCAAAACCCCAGGCCTTTTTCCCACTTGCACGACTGACCACTGATCGCTTCTGCTACGTGCAACAGACTCCTGAGCTTGTCTTATTCTCTAAGAAAACACACCATGGGAGAACGACCTCCCATGTGCGACCCAAAACCTGCACTTCACCATTCCCACTCCGATTTCCACCAAAACTTTGCCAAACGATAGATTCAACGAAACCAACTTGTCCAATCCATCAAATACGATCAAAGATACGGTATGAATCTGCTAACAACATGTAAACAATAGTTTTTACCCAAATCCTAAACAATCACTCCAAAACCCATCATGAATGAACATATGAACAACACAAAAGATCTAACTTGCATAACCATTTGAAATAACATGGAATCAATGATTTAAACATATTAAATGAGGTCATAGGGTGATTCATGTGAAAATGGACTAAATATGTCATAAAACTATGGTTAAACACTTAAACTTGATGAAAAACAAGATCCAACACTCATATACTTCATTGAATCCATGTGAGAGATGTAAACCACTCACCGATTCTCCCAAACAAGCAAAAATCAAAGGAAAATGAATCTGGACAGCAAGCACTTCACACCTAAGACTTTGATCCGATGGATCCTTTCCTCAATTGATGTAGATCTATCCTGCAATGGTGTAGATCTTCAATCTCCCTCCTTGGATTATGGTTTTTTATGGTGGAAAGGTGTTAGAGGAAGGAGCACAATGCCTCCGAATGAGAGAATGGAAAACTAAAATTATTTCTCATATGCCTCACCCCCTATTTATAGTTTCCACCAACCCCCTAATGGGATTCTCCCAAATCAACCCATTATGCTCCTAAAACCTGGACAGTCAACTGAAAAACCTTAAAACAGCGATTCCTCCCGAACTACTGAGCCAAATCCTTAATGTAACCACTCTATGGAAAGGCAATCATAAATTCCTTTCCAATGGCATAGATCTCACCCTCTGATTCGACCTGAGTCAAAAGTTATGCCCTGTGCAATACTGATAGGGGAAAATAGTCATAAACATAATCGGTAAAAATTATGGACATGTCTCACATTCCCATAAGCAACATATTAAAAGATGAGAATGATCCAACAATCAGGGAATAAAATAAAAATATTTTTACGATCTTCCGATACGTAAAATGCAGGTTGTTACAACAAATACGATATTCTAATTCAAATCTGCATTAATGCTTAAACTCAACTAATCGATTAAGCCGGTTGCTGATTTCAAACGTTATCATTTTAATGACTTATATGATGGTATTCAATATTTTTTCATTTGGGAAATTTGTATCCGTCTTTTGTTTTCTACTTCCTCTTTGGAGAAGTTTTTGATTGCTAGTGCCCGGGCTTTGGAGGTCATCACTAGTTTTCATTATGTGAAGAATTTTGACTACTCAAAGTTTGTTTACATTGTTGACTAGTTTTGACATTGGAGACTCCATCGGATGCCCCATGGTTTGGAGAGGCCGTTTTAATCCAACGTTTAGTCTTTTCTTGTCGACTGAGTCAAAATAATGGAGCTCATCAAGCTTTGTTGATTTTTCCTATGGAGAAATTGCTTTCTCTATGGAAATGATTTTTTGTTGTCGTATCATTTTGCAGTGGAACTCCAACGATCTTTGTAGTGAAGGTTGCACCGCTTCGCATTACGAACTCCCATGCTTCGTTTCACATATAGTGAACTCCAGCGCTTCTTTTCGCGCAACGAATTCCAGCGAATATTTGGTGGGTTTCATCGCCGCACTTACGAACTCCCACACTTCGTTTCACGTATAGTGAGCTCCTACGCTTTGTTTCACGCTTACGGATTCCAGCAAACCTTTGGTGGGTTGCATCATCATGCTTACAAACTCCCATGCTTCGTTTCACGTATAGTGAACTCCCGCTCTTCATTTCATGCTTATGGATTCCAGCGAAACTTTAATGTGCTACATCGCCGTGCTTACGAAATCCCACACTTCATTTCACGTATCGTGAACTCCCGTGCTTCATTTCGCGCTTACGGATTCCAGCGAACCTTTGATGGGTTGCATCGCCGCGCTTACGAACTCTCACGCTTCGTTTCACGTATAGTGAACTCCAATTGCTTACGGATTCCAACGAACCTTTGGTGGGTTTGCCTCTACTATGAGAGGAATTTATTTTACCCTTGATATGGAGGGACTTGCCTCTGCTATAGGAGGACAAGATTTTTATTTTGTGTCTGCTATGGAGGAATTATTTTACCCTTGGTATGGAGGGACTTGCTTCTACTATGGGAGGACTTTATTTTACCCTTGTTATGGAGGGTCTTGCCTCTGCTATGGGTGGACAAGATTTTTATTTTGCCTCTGCTATGGGAGGACTTTATTTTTGGCGTTGTTCCAGAAGGTGAACATTAGTCCTCATGTCGGATATGCTTAACTATGGTAAGCAATCGCAGCCAGATCAAGAGGTTGTGACCCCTTGGAACTCGCAACTTATAGCATTGATTTTGGATATGCTTGCTGAACTCTCCACCGTCTGACTCTTGACAACTCCTCCCGCTCACTCTTTAAGGTGGTGCTTTCCATCTTTGCATTATGCATATCGATGGTTAGAGCACTTGACATTTGAACTGATATTTGTCAGAATTGCCTCACTACGTCGGGCCTTGAGGGAGGAGATGCTCATTGGATAGCCTGTAATGAAAAATCGTCTGTTAGAAAATTTTCATTATTAAATTTGGTATGTCGGAGATTTATATAGGCAGGTAATACTTCATTCGTAGTGCTATTGTTTGGTACAATGCATGTTAATCATTACAGACTATTTACAAGAAAGTAGAACATAGCGGAGAGTAAAGTAATGCAAGAAGCAAAGAAAAGGCGATAGTGATCGCTTATTCTGAGCCGTAGATATTAGATCATCATCAACGGTCGTCAGTTGATTACCAACCTTGGAATAGGTTGAGCAGAAGCTATGTTGCTCGGAGCGGAATGGTCGTTTGATGCCCCTTGCCCCTGCGTGGTTGCAGAAGGATTTGCATCTTAGGAATTCTTCACATATTGTTGCAGACAGTTCTTCATAATCAGCTCTTCGATCAATGATCTCAGATGCCTACACTCGTCGGTGTTGTGGTCTGGCTGATTATGAAACCAATAAAACTTCCCAGATTTGGTCAGATAGTCATTTATCCTTATTGGTTGAGGCTCTGGGTAATCTTTTGCATCCTTTGTGGCAAGATAGATGCTTTCTGGAGTGTCATTCAGAGGTGTTAATTCAGATGAGTTAAGAAGGCGAAATTTTTTATTAGCTTTGTTGTTGTTTTCGTCGTTGGCGCGCTTCTGCCCCTGAGTATTCTTCTAATTATGTTGAATAACTGCACTTTTAAGAGCTTCAAGGTGTTGGCTACCACCAATGATCTGAAGGGGTATAAGATTATCATCCACTCTCATGTACTCCTCTGTTTTTTTATAGAACTTGTCAAGCGTAGTCGGTTCCTTCATTTTTATCCATATTCCGAATTCACATGTTTTGTCTGTAGCATCGAGTAAAGCCATAAGGACTCTACATGGCTCCGGATTCCTTACTTCAGACAAGGCGATATTGAATCTGCTGAGGAAGAATTTAACAGTTTCCCTTGGCTTCTGCTTCATGGTTGAGAGTGTAATAGCATCCTTAGCTTTCGTAGCATACAAACGGAACTGCTCCTTGAACTTTTTGGTTAGGTCAGAGAATCGATCGATGGATTTGGGTGGCAGCCTTGTGAACCATAATGATGCAACACCTTCTAAGTAGAGAGGAAAATATGTGCACCGCATCTGATCAGTCGCATTGGTTGCACTCATATGCCAATCATATTTGAATAGGAAGTAGTTCGGGTCAACAAGGCTGTTGTACGGAGGTAAGTCGGAGGATTGAACTTCTTCGGACATTCTGCTTCAAGGACTCTTTCGGTGAATGGAGTCCTGTCAGAGAGAAGTCCCATTCTCTTTCATCATCTTTATTAGCTTAATTCCTTTTCGTGATTCATTCTATCATATCCGAGATGTATTCTTCAGTGTTATGCCGCTCTGCAAAGCTGAGCTCCTTACCAAATGTCCGTCTAGGCACACAATCTCAATTAGAGAGTTTTGGCCCTTTGCCTTCTCGACGAGAAGGTGCCCCCGTGATAGGATTAGTGACCTTTCGAGAATTCTCTTCGGAATGGTTCTTAGCTTTTGATTTCAATTCCTCGATATTATCTTCGTCCTTATCACTTGGCCAATCATAATCATCTTCCACGTTGTCATTGCAGTTTTGATCGGAAGCAGGCGATTTACCGTTCTCTTCGATATCAACATGGACTTTCAGAGGGGCTGGATTTGGTCGAGCATTAAGGATGGCGTCATGTTTCTCCATCATCGCTTCAGTAGAGGCATCCATTCGGTTGTTTATGTTGGCAATAGCGGCGTTTATTTCATTTCTAGTCATACCGGCTCCACTTACCGAGTTTTCACCAATATCGAAATGGTTTGTAAGTGGCGTAGTCTCATTAGCGGCATTATCGGCTTCTACCATGATTTTACTAGTAGCTTTCTTAGATTTTGACATGATTTCAGAAGAGGATGTGGTTTAGAACTTTAATGCAAGGCTTTTAGACTTGAAAATCATGTGAAGGAAGGAGATGTGAACGGGCCCCACGTTGGGCGCCAAATGTTAGAATAAAAAATGACTCAAACACCAATGGTGTGAAATCACATTTCACCAATTATGGTTAGAAATTAAAAGAACCGCAATCACAAAATAAACGGATAAAATCAAATAAGAGACACGGGATTTTTATAGTGGTTCGACTCAAAATGAATCTATGTCCACTTTTCAAGTATTTTTCATCATTATGGAGAGGATTACATAGTTTGTCTTCTCATACATTTTGTATGCTATACTTGATCACTTTTGTGATAATTCTCCGCTTTACGCTCTTTTTCCGCTTTAGATCTCACTTGGATTCGAGAAGGAACGGAGTGGATCATGTAATTTTATACTTTTCCTTGGCTCCTTCATGAAAATAGTGTTAGATCCGTGCTTTGAAGAGGATCAATCGTGATTGGAGATCACTTGGAGTGGATCGAAGTATGAGTTAATAGTGCTCGGAGAAGGTGAGATCCTTTCCATGTAGGAGGAAGAAGGAGAGAATTTTAGCGGACATTAATGGAGTTTTTAGAAGCTTTTGAAGGGTTGAGGAATGATTTTGGCATCCCTTCGGGGTCGTGGAATCTGTCCCTTTAAGTGTGGAGAAAGGGGCTATTTATAGGCGTAGTTTGAGGGTATTGGTAGTCTCATAATTATGGAGTGCAGAGTTTGGGTCGACCATAAACTTGAATCGGGCTAAAACTTATTGACAGAAATGCCACTGATCCATCTTACAGTTGTATACAGCTGGCATATCCTATATTTACGGTCCTGCCACCACATTTGTACATGACCAATCCAAATTTCTAATAGTGCACCGATCCATTTTTATCTCCATCATACTTATCCATTTCATTCTTTTTAGGACCACTCCATTTTTATCTCCAATGTGCTGATCCAGGCTGGAAATCAAGCACCGACCCATTCTTTTCATCATTTACTTTCTTGCCACCTCCTATGTACTAGGCCGACCCAGTTTGATATCCATGAAAGAGCTGACGTGTACTACTAGCTTCTCATTCACTCATGTGTGAACATATTTTGCCATGTATTCACGTCATTAAATTGCCTAAGCCACCTACTTTTCTAACATGAACTCCTGATCCAAATTTAAGCATGGACCGACCAGGATTTGTTTTATCCATGTGTATACTTCCTTATAGGTAATTTATACAACACGGTTTTATATTGAATAGCAAAATGGAGTGTCACTGTGAATTTGAAAACATCTGGGACTGAATAATATTAATTATCAAACCATGCAAAATGTGTCACGTTTTCCATTCTAATTTCAAACATGCGATGCATGCTTGCTTAAAGTGCCATGCAGATTATACTTAAATAGTTGAAGTCAACCCAATATCCATTACTGTCGTCGCTTCATGCAAAAGAGAAAGGAGCCGACTTGCATTACATATCGCTGAAGCTGATCGTCGTATATTTGTTAAACCTAAGTAATATTGTTATGAGACACATTATGTGACTTTCCTTTGTTTCTACCAAAGCGTTACCAATATTATATTCTTTGCACCGACCAGGAGCTGATTTGCATTAGGACCGATCATGTTAACATATTAGGTCCACATGTCCATTTACATTTTGCATGGTTCCTGCATTATCTGTTAATGAGTCAGCTAGTCCTTGCACACGTATATGATTAATGTGTCTTGTTAAATAAGGTCGATTCAAACTTAAATATCAAAGTAGTGACCGGTCCATTGCTCTGTAGTGACCGATCCATTATTATGGACTGATCTGATGTAACTGACCGACCCGGTATTTTGGTACTGACCGACCCGGTATTTTGGTACTGACCGGCCCGATCCATTGATACTGACCGACCCGATCCATTCTGAATGAAATGGACCGTCCCGATGCTTTGCAGAATAGGCCGACCTGCTGTTGTGTAAACATGACTGATCTGCACTGTTGAGGCCTACCCATATTATCGACCGACCCGATGCTTTAAAACCAACCGACCAGGTGCTTTGAACTGTGTTTTAACAGGGTTAACACTTAGACTATCAAGTATATGAAGATTTTGCATATACGCGTCATGAACGTATATTCAAAGTCTCAAATATGTTGAATGGATATAGAATCACACTCTAGTCGCTCGGGGATTATTCCGATGATTGACGCGTCATCATCAATATTTATGTTCGAGTTTCAAAAGTGGATTTCTATGTATTTCCAATTGACTGGTGTGAGAACCAAAACTTAGATGGAGTTTTATTGTTTGTTATTTGGTAGTGATTTTTGAGTATATAGAAGTTATATATTTGAAAGTTAACCAATTAATTGACTGATGGTTGTGTTGTATAATTATTAGTTCAAAAAAATAAAATATTGGAATTATATAAACCAATAAGAGAATAAAGGGTAAAATTTAGCCAAATCAAATACATTATTAAACTGAATTGAAAATTGATCGGAATTGCATATATGTACATGTAAACACATTGAACAGGTCATAGCATGGAAGCTAAGAAGAGAAATAAAATTGTATGCTCGACAAATAGGTACATGTTTACTATATTCATTAGGTTTGATGATTATATGAGCCGATTGGCAAGTCGCTTGGCTTTTTCTTTTTCTTTTTGATTGCTGAGGGCATTGTGTGGCAAGTTGCGGTTTTACTGATCAGCCCATACAAATGAGGTTATGGCAAATTTTTCGAAAATTTAGGGTGTTAGCCAAATTTTTGAGAAATTAGAAAATTCTTAAAAACTGAAAAGTTGAAGAATGAAAGACATAATGAAAGTTGAGTTGGTTAGTTAAACAACTTTCAACTCTGTTACTTTTCAAGGACGAAAATATTTTAAGTTGGGGAGATTGTAACAACCCGGAATTTCTGAACCAATTAAAAAAAATTAGCTATTTTAATGGATTTTAAGAATTTAAAATTATTTATTTTGAGAATTAACGGTTTAAAATTTATTTAAATCGAAGTTAGAAAGTATAAATTTCTTTTATTAATAAAATGAGCCTGTAATAGTGCTGTAGTTTAAAAATTCGATTTTAAACTCTAATTGAATGTACAGGATTCAAAATAAATCGGATTTCAGTAAAACTAGAATCATTTGAATCTGTTTGATAATATCTTTCTAAACGAATGTATGAAACTGAGATTTCACTTTATAAATTGAAAGTTATTCCCTGTTTAAAGTTCAGAATAGTCGCTATGGAATTTATATATATATTAATATAATATATAGCCCTTAAAAATTGCCATTTTGCAAACAACCTCCGTTTTCGACGAAACCACTTTTGTTGGATCCGAAATGTCAAATTATTGTCAGGTTTAAAATTTCATAATTTTTTGAATTAATATTGGGTGTGGTGAATCTAAACACGTTTTTTCCAATTTAGTTTGAATTTAATCGACTATAAAAAGGTCATTTTTCAAACGGTCTCCAAATTCGATGAAATTAGTTTTATTAGGACGGTATCGTCAAAATATAGTTAGATTTATTTTTCAGTAGTTTTTGGAGCCAGTGTGTGGCTCCAGTAAATTAAAATGTACGTTTAAATTCAATATATATTGATTTTTACTTTAATTTTGATAAAAAACCATTCGAAACAGTTGAATTTACTTACGAAACATATCCCATTGTGTCCGGAATGGGGGTATTTTGCTGGGGTCGACAGTCGTTGTGTTTGATTTGGAGTTCGGGTGTAAGAATGTCAAAAACTAAATAAAATAGAATAAAATATTAATAAAATGTATTATATATAACCCTCCTATTCTCACTAAACCCCAGCTGACGTATTAGCTGCCGCCCATATCAAAACCGACAGCCGATATGCTCCTGAATTCGCCTAAATTTTCCTTTAACCCGTGCAATAAATTTCAAAAATTTTAAAGCAAAAATGGAAGAGCGTATCAGGATCTAGGGCTTCAACAGCTAAGATGGATTTTCGCGAGGTGCTGAGCTCGAATTTCAAGCGAGAATGGCCATCATTTGTGTCCTCTTTGTGGCTCCAGGGGTCTTCGAGCGAGATCCTGCTCACGGTGCTGGAAGGTAGTGCGAAGATGCACCACGTGGTGGAGGGTGATCGTCGAACGGCGGCTTGAGTTGGCAGGCGACGGTGAGATGTCGAGGGGAGCTTTTTAGGTTACGGCTTCCTGTATAAACGATGAAGAAGAGATGTAATTAATTAATTGATTAATTATGCAGTGAATGTATTTAATGCCATATCTTTTTCGTACGAGGTCTGAATCGAACGATACCAGTCGCGTTGCGATTGTGACAACGATCTCTACATTTCAGAACTGATCAGATCAGAAACGGAGCCAATTTGGAATTTGAGCTAAATTAAACGGTTGTTTAATTTAGTGTAAAAACATAAATTCGGAAATAAAGACTGATAGAGTGGAACCCAAAGTGAGAACTCTTTCTTACTAAATCATATTTTATCATGTTATTGTATTCACATATAAAAATTATAGAATTGCCAATGTAGATTTTATCAGTTTTAATCGTTATAAATTGTATACGGTGCCTACTAGCTCACCTCCCTCGTCCACAGACCATGGACGATTTAATTGACTGTATTGTGTTTTGACTGTAATGCTGAAATGTTTAAAAATATTAAAAATAATTTAATATTATTTTGTGGTAGTTGAAATTAAATTATAAATAACTATTTATAATTTAAACAGTGGAAATTGCCTAATTAGAAAAATAATTCAAATCGAATTAGAACTGGTTAAATTTAGTAACCAATGATTATTTTGAATAGATTGTTGTTGTTTGGAAACCCCACACGGGTCTTGGGATGATAATATATTCACATCTCCCCTAAATTTAATTATATAACAATCGATGGATAGACAGTCTGTGATAAGTGTTATTTAATTATTTAATGCTTATATAGTAGTAAATTTCACTCTGGATGTGAATTGGCTGCTTAATAGTTGTTTATCACTATTTTTGAATATATGTGATGTATGAAATCCATATAAATAAAATTATAAGGTAATTGATTGAGTTGCATTCCGATTCAGAAATAACGAGTATTTTAAAATAATAAATATTTCAAAATAATATTCAGTGAAGAATTAAAATATGATTTTGATGTTCGATTTTGGATGGACACGAAAATATTGGAATATATAAAGCCGAGTAAGTAGATATTCACCATATTAACCCGAATAGGTTTATTGATCTTTTTATTCATTTTATAATGATTATCGAAAAGAATTGATTTCAAAATATGATATTTTGAAAATATTCTCATTTTAATATTATAATGATATGAAATATTCAATTTTGATAAAAAATTGAAAACAGAGTTGAAATTGTTTTGAAATGATTTTATAAGCGAATTAATAAAATACGTTTTAAATGGAAATCGACAATATATATATTATATATATTAAATGGCTTGAATCGAACGCGCCGTGTAGCGACCGTTCGCGAATTTCGACCATTAACTTCAAATTGATGTAACGGGAGATCCGACCGTCGGACTCTACTAAAACCAGAACCCTTGGGTTCTTATCGAAAGAGCTTTCAAACGAATATAAGAGATTTAAATTTGAACAGTTGGATTTCAAATTATGTCCAAATCAATTTCAGAAAAGGTCGTTATGGATGCAGTTCGGTGGTCGTTATTGGAAACCAACTGAAATGGCGATATTAAAATTATTAAAAATATGGAAAAATTGTGTAAAATCATAATAAATGATTGGAAAGATTTTGTTGCAAAATTCCAAGTTTGAAAAGATAATTTTTTTTATTGAAATGAACTAGTTATTAACTAGAATAAAGATCCAAGGTTTTTAAATAAATAAATTGGATTTGAAATGGTTTTGATATAACCAGAATTTTCCAACGTATGAATTGAAATGGAAATAATTTTCAGAATATTTCGATATTGGATTCTGTGATTATACGGATATTGTTGAGGAATTTGGAAGAAACAGATATCATTATTCTCAATACGATATCCGTTAGTTTCAGAATTTGATATTGAATATAAGCTGATAAAATTTCTATTTAGAGCCTTGTATTTAATATCAAACTGGATTTTTGGTTTGTCGTGAATGGTGCCCTAAATAACACTGTTCTTAAACCCATTTGGGAAAAGAGTAAGTCTTTTAATTAAGATTTAGAGAAGTTTACCAATTAATTAATATTTAATTGGAATTGAATTGAAATTGGACTTTTTGGTATATCGTGAACGGTGTTTTAAATAACATTTGTTCTTTAACCCAATTAACATTGAAGTTATGATTTGGAATTTATAAATCTTTTAGTTAAGATTTAATGGAAATTTGCCAAAGTAAAGTTTTCCAATTTAATATATTAAATTGGAACCGAATGGAATTCGATTTGGTAATAATCGTGATGAGCTTCTGTAAAGGAAGATCGTTACTATATATGGAGTTTAAAAGGATTTGCCGTTATTCCATTTATATTATTAGTCCAATGCGGAAATTCATAATGATTTTGACTGTTCTGATTTCCGTGGAGATTCCATTTTGAGGGTTTATCGTGAACTGTTATTTATGTGACATTGGTTCTTTAACCCAATTAAAGGCAAGATTGATTTCCTAAAGTTGAATAATCATTAAGTATTAATTTTTAGGAAGATTAAAACCAATTGGAGTTTTAATAAATCTTTAATTAGATTGGAATGAGAATGAGATAGTTAAATTTATCGAATTCATGAAATGATCGAGAATGTAGTATCACCAGTTTTACTCTAGGCGATAGTTAAATCTTTAATTAGATTTGAACGAGAAATGGTAATTAAATTTACCGAAAACATCGTGGGTGTTAGATATGGAGTTCTACCAGTTTTGCTCCATGGGATGAATAGGTTGGGATTGGGATAATAAAAGAACTAATTACTTCGGTAAGGCTCGATAATCCCGACTAGTTTTGTAAACCTTAATTTGGTTTAGAATTGTTAAAGGATAAAATAAAATCTTTGGAAAATGGTATCAAAAGGAAGATTAAAGAATAAATTTAAAAGGATTTATCTTTGATAAAACTAATGGGAACCTTTCACTAAAGATGTGAATATTTGAATAAAAGAATATTCTGAATTGGAATGAGGCGTGTGATGTGTTTTTATAGCACTTGATTATTGATTATAAAATACATGAGTAATTCGGAAAGACCGGGTTTGTTCCAATCTAAATAACTGATATGGCAACTAAAAGTCGACAATGAAGATGGTGGTTGAAAACTGGAGATCTTCACATCGTTTGGATGATTACTGATGTCTTGATTGGGCTGTACACCCAAGACAAGGTAATAAGTGGTGATCATCCAGACGTACTTGGAGATCGACCGGATATGCGAGGACCTCTCTCCTGTATTGGACATATGGGACGAGGAATAAGGTGCCTTTGGTTTCATTCAGACCTAGAACGGACTTGTAAATGGATGTGTGTCTAAAATTGGATTTCATTTTGTGTTGATTGATCTCTATTAAATATATATCTATTTGGTGGCGGACAATTTATTCTCTTGCTTAACACCCTTCTCTGAGACGTACGAGCTTAGAGGTTATATATTGATGGACATCAGTTGTATGGTGTGAATTTTTAGTGTGGCATGTTAAGATGCAAATGATCAAGGCTTTTACTGAAAATCATAGTCTTGTGGATGATGATCAAAGCACGGCTTTAAATAGCGTAGCTTTGTGTGGCATTAATTCGTGAGCTTCACACCTCGGTATGAACCAGAAACAGGATGAGGGACTACAGGGAGTCCATGCATTTCTTTCTATCTAGGAGTGATGTCATGGTACGGAGCCTAGAAATTTTTACTTATGTGGATAATGGATTGCGAGGCACCTCAGATTTGAGTCCCTATTGGCTCTTGATATGGTCGACATACTAACCAGATTTTATGCCCCATAGGGCAGGTAAACATATTGTTCAGGAATTGCCAATCCACCAAAGTAAGTGTGGACCGACCCTACCAGATCCCAGGGATAATGTGTTCTGTTCTTGAGGCACGGGGTAGAGTGTCTCGATTTCGGTAAGGAAGATCCCTAGCCTTGGTTCATGATGGAAATCCAATTTCCAATATGCGACTTTTCAGGTTTAGTTGTAAATCTATATGGCGACATAGTGGCATGGGACGCTCATGTCGTCTATGATTGATACATTTATATTTGAAGTTGATTTCTTCACCTGTAGTAATAATAAAGATAAGTTTCGCGTACCAAGCTTGTTTGGCCATTATAAGGTAAAGCTCTATCCTCCAGCTTGCGTTGCATTGTGTGATGGGACCAGAGCCTTATAAGGGCTTCATTTTTACTTTAGCATTGCGCTATTTTTTGTGGTAATCTTGGGAGGAAAACCCGTTCCGTGTTATACGGCGTGGTCCCTTGATTTACCTAACCTTAAAAATAAATTTATTAACTGTTTTAGTTCTCACACCAGTCCCTTGAGTTACTGGAGTTTATTGTTTGTACCTAAACTCTGAGTGCCTATATTTTCCACACGGGCAGTCAGTAGTTTTGGTTTTGTAGATTTCTATTTAACAGGATCCTGGTTTACAGCTGGAGCTATATTCGGAAAACTTTGTACCCGCGTATTTCATTCAATTATGTTTGTTGATGTATTTTTCCGCTGTGCATTGTATTTATACATTTTATTTCCGCTATTATATAATGTATTCTCTAATATTATTTTTCCTTGTCTAATATTATTTATTCATACTCTGATATATTCTTGTACTCTGATGTAATTGTTGTAATAGCAATGAAATGTTCTGTTGTTTGTGTCTGATGCATCATGTTCTCAATTCAATCAGGGATTTCCCGATAAGGGGAAGTTTGGGTCGTTTCACATATTCATCACTTTAATCCTTTCTAACATGTGTTTAAACATTTCAATATATCATATCTAAATACGTCATAACAACAATTCAATACTTTTAATTATTCTAGCAAATTCACATTATACGATAACAAGGAATGTTTAAACGATAATATATCATTATCTAAAATGATATAACTTAAATCCACTCACCTCATTTGTAGATTTAGAAATTCTTCTAAATAGTCGTTGTAGTAGAAAGCCGACTTTTATCTTTTTGTAGAGTTGGAGGTTGGTTATAAATCTTAAATCTTCTTTGTTAATCTAGATTCCAGCAGCATCTCCCCATTTTATTTTTAATTTAGAACGTCATGGAGGCAAAGAAAGAGATGAAGAATTGTGTGCGGATAAAATGGGAGAGAGAGTCCCTTTTTATAGATTAACAGAGCCAATACTTAATCGTTAGATATTAGGTTTTTCAATCTAACTGTATATGAAATGCTAAGTCAACTACGAATAAGGCCTATTTTGCATTTCATACTTTATTTTAAGCTGCCTATACATATATAATTTTAATGTTTTGCAACATTTAATAGCCTTCTTGTTTTGCTCCTTTTTTAAATTAATTGTGCCTATCCTCCTTCTTTAATTAATTGCATGTTTTCATGCGTGTATATCCTTGTCTTTAATTGGAATAATCTTCATACATAAGACATCCTTATGCATATACAAAGCCTCCTTAGGCACACAACCTTTATTTTATTCCAAATTTTGCCTCTCTTAATTAATTAATGCATGACTTATTTCTTTTTAAACTCTTTCTCATTAATGCCTCAATTTACTATTTTTAACGCATTTCTTTCAAATATTATTGTGCGTTATTCACACATAAACCATCCGTTTTCATGCATTTATCTTCCATGGAGTTTCTTTTCTTATTAACGTTTGCATTGATTGCTATTTTAATATTAAAAAAAATGTTTTTCTTTTGAATACCTTACGTATATACTTGTGTGTTCCTTCTTATGCCATTACTTCACATTTTTATTGCATGCTTTTTCAAATGTACCTGTTTTTAATTGCCTTAACTTATAATGCTTCCTCTTTTTATTCCTTATTGCATTTATTAGTGTGCGTTACCTTCTTCTATGTTATACACACTCAAATATATATATATATATATATATATATATATATATATATATATATATATACATGTTCCATTTTAATGCTTGCATGAAATTAACCATTTCCTTATAATGTCATTGCATTAATAAGTATCCACACTACCTCTTTTAATTGCATGTATTTTCTTAACTTTCTTAATGCATTCAAAATTGTACTAATTTTGCTCCTCTTCAATGTATGAATTTTTTTAAATTATACATTATCATTATTTTTCCTTTATTTATGTTCATGCATATACATATATTTGTATGTTCAGTTGACCCTCTCTAAAACAAAGATAAAAATTATGTCACCACCGAGGTTCGAACCCCCAACCTCTATGTTACATATCCAATGCCTCAACCCGCTTAGCTATGAAGAATTTTGTTAATAAGTTTAGTAACAATAGTACTCATTGTTATCCTTCTTTACCTTATTTTCATGTTTTGCTGCAATGCTTCATTTAAAGATATCTCTTTCATCTTAAATCGGTTTTATGCAATCCATAGGTCTAAATTGACCAGAAAATCACCATAAACGTAATGACACTAATCCTGTGGCCAAATTCTAGAAGCTCTTCAATTTTTTTTTCTTATATGCAATATTTAATTGTTACAAAAATGCGGGGTGTTACACTAGATTTGAGCTAAACCACTATAAAAACCTCGTGTGTCTTCGGTTATTTATTATTTTCTACATTTGGGATCTGTGATTGTGAGGACTTCACACTGCATTTGGGTGTTAGAACCAAATTTTGGTCTAACAGTAGCAAACATGATAGTTGAGAAAAATGGAAAATAATTATGAGAAATGAGAATAAAAATGAGTTTTTCCTAAGTAAATTGGAAAAGAAAATTTGTAACAGAGGAAATTTTCTTATGTGAACTATGCTTAGATAGGAAGATAGGAAATCTTTATATAATAATTGCATAAAATCCAAGCACAGATAGAAAGCTACATGAAAAAAGGGAGATGTCAAGTTTTCCGTTTTCCACATTTTAGTAACGTAAGAAATCGAATTTTGAAAATTAGATTTTTCTAAAATTCGGAAATTTGAAGTTGGTTGCTAAGGCTTTGGATGCAAAATTGAATGAACTACGCTCTTGCCCGGTAAGGGTGTGGGAAAATTTGGATGAAAAAGTATTTTGATTTTCAAAATATCACATTCATATAGAAATTGCTAGTACACTTAAAGTGTGTGTATCATGTTTTCAAAAGATTTTTGAGAAAAAATTTCATTCATATGGGAGGTACCGCTTAGGCATTCATTACATTCATGTGTTATTATGTTGTATTACACTTTGCACAAGTGCACAAATGATTGCAAATGTTAGATGCACACATGATGGTTGTAAATTGTGCGAGGGAATGATTAATTTTACCCTTACCAAATTTCGGGAATGAAATTTCCTGAGGGTGGGAGAATGTAACACCCTGCATTTCTTAAATATTAAATGAGTAATAAATAAAAATTGTGCATATATGTATATATGCATGAATAAAAATGTTAAAATTTAAAAAGGTGCAAGTTAAGAAAAGAAAAAAGGATAAATGCAAAAATAATTGCATGTGTTAGAAAGAGAAATGAAATAATGAATTAATTGCATTAACAGGTAAGGAATAAGAAGGTATGTTATCAAAGAATTAAATATGCAGAAGATTGTAAGTATATATACACATGTAGAATTTAAATTCAAGCTTAATAATGGTGTGTAAGAGGAATATTATAAATCATGCAAGTTATATTAAGCTTGTTTATCAATGTTTAAAAATCAGAAATTACAGCGTCACACATGGCCCAATTGGACCCAGATGGGTCAACCCACGTTTTGCCAGGGTCGACTTATGGTGGGCTAGGTCAACCTATGGGTCGACCCAAACGGCCCCAGATCTGATGTGTGTGACGTAATTTTCTGGTCTATACGGTTTGGATTTTATTTGATTAAATCTGACGCTCTAGGCTTTCGTGTACGCCTATAAATAGACTAGCAGGGCCTAGCTTTAATCTGATATTCTGTGAGATGCTACCTAGGCTCTGCCATTCTCTTTCCTCTCCAAACCTTTCTAGAAAATAAAATATTAGCTCTTAGGATTCTGATTCAAGGTTTGAAGATAATAGAGATAGATCTACAACATAGGTGTCTAGAATAATGATCAACGTGAGGTCAGTTCTCGAATCTAATCTGTTTAGGCTTCTTCCTTTCTTTCCCTCTTCTTTTAGTATCAGATTGTGAATCCGTAGTTGTTTTAATATTAGATTTAGTTAGGAAGACCACAGAATAGCAAATCTGGATCAGATTCAAGCATTGGAAAGTTGTCAGGTGAGTGGGTTTAAATTATACCTTTTTAAATAACAGTATATATGTCGTTTGCATTCCCCGTTAATATGCATACCTGTTGAATAATTGGTTATTGTGATAATTGGCTATTTAACCTGCTGAAATGTATTGAAATTGTTACTGTTTTATAGAACTATCTTGTGAACCTGTTAATTGGATTAAAATCACTGTAAAATTAGAACTATGGGATTTACAATAAAAGTAATATGTTATAGAAAACGTAATTAATAACAAATTGGATATTGTAAATCAAATTACAATGAAATTGGGAATAACAGAAAAAGAATAGATATGCCTGATTCGTATGTAAAATTTACATTAATTGAGAAATTGAAGATAACCGCATTGAGACATGAGGTTAAGTTCAATTTGTGGTAGAATAACGCATAATATTTGAAAACAACTAGTCGCCCATTCTTACGAATTTGAGATGAAATTCCCTCAAAACCTCATCTCTCAAACCATCTATATCAAGAACAACTAGTCGCCCATTCTTACGAAGCCTATCTTCTCTATCGACTTTGAAATCCTTAACCTCCTCTAATACTACTCTCATTTCTAACATTTGAATAATTTCCATGAGATTATCGTCTCGCTTTTGGCTTTCGCTAATCCTTTCAATGAGAGTCGGTCTAATCGATAAGCTTGTTAACATCTCAGGTTCTAACTCACAATGAGGTCTTAAATCAAATCCAGCTAAATACTCGAGATGTTCCCATAGCGGAAACAAAGTTCCCAAACTTGCATGTCCTCTACTCAACGCATCAGCACGCCAAAAACTCTAACCATTGTTGTTGTCCAAGATTCAAATTCTTCAAGGAGACAAGATACTTCAACGATTTATGATCCATAAACAATTTAAACCTAACTCCCAACAAATAGTGCATTCAAATCTTCAGAGCAAACACTATCGCCGCTAACTCCAAATCATGAGCTGAGTAATTCCTTTCATGCAGCTTCAGTTGTCGACTCACATAAGCCACAACCATATCTTTTTGCATCCACATCGCTCCAAGTCTGGTGTCACAAGCATTGGTATATACTACCATTTCTTCATTTCCATTTGGAGTTGTCAAAACAGGAGCACTCGTCAATCTCTCTTTCAAAATCCCAAAAGCGTGCTCACACTTCGCATTCCATGCGAAGACTTTATTCTTCTTTGTTACTCATGTTAACGGTGCGCTATCTTCAAGAAATCCTTAATAAATCACCAATAATATCCAGAAAAACCATGGAAACTCCTAATATCCGTCGCATTCTTGGGTCGATCCCAATCTTGGATTGCTTCTACCTTATCGGGATCTACCGCTATTCCTTGTCACGATACGACATGACCCAAGAACCTCACCTCTTCCTTCCAAAAGTGACATTTCGAAATTTTAGCCTTCAACAGATGTTTTCGCAAGATTTCCAAAACGATTCTCAAGTGCGACTTGCGTTCTTCCTCATTCCTTGAGTAAACCAAATTGTCATCTGCGAACACAAGTACAAACTTGTTCAACCAATTTCTAAAAACCCGATTCGAAAGACCCACAAAATACGTTGGTGCATTAGTCAATCCAAATGGTATCACCAGCCATTCGTAAATCAAGGACGGTGTCCTAAAAGCAGTCTTTGGCACACTATCCCTAGCCACTCTCAATTGGTGAAATCCCGTCACCAAATCCTTTAGGGAAACAGCTTGGCTTCGTGAAGTTGATCAAACAAGGCATCCATTCTCGACAATAGGTACTTGTTTCTCTTGGTCAACTTATTCAGCTCACGATAATCCACGCACAATCGCAATGATCCGTCGGCCTTGGTCGCATACACAACTGGTGCACCCCAGTCAGATACGCTTCTCCGAATTAATTCCTTACTCAAAAGATCATTAGCTAGCACCTCTAACTCTTGCTATTCCTTAGGCGCCATCCACCTAAGAGGTATAGCAATAGCTCTGGTCCGTCCAATAAATCGATTCTAAATTCAATTTATTGCTGCGGCCGCAACCTCCTGACTTCATCAAACACATCAAAAGACTTTCATACGATTGACACAAACGACAACCCATCCCGTGGAATCACAAGCGAATATAAAAAGCTAACCAGAACCCCATTCTCTGGTAGAAAACATATTACAATCGTTCTCCCTTCCACATTTCCAAGTGTCACCTCGAGCCACTCGTAATCCACAATTGTCGCATACCTTTTGAGCCAGTCCATACCCAAAATAATCATAAACCTAGCGAAATTCAAAGCAAAACAATCACACATAAAAAAGCAACAATGATTCGATAAAACTAGACCATGAAAAAGCATACAAAGACTTAACGAACCCCCTACTGGATTAGTCATGACTAGTGGTTTATCAACGATTTCAGCTTCTAATCCAAACTTGCAAATAAGCTCATTACAAATAAATTAATGTAATGCTCCAGTATCAAACAAAACTCAAACTAAAACGTCTCGAACAGAAAGCGTACCTTTTGCAACAACATTCTTCGTCTTTTCCTCCGCAGTCGGACCCCTCAAGGAAGACGGAACACATCCAAAGCATACGCCCTCACATCCTGTTTATTCCTTGGTGGTTCTGGACAATTTCTACCTATATGCCTAGGCTTATCACAGTTAAAGAATTTCTTTTCCACCTTTTCGATCTTACAAACTTTGGAAAGATGGCCTTTATGCTGACAGTTATAACAAGTAATCTCACCATTTGGCTTCTTTTGGCCATTCTTTCTTGTTGTTGCTATTTTCGTTTACTATTCCACTTTTTCTTCTTGTTGTTGTCGTACTACGGCATCAACTACTCCTTATCCTCAGCAACTTACTCCATCTTTTTCGGAAACAAACTCTCCTTCCTTATAGCTTTCTCAATCAACTTATCATAAGGATCATCGATATGGTCGATCAATTGATTCCCAAGACTCCCATCAAAACCCATAATAAACTTCTCATTCTTTTGATAAGGAGTTTCTATATACGAACGAGCACACTTCGATAAAGCTCCAAATTCAGTCAAATACTCAGTGATAGACCTTCTGCCTTGCTTAACTCCACAAATTTCTTAAACTACATTCAATTCTGGACCGTAGAAATGAAATTTTCCTTAGACTTAGTTCTAAACTGATCCCAAATGATATGGTCCTCCGGAGTCTCAAAGTAATAGAGTTTCACCAATCCATCACTCATCCTTGAAGTTGCCTCAATGCAAGCTTCCTCTTTGTTACATCTTCAATTCCCAAGAGTCTAAAAATCCAAACATAAGTATCCAACCAATTATGAATCTCAATAGTAGGTTCTGTACCAATAAACGGCTTGCCACCCAGAGAAGCGTAGTCCTTGCAAAGCTTCGCAAAATTGATAATCCTAGGTGCATGCACAGGAACACCACGCTCTACTACCGCTTCTAGAGAGGGCATCCTCTTCATGATCGTTGCCATCATGGCCTCGAACATAACGGGATAATCGGGCATAGCAGTTGCGGCTCCCGACTGGCTACCCTCGACTACCTCTCCAATCGCATGCTCATCCTTGGTAGCGTGACTCGAAGTGCGTCGACTCATTCTCTATCAAAAACAAGAGTCAATTCACATTAGAGAAAGCCGCATTGGTATTCAAGTGCTTACTGCCCTATTATACTATATACATATATAATATAGTAATCATCCATTAAAAATTACAAATACATTTCTCATACATTAATACGCTTGCAAACTTTGGGTAAAATCAATTAACCAAAGCTCTGATACTAAATGTGACGACTGCCCCCACAACTCCTGCGCATAATTAAGGAGAAGTGCATTGTATGACGTGCTAGGCCGATATGGGACAATCATCAAGGAAAAATAACTCAAAAACAGAACCTTTCGTATAACTTATAGTGCATGCATAATATATAATAATTAAATATACAACAGGGTATAGTAATGAAGCACAACTAGATAGAGAATTAAATTTCCATAAAATCATAAAATCCTTGGTACAATACTTCTCAATGCAAGAATCCCTGAATACAATTTTCCTCACTACATCTCTCAGAGTAACAGCAGTCTCAATAAATAGGAGAAATATTAAAATCATTATTATAGTAGATAGTAATAGTACGCCAGCCTCCTGCTCATCACCGCAAAAGCGACACCATCACGAAACCTACTACCTGCTACTTAGTCTCCCCATATCAAATAGGTGAACAACCCAAGGTAATAAGAGGAAAACATGAAACCTTGATTCAAACAACAATCTTAGTGAACGATAAAATATCTAACAATAGTTACCCAAATATGAGTATAGGCGGATCAACTATCTGATCTGCCCAAAAATCATCAAGTCAACACGTGAAAATCATCCATCACATGTCACATCAAAAATAGGAAACGACAACCTTGATCTCGCTTCTCTTCGTCAACCTAAGGTGACAGCCTACCCAGAGAAAAAGAGAGAGAAAACACAATCAACTAAAATATCCATAGCATCCAATATTCTAGCTATCACCATCTACAGTCGTGAATCCACTGATTATCGAATTAGCTTTTGAACGATCAAAAAGGCTAATGGAAAACCCCGGTTCTAGCCAAACTACCATACGACATTGTGACTCGTATGTTTGTCTTTTCCATTCTCGACAACTAGGCCCATCATGACTGCCCGAGGTACGCGATCTCTTGAATCTGATCCTAATGGGCATCCCCACGATACCCCAGCTATGAGTCCACTAGAACATTTCGATAACCAATGATTCCTTAAAACATCAAATCTGTCAAGCCTTTAATTTCAGGGACTCAATCCATTCTCGAACCATTCCACTATCATCCATGATTGACTCCCATTCTTCTAATCCATCATCATACTGAATCTTATATCGAATCACGACCAGATTCACATAAATCCAGCTTTGACCACTCCATCGTGAGTTCACAATTAAATAATTATCCATCTTTGAGTTGTGCATCAATCATCTGAAGTCCATTTCAATCCAAACTTCACCAGCATCCTCCGGAAGCCATTACAACCACGCTGCCAAAAATTCACATCCATCTAGCCTTTCCCTATAGGTCAGTGCCGACCCATCATGGGTCGGCTTAGCAAATTTTTTCTAAGTAGTTGGCCACCATCGATCCTTGTCTTGAGTATATCCTTCTAGTCCAATTTCCAATCATTTCGACGTTCGTATTGAATTTTCTTGTGACACCCTACGTCCATTAATGTCACTCTTTATCAGAATGCATTAAGTTTTGTGAAGCGTTATAGGTAAACAGAAACAGAACCATTACAAGATAGATATAAAATAACAGGGGAATTTAATACTTTATTAAACAGAAAACATTGTGGTCCAAAACATAGTTACATCATAAGTCTAAAAAACAAAAAACCCATTAAATCAACTTAAAACTTCTATCTTGTACTAAAATCATGAGATACAGTAATAAAAGAAGCATAGTTCCCCATAAATATAGCCATATCAGAGAAGACGGGAAATCAAAGCGGTACATCTAAGCAACTCCAAGCAGAATGAAAGAGAGAATCTAAATCAAGCCTGAGTATTCCCACCCTAAGAACTGGGGGGAAACGGAAAAGAGAGAAAAGGAAACAAAATGGGTCAGACATAAAGTATGGCAAGTCTAGTTAACTTTAGCATATAAATAAGTAAAAGCATTATGACAGGCATATAAACTGGATGAGAGAGAGATAACATTATCATAAGACAGATATAACAGACTGAGCAGGATAAAGAGAACAAACATGATGGAATATAATGCGCTTCTCAGGTACTTTTCTCTGCACCAATACTAGCATAACAAGAACAAAAAGATCCTAACTAGAACAAAATGGTAGACTTAGGTGTACTTCTAGAAACAGGTTTTACCCCAACAAGAATTACAGGTAGCCCAATAGGAATGACAGGTGTTACACCCAACAAGAATAACAGCAAGACTAGATATACCCTAATTACTACCCCCAATCGATCGGCTCCCTATCGCGTAGATACCCTATGATGGCCCCACAATAGGATGTATCACTTCCTAAAGTGGAAACTCATTATTTTCAGGATGTGCACAACCATATCTACTAATGTCACGACATCTTATCTTCCTGAGAAAGTGGACCCATGCATGCACATGGCTCAGATGGAACGCGCCGTTGACACCTCACCTAAGTGACCTCTTACAATCAGTTCAGTGAGTGTTCCCAGGCCCCAGCCTAGTTTGGAGTATTTTTTTATACCTATATAGGTTATTGACTAAAACTGATCCCACATAACAGATGGTACAAGCTTCCTTCCTAGGCATGCATCCCCACTACTAGGACTTTAATAGGTTATTTCTAACAGTTTAACAAGGTGGCATAACACCCATATGTAAAACAGGTTAAGTTTGTTGGGTTTATATAAAACCCACCCCCACATATTTAACATGATTAACTTAACCCCCATTGATTCAGGCAAGTTTACTCAACCCCTAATCAATTTAACAGGTTCATGTAACCACCCACATATTTAAATAGGTTAAGTATTACATGTCAACAAGTTATCCATTTATGGTTGTTAATGGACTAGAACTCTCACATTAAGCCTACCACTTGTGGATGCTGGATATGTCAGGCGGTTCCAAGCAGAGTTCTACCACAAGTCAGACTTAACCTCATGTCTTAGCACAATTACATGTACATTTATGCACTCAACCCCTCACAAAAGATTAACCACATGTGGATGCTGGATTTGTCGGGCAATTCCGGGCAGACTTCTACAACAAGTATAATCTAACCTCGTGTCTAAGTGTGGTTACAGTTTCTAATTATTGTAAATCTTGGCATGTTCTTTATTAACCAATTTTCATGTTTATCCAAGATTATGCCCTAAATCCCAATTTGATTCACCATACAAGTTATCCCCCTAAATTAAAGTTTAGACCAAGGTATAAATTATGCCTAAATCCCGGTCATGTTTTAATATAAGTTATGCCCCAAATTAACATTCCCAATTTCGTGCACTCACATATTTCAGTGATAGGCTTAGGTTCAAAGGTAGCCTAGCTCTAAAAATAAAAAGGGAAAGAGAGATAGAAGAGAATAGGAATAAGCATAATAAAAAAATATCCATAATATGTCAGAGATATGCATATTAACTGGATATGCATATGGTGACAAAGATAGGCATAATGGCATAATGGGCATATGATGACAAAATTAGGCATGATAACAGAGCACGCATATCATGAATAGGCATATGAGAACTACTCAGCATATTAGGTGAACAAGTAATAGCAGATCTGATTAGTTATTATCCAAGTTACTAACAGGTAATAATTTGGATCCAACTTATGAACATGTCAGGGTTAATTTTACATGTTTACAACTAAAAATAACGCAGACTCACTGTGACTGGATCTAAAGAACAGAGAAGTGATTGTTGATGTTATAGCAGAGATCCTTGAATCCATATAACTTGTTATTGCAAAATAGACTATTTAAATCTGAGTTGGGAAATACCTCGTTGTCTCTTTTGTTTTTGGTGAATAAAACAATGAGAATGAGGTCCTATTTATAGCCTAAGGTCAACGAATCTTGTTTAGAAATGCGTCCAGGTGCACAAAAATGGGTATGCCCAGATTTGACTGGGGTCGACCCCGGGGTCGACACCTCTGTGGAGGGGTCGACCCATGGGTCGACACCCATAGGGAACATGGTTGACCCTTAACAGGCCGATTTCCCCCCTTTTTCTGCTATTTGATTTCGAATTCTGGATTTGTTTTGTTTATATTTAAATGGCTAATATGTATATAAACTTTAAACCTTAATATCTTCTTCATACGATGTCCGTTTTACGCCAGCTCGGAGTCTATCTTAAGCAGAATTCAAAGACGAACGCAATGATGGAGTCATTTTACTTAATTTTCAATATTTAATTAAGTATTCTTTAGTTTTTCTTTATAATGTTCTTTAAAATTACGGGGTGTTACATTCTCTCCTACTTAAAGGATTTCGTCCCTAGAATCTCTAAGATAAGAAGAATCTATATCCTAACATCCATCACCCATCTACTCATTCACCTATCACAGTAATTGATTGTCATTAAAGGTTTCTAATTCTTACATGAACATATGCAATGGTGTGTGTATATGCCCCTATACAAATGTGAAAGATCAGGCGGTCTACTGATTCAGTTGACCTCCTTAATATAATGTATGTTAGTTCCATGAATCCAACATGTATGCAAATAATCCTACTACAACATGAAAGTTCTATATGTGTGCACAAAACATTCATCCAAATGCAACATCCACATGATGATACACCCAGTTTCATCCATAAAAGATGAAAAATGTGCATGTATCCATATGCAGTATGAGAATGATTGAGCCGACCTAGTGCCTAGTGCGTGTGTACATGCATCCACAAGCAACCACTAGTAAACACATACATACACTTTCGTCCATCAAACATAACATGCTTCAGTCACATGTTTACATTCATGGGTTCCCTACCCAAAGGTCGAAGATTCGATCGATATGATATACTTAAACGATAGAAACAAGTACGAATAAAAGCTTTGGAAAAAGAAGTTAAGAACATACCCTTGGAAAGAAAAGGGTACGAAGAGAAGAAGACGAAAGAAAAACAGAGTCAGACATAAAGCCTGAGTAAGTTCAGTAACTTCTAGCATGTGAACATGGAAAAACAAACGATATGAATTAACTGAATACAAGATAACACCATGATGATAGGGTTGGCAAGACTAGACAAGATTAACACAAGATATGCTAAGATAAGATTAACTGGATATGCTCTAATACCTTCGCCGCCTCGCTATATCCTTGTTATACTGGTTTCTATATCTCTGCACCGCCTAACTAGTGTGCCAACTAGTAACGATAACGTGGTCCCAATCCCTGTAGTTTCCATTGCCTTCAGGCATCCATTTATTTATTTGTTATCTAGGTTTAATCTAGGGTTTTCTACCAAGTGCCTTCTAGATTCAACTAGAGTTTACGCTGTCTGCTGAACGCTTCTCGGATTCAGGATTTATGCCACCTAGTTCAACTAGGAATTATGCCACCTGTCGAACGATGCCCCCAAGTCTAGGGCACACTACCTAGAGTGGTATATGTTCCTATACTACCCCACGCATGTATCGCGAATCGTGATCGCTTGTCCAGATGCACATGTCCTGTAATATGCGGTCCGAGTCCTGTGACAGGGCAAATCAAGGAATACAGAACTCGGCCGGGAGCTTTTAGATATCTGCCGATGCAGATGCTAAGGTCTATTTTTATTTCAGTGGCTATGGTCCCACTTGACCCCTCCCTCAACTAATGAAAGGCACACCTTGAAAAATGAGAACTATACGCCGGCCCCCGGTGCCCCACTATCCTATGGCCATCCTCACCCATAACTAGATAGCAAGTATATGGTCTTTTGGAGTTCTCCGCCTTTCCGCTTCACGTATCTCGATTGACTCAAGATGGATGGTTGACGACGAGTCGCTATCACAGGGCTACCGTTTGCTCGTCGAATCACGTCGGTCCATCCTAGTCTTTAGGTTGCCATATATTGCAACCAAGGCATACCCCTGGTTCTTCTACGCAGACCTTAACCTCTGTGAGCCCAGGAGGATCATCTGCAACCTCACAGAGGGATACCAAGAGTACCCTCACGTCCCCTCGAAGCCTCGGGCTTCGTAACCCAATTCGTTGGAGCCTCCTTTTTGCTCAGACGGACATTCGCTCCTTCCCATGTTATACTAAGAATTACTACTTAGTTTTACTAACTATGATTTACCACTTAGTTTCCAGAATTGTTATTTTCTTGACTAAGTACTTAGTTCCCTTTCCCGTCAATTTGGATTGGTTAAGTGTCATTAGTCCATTCAAGCCAACTTAACCCTCTTCATTCATCCTGTTAATTTGGTTAAATGTTATCAGTAATTTATGATGACTTAACCCTACCACAAACCAAGTTATATTGGTTAAGTATTTCTACCCATTCATCCTGTATTGGTTAAGTGTTCCTTGCCTGTCTGTTCTAACTGTCATGTTATTATTAATGGTTAAGTATTATCCCTTCATGTTTTAGACTTAACCCCATTCCTTTATCACAACCTGATGGTTAAGTGTTCAAGTTTACTTAACCCTACGGTCTAGCCCAGCTAACATATCAAATTGGCTAAGTGTATTAGATTTTACTTAACCCCGGCCTCTGGTCTAGTTAACATGTTAATTTGGCTAAGTATATTAACTTTACTTAACCCCTACAAATCTTGTCTTGTTACCATGTTAGGTTGGTTAAGTGCCCCTATGGACTTAGCCCTCCCATTCTGGCTTAACTGTGTTAGGTTGGTTAAGTGTTCCTATGGACTTAACCCTCCCATTCTAGCTTAACTACGTTAAGTGTCTACATGCACCTAACCCCACCCACCGGTCTGGTTAGATTGGTTAAGCGTCTTAGTTAACTTAACCCTACCCTTCTTGTTCTAGCTTTAACTAAATAAATTAAAGCCACGACCACTCACATTAGACAGATATTGTTGCGAATACTGGATGTGCCGGTTGGTTCCGGGCAGGTTTACATCGCAACTCAATCTAACCTCGGGTTAGGCATATTCGTGTTTTCTAAGTTCAAAGGGTTTCAATTTATTTTCAAATCAAGTTTTGAAAGTAACCATCCCGTTCGTAGGATCAGTTAGGGATAGCCAGGGAGAGCAAGAAACTTGTATTTTCCAAACCCAAGCCTAGACACTATCCTCTCTGTCACCCTAGAACTTTCTGGTATATGTATTATAAAAGAGATGTCATTAATAAACCTTTCTTTTGTCTAAATTTATATTTCCTCATTCAGGCCAAATTCTATAAGTAAATTATTTCTAATTTACTTATTTCTTAATTACTCTTTTAATGTAAATTGTCTACATTCATTCTTATGGCCCATTTCCCCTTCTAAATCATATTTATGCTTTTTGGTATGTGGACTATACCAAATTAAGTGTCACTAACCATGATTTTGCTAAACCTGCCAATTACTCCCAATTATGGCCAATTTCACATTTTTGCCAATATACTTACCATGCCAAATTAGCTAATCCAATTCCGATTCAACATTCTAATTCACGTCAAACTAGACTTATTACTCTAGTTCACTATTCATGAAAATGCTAGATTTACACGTCAATACTAGATTCAAATTACACATCTTATAATTCATGTCAAATTTATCCAATTTGCATTTCTATGAACATGCCATAATACATGTTCCCAATTTATGCCAATTTCCAAGTTAAACTACGTTTTTAGTAAATTTCATATTTTGCCCAAACCGCATTCCCACCATTCGTATAATCGTGATTCAGTCTAGATTATAAATAAAGCTAGGTTCGTAGGAAATTGGGAATGAACCAAAGATGCTATGCAAAAGATAAACATACTAACTGGCATAAAAAGGGTTGAATAACGACGTCGGTTCAAGAACATGGGTAGACCTAACTTAATAGGTAAATTGCCAAGGTCTAAAACCAAAGAAAACCAAGAATAGACAGAATAGGGACGTAGGTTCAAGAACATGGGTAGACCTAACTTAATAGATAAATTCCCAAGGTCTAAAACCAAAGATAACCAAGAATAGACAGAATAGATGATCGGGTTTAGATCCAATTTCATAGTCACAAAACTTAAGCACCACTTTCCTAGTCACGAATCACAGGTGTTTAATCACAGATGTCCTTGTTATGTCATAGGCAATAGTTTATATTTCCTAATCAAAGGCATAGACTTAGTCAAGGAAATAATCCTCATAGTCACAGTCACAGTCATAGGCAATCATCATAGTCATAGGCAATGTCCATAGTCATAGGCAATGTTCATTGTCATAGGCAATGTCCATAGTCATAGGCAATGTTCATAGTTTCATAGTCACGGTCTTATTTGTCCTCGAATCATAACAGTTCTTAATTAGGTTCAAGAGTATAGGCACTGATTCGAAAAGAGAGAGAGAGATTTGGCATATTCTTTTATTCCTTTAATTTCATGTCATGAACAGAGAAAAACGTTCAAATCTAGAAATAACTGACTTACAGAGATTAGATTAGAATAGAAAGATGGCGTTGCTATGATTCGTAGAAAAACAGTCGTTGCAGTCGTTCGAATCTTCACTTGAATTCTAGCTTGAATCTCCTCTTTGAAAGTCTTTGAGCAGCACCTCCTCGTCTTGATTTATTTTATATATATTATTTTATTTATTATTTGATTAAGAGGAGGAGAGGAAGTCATGTTCACTAAGAATCTTTGCAGCACAAGGGTAGAGAAGAATTGTGAATAGAGAAGGAGTCTAGGGCTGTTTATATAGTGTAGAAGTCAACGAATCTGGTCAGGATGGCGTCCGAATATAGAAGAACGAACCAGGTGCAGAAAACAGGAAAAAGCAGGGGGGTCGACCCCCAGGTCGACTACCCAGTCGACCTGGGTGACCCAGGTCGACTACCCAGTCAACCTGGGTGCCTTGGGCGGGAAAATTCCTGCACAGCCCATTCTGGGTCCGATTTGAATTTTGAACCTGACCTGTTTTGAAATTTGAACTTCGCTAAATCTTCCGGAGGCCATATCTTCCTCATACGGACTCCGATTTACGCAAACTCGGACTCGTTTTCATGCAGAATTCCGAGACGAACGCAATTGCACAGCCCGTTTCCCTTGATTTTGATTTTTAACTTTTAATTCTGCCTTGATTTGTGAATCTTTGTATAACAGAATTACGGGGTGTTACATTCTCCCCCACTTAAAAGGATTTCGTCCCCGAAATCTTCAAGTTAGGAAGAATGTGTCCTACCATCCAATCACCCATCTACTCAACCATCCAATCACAGGCATTCATTGTCCTTAGAAAGATTTCTAATGCTTTCATGTTCATATGCATAGTGTGTGTATATGTCTTTATCTAATGCAAGATCAGGCGGTCTACTGATTCAGTTGACCTCCTTAATGCAAATCATGTCAGTGCCATGCGTCCAATCATGTATGCAAGCATCCCTAGTTATGTAAATACTACATGTGTGCATAGCCATTCATCCATATGCAACATCCATATGATAACATATCAAGTTTAACTTACAACAAATACATATCTGTAAATGCAATATGAAAGCGTCTGAACTGATCTAGTGCCTAATACGTATGCATATGCATTCACAAGCAACCATTAGCAACCACTTGCAACCATCAACCATAACATGTTTCAAATACATGTTTACATCCAATGGCTTCTATCTAAGGATCGAAGATACGACCTAGGTGATATACTTTGGAAAGAGAGAAACAATTGTGCGTAAAGCTCCTAAAACAAAGAAATCAAGGATGCACCCCTAAGGAGAAAGGGTATGATGCTAGTATCTAGCCTTCTTGAGCTTTACTCCACTATATCTTAACTAGTTTAACTTCACGATTGTGAAGTTCCGGATCTCCATTTCCAAAATAAACAGATGTCAATCACGGTACCAGGTATACGTACTAAGATGATTAGAGGTTTCCCACTTATCGGCCATGCCATAACTATAAGAGTCGAAAGGTCACTACGTGCTCTTTGGAGTGCCTGCCATGACTATTCATCTCTCACGCAAACCATCCAAACCGAACTCGACATTCCTCAAGTACAAGCCCCAAAGGCCTAAACCAATATCAGACAAGCACCCGAGGAATATCTTCCCCGAATTTAGACGATCTACGTGAGATGAATAAGTAAACTCGATAGCTATTCTCAAATCCCTACTAACCAAAAATAAACTGGTCGGACCACCAATTGGATTTGAGACTCTAGTGGGATCTTTCTACTATACAAGTACTATGGTGCAGAGACCCAACTACGGAAGTGGATATGAACAAATGCGAAGCGCTAAAACCAAAGGAAAGAGTACGAACAGCAAAACTAGACTCTTCCAACAGAACTTTACTACCTTTCTCCTAGGTACGCTTGGTGGCGAAAGTAGGTTCTTGCCCTTCTGAAAACCTTGTTCCTCATTCTTGCCCTTGCCCTTAATTATATGCCCTATCATTCCCTAGTAAAGATACTTCCCCTTTTTATAATTTCTTCCTCCTTTGTGAGCTAAATCTACATTCATGAATTCCTCATCCTAGGGTTGTGCTCCTTTGCCAAACTCCTCATCCCCTTCCGTGTGTAGTCATGTTGACAAATCTCTCGAAAGCTGCTTCCATCGTACAGAAAACTCTATAAGCTTGAAAGAAAACTGGCCGTAGGTGAAACAACCACAACCATAGATGGAAGTCGGCCACTACTTCGCCCTTCGATGAGGTCACATCCCAGAAAGCCAGGAGCCCCAGAGACTCAAGAAAGAATTCAAACAGAGGAAGAGAAGATAATGCGTATGGCTTTGGGGAATATGCCTTTTAAAACAAATCTTTTCTCTTGAAAATGCTTCTTTTAAAACCGTTTTGAAAATAAATTTTCAAATCCTTTATCTGATCTGGTAACCTTCAGCTCTGATACCACGTGTAACACCCCACGTCCGTTAGTGTCACTCACAAAGGGAATGCACTAAGTTTTGTGGAGCATTTAGGGTAAAAGATGCAGATAAATTACAAGACAAACAGAAATTAAACAGCAGAAAATAAAACTTTGCTGTATTGATAAAATAGTTTGTACAAAGATTTCTTTACAATATCAGAGTGTCATCTGTCTTACAAAATAAAGAAGCATAAAATATATTTATATTCCCCAATGTAGCAAGAACCAGCCATAGCATCTGGAAAGAGAATCCAAGCAAAACTTCGACAAATCTTCAAGCTGGGAAAGAGTGACAGTCCAACTTAAACTGAGCTATACTACTCCCTCCTCTACTACCTGGGGGCGGGGAACGGAAGAGAAGAAGACGAAAGAAAAACAGAGTCAGACATAAAGCCTGAGTAAGTTCAGTAACTTCTAGCATGTGAACATGGAAAAACAAACGACATGAATTAACTGAATACAAGATAACACCATGATGATAGGGTTGGCAAGACTAGACAAGATTAACACAAGATATGCTAAGATAAGATTAACTGGATATGCTCTAATACCTTCGCCGCCTCGCTATTTCCTTGTTATACTGGTTTCTATATCTCTGCACCGCCTAACTAGTGTGCCAACTAGTAACGATAACGTGGTCCCAATCCCTGTAGTTTCCATTGCCTTCAGGCATCCATTTATTTATTTGCTATCTAGGTTTAATCTAGGGTTTTCTACCAAGTGCCTTCTAGATTCAACTAGAGTTTACGCTGTCTGCTGAACGCTTCTCGGATTCAGGATTTATGCCACCTAGTTCAACTAGGAATTATGCCACCTGTCGAATATGCCCCCAAGTCTAGGACACACTACCTAGAGTGGTATATGTTCCTATACTACCCCATGCATGTATCGCGAATCGTGATCGCTTGTCCAGATGCACATGTCCTGTAATGTGCGGTCCGAGTCCTGTGACAGGGCAAATCAAGGAATACAGAACTCGGTCGGGAGCTTTCAGATATCTGCCAATGCAGATGCTAAGGTCTGTTTTTATTTCAGTGGCTATGGTCCCACTTGACCCCTCCCTCAACTAATGAAAGGCACACCTTGAAAAATGAGAACTATACGCCGGCCCCCGGTGCCCCACTATCCTATGGCCATCCTCACCCATAACTAGATAGCAAGTATATGGTCTTTTGGAGTTCTCCGCCTTTCCGCTTCACGTATCTCGATTGACTCAAGATGGATGGTAGACGACGAGTCGCTATCACAGGGCTACCGTTTGCTCGCCGAATCACGCCGGTCCATCCTAGTCTTTAGGTTGCCATATATTGCAACCAAGGCATACCCCTGGTTCTTCTACGCAGACCTTAACCTCTGTGAGCCCAGGAGGATCACCTGCAGCCTCACGGAGGGATACCAAGAGTACCCTCACGTCCCCTCGAAACCTCGGGCTTCGTAACCCAATTCGTTGGAGCCTCCTTTTTGCTCAGACGGACATTCACTCCTTCCCATGTTATACTAAGAATTACTACTTAGTTTTACTAACTAAGATTTACCACTTAGTTTCCAGAATCGTTGTTTTCTTGACTAAGGTTTACTACTTAGTTCCCTTTCCCGTCAATTTGGATTGGTCAAGTGTCATTAGTCCATTCAAGACAACTTAATCCTCTTCATTCATCCTGTTAATTTGGTTAAATGTTATCAGTAATTTATGATGACTTAACCCTACCACAAACCAAGTTATATTGGTTAAGTATTTCTACCCATTCATCCTGTATTGGTTAAGTGTTCCTTGCCCGTCTGTTCTAACTGTCATGTTATTATTAATGGTTAAGTATTATCCCTTCATGTTTTAGACTTAACCCCATTCCTTTATCACAACCTGATGGTTAAGTGTTCAAGTTTACTTAACCCTACGGTCTAGCCCAGCTAACATATCAAATTGGCTAAGTGTATTAGATTTTACTTAACCCCAACCTCTGGTCTAGTTAACATGTTAATTTGGCTAAGTGTATTAACTTTACTTAACCCCTACAAATCTTGTCTTGTTACCATGTTAGGTTGGTTAAGTGCCCCCATGGACTTAGCCCTCCCATTATGGCTTAACTGTGTTAGGTTGGTTAAGTGTTCCTATGGACTTAACCCTCCCATTCTAGCTTAACTACGTTAAGTGTCTACATGCACCTAATCCCACCCACCGGTCTGGTTAAATTGGTTAAGCGTCTTAGTTAACTTAACCCTACCCTTCTTGTTCTAGCTTTAACTAAATAAATTAAATCCACGACCACTCACATTAGACAGATATTGTTGCGAATACTGGATGTGCCGGTTGGTTCCGGGTAGGTTTACATCGCAACTCAGTCTAACCTCGGGTTAGGCATATTCGTGTTTTCTAAGTTCAAAGGGTTTCAATTTATTTTCAAATCAAGTTTTGAAAGTAACCATCCCCTTCGTCGGATCAGTTAGGGATAGCCAGGGAGAGCAGGAAACTTCTATTTTCCAAACCCAAGCCTAGACACTATCCTCTCTGTCACCCTAGAACTTTCTGGTATATGTATTATAAAAGAGATGTCATTAATAAACCTTTCCTTTGTCTAAATTTATATTTCCTCATTCAGGCCAAATTCTATAAGTAAATTATTTCTAATTTACTTATTTCCTAATTACTCTTTTAATGTAAATTGTTTACATTCATTCTTATGGCCCATTTCCCCTTCTAAATCATATTTATGCTTTTTGGTATGTGGACTATACCAAATTAAGTGTCACTAACCATGATTTTGCTAAACCTGCCAATTACTCCCAATTATGGCCAATTTCACATTTTTGCCAATATACTTACCGTGCCAAATTAGCTAATCCAATTCCGATTCAACATTCTAATTCACATCAAACTAGACTTATTGCTCTAGTTCACTATTCATGAAAATGCTAGATTTACACGTCAATACTAGATTCAAATTACACATCTTATAATTCATGTAAAATTTATCCAATTTGCATTTCTATGAACATGACATAATACATGTTCCCAATTTATGCCAATTTCCAAGTTAAACTACGTTTTTAGTAAATTTCATATTTTGCCCAAACCGAATTCCCACCATTCATATAATCGTGATTTAGTCTAGATTATAAATAAAGCTAGGTTCGTAGGAAATTGGGAATGAACCAAAGATGCTATGCAAAAGATAAACATACTAACTGGCATAAAAAGGGTTGAATAACGACGTCGGTTCAAGAACATGGGTAGACCTAACTTAATAGGTAAATTCCCAAGGTCTAAAACCAAAGAAAACCAAGAATAGACAGAATAGGGACATAGGTTCAAGAACATGGGTAGACCTAACTTAATAGGTAAATTCCCAAGGTCTAAAACCAAAGATAACCAAGAATAGACAGAATAGATGATCGGGTTTAGATCTAATTTCATAGTCACAAAACTTAAGCACCACTTTCCTAGTCACGAATCACAGGTGTTTAATCACAGATGTCCTTGTTATGTCATAGGCTAGTTTATATTTCCTAATCAAAGGCATAGACTTAGTCAAGGAAATAATCATCATAGTCACAGTCACAGTCATAGGCAATGTTCATAGTCATAGGCAATGTCCATAGGCAATGTTCATAGTCATAGGCAATGTCCTTAGTCATAGGCAATGTTCATAGTCATAGGCAATGTCCATAGTCATAGGCAATGTTCATAGTTTCATAGTCACGGTCTTATTTGTCCTCGAATCATAACAGTTCTTAATTAGGTTCAAGAGTATAGGCACTGATTCGAATAGAGAGAGAGAGAGATTTGGCATATTCTTTTATTCCTTTAATTTCATGTCATGAACAGAGAAAAACGTTCAAATCTAGAAATAACTGACTTACAGAGATTAGATTAGAATAGAAAGATGGCGTTGCTATGATTCGTAGAAAAACAGTCATTGCAGTCGTTCGAATCTTCACTTGAATTCTAGCTTGAATCTCCTCTTTGAAAGTCTTTGAGCAGCACCTCCTCGTTTTGATTTATTATATATATATTATTTTATTTATTATTTGATTAAGAGGAGGAGAGGAAGCCATGTTCACTAAGAATCTTTGCAGCACAAGGGTAGAGAAGAATTGTGAATAGAGAAGGAGTCTAGGGCTGTTTATATAGTGTAGAAGTCAACGAATCTGGTCAGGATGGCGTCCGAATACAAAAGAACGAACAAGGTGCAGAAAACAGGAAAAAGCAGGGGGTCGACCCCAGGTCGACTACCCAGTCGACCTGGGTGCCTTGGGCAGGAAAATTCCCGCCCAGCCCATTCTGGGTCCGATTTGAATTTTGAACCTGACCTGTTTTGAAATTTGAACTTCGTTGAATCTTCCGGAGGCCATATCTTCCTCATACGGACTCCGATTTACGCAAACTCGGACTCGTTTTCATGTAGAATTCCGAGACGAACGCAATGGCGCATCCCATTTCCCTTGATTTTGATTTTTAACTTTTAATTCTGCCTTGATTTGTGAATCTTAGTATAACAGAATTACGGGGTGTTACAAACTGCTACCAACCATGCTGTCGTCTTCTTACTCTTAACAGGAATGAAATGGGCGCTCTTAGTAAGCCTGTCAACTACAACCCAAATACTAGTGTTGCCTTTCCTCAATCTAGGAAAACCATCAATGATATCCATAGAGACACTCTCCCACTTCCACTGCAGCACTTCCAAAGGATGAAGCAAACCTCTGGGCTTCCTTTGCTCAACCTTGACTTGATGGAAGATCAAACATCAAGAAGCAAACTCCGCTTCATCTTTCTTCATCCCGGCCTAAAAGAAAACCCTCATCATAACTCTATACATCTTATCACCGCCTGGATGGATAGTCATCCTAGAATAATGGGCTTCCTTAAGGACTGTCTTCAACAAACTCCTAACCCGTGGAACACAAAGCTTTCCATCTTGTCGCAACCATCCCCTATCATCCATGGAATATCTACTGAGGTGACTGGAAGTCTCCCCTCTACTGAGCCAATCCAAGATATTTGTTAGCTGTGGGTCCTCCCGCTGTGAAGTTCATATACGATCCAACAGAGTAGGTTACACCTCCAATGATGCCAATAAACCAGGTGTGAATCGGTGGAGGGTCTAAAATCAAAAGTCAATATAAACTCCAAGCTCTGCCTCTCTACAAGCAGAGGACTTAAGTTCATCCTCTGCCTACTTAATGCATCTGCCACCACATTACCCTTATCAGGGGTATAAGCTATCTCAAAGTCATACGATGCTAGGAACTCCATCCACCTCTGCTGCTTCAAATTGAGATCCTTCTGCGATAACAAGTACTTAAGAGATTTATGATCGGTGTTCAACTCGAACTTCCCTTAAAGTAGATAATGGTGCCAAGTCTTAAGCGCGAATATTATGGCAGCTAACTCTAAGTCATGGGTAGGGTAGTTCTTCTCATGAACTCTTAACTGTCTACCTCCATAACATGCTACCCTTCCCTCTTGCATCAGCACCACACCAAGCCCTGTACCACATGCATCAGTATACTGTGAACACCTTATTCGCATCAGGCGAAGTCAAGATTGTCAGAGCCCTCTTCAATCGCTGGAAATCATCCTCGTAGTCTATACCCCAAGAAAATGTCAAATTCTTCTTCGGCGGTCTGGTGAGTAAGGCTGATATCTTTACGAAGTCCTTAATGAACTTCCTATAATAGCCCGCTAAACCAAGAAAACTCCTCACCTCTATTGCATTTTTTGGAATTTGCCGATCTTGAATAGCAACTACTTTCGCAGGATCTACTGTTATCCCATCCTTAGAGACCACATGCCCTAGAAACCTCACTTTTTTACTCCAAAAATGACATTTGGAGAATTTCGCCTTAAGCTGGTGTGTACGGAGAGTTTTCAAAACCTCCCTTAAATGCTAAGCATGCTCTAACTCGATCTTCGAGAAAATCAAAATGTCATCAACAAAGACCACAATAAACTTATTTAGGAACTCCCGAAACACCCAACTCGTTAAATCCACAAAATAGGCGGGTGCGTTCGTCAACCCAAAAGGCATGACGAGCCACTCGAAGTAACCATCTGGAGTTTTAAAGGAGGCCTTATCTATACTGTCCTCGGCCACCCTCAACTGATGAAATCTTGTGGCCAAGTCTAAATGGCAGAAAACAGATGCACCAACAAGCTGGTCAAACAGATCATTTATCCTCGGAAGTGGGTGCCTATTTTTCTTAGTGAGTTTATTCAACTCTCTGTAATCCACACGTAAGCGAAGCAAACCATCTGTAACGACCCGGATTTTCGGCGACTTTGGTTATCGACATAAGCACGATGTCGATAACCAAAACATCGAAAAATCCTGGTAATTAGAAGTTATAAATAGGAAATATTTGTAACGGTAAATAGAAGTTAAATAGGATATATTTGTAACGGTAAGTAAACGTTATAAAAAGGAAATAGTTGTAACGGAAAACGTAGTTTATCAAAGAAGTTAATCGATGTTAGTTAATCGATTAGTGTTAAAGAAAAAGAAGTTAATCGATGTTAGTTAATCGATTAGAGAATAAAGTTAAAAAGAAGTTAATCGATGTTAGTTAATCGATTAGTGTTAAAGAAAAAGAAGTTAATCGATGTTAGTTAATCGATTAGAGAATAAAGTTAAAAAGAAGTTAATCGATGTTAGTTTAATCGATTAGTGTTAAAGCAAATGAGTTAATCGAAAGAGTTAATCGAATATAGTTATTCGAATTAAAGCAAATAGAGTTAATCGAATATAGTTATTCGAATAGAAGCAAATGAGTTAATCGAATATAGTTTATTCGAAGAAAGTAAAAGGAGTCATCGAATATAGTTATTCGAAAGGAGTTAAGTGAAATGGGTAAATCAATAGCATTAGTCAAATAGAGTTAATCCAATAGTGTTAGTCCAATAGAGTTAATTGATAAGGGTTAATCGAATAGAGTTAAGTGAAAAGAGTCAATCGAATATATTTATTCGAACGAGAGTTAAGTAAGGAAGTTAGAAAAAGGAATATAAAGTGATCTTTGTCTATTTCAAAGTTAGAAATGTTGTTCAGTTAAGGTCTGAGAGGTAGTTCTACCCCAACTTGATTGGCTTCGTTTTGAACTAAGGAATAGTTAAGGTTCGGCAGTAAAGGAAATGGTTTGAGTTGGCATTGCGATGGTTTGTTTAAACATCTGTCTAAGTCCAATGAAGAAGCTTTGGAAATGTTTTCCAAAAAAGAAACCAGAAATGTTTTCTAATAAAGAAAACAAGAAATGGAAATGTTTTTCATTTGTTAATAACGTATATTTCCCCAATTTAGAAAATAAGGAACATTGAACGTAGGCAAATAGGAGATAAGTAAATTAATGAAATAAAGGGATAAATGTTGAATGATGTTTGATCGATATAATTTCCATTTGGAAATAATATCGTTGCTTGCACACTTGTTTTATTCGATAGTTAAATCACAGACTATCGAAGTTTTGACCATTTTAACGTTGTTAATATGGAGAGACCGGTTGGATTATTATCCAAAGAACCACTCTGTATTGGCATAAGCATTGCGAATCATATATGCCAAAGGAAATTGAAGACGGAGTTTTGCAAGGGCTATCCTGTTTACAGAATAGTGCCTTCGGATCATCCTGTTCCTGGATGACTTGTATGGACGGATGTCTGACAGAGTATTTCCAGACGATCACGTATATTGATTTCTCCAACCGTACCAAGAGTGGAAGCGGAGAAGGAAACTTCTTTTAGCTAACACATAATGTATGGTTGAGGACGTCAATCGGTGATTTGATGGATTTGACGATGTGGCATTCAAAGTGAATCTGGTATGATGATAAAGCGTAGCTTCTAGCCTCATCATCCGGTAAATGACAGAAATCGGGCAGGCAGCATGGCTAAGTCGGTCGCACCGAAGTAGGGTGTATAATCACCTGATCTAGAGTTTCATTTACTTCTAAAAATCTATTGTTGATGCTGTCCCATTCGGGAAACGGTTGCTGATCCCAACTGTTGGTGATATACATTCGATACACTCAAGCGAAATGAGTGGTCGGTCATGTGTGGCCGGGTTGCAAGATGTTCTTGTTGAACCCAGTGTATTCCTCTCTAGAGGTACACGAGCGAAAGGTGATTCCATACCTTGTCATAGTTGGAAATCCATTACCCAATACGTGCTTGCGGTTTTGATTGTATACTATATATGTAGAACGTGAGATGAAAGCGTTTCTGCTAGATGATTATATATATACTGTGGTTGATAGACATTATTATAATATCAAAAGGGTTTTTGATATAAAGATATTTTGGATTCTCATAAGGGAAAAAACCCGTTCCGTTATGCGGCGTGGTCTTATGAGATATCGTTTACCTGTTTCAACTATTTTTAACTGTTTTACTCACACCAGTCCCATGACTGACCCGGAGTTTACTTTGTTGTTTTCCCTAAACTCTTGGGTGCCTAAATTTGTACGGGCAGTCAAGTAGTCGGGATTTTACAGATATAGTTGAAGAGCTGGAGCAGGAGGCTTCAGGATCATATAGCTATAGTTATTTCCGCTGTGTTGTAAGTGCTGTACTTTGATAATGATATGTATATTCAAGTACCAAGTTTGTATTTCAAAGTTATGTTATGAAATATATTTATTCGTTCCGCTGTGAGATTCGTGTTACTCTGATGTTGTGTTCTTCTTCTTCTTCTATTCTAAGTTTCTATCTTATCTTTCCTCACCCTCTAATTTCTTTCACTAATTACCAGGATTTTTCGATGTTTTGGTTATCGACATCGTGCTTATGTCGATAACCAAAGTCGCCGAAAATCCGGGTCGTTACAGTTGGTATCAGAGCTTAAGTTAAGAATTACTTGGCCCGGTGGCGTGACTCGGTAGAGATAGGGTTAGTAATACCCTAGACTGAGACTGAGTGTATATATACGAGTGAACGTATTTTTTATTGATATAAAAATTTGTTTTATATTGTGGAGATTCATTGGTTGAGCCGTTTATGAGTTCTGGTCGATCAGTTTGATCCACTGTATCGGTAAGAGTTACTAAGCACTTGAATACGATGAACCATCATGGTATGTTTTGAAAGAGGGTAAACGAAATAGTTTACCCAACGTATATTTTGAATATATTGGATATATTGGCTGTTATTATAATCAAGTAAGATTATCAATTAAATAGTTATGTAAATAACCAATCAGAATTCATATAAGTGAAATACGTGAAATCAGATGAGTTAAATCTGAAATTTAAACCAGAATTGAATTAGAATTCTGGAGAATTGGATAAGTATTTGTAAATGAATTTGGGATTAAAAATAAGGAAAATTTAAGATCCTGGGAGATTTTAAATTGTTTTACAAGTAGTGTGAATTATATTTTGAAATGAATTTCAAAGTGGAAATGTTTAGAAATGGTTTTATAGTATTGAACTCACTTCGATCGCTGGAAAATAGGTTCTGATGATGACAGCTGCATCATCAGTATTCATTTTCGAGTTGTAAGTGACGAATTACTACCATAGATACTATTTTGAATTTGTTTTGGGAAAGACAAGTTGTGTTGAATTTCAACATGGGATTTGAATAATAGAGAATTTGAATTTTTAAATAGATTTGAAATATTAACTTGTTTAAAAGAAATAAAACGAGAGGTTCCTTTATAAACGAAGTTTATAAATAGTTCTTTTATAAATGAAATTTATAAATGAAGTGAAGAGAATTATCATTGGATAATTCAGAAATAAAAATACAAGTGTGATGTTGAAAGGGAAATCTATTTTTCCAAAGGTAGAAATATCGATTTAAAAAGAAATTGAAATCGAGACTTATTTAGAGAATGAATAAAGAAAGTTTGAAAAGGGGATTTGAATAAAGAGAATTCAAATAGAAATTGAATATAGAAAATTCAAAGGGGATTTGAATAAAGAAAATTCAAATAGAAATTGGATATAGAAATTCAAAGGGAGTTTGAATATATGAAATTCAAGGGAAGTGATATAGAATTTGAATATAGAATTTCAAATGGCGTTTGGATATAGAAAATATAAGAGATTTCAAATATAGGATTTGAATATCGAAAGTGAAATGAAATTTGAATGTAGAGGATTCAAATAGAATTGAAATGAAATTTGAATGTAGAGGATTCAAATAGAATTGAATTTGAAATTTGAATGTAGAGGATTCAAATAGAATTGAATTTGAAATTTGAATGTAGAGGATTAAAATAGAATTGAAATGAAATTCAAATATAGAAATTGAATAAGGAAATTGAAACAAAATTAAAGTATAGAATTTGAATAAGTGAATTGAAATGAAATTCAAATATAGAATTTGGAATAAGAAAATTGAAATGGAATTTGAATATAGGAAATTCAAATAGAATTGAAAAGGAATTCAATTAGTTGATAAACAAGTCAAAATATATTTGAATATGTTATACTCAAATATGAAGGTGAAATGGGCAAACCAGTAATTTGAAAATCACTTAACGAAATAAGTTAAAACGATTGGATTAAGTTGGAATGAATTTGAAATGTATGGATATGCATGAGACAGGTTTGGAAAATAGTATAGAAGTGAAATAGATAGAATGCTCGACGAAAGGTATGTATTTAATTCATATATGAGATTTTATGTGCCGTATCGGCTAGCCGCTTGGCTTTTCTTTTTCTTTTGATTGGAGAAGGCCTGTGTGGCAGTTTGGGGATTTTCCCGAAGCTCCCGGTACAAAGGAGGTTATGGCGAATTTTTCCGGGAATCTAAGGAGTTAGAATATTTTTAAGATAATTTGATAATTAGAAATCAACGTATCGATATATATAGAAGTCGATAAGGAAACGAACTTAGAAATAGAATAGAAAAATCAAAAAGGAAGACTAAGAATAAAATCTAGTAAGAATAGAAAGAGAAAGTGTAGACGTGTTTAAAAGTGAATAAGTAGTCGTATGGTATTGATTTTTCGAGTAAGTAGTCATATCTGTTTTGACGTTATAAATGTTATTCAGTCAAGGTCTGAGAGGTAGTTATACCCCAACTTGATTGATTTCATTATTAACAAATAAACAGTAAGATTTCGGGCTCGAAGATCAATGTTGAATAAGAGTTAGTTGAATATAGTATTTGGGTTGTCGTAACAATGTTTTACACAACATCCGTTTTAACCCAAATAAGTGTAAGCAAAAGAGATAAGTAATTGTAATATTTTCCAAATATAAATAGCATATATTTTATAAAGTTTAGAAAATAAAGGAAGGCGATATTCGGGAATGTTTTCTAAATAACATAAAAGGCCAATATGGTTATTGAAAATATTTGGTTAACAAATATTGTTAAAGAAATAGAGAAGTGATTTAACTAATGGAATATTGATTATGGGCTCAGTGACATGTTCAAAAGGAAAATTTGATTTTTTGAAAAGAGTAAACTGTTTGAAAACTCCCAGGGAAAGACTGTTGAATTAAAACCAAATGAAATAGGAATTTGTAAAAGCAAATTTGAGTTAAAGTAAAGCCAGTAAAGTGGTAACTGAGGTTGAATCAGAATGATGTCAAGGCAAATTGGATTGTGAGATTCAAATTTGAAGTATAATGTGATAATCAAGTTAAGAGTGGGAATCAAGAACGAAACTTGAGTTTGAAATGATATTTGGCTCGGATATAAGTGAATGGTTGTGTCGTGGAAAAAAAAAAGCAGATTAAATTTGATTGGGATAACACTGGTATATGCTAAGTTGATAGCATATGGAAGTGATAGAGTTGATATGCCCGACGAAAAGGTACAAGTTTATATTCGATATAAGCTTGAGATTTATGAGCCGAATTGGCAAGCCGCTTGGCTGTTTGATTTTCTTTTGGGTTGGAGATGGCCCAGAGAGGCGAGTGGGAGTTTGATCGATTGACCAGTACAAAGGAGGTGCTGGCGAAATTTTTCGAAGAGTTAAGGCGTTAGAAAATTTTCAGGATTTTTGAAAATTTTCGTTGATAAGAATTAATAAATAATTTAATTGAAATTAAATTGGTTCAGTTGAAAACTGAAGTTAAGAAGTGAACAAGTATGTTCTAACCAGTCGATAGGGTCGTTCTCTACCTTTTAGCAATTTCGAGGACGAAATTATTTTAAGTGGGGAAGATTGTAATGACCCGCATTGGCAGGGGTATTATGATTAATTTATTTAATTGTATAAATGGTAGGTTAGTGAATTACATGGTCGTTGAATAAAATAATAGTAAATATTTAATTTAAATAATAATATAATAATATATTTAATTCTGAAATAATCAGAATTGGCTGAAATGATGATATGGTGTGAACCGGATCATCTGTGATATTTAATTCAGCTTGGAATTGAATTTGACTAACGAATATATTCAATCGTCGACAGTTGAACGTATAGTTTATAATATAATTATAATCGAGCTCGAAATGGCGTTGCAGTTCGTAAAGTGGCAATTCGAACTTCAACTGAATGTACAGGATTCGTTTTAAATCGGATTTCTGTGAAATAAGAAACGTGTGGAGCTGGTGAAGTATATCTTTCTAGTGGAAGAGGAAAATCAGGATTTCATCGTGTAGGTTTTGAGATACGTTCAAATCAAATTTTAGAAAAGTCGCTGTGGAATTTCTTTATAATTTGCAACGCTTTATTTACGTTATAACAGGGTTTTCAATATATTTGAATATCGGGTGTGAATTCAGACAAGGTTCTTTTGGGAAATAGTGATAATTTAATTTTTAGAATTTTACGGTAATGTTTAATTAATTTAATAAGCAACTTTTTATTTGGAGTATTTTGCACCCTGAAATCAACATTTAGAAGTTTCAAAATATGAGTCCACCTACCGATTTTATTATATTTTTGAAACCATGACAACTTGCTCATTACAACGACATCTTCATTCCAGTCTGGGACGCTCGGACATTAATGTAATTGTACGTAGCGTGAATGTAAACTTTTGAAAAAAACTTCAAAATAAAGAATTCATTTTGGGGTGTATGGGCAAACTTTGTACACGTTACATTCTTTTGGCCTTAACAGCCAAGTAAAAAGGACCCTAAGCTATTTAATGATCAACCAAACCCCACGCAGCCTTCTACGTGGTTAAACAACTGCCATGTACTGATGTACCCTGTATTGCTTAATACTATAAATACATGAACTCGCAGCCTCCATTTTCGTTTCAGAAAATGCAAACAAAAACCCAAGAGTAAAACGTGAGCGAGATCCATTTGCCGTGAAAGAAGAGGCGTATGAATTCATGGAGGAGGGCGCGGAGTACTTGAAAGCGAGACAGCGGGTTTTATCAAAACAGTGAAATGGTACATCTTTTTTTTTTCTTTGCAAGAGTTGGCTCACGGGTGGACTGTAGGGGGAGTTCATGTTGCGCGTTACTGAGGATGGAAAGGTGAAGTGTTTGGTGTATTTCCATTTGAAGGATCAGGAGGAAGTCAAACCGTAGAAAGGGGGCGAGAGGAAGAATTGAGGTGCCGAGTTGGAGCAGGGTAGAGGGGTTTAAAAACGTGGAAACAATGGGAGGGCTGTTGTTTTCAGAAGGGAGGAGGAGTGTCTGTATGGGCGTGAGGGAATGAAGAGCATGGTCTGGCTTCAGCAAATGATGGTCGCGTTTTCAACAACAGGGGTTCGGGATCCCAAAACGTGAAAGGGGAGAGTGGACTGGGCGTGTATTTCACAGATGGGAAGAAGGAGGTTTGCTTGGCATTGGGTCATGTGGAGGCTAGAAGAGTATGCGGTTAGGAGTGTAAAACATGGATTAAGCATTTGTAAGGTTAAAGGGGCATATACGATAGAAGAAGATGGTATATTTGGGAAGCGGATTGGCTTTTACGATTCGGAAGTGGGCCGACATGAAGGGTACTGGGCCGAGAAAGGTGAGCCGTGTATACTTAAATGAATTAAGTTATTTTTAATTTAAAGAAAATAAACAAACCTAATAACGTAATATCTTTCTCATACATTATCGAAATTCAGTAAATCAGGATACGTTGGGATCGTATGGACGGACACTACACGATGAGACTGACCGGGAGTGAATCCGAGCTCGTTACAATTTATGGCGAAATAAATTGTCCGACTGAATCAAATAACGCAAACCGTTATTTAACGGTTAACGCGCAAATGTGAGTAAATCTCACTAACTCTGAACAGTTTATAAATTCATGTTGTATTTTTAGAACTGTTAGATATTGGCTGATTGACTGTATGTTGACTGTTTGATTGAACTGCTAGTCAGTTAGTTGAATTTTCTATATCGATTCTATTTAACAGAATATATCATATAGAACTGAAAGTGATGTTATCTATATTGTTTAACATCTGTGATGCAGGGAGACAGGTTGGAGGAATCCAACTGGATTCCTCAACATTTATTTTACTGTTTTGCATATATTGTGATATATGGTGGGTTATATAATCTGTTATGGATTATGGGCGTTGGAATGATATTGATCATTGTTATATGATATTTTTAATATCATAAGAAACCCTGGGATGTAAAAAGAAGTATTTCAATGTATATTGAAATAAAGGAATTTTATAAAATCACAGGATTTTATAAAAGAAATTATTTATAAAACGAACACGGTTTTATAAAAGGGATATTTATTTAGAAAATAAATAGAAGTTATAAATAGGAAATATTTGTAACGGTAAATAGAAGTTATAAATAGGAAATATTTCTAACGGTAAATAGAAGTTAAATAGGATATATTTGTAACGGTAAGTAAACGTTATAAAAAGGAAATAGTTGTAACGGAAAACGTAGTTTATCAAAGAAGTTAATCGATGTTAGTTAATCGATTAGTGTTAAAGAAAAATGTAAAAACCCGTAACTTCCCCGTAAAGGAAAGCGTCGGATAGTTCGAGAACAAGCCACAAAATAGAACGCATACAAAAGAACATTTCATTGTATATTACAACAATGCATCAGATTACAAGAATATACAAAGTATAAATGAATATTACACAGAAATATCAGAGATTTAAATTACATTTAAATACATCGCAGCGGAAAATAATACAATACACAACTAGAAGGAGATATACGGATACAAAGCTTTCCGGATATCGTTCCAGCTGTAAACCAGGATCCTGTGAATATAAATCTGCAAAACCAAAACTACTAGCTGCCCGTGTCAAAATAAGGGCACCCAGAGTTTAGGTTAAAACAATAAACTCCAGGTCAGTCATGTGACTGGTGTGAGAACTAAAACAGTTATTAATCTTTATTTTTAAAGTTAGGCAAATCAAGGGACCACGCCGTATAACACGGAACGGGTTTCCTCCCAAGAATACCAGTGCATATAAGCAAACAACGCAATGCTTTTCTAAAAATGAAGCTGTTATAAGACCCAGGTCCCATCACACAATGCATCGCAGCCGAGGATAGGGTTTTCCCTTATAACAGCCAAACATGCTTAGTACGTTTAAAACAAATCATTTGATACTACTATAAGTGCATAGTGTATAAAACAACTTCAAATCATAAGTATCAATCATAGGCGGCATGGGTACCATATATCATGTCGCCATACTAGTTTTACAATTAAAACCGCAAATGTCACGTATTTGGAAATTGGATTTCCATCTATGAACCGAGGCAAAAGATAGTCCTCAACCGATTCGAGACTGTCTAGCCCGAGTCTCAGGATCAGAGCTCGAGTGACCCTTGGATCGTCAGGGCCGGTCCACCGATGTGGATTAAATTGCCTGAACACTACGTTTCCCCGCCCTTTGGGGCGTAAATGAGCCAACTAAATGACTCCATCGGTTCGAGAACGACCGATCAATCCGAGGCGCCTCGCAACAGCAACAACCACATAAGTCAAACTCGTCAGGGCGTGTAAAACCACTGACGCCACTTTTTAGCTAGAAGGAAACGCATGCCCTCCCTGAGGTCCGTCCCCCGTTTTTGGTTCATACCGGGTGTGAAACACGCGAAGTAAACGTTACACAAAGCTATGCCACAAAGGCCTTGCTTTGATCAACACCACAAGACTTTGCTTTTCAACAGAAGCCTCGATCAATTGCCACTTAGGCATGCCACACAGGAAATTCACTCCATGTGTTTGATATCCATCAATATATAACCCCTGAGCTCGTACGTCTCAGAGAAGGGCGTTAAGCAAGAGAATAAATTCTCCGCCGCCAAACAGATATATATTTAATAGAGATCAATCACACGGACTAAAATCCAATGTCAGACACACAGTCCATTTACAAGTCCGTTCTGGGGCTGAACGAAACCGGAGGCACCTAGTACCCCGCATATCCATCGATCTCCAAGTACGTCTGGACGATCACCAACGGTTTCCATCTTCTTGGGTGTACAGCCCAATCAAGATCATCAGTAATCACCCAAACGACGTGAAGACTTCCGGTCTTCGACCATCGTCTTCATCTTCGACTCATCGCCGTATCAGTTATTCAGAATGGGATAAACCCGGTCTTTCCGAATAACTCGCGTATATTTTAAATAAGTGTTACACAAACACAACATACGCCTCATTCCAATTCATCAGTCACTAACCGTAAATTAACAAGAGAATAATTCCCCAAATATTAACCCCGAAGGCCGAAACCAACATCAGATCAATATCCAGAAAACCATTCTGCTTAGCTAACCGACAGTTAGTTTCTAAATTTCACATTCATAGGGAAAGGTTCCCATTGATTTTATCCAAGATAAATTTCTTGAGTTTATTCTTTAATCTATTTTTGAATATCAATTCAAACTAGTCGGGATTAGCGAACCTTACCGAAGTAATCATTTGTTTTAATTTCCCAATCCCAACCTATTCATCCCATGAAGTAAAACTGGTTATACTTCATATCTAACACCACGGTGTTATCGGTAAATTCAATTACCATTTCACGTTCAAATCTAATTAAAGATTTAACTATCGCCTGGAGCAAAACTGGTGATACTCCATTTTCGATCATTTCAATCTAATTAAAGATTCATTAAAACTCCACTTAGTTTTAATCTTCGACTGGGTTAAAGAATCAGTGTCATTTAAAACACGGTTCACGATAAACCCAAAATCACATTCATTAATTATCGGGTTAAAGAACGAGTGTTATTTAAAACACTGTTCACGATAAACCCAAAAATCATTCCATTAATTATCGGGTTAAAGAACAAGTGTTATTTAAAACACTGTTCACGATAAACCCAATATCAATATCAATTCAATTCCAATTAAATATTATTGAATTGGTATACTTCATTAAATCTAAATAAAAAGATTTAAACTTTTCTCAACTGGGTTCAAGAACAGTGTTAGTGAAGACACCATTCACGACAAACCCAAATCACATTTGATATTCAATACAAGGCTCTGAATAGAAAATATACCGGCTTATATTCAATATCAAATTCTACGACTAACAAATATCGCATTGGAAATAACGATATATATATATATCTTTCAAATTCCCATAACAATATCTGTATCATCACGAAATCCAACATCGAAATATTCCGAAGGCAATTTCGATTCAAATCCATTCCAATGCAATCATTGGAAATTCTGGTTATTTTCAAAACCATTTCAAATTCAATTTATTTATTTAAAAATAAATAGAATTGTAATTCTAGTTCAAAACTAGTTCATTTCGATAGAAATCTATTTTTATCTTTTCAAATATGGAGTTTTTCATCCTAATTCTTTCTAAATCATTTCTTATGATTTTATACAAATTATTACTATTTTTAATAATTTTATCAAGGCCCGTACAGTCGATTTCCATCAACGGCCATCGAACTGCACTTACAGCGACCTCTTTCAAATTTGATTTGGACGTAACTCCAAATCCAACCGTTAGATTTCAAATTTCTAATATTCGTTAGAAAGCTCTTTTCGATACGAACCCAACGGTTCTGGTTTTAGGAGAATCCGACGGTCGGATCTCCCGTAATGTCCGTTTGAAATAAATGGTCGAAATTCACGAACTGCCGCGGCGCGGCGCGTTCTATTCAGGCCATTATATTATATATATAATATATATAATATATACTTCGTCGATTTCTATTTAAAACGAATTATATAAATAGTTTTAAAATCATTTCAAAAGCAATTTCAACTTTCTTTTCAATTCAAATCAAAATTGAATTCTTCTTTTTAAATTCGTTTTAAAATTCATTTCTATTCAATTCAAATTTCAATTCAATTCATTTCGAAATCGTTTTCAATTCAATTCATTTCGAAATCGTTTTCAATTCAATTCATTTCGAAATCGTTTTCAATTCAATTCATTTCGAAATCGTTTTCAATTCAATTCATTTCGAAATCGTTTTCAATTCAATTCATTTCGAAATGAATAAAATCGATATAAATATCGTTCACGTCAAAATGGCGTCAATCTAATCAACACGGCTTCATAAATTTCTATTTTCAAATATTCTATTTCAAATATTTCTTTTTCAAAATAGTTGTTATTATCAAAATATTTCGTTCAACACATGACCAATCTCAATGGATGAGTACTGTCAACACATGAACCTTTATTTTATATTGATAAAGATGTAAATTTTATTACTAAAATATTTCGTTCAACACATGACCAATCTCAATGGATGAGTACTGTCAACACATGAACCTTTATTTTATATTGATAAAGATGTAAATTTTATTACTAAAATATTTCGTTCAACACATGACCAATCTCAATGGATGAGTACTGTCAACACATGAACCTTTATTTTATATTGATAAAGATGTAAATTTTATTACTAAAATATTTCGTTCAACACATGACCAATCTCAATGAATGAGTACTGTCAACACATGAACCTTTATTTTATATTATAATATTCGTTATTTTCTAAATTGGAATGAGGCCCAATCAATCACCATATAAAATTAATTATATGGATTTTCATACATCACACGCATATAATAGCAACAATAGATAATCAACCATCAACCAAAGTGCACTACACTGTATAAGCATCAAATATAGATATCTAACGCTTATAACAGCCTGTCAATCAATCGATCGACATATTTAATCAATCAGGATGAGTGAACTTCATATTTCATCCCAACACCCGTGTGGGGTTTCAAACAATCAAACACAGATTTTATTTGTGCAGTTGGGCGATGTGTAAAATTTATCGTCCCAATCAATGTCAGTCAAATCAGTGTACATAAACAAACCGTCCGGTTTGTAAATGAATATTTATTTATTCACATTCACGTTAAAAATTATATTTTTAACGATCAAACTATTTTATTCAACCTATGAATATTCTATTCGGTTCATTTATTCAATAAAATGATATTTTTATTTTCTAACATATTTTAGAAAATTTCGGCGGCATAACGGCACGATACTAGAAACGGGACGAGGCCTAGCCTTATCCCCAGTCTAGTGAAGGCCCACGTCATTCACACATCAATCAAATCCATTCATCTCACCAAACAATTCAATTTCAATCAAATAATCTAACTTATTTTTGCAATCAAACAAACAAGTCCATGGTTTGTGGACGATTGTGTCGGGTGCTACTAAGCACCGTCTGCATCCTAGTATATATATATAACTAGAAAAAGAAATTTAAGAGTGAGAAATTCTCACAGATAGCTATCCAACTTCACGGCACTTCCAATGCAGGAAATCTTCAACGTTCTCGCCTTTTTATCATCTTCGTTGCTGTAGCCACTACATATGTAAAAGTCGAATTTTTACTTCGCTATTCAATATATAAAAATCGAATTTTTACTTCGTTATTCAATATATAAAAATCGAATTTTTACTTCGTTATTCAATATCTAAAAATCGAATTTTTACTTCGCTATTCAATATATAAAAATCGAATTTTTACTTCGCTATTCAATATATAAAAATCACATTTTTACTTCGGTGTTCAATATATAAAAATCGAATTTTTACTTCGATGTTCAATATATAAAAATCACATTTTTACTTCGATGTTCAATATATAAAAATCACATTTTTACTTCGATGTTCAATATATAAAAATCGAATTTTTACTTCGATGTTCAATATATAAAAATCACATTTTTACTTTGCAAGGATTTCGTCTTTTCCCATTTCAAAAATCTAATTTTTCCTATTTTAAAAATTCAATCTTTTCCATTTTAAAAATATGATCTTTTCCATTTTAAAAATATGATCTTTTCCATTTTAAAAATATGATCTTTTCCATTTTAAAAATATGATCTTTTCTATTTTAAAAATATGATCTTTTCCATTTTAAAAATATGATCTTTTCCATTTTAAAAATATGATCTTTTCCATTTTAAAAATATGATCTTTTCTATTTTAAAAATATGATCTTTTCCATTTTAAAAATATGATCTTTTCCATTTTAAAAATATGATCTTTTCCATTTTAAAAATATGATCTTTTCTATTTTAAAAATATGATCTTTTCCATTTTAAAAATATGATCTTTACCATTTTAAAAATATGATCTTTTCCATTTTAAAAGTATGATCTTTTCCATTTTAAAAATATGATCTTTTCCATTTTAAAAATATGATCTTTTCCATTTTAAAAATATGATCTTTTCTATTTTAAAAATACAATCTTTTCTATTTTAAAAATCATTTCAAAATCATATCTCTATTCATTGTTATTCATATGTGAAAGATCAAAACTTTTAAACAATAAAAATCAAAACCTTCCTCATTAAAGGTCTGACCTTTTCATTGCTAATTTAGCTTTAAAACTGAAAATAAATCAACGTTGTTTAAATTAAACTAGTTAAACTGAAATAAATAAATAAATAAATGCTCACCGTACGATTTATCTCCTTGCCAGAGGAGCGTCCACTGTCTTGCGCGAGGGGAGCAAATGGAGGAGGTCGGAGGGCAGAAAGGCGGCGGCTGGCGTTCGGAGTGGGGGTGGCGAGGGTGCAGGCTGCGCGGTGGTCGGCCAAGGCGGCGGTGGAGGAGTTAGGGCACGCTGGGGGGGGAAAGAGCGGAATCTCCTACTGAAGGAGGAGGCGGAGAAGAAGGGGAAGGTGAGGGAGAGGACTAGGGTGATCGGCGGCGCGGTAGGCTCCAGGGCGGAGGCGACGAGATCCGCCTGGAGGGCGGTGGGCAACCGCGATTTTCTTTTTTTTTCTTTTTTTTTTGTTCTGTACAATCGATTGAAAATGAAAGGGGGGGCCAGAGCGGGTAAAAGGGGAGGGAGATATATATTTTTTTTATTATTATTATTTAATTAATTTATTTACTAAAAGTTGACTTTTTCATACGACCTCGAAACGAGGCCCACCGCCTGTCGTCCATAGCGTTTCACCCCCATTCTGAACACAATGGGATATGTATCGTAGGTTGATTCGGACGTCTCGATCCGTTTCCGTTGAATTTACATTTAAATCACTATATTGAATTTTAAACGTACATTTCAAATTACCGGGGTCACATACTAACTTTAAAAATTCCAGAAAAATATTTTGTAGCTTCGTATTGACGATACGGTCCTAACAAAACTAGCTTCGTCGAATTCTGAGACCGTTTGAAAAATGGCCAATTTCCGGTCGATTAAAATCAACTGAAACTGGTCAAACGCGTTTTCCTTTGCCACGCTCACATATTGATTCGAAAAATTATGAAATTTGAAACCTAGCAATAATTTGACACTGCGGACCCAACAAAACTGGTTTCGTCGGAATCCGAGGTCGTTTGCAAAATGTCTATTTTTAAGGGCCTGAATTCCATAGCGACTATTCAGAATTTTCAACTGGACATATCTTTTGATTCCCGCTATGGAATTTCGATTATTCGAATTCGTTGGAAAGATATTATCAATTAGATCCCATTATTTTTGGTTTCACTAAAATCCGGATTATTTTGCACCCGGTACATTCAATTGAAGTTTGAAATCGAATTATCGAACTACCGCGCCATTTTCAATTCCTTTTATAATTATATATAATTATTATATATTCTAACGACGACGTATATAATATATACGTTCCAATGCTATTGAAAATAAATTTCTCGTCGATATTATTTAAAATAATTCATTTTAAATAATCAAAATTCGCTAAAATTGCCAAAATAAAAATTTTAAACTGGCCCAGATTTTCGGGTTGTTACAATCTCCCCCACTTAAAACTTTTCGTCCCCGAAAAGGAACAAAGTCGAAAGTGGTTTGATCAATCAACGCTACGTTCGATCCGGCTTCCATTCTCCAACTTTTCAGTTTCTGAGAATTTTCAAAATTTCAAAAATTTGGCTAACACCCTAAATTTTCGAAAAATTTCGCCATAACCTCCCCTGCACCGGGAGCATCGGGGAATTTCAAATAGCTTCCCCGGTCCTTCAGATCTCAAAAAGAAAAAGAAAAAGCCAAGCGGCTAGCCAATAGGCTCATAAAATCATCATCACCCAAACAAAACAGTAAATTATGTAGTAAACATGTACCTATTTGTCGGGCAAACAAATTTTATTCTCTGCTCTAGCCTCCTTGCTATGACCTGTTCAACGTAAGTACAAGTATATGCAAGCAGATGCGACCAATTTTCAATACAGTTCAATATTTGGTTCAATTAGGCATAATAGTTCAAAATTATCAAACAAATAAACAAACATCACAAACATCAATCAGTTAGTGAATTATCATTTGAAATTCATAACTTTGATATATATAAAGAAAATCATGTTTTGATGCCAAATCACAACAATGAATTCTAGCTATATTAGTTTTGGTTCTCACACCAGTCTAATGGAAATATATAGAAAATCACACCTTCGAAACTCGAACGTAAATGTTGATGATGCGATCGCTATCATCAATATCATCTTCGGGCGACTAGAGTGTGATGCTATATCTACCCAATATATTAAAACTTTGAATATACGTTTGCAAGGCGTATATGCAAATTCTTTATATACTGAATTGTCCAAAATCAATATAAATAAATTATTCAAATACGTGTAAAACGATCTAAATTTCAAAACAGAATTGTTTTCATTTGAAAAATATACTCTCCACTCTCGTTCTAGGATACTACTGATCCCATCTCTAACGAGTCATTCTCATTGGATATTACTAATCCAATTTCTGATGAATTCTTTCGTAAGGTTCTAATGTGCCTTGTTCTCTGCTTTGTAAACCAAAGCTCTGATACCAACTGTAAAAACCCGTAACTTCCCCGTAAAGGAAAGCGTCGGATAGTTCGAGAACAAGCCACAAAATAGAACGCATACAAAAGAACATTTCATTGTATATTACAACAATGCATCAGATTACAAGAATATACAAAGTATAAATGAATATTACACAGAAATATCAGAGATTTAAATTACATTTAAATACATCGCAGCGGAAAATAATACAATACACAACTAGAAGGAGATATACGGATACAAAGCTTTCCGGATATCGTTCCAGCTGTAAACCAGGATCCTGTGAATATAAATCTGCAAAACCAAAACTACTAGCTGCCCGTGTCAAAATAAGGGCACCCAGAGTTTAGGTTAAAACAATAAACTCCAGGTCAGTCATGTGACTGGTGTGAGAACTAAAACAGTTATTAATCTTTATTTTTAAAGTTAGGCAAATCAAGGGACCACGCCGTATAACACGGAACGGGTTTCCTCCCAAGAATACCAGTGCATATAAGCAAACAACGCAATGCTTTTCTAAAAATGAAGCTGTTATAAGACCCAGGTCCCATCACACAATGCATCGCAGCCGAGGATAGGGTTTTCCCTTATAACAGCCAAACATGCTTAGTACGTTTAAAACAAATCATTTGATACTACTATAAGTGCATAGTGTATAAAACAACTTCAAATCGTAAGTATCAATCATAGGCGGCATGGGTACCATATATCATGTCGCCATACTAGTTTTACAATTAAAACCGCAAATGTCACGTATTTGGAAATTGGATTTCCATCTATGAACCGAGGCAAAAGATAGTCCTCAACCGATTCGAGACTGTCTAGCCCGAGTCTCAGGATCAGAGCTCGAGTGACCCTTGGATCGTCAGGGCCGGTCCACCGATGTGGATTAAATTGCCTGAACACTACGTTTCCCCGCCCTTTGGGGCGTAAATGAGCCAACTAAATGACTCCATCGGTTCGAGAACGACCGATCAATCCGAGGCGCCTCGCAACAGCAACAACCACATAAGTCAAACTCGTCAGGGCGTGTAAAACCACTGACGCCACTTTTTAGCTAGAAGGAAACGCATGCCCTCCCTGAGGTCCGTCTCCCGTTTTTGGTTCATACCGGGTGTGAAACACGCGAAGTAAACGTTACACAAAGCTACGCCACAAAGGCCTTGCTTTGATCAACACCACAAGACTTTGCTTTTCAACAGAAGCCTCGATCAATTGCCACTTAGGCATGCCACACAGGCAATTCACTCCATGTGTTTGATATCCATCAATATATAACCCCTGAGCTCGTACGTCTCAGAGAAGGGCGTTAAGCAAGAGAATAAATTCTCCGCCGCCAAACAGATATATATTTAATAGAGATCAATCACACGGACTAAAATCCAATGTCAGACACACAGTCCATTTACAATTCCGTTCTGGGGTTGAACGAAACCGGAGGCACCTAGTACCCCGCATATCCATCGATCTCCAAGTACGTCTGGACGATCACCAATGGTTTCCATCTTCTTGGGTGTACAGCCCAATCAAGATCATCAGTAATCACCCAAACGACGTGAAGACTTCCGGTCTTCGACCATCGTCTTCATCTTCGACTCATCGCCGTATCAGTTATTCAGAATGGGATAAACCCGGTCTTTCCGAATAACTCGTGTATATTTTAAATAAGTGTTACACAAACACAACATACGCCTCATTCCAATTCATCAGTCACTAACCGTAAATTAACAAGAGAATAATTCCCCAAATATTAACCCCGAAGGCCGAAACCAACATCAGATCAATATCCAGAAAACCATTCTGCTTAGCTAACCGACAGTTAGTTTCTAAATTTCACATTCATAGGGAAAGGTTCCCATTGATTTTATCCAAGATAAATTTCTTGAGTTTATTCTTTAATCTATTTTTGAATATCAATTCAAACTAGTCGGGATTAGCGAACCTTACCGAAGTAATCATTTGTTTTAATTTCCCAATCCCAACCTATTCATCCCATGAAGTAAAACTGGTTATACTTCATATCTAACACCACGGTGTTATCGGTAAATTCAATTACCATTTCACGTTCAAATCTAATTAAAGATTTAACTATCGCCTGGAGCAAAACTGGTGATACTCCATTTTCGATCATTTCAATCTAATTAAAGATTCATTAAAACTCCACTTAGTTTTAATCTTCGACTGGGTTAAAGAATCAGTGTCATTTAAAACACGGTTCACGATAAACCCAAAATCACATTCATTAATTATCGGGTTAAAGAACGAGTGTTATTTAAAACACTGTTCACGATAAACCCAAAAATCATTCCATTAATTATCGGGTTAAAGAACAAGTGTTATTTAAAACACTGTTCACGATAAACCCAATATCAATATCAATTCAATTCCAATTAAATATTATTGAATTGGTATACTTCATTAAATCTAAATAAAAAGATTTAATCTTTTCTCAACTGGGTTCAAGAACAGTGTTAGTGAAGACACCATTCACGACAAACCCAAATCACATTTGATATTCAATACAAGGCTCTGAATAGAAAATATACCGGCTTATATTCAATATCAAATTCTACGACTAACAAATATCGCATTGGAAATAACGATATATATATATATATCTTTCAAATTCCCATAACAATATCTGTATCATCACGAAATCCAACATCGAAATATTCCGAAGGCAATTTCGATTCAAATCCATTCCAATGCAATCATTGGAAATTCTGGTTATTTTCAAAACCATTTCAAATTCAATTTATTTATTTAAAAATAAATAGAATTGTAATTCTAGTTCAAAACTAGTTCATTTCGATAGAAATCAATTTTTATCTTTTCAAATATGGAGTTTTTCATCCCAATTCTTTCTAAATCATTTCTTATGATTTTACACAAATTATTACTATTTTTAATAATTTTATCAAGGCCCGTACAGTCGATTTCCATCAACGGCCATCGAACTGCACTTACAGCGACCTCTTTCAAATTTGATTTGGACGTAACTCCAAATCCAACCGTTAGATTTCAAATTTCTAATATTCGTTAGAAAGCTCTTTTCGATACGAACCCAACGGTTCCGGTTTTAGGAGAATCCGACGGTCGGATCTCCCGTAATGTCCGTTTGAAATAAATGGTCGAAATTCACGAACTGCCGCGGCGCGGCGCGTTCTATTCAGGCCATTATATTATATATATAATATATATATAATATATACTTCGTCGATTTCTATTTAAAACGAATTATATAAATAGTTTTAAAATCATTTCAAAAGCAATTTCAACTTTCTTTTCAATTCAAATCAAAATTGAATTCTTCTTTATAAATTCGTTTTAAAATTCATTTCTATTCAATTCAAATTTCAATTCAATTCATTTCGAAATCGTTTTCAATTCAATTCATTTCGAAATCGTTTTCAATTCAATTCATTTCGAAATCGTTTTCAATTCAATTCATTTCGAAATCGTTTTCAATTCAATTCATTTCGAAATCGTTTTCAATTCAATTCATTTCGAAATGAATAAAATCGATATAAATATCGTTCACGTTAAAATGGCGTTAATCTAATCAACACGGCTTCATAAATTTCTATTTTCAAATATTCTATTTCAAATATTTCTTTTTCAAAATAGTTGTTATTATCAAAATATTTCGTTCAACACATGACCAATCTCAATGGATGAGTACTGTCAACACATGAACCTTTATTTTATATTGATAAAGATGTAAATTTTATTACTAAAATATTTCGTTCAACACATGACCAATCTCAATGGATGAGTACTGTCAACACATGAACCTTTATTTTATATTGATAAAGATGTAAATTTTATTACTAAAATATTTCGTTTAACACATGACCAATCTCAATGGATGAGTACTGTCAACACATGAACCTTTATTTTATATTGATAAAGATGTAAATTTTATTACTAAAATATTTCGTTCAACACATGACCAATCTCAATGAATGAGTACTGTCAACACATGAACCTTTATTTTATATTATAATATTCGTTATTTTCTAAATTGGAATGAGGCCCAATCAATCACCATATAAAATTAATTATATGGATTTTCATACATCACACGCATATAATAGCAACGATAGATAATCAACCATCAACCAAAGTGCACTACACTGTATAAGCATCAAATATAGATATCTAACGCTTATAACAGCCTGTCAATCAATCGATCGACATATTTAATCAATCAGGATGAGTGAACTTCATATTTCATCCCAACACCCGTGTGGGGTTTCAAACAATCAAACACAGATTTTATTTGTGCAGTTGGGCGATGTGTAAAATTTATCGTCCCAATCAATGTCAGTCAAATCAGTGTACATAAACAAACCGTCCGGTTTGTAAATGAATATTTATTTATTCACATTCACGTTAAAAATTATATTTTTAACGATCAAACTATTTTATTCAACCTATGAATATTCTATTCGGTTCATTTATTCAATAAAATGATATTTTTATTTTCTAACATATTTTAGAAAATTTCGGCGGCATAACGGCACGATACTAGAAACGGGACGAGGCCTAGCCTTATCCCCAGTCTAGTGAAGGCCCACGTCATTCACACATCAATCAAATCCATTCATCTCACCAAACAATTCAATTTCAATCAAATAATCTAACTTATTTTTGCAATCAAACAAACAAGTCCATGGTCTGTGGACGATTGTGTCGGGTGCTACTAAGCACCATCTGCATCCTAGTATATATATATAACTAGAAAAAGAAATTTAAGAGTGAGAAATTCTCACAGATAGCTATCCAACTTCACGGCACTTCCAATGCAGGAAATCTTCAACGTTCTCGCCTTTTTATCATCTTCGTTGCTGTAGCCACTACATATGTAAAAGTCGAATTTTTACTTCGCTATTCAATATATAAAAATCGAATTTTTACTTCGTTATTCAATATATAAAAATCGAATTTTTACTTCGTTATTCAATATCTAAAAATCGAATTTTTACTTCGCTATTCAATATATAAAAATCGAATTTTTACTTCGCTATTCAATATATAAAAATCACATTTTTACTTCGGTGTTCAATATATAAAAATCGAATTTTTACTTCGATGTTCAATATATAAAAATCACATTTTTACTTCGATGTTCAATATATAAAAATCACATTTTTACTTCGATGTTCAATATATAAAAATCGAATTTTTACTTCGATGTTCAATATATAAAAATCACATTTTTACTTTGCAAGGATTTCGTCTTTCCCCATTTCAAAAATCTAATTTTTCCTATTTTAAAAATTCAATCTTTTCCATTTTAAAAATATGATCTTTTCCATTTTAAAAATATGATCTTTTCCATATTAAAAATATGATCTTTTCCATTTTAAAAATATGATCTTTTCTATTTTAAAAATATGATCTTTTCCATTTTAAAAATATGATCTTTTCCATTTTAAAAATATGATCTTTTCCATTTTAAAAATATGATCTTTTCTATTTTAAAAATATGATCTTTTCCATTTTAAAAATATGATCTTTTCCATTTTAAAAATATGATCTTTTCCATTTTAAAAATATGATCTTTTCTATTTTAAAAATATGATCTTTTCCATTTTAAAAATATGATCTTTTCCATTTTAAAAATATGATCTTTTCCATTTTAAAAGTATGATCTTTTCCATTTTAAAAATATGATCTTTTCCATTTTAAAAATATGATCTTTTCCATTTTAAAAATATGATCTTTTCTATTTTAAAAATACAATCTTTTCTATTTTAAAAATCATTTCAAAATCATATCTCTATTCATTGTTATTCATATGTGAAAGATCAAAACTTTTAAACAATAAAAATCAAAACCTTCCTCATTAAAGGTCTGACCTTTTCATTGCTAATTTAGCTTTAAAACTGAAAATAAATCAACGTTGTTTAAATTAAACTAGTTAAACTGAAATAAATAAATAAATAAATGCTCACCGTACGATTTATCTCCTTGCCAGAGGAGCGTCCACTGTCTTGCGCGAGGGGAGCAAATGGAGGAGGTCGGAGGGCAGAAAGGCGGTGGTTGGCGTTCGGAGTGGGGGTGGCGAGGGTGCAGGCTGCGCGGTGGTCGGCCAAGGCGGCGGTGGAGGAGTTAGGGCACGCTGGGGGGGAAAGAGTGGAATCTCCTACTGAAGGAGGAGGCGGAGAAGAAGGGGAAGGTGAGGGAGAGGACTAGGGTGATCGGCGGCGCGGTAGGCTCCAGGGCGGAGGCGACGAGATCCGCCTGGAGGGCGGTGGGCAACCGCGATTTTCTTTTTTTTTTTCTTTTTTTTTGTTCTGTACAATCGATTGAAAATGAAAGGGGGGGGGGGGCAGAGCGGGTAAAAGGGGAGGGAGATATATTTTTTTATTATTATTATTTAATTAATTTATTTACTAAAAGTTGACTTTTTCATACGACCTCGAAACGAGGCCCACCGCCTGTCGTCCATAGCGTTTCACCCCCATTCTGAACACAATGGGATATGTATCGTAGGTTGATTCGGACGTCTCGATCCGTTTCCGTTGAATTTACATTTAAATCACTATATTGAATTTTAAACGTACATTTCAAATTACCGGGGTCACATACTAACTTTAAAATTTCCAGAAAAATATTTTCTAGCTTCGTATTGACGATACGGTCCTAACAAAACTAGCTTCGTCGAATTCTGAGACCGTTTGAAAAATGGCCAATTTCCAGTCGATTAAAATCAACTGAAACTGGTCAAACGCGTTTTCCTTTGCCACGCTCACATATTGATTCGAAAAATTATGAAATTTGAAACCTAGCAATAATTTGACACTGCGGACCCAACAAAACTGGTTTCGTCGGAATCCGAGGTCGTTTGCAAAATGTCTATTTTTAAGGGCCTGAATTCCATAGCGACTATTCAGAATTTTCAACTGGACATATCTTTTGATTCCCGCTATGGAATTTCGATTATTCGAATTCGTTGGAAATATATTATCAATTAGATCCCATTATTTTTGGTTTCACTAAAATCCGGATTATTTTGCACCCGGTACATTCAATTGAAGTTTGAAATCGAATTATCGAACTACCGCGCCATTTTCAATTCCTTTTATAATTATATATAATTATTATATATTCTAACGACGACGTATATAATATATACGTTCCAATGCTATTGAAAATAAATTTCTCGTCGATATTATTTAAAATAATTCATTTTAAATAATCAAAATTCGCTAAAATTGCCAAAATAAAAATTTTAAACTGGCCCAGATTTTCGGGTTGTTACAAAAAAGAAATTAATCGATGTTAGTTAATCGATTAGAGAATAAAGTTAAAAAGAAGTTAATCGATGTTAGTTAATCGATTAGTGTTAAAGAAAAAGAAGTTAATCGATGTTAGTTAATCGATTAGAGAATAAAGTTAAAAAGAAGTTAATCGATGTTAGTTTAATCGATTAGTGTTAAAGCAAATGAGTTAATCGAAAGAGTTAATCGAATATAGTTATTCGAATTAAAGCAAATAGAGTTAATCGAATATAGTTATTCGAATAGAAGCAAATGAGTTAATCGAATATAGTTTATTCGAAGAAAGTAAAAGGAGTCATCGAATATAGTTATTCGAAAGGAGTTAAGTGAAATGGGTAAATCAATAGCATTAGTCAAATAGAGTTAATCCAATAGTGTTAGTCCAATAGAGTTAATTGATAAGGGTTAATCGAATAGAGTTAAGTGAAAAGAGTCAATCGAATATATTTATTCGAACGAGAGTTAAGTAAGGAAGTTAGAAAAAGGAATATAAAGTGATCTTTGTCTATTTCAAAGTTAGAAATGTTGTTCAGTTAAGGTTTGAGAGGTAGTTCTACCCCAACTTGATTGGCTTTGTTTTGAACTAAGGAATAGTTAAGGTTCGGCAGTAAAGGAAATGGTTTGAGTTGGCATTGCGATGGTTTGTTTAAACATCTGTCTAAGTCCAATGAAGAAGCTTTGGAAATGTTTTCCAAAAAAGAAACCAGAAATGTTTTCTAATAAAGAAAACAAGAAATGGAAATGTTTTCCATTTGTTAATAACGTATATTTTCCCAATTTAGAAAATAAGGAATATTGAACGTAGGCAAATAGGAGATAAGTAAATTAATGAAATAAAGGGATAAATGTTGAATGATGTTTGATCGATATAATTTCCATTTGGAAATAATATCGTTGCTTGCACACTTGTTTTATTCGATAGTTAAATCACAGACTATCGAAGTTTTGACCATTTTAACGTTGTTAATATGGAGAGACCAGTTGGATTATTATCCAAAGAACCACTCTGTATTGGCATAAGCATTGCGAATCATATATGCCAAAGGAAATTGAAGACGGAGTTATGCAAGGGCTATCCTGTTTACAGAATAGTGCCTTCGGATCATCCTGTTCCTGGATGACTTGTATGGACGGATGTCTGACAGAGTATTTCCAGACGATCACGTATATTGATTTCTCCAACCGTACCAAGAGTGGAAGCGGAGAAGGAAACTTCTTTTAGCTAACACATAATGTATGGTTGAGGACGTCAATCGGTGATTTGATGGATTTGACGATGTGGCATTCAAAGTGAATCTGGTATGATGATAAAGCGTAGCTTCTAGCCTCATCATCTGGTAAATGACAGAAATCGGGCAGGCAGCATGGCTAAGTCGGTCGCACCGAAGTAGGGTGTATAATCACCTGATCTAGAGTTTCATTTACTTCTAAAAATCTATTGTTGATGCTGTCCCATTCGGGAAACGGTTGCTGATCCCAACTGTTGGTGATATACATTCGATACACTCAAGCGAAATGAGTGGTCGGTCATGTGTGGCCGGGTTGCAAGATGTTCTTGTTGAACCCAGTGTATTCCTCTCTAGAGGTACACGAGCGAAAGGTGATTCCATACCTTGTCATAGTTGGAAATCCATTACCCAATACGTGCTTGCGGTTTTGATTGTATACTATATATGTAGAACGTGAGATGAAAGCGTTTCTGCTAGATGATTATATATATACTGTGGTTGATAGACATTATTATAATATCAAAAGGGTTTTTGATATAAAGATATTTTGGATTCTCATAAGGGAAAAAACCCGTTCCGTTATGCGGCGTGGTCTTATGAGATATCGTTTACCTGTTTCAACTATTTTTAACTGTTTTACTCACACCAGTCCCATGACTGACCCGGAGTTTACTTTGTTGTTTTCCCTAAACTCTTGGGTGCCTAAATTTGTACGGGCAGTCAAGTAGTCGGGATTTTACAGATATAGTTGAAGAGCTGGAGCAGGAGGCTTCAGGATCATATAGCTATAGTTATTTCCGCTGTGTTGTAAGTGTTGTACTTTGATAATGATATGTATATTCAAGTACCAAGTTTGTATTTCAAAGTTATGTTATGAAATATATTTATTCGTTCCGCTGTGAGATTCGTGTTACTCTGATGTTGTGTTCTTCTTCTTCTTCTATTCTAAGTTTCTATCTTATCTTTCCTCACCCTCTAATTTCTTTCACTAATTACCAGGATTTTTCGATGTTTTGGTTATCGACATCGTGCTTATGTCGATAACCAAAGTTGCCGAAAATCCGGGTCGTTACACCATCCGCCTTAGTGGCGAATACTACTTGAGTACCCCATTCAGATATGCTTCAACTAATAAACCCCTTCTCAAGTAGCCCCCCTACTTGCTTGCTGAGCTCCCTCCTTTCTCTCGGAGCCATATGGCACACAGGCAACGCAACTGGCTTTGCTTTGTCCACCAAGTATATATGGAAATCAATCTCGAGAGGTAAGCCCTGAACCTCAACAAAAACATCAAGATACTCACAGACTACTGGTACAAATTGTAGATCATCGATAGATGCATCAAGCGACTCTAGGAAACTAAGCATTACAGACCCTTTAAGGTCACAAGAAATCTCGAGGGTCCTCCCATGGCAAGTCAAAAGTCTAACAACCCTCCTCTCACATTCCAGAATGGCACCATACATGGCTAGCAAATCCATCCCTAGAATTAAACCATATCCCATGGAACCAAGAACATGTGCATCGTATTCAAACTCAACGCCCAATACAAATATTCTCAAATCCCAACAAATCATAGACAAATGAGTCGTGCCCCCAATGGGGTTTGAGACAACAACGAGATCCAAAACCATACTATTACTAAGGTGCAGAGACTCAACCACAGAATCAGATATAAAAGAATACGAATCGCTAGAATCAAAAAGAGCTCTAACATGATGATTGGAAAGAGAAATCAAACCTTTAACAAAAACTTTCCTACCTCTATCCGGTACATTGGCTACGAGAGCATGAACCTGCCCTACATAAGATCTTGCCCTTTGGCCTTGTCCTTGCTTCTTTGGGCACTCCCTAGAATAGTGTCCGACCTCTCCACAATGGAAACAAGCATTCTTCTTTCTTTTGCAGTCTTTGACCAAATGACCCTTGCGTCTGCAATTATGACATTTCCTCTTATCTCGAGCTTTGTTGTCCTTTCTGCCCTTCTTTTGCTGTTGTTGTTGTTCTTTCTTAGGCCACATTTTCTTATTTTATGTTTCACCTATCTTAGCCTCTTTCTTTCCACCTTTATCTTCTTCGTGCATCAATGCCATATCAACAAGTTTCTCAAAAGTTTCTCCCATCGGAATATTAGATATAGTCAACCCAGGAAGGGGCTCATTCAATCCTCTAGCAAACCTCAAAGCATTCTTGTCGGGGTATTCACTAACTCCAAACCAAACCTCACTAATTGACTGATTTATTTACATACTCTTTGAAAGACATGGCCCCTTGCTTAAGTGCCAAAAACCTTTCCATTTGCATACATTGATCGGCTTGAGAAAGAAACTTCATTTCGAATCTCTATCGGAAATCATCCCAAGTCTCAATTGTATGCTCTGCTTGTGTCACTTCCCACCGGAATGAAGCCTCATCTTTCAGTTGCCAAACGGTCAACAGAATCTTCCTACTGTCGTTAACCTTGAAAATCCCAAATAAATCCTCTGTCTCTTTGAGCCAATTTCTTGCTTCTATAAAAGTCTCAGTTCCTTGGAATGGCTTCCCTCCCATAGCATAGAACTCCTTACATATCTTGTAGAAATTATCTGCTCACGGAGGGGGAGGAGGAGGAACAGCGGCTGCAGCTGGGGGAGGGGCGTCTTCATGGCCTTAGACAGGCGTCGTAGACTCAAGATACCTACAGAACCAAGCTAGTATAGTAACGCCCTTCGGAAGAATCGATTCCCTAGACATGCTGAAAAAGGGAAGAAAAAGGGATTCAAACAGAGAATCAAAAGATACTCTGTATGGCTTTGGGGAATATGTTTTTCAAAACAGAGTTTTCTTTTGAAAATGCTTTCTTTTAAAACCTTTTTGAAAAAAATCAAAAGCTTTTAGCCGATATGGTAACCTTCAACTCTGATACCAAATGTGACATCCCACGTCCGTTAAAGTCACTCTTTATCATAATGCATTAAGTTTCATGAAGTTTTATAGGTAAACAGAAAGAAACATTACAAGACATATATAAAATAATAGCGGAATTGAAAACTTTATTAAACAGAAAACATCATGGTCCAAAACATAGTTACGTCATAAGTCTAAAAAATAGAAAACCCATTATGTCAACTTAAAACTTCTGAAAATCATCAAAGTACAGTAATAAAAGAAGCATAGTTCCCCATAAATATAGCCATATCGGTGAAGACAAGAAATCAAAACGGTACATCTAAGCAGCTTCAAGAAGAATGAAAGAGAGAATCCAAATCAAGCCTGAGTATTCCCACCCTGATATCCTGGGGGGACACAGAAGAGAGAGAAGAGGAAACAAAATGGGTCAAACAAAAAGTCTGGCGAGTCCATTTAATTTTAGCATATAAATAAGTAAAAGCATCATGGCATGCATATAAACTGGATGAGAGAGAGATAACATTATCATAAGACAGGTATAACAGACTGAGCAGGATAAACACAATAAACATGACGGAATGTATTGTGCTTCTCAAGTACTTTTCTCTGCACCAATACTAGCATAACAAGAACAAGATGATCCTAACTAGAACAAAATGGTAGACTTAGGTGTACTTCTAGTAATAGGTTTTACCCCCAACAAAAATAACAGGTAGCCCAACAGGAATGACAGGTGTTATAACCAACAAGAATAACAGGCTCCCAACAAGCAAGACTAGATGTACCCTAATTACTACACCCAATCGATTGGCTCCCTATCCTGTAGATACCCTGTGTTGGCCCCATAGGAGGATGTATCACTTCCTAAAGTGGCAACCCGTTATTTCCAGGATGTGCACAACCATATCTACTAATGTCACAACATCTTATCTTCCTGAGCACGTGGACCGATGCACGCACATGACTCCGATGGAATGCGCCGTCAACACCCTCACCCAAGTGACCTCTTATAATCAGTTCAGTAAGCCTGCCCCGACCTAGTTTGGAGTACTTGTTTCATACCTATATGGGTTACTGACTGGAACGGATCCCACATAACTGATGGTACAAGCTTCCCTCCTAGGCTTGCATCCCCACTACTAGGATTTTAAAAGGTTATGCCTAATAATTTAATAAGGTTGCATAACCCCCACATGTAAAACAGGTTAAGTTTGTCGAATATATATATATATATATATATATATATAACCCACCCCCACAGATTTAACAAGAATAACTTAATCCTCACTGATTCAAGCAAGTTTACTCAACCCTTAATCAATTTAACATGTTCATGTAACCCCCCACGGATTTAAGCAAGTTAAGTATTATAGGTCGACAAGTTATCCATTTATGGTTATTAATGGACTAGACCTCTTATATTAAGTCTATCACTTGTGGAAGTTGGATATGTCGGGCGGTTCCGGGAAGACTTCTACCACAAGTTGGACTTAACCTCATGTCTTAGCACTGCTACGTGTATATTTATGCACTCGACCCCTCACATTAGATTAACCACTTGTGGACACTGAATTTGCCGGGCAGTTCCGGGCATACTTCTACCACAAGTGTAATCTATCCTCATGTCTAAATGCGGTTACAGTTTCTAATTACTGTAAATCTAGGCATGTTCTTTATTAACCAATTTTCATATTTATCCAAGATTATGCCCCAAATCCCAGTTTGATTCACCATACAAGTTATGCCCCCAAATTAAAGTCTAGACCAAGGTATAAATTATGCCCAAATCCCAATCGTGGTTTAATATAAATTATGCCCCAAAATAACATTCCCCATCATCCCAAATTTCGTGCGCTCGCATATTTTAGCAAAAGGCTTAGGATCGAAGGTAGCCTGGCTATAAAAATAAAAAGGGAAAGAGGGAGAGAAGAGAACAAGAATAAGCATAATAACAAAACAAACATAATATGTCAGAGAAAGGCATACTAACTGAATAGGGATATGGTGACAGAAATAGGCATAATGGAAGAATGGGCATATAATGACAAAATTAGGCATGATAATAGAATAGGCATATCATGAATAAGCATATGTGAACTAATCAGCAAATTAGGTGAACAAGTAATAGCAGATCTAATTAGTTATGATCCAAGTTATTAATAGTTACTGATTTGGATCCAACTTATGAACATGTCAGGGTTACTTTTACATGTTTACATCTAAAAATAACATAGACTCAATATGACTAGATCTAAAGAACAGAGAAGTGATTGTTGATGTTGTAGAAGAGATCCTTGAATCCGTATAACTTGTTATTGTAGAAGAATAGGCTATTTTAATCTGAGTTAGGGTAGCACTTCGTTGTCTCCATTGTTTTTGGTGAATAAAACAATGAGAATGAGTCCTATTTATAGCCTAATGTCAAAGAATCTTGTTTAGAAACGCGTTCGGGTTCACAGAAATGGATCTGCGCAGATTTGACAGGTGTCGACCCCGGGGTCGACACCCCTGCGGAGGGGTCGACCCATGGGTCGACACCCGTAGGGGATGGGGTCGACCACTAACAAGCCGATTTCCCCCCTTTTTCGCTATTTGATTTCGAATTCTAGATTTTTTTTGTTTATATTTAAATGGCTTATATGTATATAAACTTCAAACCTTAATATCTTCTTCATACGATGTCCGTTTTATGCAAACTCAGAGTCTATCTTAAGCGGAATTCCAAGACGAATGCAATGGTGTAGTCCGTTTTACTTAATTCCCAATATTTAATTAAGCATTCTTTACTTTACCATTATAATGTTCTTTAAAATTATGGGGTGTTACACTTCTGCCAGTCCATTCATATCTCGGGTAATCAGCCTTCGACTCATCTCGAATCAATCCCGAATGACTTAAATTTTTGCAGGATACCGTGACTTATCAACATGAAGCCATGCCTCCAAAACCAAAGCCATCCGACCCTCCCCCATGGGTCGGTGCCAACCCATCATGGGTCAGAACCAACCCATGCACTTAGCTTATTTTTGCACAAAAATTTTCATTCTCCAATCTCTCGTTTTCTAGAGCGCATCTGCCAAGTTTCGTCTGAGTCCGATCATCTGAACCTTCGATTTGCCCTGTTCTTCAATCCTAAAATCTATGGCAACCAATTCTAACAAACAACGAAATCAATTCAACCAAAACAAACATCAATTCAAACAACACTGAACAAACAAACATGAACAATCCACAAATATAGCATAATCATATTACAATTATGAGATCTAGCATGATTTGGATCTAAACATATGTACAAACAATGTTAATCTATCAATTATCCGGTTAATATGATAAAATTAGGTTTCTAAGGGTTTTTAAATATGAATTAAACATATATGATCATATCAAAAGTGATTTTAACATATAGCATATGAATGTGGTCCTAATTTACCTATAGAATTCGTAGCTTCCGTGAGAGAGAGATATATCACTCACCTAATCCTTGATTTTATGTAAATTCAATGAGATCAGACCTGGACAACGCTGAAACCCCTTGAATCTGATGCAATTTGATGTGATCTAATTCTCTTTGATGATGATTTACTCTTTCTTGATGATGATCTATCTTCTAGATGCAATTTACGATGAATTTGTATAAAAAGAATAGAGAAATAGGGCTTTGGTTGAACTGAAGAATCACAGACGTCCAACCTACAGTTAAGAATGAAGAGAGTAACCCTAGTTCTATCCCTAAGCCCCCCTATTTATTTATATCTGCTGGTCCTGGATCTTACGGGTTTGGCTAACCAGCCCATTATTTGCTGACCAATCTGCCTAAACAGCAGCCGAAACTTAAAAAAACGATTCCTTCGAAATCGCTGAAAAAATCCTTCATGTGACCACTCTACGGAATCGTAAACCACCATTCTGATCTAATGGAAATGATCTCGGAACTTTTTTCAATCCCTATCAAAAGTTATGGCCCAAATAGTAAACTTAAGGGAATGATCATACTTTAATTCAGTATAAATCATTGGCATGTCTCACATCCCCATGGACGACATACTAAAACCTGAGAATGATCCGACCAATAGGGAATAAAATATAATTATTTTACGATCGGTCGATATGTAAAATATTGGTCGTTACGCATCCTCTGCTTCACAATGTCACTAGCTTCACGCGAATCCATCAAGAAATGACCAATTATAGTCATACGAAGTTATGGTGCATAAAGAGAAAAAAATCAAAAATGCCAACGGTATTCTTTCACTCATATATCTAAGTATTTGGCCTAAATCCTTTTCCACGTTGTATTTCTTATTCTCACGGTCGTTTTGATGGGTGGATCATTAAATTCCAATCAATATTGAGTGAGATATGGCAGTTTGAAGTAGGCTATCCAAAACTGAAAAAACTGTGTATGGAATTTCCTGCATTTCTCTTACTGTTCAGCATGCTACACCACAATACCATTCAAATTCATTACCAAACTATTACTAGGTCATAGCCTTCGCATTCCTCTTCGATTTTTTCGTTGTTTTCATCCAATTCTGTTATGAAAAAAAGAAGATATGCCTTCCAAAAGTTTGATTGTAAGTGAAAAAAGAGGGAAAAAAAGAAGAAGAGGAAATTTCATGAAATATGGTTGGCCTATTTATAATGGTTGAAGTGTCCGTTCATTCAAAATTCAAATTCAAATTCAAGGTTTTGAAGCCAAGTTGGTTAAACTACTAAATCATCAGCATCTTTTTTATACGACCTTTAAATTTGTCTAATGAATATACTACACTAATCAAAAAAATTAGTTTGTTGCAATAGAGTAGAACTTGGCATCAAATTTCGAAAGATATAAAAGTGTGGTAAACAACAAGAAGAACAACAACGTTAGAAAGATGGAGAATTGCAAAAAATGGTACGCTTTACTATTATTTCATCATTATCGTAACATTTAGGAATATATATTTACACACGCAGTTAGGTATATAAATTTATAGCATTTACAATTTTAGATATTTTGGTCCATACGTTTGCACACCATAGTACACGTATCATTATACTAATCTAATTTTTTAAATTCTTTTCTTATTTTAGATTTATATTTCTTTACTCTTTGCTTTTATTTTGAAAAAAAAAGTTGAAAGCACATCTTCTCAATGGAAAAATGTCATTTCAAACTTTGGTTATTAGTTTAGTTTGTCTACTTATTCACTTATATTTTTTTTTTTTTTTTGAAAACTCAGGAGAACCCGGCGGGCCGGTAAACTCCTGAGGAGGGTACAGTAAAGCCGTCCGCTAATCCAAGCCCCCATACCCCCGGGTAAATTTATGTAGGATGGGGAAGCGCATGGTAGGAATCGAACCATCGACCTTTTACCAGGAAGTTAGGCCTCCTTTCCACTGCGCCGCACCCGCGGACTATTCACTTATATTTTGTTTCAATATATATATATATATATATTATTTAATACTAATTTTGATTTCTTATTTTGATTAGATTTATAAACCTTGTCTTTTTAAATTTAAAATACACAAACTTATAATTTTTAGTTTAATTTATATTACCATATTTCATCAAAAATAATTTTGTTACAATTATAGAGTTTATATTGTCATATCTAATAAATGTTTTTTAGTATTTATTTTAATTTCAAGATTTGACCTAATATATGTTAGTTATATATTTTCTCAGAAAAATAGTATATTTTGGTTTTTGAAGTTTAAATTAATAAATTGATTTGATATAAATGATTGATATTTCACAATTTGAATAATAAATGAAGTTTTTAATATATCTTTATAATACATGTCTAAAAAAAATTTATATTTCTTAATATCATTAGTTTTAATATCTTATATATATATTTATGAATATATGTTTATGATTTACGTTATATGATTTCTCTTCTCTTGAAAAGATGTTCAATATTTGCTATTTTTTAAAGTGGAAAATAGGGAGAAGGACAAACTTAACAAAAAAAATTGGTGAAAAGTATGGAAAGTTTAGAATTTAGTGAGAAGGACAAATGTTAGTGTAAATGGGAAAAGGATAGTAGACCCCTTGAATTCCACTTTTAGTGTAAATGTGTCCTTCTCCCTAATTTTGAAACTTTCCATACTTTTCACCAATTTTTTTGCAAAGTTTGTCCTTAAAAGAAAATCCACTTTTTTAAAAGGGGTCATTCTACTATAATTATCTATAATTCAAAATTATATTTTAAATCCATATCTCCTAACAAATTGATGCGAAAATTGATTATAATTACTACCTGTAATGAATATATTATGGTCATTAATTACCTTCATACTCTTGTCTTCGCTACCCTTTCAATCTCATTTATTAGTATCCATAAACCTAAGTCTAGAAATTAATATGTATTACCTTTGTTTGATTGAAGTAATCAATAATTGATATACATATATGATTATACGTATATGCTTGATTATTACATATTACTTATCACTAAGGCTTATAATATCTCTTATCATATTACATATATGTAACACCCCACGTCCATTAATGTCACTCTTCAAAGGGAATGCATTAACTTTCATGGAGTATTATTGATGAGTAGAACAAAATATAACAAGACAGATACATATATCGGTACTTGAAAATTTTCAAAACAACATTTGTTGCAGCGGAGAAATAGTTTGATTACAACAACATTATAAACCAACAAAAAAACCAAGTACACTTAGTAACCATCTTGACAAATTGTTTTCTGAGTACATAAAATAAAAGGCATAACCCCAACATAAGTAGCCATAAAAGAGATGAGTTGAACTTTACATTCAGCAATCCAAGCGCTTCCAAAAGAGAGAGAAAAATCATGATCAAGCTCCACTAGTACTAGTCCCACCCTGAGAACCTGGGGGAAAAAGGAAGAAAAGAGGCGAAAACAAAGGGGTCAGACATAAAGTATGGCGAGTACCATAACTTTAACAATACAATTATGAAAGTAATTAGGATAAGGCATAAACTGGTAAAATAAGGAATGACTGTGAAACAAGTAGGCAAGGCAAAACAAACAGGAGGAATATTCTGGCGTTAATCTCGCTCCTAATCACTACAGGATAATTGTTATACTGCACCGCTACTAGCCACCCTAAAAGTTGATCCCGCCTACTGAACACAATAATCATAATGGTAGTTTGGTGTACTCCTAGCTGTCTTCATAGGTGTCGCCTGCCCCTATCTCCACTAGTTGTACCCACTACCCCCATGCGATCGGCTCCCTAACTTGTTGATACCCGTGCTGGTCCCACAGTGGGGTGTATCACTCCCCAAAGTGGCAACCCGATACAACTAAAGATGCACGGCTTATATCTACACGATGCAACAACGTCTTACCTACCAGCCCGGGCCCACGCATGCACATGACCCCGTTGGACTTGCGTTGCCACCGTTAACCCGGTTTGACCTCTTACAATCAAACCCAGTAAGCGTGTCCCGTCCTCGATCTAACTCGAGCTCACAAAGATACTTAATGAGTTACTGGTTTGAAATGGATCCCCCATGCTTGACACAAGCTTTCCACCTATGCTTGGTCCCCACTAGAATTTTCCACTTAACCCCCTCTTATTCATGCCTTCTTTACATGTTTCAATTTGGTTAAGCGTTTCTAATCGTATTTCACATGCCACCATGTCACCCACTTAACTCCCATGTCCCACCACATGTTTATCTTGGTTAAGTGTTACTTAGTTCATTATAACTGTAACTTTGTAAGACCTCCCACAATAGACTTCCGTTTGCAGTTGCTGGAGTTGTCGGGCGGGTCCGGGCAGTCTTATACTGCAAACGTGTCATTACAACTGTTACACATTTAATTTATGCCTTCGACCTCTCACATTAGACTACCGTTTGTGGTTGCTGGATTTGCCGGGCGGGTCTGGGCAATCTTACACCACAAACGAGTCTAACCTCGTGTCTTAGGCGTTTATTATTACAAAATTATTTCACCCCAATATGAATTAATTATCCCTATTCAAATTTTCAATAATTTCCAAATTAATTATGTCCATAATTGTCACCTAAATTATGTCCATACTTTTTAGGTATAAAAATTATACCAATTAAATCTCAATTTAATTATATGCTTTTAAAGTCATTTTATGCCAATTCACAATTTACATAATTAGTATTTTCCCATTTGTCCCCACGCTATTCGTATGTTCAAATATGAAATACGTTAGACTCGCAAATAGTCTAACTTATATATATATATATATAAGTACATCACAACTTGCATAACACATAAAAACAGATCTAACTTGCAAATGGGAATAAAATTGCATAGCCAACAATTTGCATAGACAATGTCATATAGAATCATATATTTACATAAACTACCATGGATGTAAATATAGATCTAACATGAAATTGTGAACTTGCATATATAAATTATGGGTCTCGCTTAACTTGCATATGTGAATATAAATTTCCCCCAAAAATGTAAATATAGTTTTTCACCTAAACTTGCATATGGATTTCTGCAATTTGCATATGAATTTCTACAACTTGCATATGAATTTCTACAACTTGCATATGAATTTATCACTTGATTTTGCATATAAACTAGCATATGTATATAGTTGGTTCACATATAAACTTATGTACAATTCACATATAGACTTGCATAAGATTCATATTCAAACTAACATACAATTTAACATCCCAAACTTGCATAAGATTTATGAATTAACATATGATTTAACAACCCAACTTGCATAAGATTCACATATGAATTAACATATGGTTTAACATCCAAAACTTGCATAAAATGAATCAAGTTAAATATGCAATAGATCTAAAAAGTTAAACAACATCATGCGATTCAACAGACATGTTCTCATAATCCAATTACAACCCATCATAATTAATTTAATAATTATATTGTGAAAGAAATAGTACTCAAAAACAAAAGAACAGTCTTGTTTTTCTGGGATCTGTATTCTGAAACTGAATTGCTCGCCTTTGATGTAGACTAATTGTTATTCTAATTTAGATTTGATTTGATTCTGATTCTTGCTTCTATCTTGCTTTCGAGTTGAAAGAGAACGGTGACCACTCTAGGTTCACCATTGACAGCATGATGGCTCTTGGTATGAATTAGTGTGATTTTAGGTTGAGGGTTAGGTTGCTTATATAGAATTTTAATTAATTAAGAGCCGTCAGTTTAACCTAGAAGCAATCAAGACCATCCAGACAAGATAGAATAACCACCTCAGCCCTAATGACTCAGCAGTGAGTCAAAACATCATCACATTTCAGATCTGGCCGGGGGGGTAGGTCGACCCCCTGGTCGAACTGTATGGGTAGGTCAACCTGGCCCTTGGGCGGGAAAATTCCCGCCCAGCCTGGTCCCCTGTTTGACTTTTGAATTTCGAATTTTCTGAACCTGAGCTGTTTTTAATTTATTAAAATTCTGAAACTTCGGAAGCCATAACTTCTTCATACGGCGTCCAATTCACGCAAACTCGGACTCTATCTCAAGCAGAATTCCGAGACGAACGCAATGGCTTATCCCATTTCCCTTAGTTCTTACATTTGAAATCAAGTATTCTTAAATTTGTAAATTTTAATATTTAAAATCATGGGGTGTTACATTCTCCCCTCCTTAAAGGATTTCGCCCCCGAAATCTCCAAGTTAAGGAGAATGTATATCCTAACATCCAATAATCCATCTACTCAACCGTCAAACACAGTCATCCATTGTCCTTACAAGATTTCTAAAGCCATATGAACATATGCAAAAAGTGTGTGTATATGTTCCTTATCTAATGCAAAATCAGGCTGTCTACTGATTCAGTTGACCTCCTTAATGCAAATCATGATAGTGCCATGCATCCATTATGCATGCAAAAGAATCCTAACGATACATATTACTTCTACATGTGTGCACAACCATTCATCAGAATGCAGCATCCATATGATAACACAACCATTATACATCCATTCATTTAAATATGCACACACATTTATATGCAATATGAAGGTGGTTGAGCCGAGCTAGTGTCTAATGTGTGTGTACATGCATCCACGGGCAACCACTAGCAACCACTTGCAACCACTCGCAACCATCAATCATAACATGTTTCAAACACATGTTTACATCCATCGGTTTCTACCTAAGGATAAAGAATAGGACTGAGGAGATATACTTAAAAGGTAGATATAAGCATGAATAAACTTATGGAAAAAGAGATCAAGGAGGTACCCTCAAAGAGAAAAGGGTAGGCTGCGCGTATTTTCCTCTCAGTTTCCCAAGTCGCGTCTCCCTCAGCATCACTCCATTGAACTTTAACAAGCTTGACTTCATGGTTGCGTAGCTTTTTGACTTCCGTACCCAAGATACGAGTTGGAACTCTTCTTATAGTCGCTTCTCGTTCCACTTCTACTTCCTCTAGTATAATTGGCTCCACCACTTCCGCAGATTCATGTAAGCATTTTTGTAGTTGAGAAACATGAAAAACATTATGAGCTCTAGCCAGTCTCTCGGGTAGCTCTAATCTGTAAGCCATCGTCCCAATACTTTCAATGATAGGAAACGGACCTACAAATATTGGTGCTAGCTTTCCTACACACCCAAAGCGAATGACATTCCTCAAAGGAGATACTTTAAGGAACACCCTATCTCCAACCTTAAACTCAAGGTCGGTCTTTCTTTTGTCTGCGTAGGACTTCTGTCTATCTTGTGCAGCCTTCATCCGTCTTGTTATCAAGTCCACCTTTTCTGAGGTCTCTCTAATCATGTCTGGCCTAAGTACGAGCTTGTCTGTAGACTCCCACCAAGAAGTTGGTGATCGGCATGGTCTTCCATATAAAGCTTCGAAGGGCACCATTCCTATGGTGGCTTGGTAGCTACTGTTGTAGGCGAATTCCACCAAAGGAAGATGATCCTCCAATGTCCCTCCAAATCAAGAATGCACAATCTAAAGAGTCTTATAATACTCTGTTCACCCTTTCCGTCTGACCATCGGTTTGGGGGTGATAGGTCGTGCTTAAGCATAATTGGGTGCCTACTGCCTCTTGCAAACTCTTCCAAAACTCGCTCGTAAAGATAGGATCTCGATCGCTCACTATGGTGGAGGGTATCACATAGAGTCGAACTATTTCTTTAAGATAAATGGATGCTAGGGACGAGGCAGTCCTTCTACTTTTAACAGGTATAAAGTGAACGCTTTTAGTGAGCCTGTCCACTATTACCCAAATATGGTATTGCCCCTTCTTGTCCTAGGCAACCCATCAATAAAGTCCATCGAAATGCTATCCCACTTCCATTGTGGGACTTCGAGAGGATGAAGCAGACCACAGGGCTTTTTTTGCTCCGCTTTGACTTGCTGGCATATCATACACTTAGCGACAAACTCAGCTACATCACTCTTCATGCCATTTCAAAAGAAAATCCTTTTTATATCTTTATACATCTTGTCTCCGCTTGGGTGTATGGTCAGTTTGGAATGGTGCGCCTCTTCAAGAACCGTCTTCACTAAATCCCTTACTTGTGGGACGCATAACCTTCCATCCCATCTCAACCAACCCTTATCATCGATAGAATATATCTATTGAGGTGACTAGAAGTCTCACCCCTAACTAGCTTTTCCATCACATCAACTAGCTGAGGGTATTCTCGTTACGCGGTTCCTATTGAGTCCAAAAGAGTAGGCCGCACCTCTAATGATGCTAACAGACCAGGCATAGTTTCAAAGGAGAGTCTAAAATTAAAGTTTGCTATATATTCCAAGCTTTTCCTTTCTACAAAGAGAGGACTCAAGGTCAGCTTCTTCCTACTTAAGGCATCTGCTACCACATTGCCCTTGCCTGGGGTATAGGAAATCTCAAAATCATAAGAGGCCAGAAATTCCATCCACCTTTGTTGTCTTAAGTTAAGATCTTTCTATGAGAAAAGGTACTTCAACGATTTATGGTCAGTATACAATTCAAACTTCTCACCTAGGAGATAATGGTGCCAAGACTTAAGCGCAAGGACTATGGCAGCCAACTCTAGATCGTGGTTTGGGTAGTTTTTCTCATGTACTTTCAACTGTCTGCCTCCATAAGCTACTACCTTCCCTTCTTGCATCAAGACAGCACCTAGTCCCGTACTACATGCATCCGTGTATACGGTAAACATCTTGCTCCCATCCGGCAATGTCAAAACTGGGGCTGTTGTTAGAGCCCTTTTTAAACGTTGGAAAGCAATATCGCAATCCAAATCCCAAGCGAAAGTTAGGTTCTTCTTCGTTAATCTTGTGGGTGGGGCTGAGATTTTAGCGAAGTCTTTAATGAATTTTTGGTAAAAGCCCGCTAGCCCGAGAAAGCTTCAGACTTCGGTTGCATTCCGTAGAATCTTCTAATCTTGCACCGCAATTACTTTTGCGGGGTCCACGGCTAACCCTTCTTTGGACAACACATGTCCAAGAAACTTCGCCTCTTCTCTCCAGAAATGGCATTTGGAGAATTTGGCCTTCAACTGATGTGTACGAAGAGTATCCATGGCTTCCCTTAAATGCAAAGCATGCTCTTCTTCATTCTTCGAGAAGATCAAAATGTCGTCTACGAAGAGCACCACAAACTTAATAAGGAATTCTCTAAACACCCTACTCATCAAGTGAATGAAGTAAGCAGGTGTGTTTGTCAAGCCGAAAGGCATGACAAGCCATTCGAAGAAACCATCCGGGGTTCTGAACGCGGTCTAATCGATGCTGTCTTCAGCCATTCTTAGCTGATGGAACCCAATAGCCAAATCTAGTTGGGAGAAAACAGATGCACCTACAAGCTGATCAAACAAGTCATCTATTCTAGGAAGTGGGTGCCTATTCTTCTTGGTCAACTCGTTTAGCTACCTATAATCAACGCATAGGCGAAGTGAACCATCTGCTTCGGTTGCGAATACTACTGGAGCACCCCATTCAGAAATACTCCGCCTTATAAACCACTTTTTGAGCATCTCTTTGACTTGCTTACTGAGCTCTTTTCTCTCCCTAGGAGCCATGTGTCTAACGGTAGAGCTACGGGTTTTGCATTATCAACAAGGTATATGCGGAAGTCTATCTCCCGCTTTGGAGGTAAGCCTTCCACCTCTTCAATCACATCTGATTATTCACGGACTACTGTAACAGACTGCAAGTTTTCAACAGACGCATCAAGAGATTCTAGGTAACAAAGTATAATAGAATGTATGGGGTTACAAGAGATTTCGAGAGTGTTGCCAAGGCGAGTCATTAGTCTAACCACTCACTTTTCACAATCGAGGACGGCACCATTACTGGATAACCAATCCATGCCTAGAATCAATCCATAGCCCATGAAGCCAAGAACGAAGATATTGCATTCAAACTCAATGATCAAAATAGGCACTCTCAAATCCCGACAAATCATTGAAAGATGAGCTGAACCACCAATAGGATTTGAGACTACTATGGGATCCGTAACTAGACTAGTATTTAGGTGCAGTGTTTCAACTAACGAAGCAGACACAAACGAGTGTGAAGCGCTAGAATCAAATAAAGTACGAACAGGATGACCAAACAGAAAACCAAACTTTCAACAGAAATGTTTCTACCTCTCTCCTGTCCTAGTGCCATGAGAGCCTGAATCTGCCCTCTTGCCTGCCCTGGTGCAATGAGAGCCTGAATCTGCCTTCCAGAAGTGGACCCTGTTCTTTTCCCTTGCCCCTGTTTCCTCGGGCAGTCTTTAATTAGATGTCCTGCCTCTCCACAGTGGAAACAACCAGTCTTCTTCTTCTTCCTACAGTCCTTGCTCAGATGGCCTGGTGTTCCACAATTAAAGAAATTTTTCTTTCCTTTGCTATTGTTGTCCTTACCACCTTTCTTAGGTTGGTGCTATGACTTCTTTTGATCCCCTTTCTTTTTGGTGCCTTATTAGCGTTAGCGCCTTTCTTCTCTTCATGCATAAGCGTCATGTTAGTTTCTCAATGGTAGCCCCCATAGGCATGTGGGTCATAGCTAACCCATGTAGGGGCTCATTCAAACCTTTAACGAACCTCAGGGCCTTCTTTTCAGGTGTTCACCAAGTCTAAGCCAAACCTCGCCAACTGATTGAATTTTTTGGCATACTCCTTTACTGATAAATTCTCGTGCTTCAATGCCAAGAATCTTTCCATGTATAAATTCTCTTCTGCTCATGAGAGAAATTTCATCTCGAACCTATGTCTGAAATCCATCCACGTATCTACTGGACGCTCTCCATTCGTGACCTCCCACCTAAACGAGGCTTTGTCCTTCATTAACCAAGCGGCCAATTGGACATTCCTTCCATCTTCTACCTCGAAGATACTAGACAAGTCTTCTACCTCCTTAAGCCAATTTCGAGTTTCAACAAATGTCTCTGATCCGGGAAAAGGTTCTCCGCCATTAATCAAAAGTCTTTGCATATCTTTGAAAAAGTATCAACACGGGGAGGGGGAGGAGGAGGAGCGGCTGCAGCTGGGGGAGGAGGGATGTCTGCTGGGCCTGCGGCGGTGGCCCTAGCCTCCGGATACCTTCTGAACCAGGTTAGTATCGGTATTCCCTCAGGTATCTCGGGTAACCCAGACATGCTGAAAAGAAAATGAAGAGATTCAAAACGGAGAATTCGAAAGAAAGATATATGGCTCTAGGAGGTTATGTTTTTAAAACAAACTTTTCTCTTGAAAATACTCTCCTTAAAACAAACTTTTGAAAGTATTTCTTTATAAAACGCTTTTGAAAAATATTTTTTTAAAATCTCTTATCTGTTCTGTTAACCTTCAGCTCTGATACCACGTGTAACACCCCACGTCCATTAATGTCACTCTTCAAGGGGAATGCATTAACTTTCATGGAGTATTATTGGTGAATAGAACATAATATAACAAGACAGATACATATATTGGTACTTGAAAATTTTCAAAACAGCATTTATTGCAGCGGAGAAATAGTTTGATTACAACAACATCATAAACCAATAGAAAAACCACGTACACTTAGTAACCATATTGACAAATTGTTTTCTGAGTACATAAAATAAAAAGCATAACCCTAACATAAGTAGCAATAAAAGAGATGAGATGAACTTTACTTTAAGCAATCCAAGCACTTCCAAAAGAGAGAGAAAGATCCTGATCAAGCTCCACTAGTACTAGTCCCACCCTGAGAACCTGGGGGGGAAAGGAAGAAAAGAGGCGAAAACAAAGGGGTCAGACATAAAGTCTGGCGAGTATCATTACTTTAACAATACAATTATGAAAGTAATTAGGATAAGGCATAAACTGGTAAAATAAGGAATGACTGTGAAATAAGTAGGCAAGGCAAAACAAACAGAAGGAATATTCTGGCGTTAATCTCGCTACTAATCACTATAGGATAATTGCTATACTGCACCACTACAAGCCACCCTAAAAGTTGATCATGCCTACTGAACACAATAATCATAATGGTAGTTTCGTGTACCCCTAGCTGTCTTCATAGGTGCCGCCTGCCCCTATCTCCACTAATTGTACCCACTACCCCCATGCGATCGGCTCCCTAACTCGTAGATACCTGTGCTGGTCCCATAATGGGGTGTATCACTCCCCAAAGTGGCAACCCGATACCACTAAAGATGCACGACTTATATCTACACGATGCAACAACGTCTTACCTACCATCCCGGGCCCACGCATGCACATGACCTCGTTGGACTTGCGTTGCCACCGTTAACAAGGTTTGACCTCTTACAATCAAACCCGGTAAGCATATCCCGTCCTTAATCTAACTCGAGCTCACAAAGATACTTAATTGGTTACTGGTTTGAAATGGGTCCTCCATGCTTGACACAAGCTTTCCACCTATGCTTGGTCCCCACTAGAATTTTCCACCTAACCCCCTCTTATTCATGTCTTCTTTACATGTTTCAATTCCGTTAAGTGTTTCTAATCGTATTTCACATGCCACCCATGTCACCCACTTAACCCCCATGTCCCACCACATGTTTATCTTGGTTAAGTGTTACTTAGTTCATTATAATCGTAACTTTGTAGGACTTCCCACATTAGACTCCTGTTTGTGGTTGCTGGATTTGCTGGGCAGATCCGGGAAGTCATATAGCGCAAACGTTTCTAACCTCATGTCATGACAACTGTTACGCATTTATATTATGCCTTCGACCTCTCACATTAGACTACCGTTTGTGGTTGCTGGATTTGCCGGGTGGGCCCAGACAGTCTTACACCACAAACGATTCTAACCTCGTGTCTTAGGCGTTTATTATTACAAAATTATTTCACCCTAATATAAATTAATTATCCGTATTCAAATTTTCAATAATTTCCAAATTAATTATGTCCATAATTGTCACCTAAATTATGTCCATACTTTTTAGGTATAAAAATTACACTAATTAAGTCTCAATTTAATTATATGCTTTTAAAGCCATTTTATGCCAATTCACAATTTACATAATTAGTATGTTCCCATTTGTCCCCACGCTATTCGTACGTTCAAATATGAAATACGTTAGACTCGCAAATAGTCTAACATATATATATATATATATATATATATATATATATATATATAAAGAACATCACAACTTGCATAACACATAAAAACATATCTAACTTGCAAATGGGAATAAAATTGCATAACCAACAATTTGCATAGACAATGTCATATAGAATCATATATTTGCATAAACTACCATGGATGTAAATATAGATCTAAACATGAAATTGTGAACTTGCATATATAAATTATGGGTCTCGCTCAACTTGCATATATGAATATAATTTTCACCCAAAAATGTGAATATAGTTTTTCACCTAAACTTGCATATAGATTTCTACAACTTGCATATGAATTTTTATAACTTGCATATGAATTTCTACAACCTACATATGAATTTATCACATGATTTTGCATATAAACTAGCATATGTATATACTTGATTCACATATAAACTTGTGTACAATTCACATATAGACTTGCATAAGATTCATATTCAAACTAACATACAATTTAACATCCCAAACTTGCATAAGATTCACATATGAATTAACATATGATTTAACAACCCAACTTGCATAAGATTCACATATGAATTAACATATGGTTTAACATCCCAAACTTGCATAAAATGAATCAAGTTAAATATGAAATAGATCTACAAAGTTAAACAGCATCATGCGATTCAACAAACATGTTCTCATAATCCAATGACATCCCATCATAATTAATTTAATAATTATATTGTGTAAGAAATAGCACTCACAAACAAAAGAACAGTCTTGTTTATCTGGGATCTGTATTCTGAAACTGAATTGCTCACCTTTGATGTAGACTAATTGTTATTCTAACTTAGAATAGATTTGATTTTGATTCTTGCTTCTATCTTGCTTTTGAGTTGAAAGAGAACGGCGGCTACTCTAGGTTCACCATTGATAGCATGATGGCTCTTGGTATGAATTAGTGTGATTTTAGGTTGAGGGTTAGGTTGCTTATATAGAATTTTAATTAATTAAGAGCCATCAGATTAACCTAGTAGTAATCAAGACCATGCAGATAAGATAGAATAACCACCTCAGCCCTAATGACTCAGCAGTGAGTCAAAACATCGTCACATTTCAGATATGCCTGGGGGGTAGGTCGACCCATAGGTCGACCCCAGGTCGACCTGTATGGGTAGGTCGACCTAGCCCTCGGGCAGGAGAATTCCGGCCCAGCCCGCTCCCTTGTTTGACTTTTGATTTTCGAATTTTCTGAACCTGAGCTATTTTTATTTTATTTAAATTCTGAAACTTCGGAAGGCCATAACTACATCATACGGAGTCCAATTCACGCAACTCGGACTCTATCTCAAGCGGAATTCCGAGACGAACGCAATGGCGTAACCCGTTTCCCTTAGTTCTCACATTTGAAATTAAGTATTCTTAAACTTGTAAATTTTAATATTTAAAATCACGGGGTGTTACACATATCATCGTCAAATCATTATGCACATTATTGTTTTTACTTCATATTATCATTATGTGTCTTATTTCATATCACATTTCATTATCATAAATTAAAACGCATATCAATAACATTTACACCATAAGTAGCACTTCATTCTACATATCATCTCATACTGCTTTGCAAACGATATATTACACACATGTGTATGTGTATTGCATTATGTTTTGATTTTTAACTTCTCACATAACAAGTGTATTTTATTCGGGGGAGTCTGTATTATTGATTTGAAACATAACATTATTAATTTTTGATTTGTTTAGTATGTCTTAATTGACTTGTCTGACATGATTGGATTTAGAGAGTGTGTGTGTATATATATATATATTCATATTTTTCATTACTTTATATAGCTCTTCTTGTATTATTCTAAGGGGGAGCTTTATATTTTTCAGATGGGTTGAAGTTCCAAGAAATGTTTGAATTGACATACATTTTTTGATGTGATTGATTTGGTTTGAATTGTTGTTTTGATTGGAACGATCTCAGCATAAGTGAGTAATATGATTAACAATGATGTGGTTTGATTGATTGATTATGATATTCCTCACATTTACCTTAATATATTTTACTCATAATTATTATCTATCTCGTTTTTATTCTAGTATATTGTATTATTGTCATATATATTGTTATAGTCAAGGGGATTACTAGAGTCATATTGGTCTAGGTTTAGTTTTTTTTATGACAAAGGGGGAGAATTATAAAATAGGATTAGAGTAGGCTTAGATTAAAGGGGAGTTATTGGTCTCAAGAGAAGTTGCTAGAGTAAGGGGGAGTAGTTGAAGAATCAAGGTATCAGCAAGTATATTTTATAGAAAAAGGTTGTCATTACAAAAAAAGGGTAGATTGTTAGTTGCTGAGATGTTGATTTTGATGACAACAACCTTATGAATTATTATAAAATATGTATACTGACATTTTATGTTGAGTGATATATGTATATACAGGAAATTTATAAATATGTATTGACAATGAAGACCGTACAATATAAAGATTCAAGATTGAAGATTACAAAGATGAAGAATTCAAGTTTGAAGACTTATGAGTATCAAGAGTTCAAGATATCAAAATAAATAATAGAGTATAGAATTTTTGTTAAAACTTCATAATAGCACTGAAAACTTTATTTCGATTTTCATATGGAAAAGAACCCACTTCTAGCTCTATAATGGGATGGAACTAATAGTGGGATGGAACACATAACCAAATCCAGTTTTGGCGGGAACTGAGGCTTGACATGATGAAATACTCTACAAGTAGGACCTGTAGTGTCCCGAAATTCCGGTACAATTTGAGCTGACCAAATAACACAAGTCCAAACCAAATTGCACTGGAAACCAGAAAACTAATAGAAAGAAAACAGAGGGCGAGAATAGATAAGATACAAACTTAGAATAGAAGAAGAAGAAGAACATACAACATCAGAGTAACACGAATCTCACAGCGGAACGAACAATATATAATAGATACATAACTTTGAAATAAAATCAGTATATGTATACATTAACATTATCAGAGTATAGCACTTACAACACAGCGGAAATAATTATATAACTATAATCCTGAAGCCTTCTGCTCCAAGCTCTCCTGGTATATCTGTAAAATCCTGACTACTTGACTATCCATACAAAATTGGACACCCAAGAGTTCAGGGAAAACTAAACAAAACAAACTCTGGGTCAGTCATGGGACTGGTGTGAGTAAAACAATTTAAAACGGTTTGAACAATTAAACGATATCTCATAAGACCACGCCGTATAATGGAACGGTTTTTTCCCTTATGAGAATCAAAATCAATTTGATTTAACTTTCAAATCATTTTGAAAGAAACGAAAATCTTTATATCAAAACTCATTGATATTATAATAGTGTCTATCATCCACAATATAATAATCATCTTGCAGAACGCTTTCATCTCACGTTTTACATACATAGTATACAATAAAAACCGCGAGCACTTATTGGATAATGGATTACCAACTATGACAAGGTATGGAACCACCTTCTGATAGTGTACCTCTAGAGAGGAATACACTGGGTTCAACAAGAACATCTTGCAAAACGGCCACACATGACCGACCACTCATTTCGCTTTAGTGTATCGAATGTATATCACCAACGGTTGGGATCAGCAACCGTTTCCCGAATGGGACAGCATCGACAATAGAATATAGAATGAAATGAATATCTCTAGATAAGTGATAATATACCCTAATTGGCAGCCAACCACTTAGCCATGCTGCCTGCCCGATTTTTGTCATTTCCGATTATGGGCTAGGGGCCACGCTTATCTCTGACAGATCACACAATTATTCACTTTGAATGTCACATCGTCATACTCGCCACATCACAAATTGATTTCCCCAAAAATACAGCAGGTATACAGCTAAGAGAAACGAATTCCTCCGCCACCAAATGTACATACGTTTGAAGAGATCAACTTACGTGATCCATTAAATATACTCTGTCAGACATTCTTCCATACAGGATTTCCTGGGACTGGACAAACCGAAGGTACTGTTTTGTAAACAGGACAACCCTTGCATAACTCCATCTTCAATTATCTTCATCATATTTGATCGCAATGCTAATGCCCATACAGAGTGGTTTTCAGATAATGAATCTGATCCTGGTCTTTCAGTATTGACAATGGAAATGGTCAAAATCTTCGATAGTCGGTGATTTAACTATCAAAGGAAAACATGTGTACAAATTACGGTCGTATTCCCAAATGGAAATCTTACCGAGCAAATCATCAATCAACACTGATCCACTTTAATTTAATCTTTCATTCAATTATCCATTTCCCTATTCCTGTTTCCATATATTCAACATTTCTTATTTTCTAAATTTAAAAAATATACGTTATTAACATTGGAAAACATTTCCATTTCTTATTTTCTATATTAGAAAACATTTCTGATTCTTATTTGGAAAAATATTTCCAAAACTCGTTCATTGGATTTAAACAGATGTTTAAATAAAACATCGCTATGCCAAACTCAAATCATTATACTCGTTAATTAAATTCACTTAACCAATCTTCACTATCGAACCTTAACCATTTCTTAGTTAAAAACGAAGCCAATCAAGTTGGGGTATAACTACCTCTCATACCTTAACTGAACAACATTTCTAACTTCGAAACAGACAAGGTTCACCTTTTAAACCTTTAACAAACTACCTTAATTAATTTTCTTTCGAAAAATCTCTATTCGATAACTCTTTCCTTCGAATAAACTATATTCAATAACTCTATTCAATTACCTCTATTCGATTAACTCTAATCGATTACCTCTTATCAATTAACTCTATCAATTAACTCTATTTGATTAACTCTAATCAATTAACTCTATTCGAATAAACTATATTCGATTAACTCCTTACGAATAAACTATATTCGATTAAATCCTTTCGAATAACTAATATTCGATAATTCCTTTCGAATAACTAATATTCGATAACTCCTTTCGAATAAACTATATTCGATAACTTCTTTCGAATAAACTATATTCGATAAATTCTTATCTTCGATTAATCAATACTCGACGAACTCTATTCGATTAACTAACACTCGACTAACTCTAACTCGATTAACTAACACTCAACTAAATCTAACTCAATTAACTCTTATTCAAAGAACTCTATTCGACTAACTAATATTCGATTAACTCATTTCGATTAACTCCTTTTGATTAACTCCTTTAATTCTATTCGAATAAACTATATTCAATTAACTCCTTTAATTCTATTCGAATAAACTATATTCGATTAACTCCTTTTGATTAACTCCTTTAATTCTATTCGAATAAACTATATTCGATTAACTCCTTTAATTCTATTCGAATAAACTATATTCGATTAACTCCTTTAATTCTATTGGAGTAAACTATATTCGATTAACTCCTTTTCGAATAAACTATATTCGATTAACTCCTTTAATTCTATTCGAATAAACTATATTCGATTAACTCCTTTCTCGAATAACCAATATTCGATTAACTCCCTTCGAATAACCAATATTCGGTTAACTCTTTTTCGAATAACCAATATTCGATAACTCCCTACTTCGAATAAACTATATTCGATTAAACTATATTTGACTAATTTTATTTGATTACAAATAATTCCTAAACTATTTGTTTATACAAATATTTCATTTTCTATTTTTTTATTTAACAAATAAATATTTCCATTTCAATTCTATTTATTTAACAAATAAATATTTCCTCTTCAATTATATTTATTCACCAAATAAACCCCTTTTGATAATTCTATTTATTTATCAAATAATTCCCTTTTTCTCTTTGTTTATTTTCTAAATAAGTATTTCTTTTATCTCTATTTATTTTCTAAATAAATATTTCCCTTATAATTCTATTTCTTTTGTTTTACAAATATTTCCTTTTCAATTCTATTTGTAAATGGTTTACAAATATTTCTTTTTATAATATCCGTTGATTTTATAATTATTTTCTTTTATAAAATTATTTTCCTTTTATATATAAAATCCATTGATTTTATATAAATAATTCATTTTCAAAATACACTTTGAAAATCCCCTTTTCTACATCCCAGTATTTCTTTCGGTATTTAAAATACTAAATAACAATGATCGATATCATTCAACACACATAATCAACAACATATAAAATATCACATCATATATTACAATATATGAAAAGAATAGTATTTTAAATATTGAGGAATCAAGTCAGATCCCTCCAACCTGTTTCCCTGCATCACATATGTTAAACAATATAATTAACATCAACTTCATTTCAATATGAAATATTCTGATAAACAGAATCAATATTTGATTAACGATATATATATATATATATCGTTATCTATAATTTCAACCAAACAGTCAACACACAGAATCAACCATCATCTATCAGTTCTAAAAGTACGTTACAAAAATATGAACTGGTAGAGTTGGTGAGTTTTACTCACATTGGACATTTTTCATTAAATAATGATAACTATAGTGGAATCCGACCAGACAATTTAATTTTTCCATAATTTGTACCAAGCTCTGATTCACTCCAACTCAGTTCCAATCTGTAGCTCTCGTCGGTACGATCCCGACGGATCCAACCATTCGTATTTCTGATAACAGATGTATAAGTTATGAATGTTTTTTTACTTAATACACTATTTAATATATAATTAAAACTAAACACTGTTCAATTGGGATTAACCTTGTTTTTGTTTGTTCCGGCCCAACACCACGCTAAGCACCACTGTGCTTTCATCTTCTTGCACACAGAAAATATACCGACTCCAGGAAAACAATGGTCATTAACAAAAATCAACTACCATCTTCTTCTTCTGTTCTTCATAGATATTCAAACAAGAACAACCATCCAACTCAGCATCTAGACCCCTCCCTTGCCATAACCTTAACATTCTACTCGACGTCCACCTTCATTATCTTCCCCAATGAAAACCCATACCTCACAGCACCCATTTTCCCAACTCACAGATATCCCCTCGCACGCCAGTTTCAAGGCTGCGTCCTACCTCTTCTTCACGCTACTGCTCAGCACCCTGCAATGGACATGAACGCGCGACCAGCTTCCGCGTTTAACCCTCTCCAGTAACCTTCGAACAATTCCTCAACTCGTGGTTTCCTGTTCGAAACCGAAGAAACAAAACCGACGTCGAACTGGGAATAAGCCCTATTGCGATAAAGAGCTCATACTATAAATCAGAAATATATATGTATTTTGATTTCTAGGAATTTATTTGATTTGTTTGAAATTTTTGAAAGAGGGATGCTCACGTTTTGAGTTTGTTTCGGTGGCGGCTGAGAACTGACCGAAGAAGAATGAGGAATGGATTAGGTTTAAGGGAGAATAAAAGTTATTATATAGGGTGTTTAGATATTTTTCTTTTTTCTTGTTTATAATATCACCGTAATTCTGTTTGTCTTCTAAAATTTCTTATGGTCACACATGATACCCGAAAATCATGAAAATGGACATATAACTAGAGTTTGACATTACGGACCCACCGAAACTGGTTTAGTCGAATTCCGACTCCGTTCGCTCACACATCGTATTTTTAACCTTCAAAATACTGACTGTTTTTCACATTAATAATCCGTACGTGTAACACCCCACTCCCGCTATGATCACTCACTAAGGGAATGCCATAGCATCGGTGGAGTATTTTAGTGAATATAGAACAGAAAAATTACAACAAGACAGATATAAATAGTACTTGAAATTTTAAAACATCATCTCATAACAGCGGAAGTAAAACATGTCTGGTTACATCATAAAACCATAATAAAGGTCAAGTACAATATCCATCAAAATAAAGGAATACATAATCCCACTCTCATACAATAGCCAAAACAAAAGAAAAGATAACTGGATAACTGGAGCTTTACATCTATCCAAGCTCCTCAAGACTGGAACAGCAATCCGATCAAGCTCCACTACTGCTAGGATCCACCACAGGACCTGAGGGTTGGGAAAAAGATAAAAACAACGGGGTCAGACATAAGTCTGAGCGAGTCCTATAACTTTAACAATACAATCGTTAAAGTAACCAGAGAAGATATGAACTGATATACGGTAACATATAGGGATAAATGGGTACCCTAAGCAGTCAACTGAACTAAGATAAAGGATAAAGACGCATCTACCCTCCCTAAGGTAAATTACTAAACTGCACCACACCAGTCGTTTCTAACCTAAAGGTTGATCCCACCCAAGGACTTATAAAATTAACTAAATAGTACTTGCGTACCCCTAGGTGACCAAGTAGGCGCCACGGGGCCCTACAATCCACTAGGTGTACACACTACTTCCCCATTCGATCGGCTCCCTAACGTAGATACCCGTGCTGGCCCCACCGTGGGATGTATCATTCCCCAATGTGGCAACCTGATAAAACTAACAGTGCACGGCTTATATCTACTCGATGCAACAACGGCTTACCTACCAGCCCGGGCCCACTCACGCATATGAAGCCCGTTGGACTTGCGTTGCCACCGCTAACCCGTTTGCCTCTTACAGTCAAGCCCAGTATGCGTGTCCCGTCCTCGACATGGGTCGAGCCCACAAAGATACGTATGGGTTACTGGTTGAAATGGGCCTCCACAAGCTACCCACCTAAGCTTGTCCCTTTTTCTATTATATCCCACTTAACCCTTTAATCATGTTTTAATTACATGTTTCATTTCGGTTAAGTATTCTAATCGTATTTTCTATTGCCACCCAAGGCAACCACTAGATTTTCTCATGCCACCCAAGGCACCCACTTAACCCCTCATGTCCCTCTACATGCTAATGTGGTTAAGTGTTTCTTAATTAATTAATTAAGAACGTAACCTTTGTAAAGACCTCTCACATTAGACTGTCTTTTATGACCGCTGGTTAAGCCGGTTGGGTCCGGGCAGCCTTATGTCATAACAGAGTCTAACCTCGTGTCTTTACATTAATTACGTATTTAGTTTGTGCCTAAGACCTCTCACATTGGGCTAACATTTGTAGCAACTGGTTAAGCCGGTTGGGTCCGGGCAGTTTTACGCTACAACTGAGTCCAACCTCGTGTCTTAGTCAATTGATTACACCTAATTAATCACCCTCATAATTTTATATTAATTATCCCTAATTAATTAAGTTTTCTTAACATGGGTAGACCTAACTCAATAGGTAAATTCCCATGGGGTAGACCTAACTCAATAGGTAAATTCCCAACACATAGTATGGGTACACCTAACCAAATAGGCAAATTCCCATACTATGTTTATTTATTTTGGTGTTATGCATAATTATATTAATTTCACACAATCTTATTAACTTATGCATTTAATTACCCCATCGTTCCCACGTAATTTCGTTCATGATATAACACATATAAAAGGTGTCAACTTGCATATGAATGAACATGTTTCAAAGGTGCCATCTTGCATATTAACAAACACATAACTTGCATATGAACTTGCATAACATGTCACATAACTTGCATATAATATATCACATAACTTACATATTCATTTTGCATAACAAACTTGCATATTAGTTTATAGACTTGCATAGTGTGTCATCATGAACTTGCACATTAATAAACACGTAACTTGCATATTTACATACATGTAACTTGCACATAAATAAACATGTAACTTGCATATTTACATACATGTAACTTGCATATTAACCAACATGTAACTTGCATATTAACAAACATGTAACTTGCATATTAACAAACATGTAACTTGCATATTAACAAACATGTAACTTGCATAGCATATCACTATGAACTTGCATAACATGCATATGATTACATAGGCCACAACTTGCATATTTAGCATCATGCATAACATACATCATATTAAACTTGCATAAACTTACATACTCAACATGCATAAACATACATACTCAACATGCATAAACATAAGATTAATGCTAACATCATATCATATGATTTCAAAGCTCATTAACCCACATACAAAACCATAAATCTCATCACATCTCATCTAATTAGTTTACCAAAAGATCATCAAAGTGATAGAAACTCACAACTAGCAACTTTGCACACCAAATAAAGAAGATTAAGATGCTAAGAAGAGATTAGAGGTTGATTAGAGAGTGATTAGCATGCAACCCTCTTCATAAAATTAGTGGAGGCCATGAGAGCTAGCATTTTGCCATAGTTTAGTTACTAGGTTTAATTATGAATGAATTAGGGTAGGGTTAGGGTCTTATTTATAGGATTAGAAAGTGTTTTAGGCCCTTAGATTAACCCTAGATTAGATTAGGACCCTTAGATTTAGGAACCCTCTAGAACATAGCCCAAGACTCAGCCAAGACCAAACCTGGTGCACCCAGACCAGCAGGGCCGACACCCTGTGTCGACACCCCTGTCGACAGGGCTGTCGACACCCCTGTCGACACCCCTGTCGACATGGCTGTCGACACGGGGCTAGGCGGGAATTTTTTCCCCCTTTCCTCTTTTGGCTCCAAACTTGTTTTTCAAATCTGCTTTTTAAATTTAAACTTCCTAAAACTTCTTTGGGCCATAACCGGGCCATACGGACTCCGATTCTCGAAAACTCGGACTCTATTTCGCGTATTTTTTCGAGACGAACGCAATGACGCAGCCCGTTTCCCCTGGTTCTTCCATCTGAGATTAATTATACTTTAATTACTAACTATTAGTGTTAATTGAAATTCGGGGTGTTACATTCTCCCCTACTTAAAGGATTTCGTCCTCGAAATCTCTAAGTTAAGAAGAACGTATCCTACCAACCAAACAACCATCTACTAAACCATCAACCACAAGCAACCATTATCCCTAGAAACTTCTAATGATGTATGAACATATGCGGAAAGTGTGTGTATATGTCCGTATACTAATGCAAAATCAGGTGGTCTACTGATTCAGTCGACCTCCTTAATGCAAACCATGATAGTGCCATGCATCCAATATGTATGCGAAACCCTATTGACACATACAAATTTCTACATGTGTGCACAACCATACACAAAAATGCATCATCCATATGATAACACATCCATGATACATCCATCAATCTAACTACCACATCCATTTATGCAATATGCAACATGAAGTGACTGAGCCGATCTAGTGTCTAATGTGTGTGTGTATGCATCCACGAGCAACCACTAGCAACCAATTGCATCCACATGCATCCATCAATCATAACATGTTTCAAACACATGTTTCAACCATAGGCTTACCCTATCTAAAGGTCAAATAGTACTAACGAGAGGACATACTAAAGATAAGATAAGTACTAGACAAGCAATAAAGGAGAAGTTAAAAGACATACTCTCAAAAAGAAATGGATACAAAGAACGCATCTTTGCTTCCGTCTCCCAAGTAGCATTGCTTTCGTCATCTCCCCATTGCACTTTAACTAGCTGGACTTCTCTATTCCTCAACTTCCTAGTTTCTGACCCAAGGATGCGAGTAGGAGCTCGTCGAATCGTCGCATCACGCTCTACCTCTACATCTCTAAGCAAGCTCGGCTCTACCACCTCTGCGGTCTCATGTAAGCACTTCCTCAGATGTGACACATGGAATACATCATGAACACCACTAAGTCTGTCGGGCAACTCCACCCTATATGCCATCCGTCCAATCCTTTCCTTAATAGGAAATGGTCCAACAAACCTTGGTGCTAACTTCCCAACGGACCCAAAGCGAACAACATTTCTTAATGGAGATACTTTGACAAAAACCATGTCCCCAACCTCAAACTCAAGATCCGTCCTTCTCCGATCCGCATATGATTTCTGTCTATCTTGCGCTGCTTTCATCCTTCTTCGAATTAAATCAATCTTCTCTGAAGTCTCTCTAACCATATCCGGCCCAAGCAAGATCTTATCCGTAGATTCCCACCAACATGTAGGAGATCGACAAGGCCTTCCATAAAGAGCTTCGAAAGGAGCCATACCAATACTGGACTGAAAGCTGTTATTATATGCGAACTCCACCAAAGGAAGATGTTCTTCCCATGTACCTCCAAAATCCAAGATACAAAGCCTCAAAAGATCTTCTAAGATACGGTTCACCCTCTCGGTCTGACCGTCCGTCTGAGGATGATATGCGGTGCTCAAACACAACTGAGTCCCTACCGCCTCTTGCAAACTTCTCCAAAACTCACTAGTGAAGATAGGATCTCGATCACTCACAATGCTGGATGGTACGCCATGCAATCTAACAATCTCTCTCACATAGACCGAAGCAAGCCATGGAGCGGTCCTCTTACTCTTCACGGGTATAAAATGGGCACTTTTGGTAAGTCTGTCTACCACAACCCAAATTCCCGTATTGCCCTTCCTCGATCTCGGTAACCCATCGATGAAATCCATCGAGACACTATCCCACTTCCATTGCGGAACTTCCAATGGGTGTAGCAACCCACCGGGTTTCCTTTGCTCCGCTTTAACTTGTTGGCACACTAAGCATCTAGCCACATACTCGGCCACATCTTTCTTCATACCGGCCCAGAAGAAAACTCTCTTCATGTCTTGGTACATTTTGTCTCCACCTGGATGAATAGTCATTATTGAACGATGTGCATCATCCAAAATAGCCTTCTTCAAACCCTCATCTTGCGGTACACAAAGTCTACCGTCTCTATGCAACCATCCCTTATCATCTATGGTGTATATACCCAAATGGCTGGACGACTCCCCCCTTATAAGCTTCTCTACCAACTCAACCAACTGTGGGTCGTCTCGCTGAGCCTCGCCAATCCGTCTCAAAAGAGTAGGTCTAACCTCCAAGGATGCCAACAAACCAGGTACAAAATCAACAGAAGGTCTGAAGTCGAACAAAGAAAGAAACTCCAAGCTTTGCCGTTCCATGAACAATGGACTCAAAGATAGCCTTTTTCTACTCAAGGCGTCTGCCACCACGTTACCCTTGCCAGGGGTATACGCTATCTCAAAATCATAGGATGCTAAGAACTCCATCCACCTTTGCTGTCTTAAATTCAAATCCTTCTGAGAGAATAAGTACTTCAATGATTTATGGTCGGTGAACAACTCGAATCTCTCACCAAGAAGATAATGGCGCCAAGACTTAAGTGCGAAAACAACCGCGGCCAACTCTAGATCATGGGTAGGGTAATTCTTCTCATGCACTCTCAATTGTCTCCCTCCATAGGCTATTACCCTTCCCTCCTGCATCAAGACTGCGCCTAATCATGTCCCACAAGCATCGGTATAAACAACAAACGGCTTACTCCCATCTGGAAGCACTAAAACTGGAGCGGTGGTCAAAGCTCTCTTTAACCGTCGGAAAGCATCATCACAATCTACATCCCACGAGAAAACCAGATTCTTTTTCGTCAAGCGGGTTAATGGGGCTGATATCTTCGCGAAGTCTTTGATGAACTTCCTATAATATCCTGCCAACCCCAAGAAACTTCTTACCTCGGTAGCATTTCTAGGAACTTTCCAATCCTGGATAGATACTATCTTTGCGGGATCCACAGCTATCCCTTCCTTTGAGACCACATGCCCTAAGAATCGCACTTCTCTTCTCCAAAAATGACATTTAGAGAATTTAGCTTTAAGACTATGCGCTCGAAGAGTCTCCAACACTTCCTTGAGATGTAAGGCATGCTCTTCTTCACTCTTGGAAAAGACCAAGATGTCATCAACAAAAACTACTACAAACTTATTCAGATACTCTCTGAACACTCTACTCATGAGATCAACAAAGTATGCAGGGGCGTTTGTCAACCCAAATGGCATCACTAGCCACTCATAAAAACCATCCGGAGTCCGGAAAGCAGTCTTCTCTATACTGTCCTCCGCCACTCTCAACTGATGAAACCCTGTAGCTAAGTCCATCTGCGAAAATACTGACGCGCCAACCAACTGATCAAAGAGATCATCTATCCTCGGTAATGGGTGTCTATTCTTCTTCGTGAGCTTATTAAGTTCTCTATAATCCACACAAAGTCTGAGGGACCCATCCGCCTTCGTGGCAAACACTACTGGAGCTCCCCACTCCGATATACTTCGCCTTATGAACCCCTTCTCAAGCAACTCCCCTACTTGCTTATGAAGTTCTCTTCTCTCACGAGGAGCCATGTGGCGTACTGGCAAAGACACTGGTTTGGCATTATCCACCAAATAAATTCGGAAATCTATCTCCCGCTTTGGAGGCAAACCCTTTACTTCTTCAAACACATCCGGATATTCCCGGACTACTTTGACAGAGCGCAAACTCTCGACCGAAGCATCGAGCGATTCAAGATAACTTAGCAAAACAGATTCCATGGGATTACAAGAGATCTCGAGAGTATTACCCAAGCGGGTCATAAGCCTAACAACTCTCCTTTCACAATCAAGAACGGCACCATTACTGGATAACCAGTCCATGCCCAAGATCAGCCCATAGCCCGTGAAGCCCAGTACAAAAGCATCACATCTAAACTCAACGCTAAGTATAGAAATCTTCAAACCCAAACATATCATAGACAGATATATAGAGCCCCCAATTGGGTTTGAAACAACCAAGGGATCATCAACTAGACTGGTGTCTAAGTGCAGTGACTCAACTAATGATGATGAGATAAAAGAATGCGATGCGCCAGAGTCAAACAAAGTACGAACTGGATGATCAAAAAGAAAAACCAGACTTTCAACGGAAATAGTTCTACCTCTCTGCTGAATCGGTGGAACTGAGAGAACCTGAACTTGCCCCCCTGACTGAGGTGGTGCTATAAGAGCTTGCACCTGACCTCCTGAGGTAGACCCCGTCTTCTGCCCCTTCTTTGGGCAGTTTTTCACAAGATGCCCTGCTTCACCACAATGAAAGCAACCGGTCTTCTTCTTTTTGCGACAATCCTTACTGAGGTGTCCTGGTGTTCCACAATTGAAGCACTTCTTCTTCGTCTTCTTTTTGTCACCATTGCCTTTACCGCCCTTGCCTTGTTGTTGTTGTTGCGGTTTCTTCTGATCCCCCTTTTTCTCTGGTGCCTTAGAATTCTTATCATCCTCATGCATAAGTGCCATGTAGACAAGTTTCTCAAAGGTGGCCCCCATAGGAATGTGAGTCATAGCTATTCCTTGCAATGGTTCGTTCAAGCCTCTAACGAACCTCAAAGCCTTCTTCTCCGGTGTATTCACCAACTCTATGCCAAATCTCGCTAATTGATTGAATTTGTTGACATATTCTTTCACCGTGAGATTCCCTTGCTTCAAATTCAAGAACTTCTCCATAAACAGATTCTCTTCCGCCCTTGAGAGAAACTTAGCCCCAAACCTTTGCTTAAAATCTGCCCAAGAGTCAACCGGGCGTTCTCCATTAGTGACCTCCCACCAGAACGAGGCCTCTCCCTTCATTAACCAAGCCGCCAACTTGACTTTCTTTCCCTCTTCCACTTCAAAGATATCTAGCAACTCTTCCACTTCCTTAAGCCAATCTCTAGCCTCTACGAAAGTCTCTGAACCTAGAAAAGGTTTTCCTCCTATAGCCTTGAACTCCTTGCAAACCTTAGCAAAATTATCCACTCTAGGCTGAGGAGGAGGAGCGGTTGTCTCTGGTGTAGTAGCATTGGCCGGACCCGCAGCCGCGGCCCTAGCCTCTTGCAACCTCCTATACCATAGTGGTATAACTAAACCCTCCGGGATGTTAAGATCTTCAGCCATGCTGAAACGAAAGAGGAAAGATTCAAAAAGGAGATTCCGAAAGATAAAGATATGGCTATTGGGGATTATGCTTTTCTTTTTCAAAAACTTTTTCTCTTAGAAGACATGCTTTTGAAAATACTTTTTTTTTTCAAAAATGTTCTTAGAAAATAGTTTTTCTAAAAATTTTATCTGTTCTGGTAACCTTGAGCTCTGATACCACGTGTAACACCCCACTCCCGCTATGATCACTCACTAAGGGAATGCCATAGCATCGGTGGAGTATTTTAGTGAATATAGAACAGAAAAATTACAACAAGACAGATATAAATAGTACTTGAAATTTTAAAACATCATCTCATAACAGCGGAAGTAAAACATGTCTGGTTACATCATAAAACCATAATAAAGGTCAAGTACAATATCCATCAAAATAAAGGAATACATAATCCCACTCTCATACAATAGCCAAAACAAAAGAAAAGATAACTGGATAACTGGAGCTTTACATCTATCCAAGCTCCTCAAGACTGGAACAGCAATCCGATCAAGCTCCACTACTGCTAGGATCCACCACAGGACCTGAGGGTTGGGAAAAAGATAAAAACAACGGGGTCAGACATAAGTCTGAGCGAGTCCTATAACTTTAACAATACAATCGTTAAAGTAACCAGAGAAGATATGAACTGATATACGGTAACATATAGGGATAAATGGGTACCCTAAGCAGTCAACTGAACTAAGATAAAGGATAAAGACGCATCTACCCTTCCTAAGGTAAATTACTAAACTGCACCACACCAGTCGTTTCTAACCTAAAGGTTGATCCCACCCAAGGACTTATAAAATTAACTAAATAGTACTTGCGTACCCCTAGGTGACCAAGTAGGCGCCACGGGGCCCTACAATCCACTAGGTGTACACACTACTTCCCCATTCGATCGGCTCCCTAACGTAGATACCCGTGCTGGCCCCACCGTGGGATGTATCATTCCCCAATGTGGCAACCTGATAAAACTAACGGTGCACGGCTTATATCTACTCGATGCAACAACGGCTTACCTACCAGCCCGGGCCCACTCACGCATATGAAGCCCGTTGGACTTGCGTTGCCACCGCTAACCCGTTTGCCTCTTACAGTCAAGCCCAGTATGCGTGTCCCGTCCTCGACATGGGTCGAGCCCACAAAGATACGTATGGGTTACTGGTTGAAATGGGCCTCCACAAGCTACCCACCTAAGCTTGTCCCTTTTTCTATTATATCCCACTTAACCCTTTAATCATGTTTTAATTACATGTTTCATTTCGGTTAAGTATTCTAATCGTATTTTCTATTGCCACCCAAGGCAACCACTAGATTTTCTCATGCCACCCAAGGCACCCACTTAACCCCTCATGTCCCTCTACATGCTAATGTGGTTAAGTGTTTCTTAATTAATTAATTAAGAACGTAACCTTTGTAAAGACCTCTCACATTAGACTGTCTTTTATGACCGCTGGTTAAGCCGGTTGGGTCCGGGCAGCCTTATGTCATAACAGAGTCTAACCTCGTGTCTTTACATTAATTACGTATTTAGTTTGTGCCTAAGACCTCTCACATTGGGCTAACATTTGTAGCAACTGGTTAAGCCGGTTGGGTCCGGGCAGTTTTACGCTACAACTGAGTCCAACCTCGTGTCTTAGTCAATTGATTACACCTAATTAATCACCCTCATAATTTTATATTAATTATCCCTAATTAATTAAGTTTTCTTAACATGGGTAGACCTAACTCAATAGGTAAATTCCCATGGGGTAGACCTAACTCAATAGGTAAATTCCCAACACATAGTATGGGTACACCTAACCAAATAGGCAAATTCCCATACTATGTTTATTTATTTTGGTGTTATGCATAATTATATTAATTTCACACAATCTTATTAACTTATGCATTTAATTACCCCATCGTTCCCACGTAATTTCGTTCATGATATAACACATATAAAAGGTGTCAACTTGCATATGAATGAACATGTTTCAAAGGTGCCATCTTGCATATTAACAAACACATAACTTGCATATGAACTTGCATAACATGTCACATAACTTGCATATAATATATCACATAACTTACATATTCATTTTGCATAACAAACTTGCATATTAGTTTATAGACTTGCATAGTGTGTCATCATGAACTTGCACATTAATAAACATGTAACTTGCATATTTACATACATGTAACTTGCACATAAATAAACATGTAACTTGCATATTTACATACATGTAACTTGCATATTAACCAACATGTAACTTGCATATTAACAAACATGTAACTTGCATATTAACAAACATGTAACTTGCATAGCATATCACTATGAACTTGCATAACATGCATATGATTACATAGGCCACAACTTGCATATTTAGCATCATGCATAACATACATCATATTAAACTTGCATAAACTTACATACTCAACATGCATAAACATACATACTCAACATGCATAAACATAAGATTAATGCTAACATCATATCATATGATTTCAAAGCTCATTAACCCACATACAAAACCATAAATCTCATCACATCTCATCTAATTAGTTTACCAAAAGATCATCAAAGTGATAGAAACTCACAACTAGCAACTTTGCACACCAAATAAAGAAGATTAAGATGCTAAGAAGAGATTAGAGGTTGATTAGAGAGTGATTAGCATGCAACCCTCTTCATAAAATTAGTGGAGGCCATGAGAGCTAGCATTTTGCCATAGTTTAGTTACTAGGTTTAATTATGAATGAATTAGGGTAGGGTTAGGGTCTTATTTATAGGATTAGAAAGTGTTTTAGGCCCTTAGATTAACCCTAGATTAGATTAGGACCCTTAGATTTAGGAACCCTCTAGAACATAGCCCAAGACTCAGCCAAGACCAAACCTGGTGCACCCAGACCAGCAGGGCCGACACCCTGTGTCGACACCCCTGTCGACAGGGCTGTCGACACCCCTGTCGACACCCCTGTCGACATGGCTGTCGACACGGGGCTAGGCGGGAATTTTTCCCCCCTTTCCTCTTTTGGCTCCAAACTTGTTTTTCAAATCTGCTTTTTAAATTTAAACTTCCTAAAACTTCTTTGGGCCATAACCGGGCCATACGGACTCCGATTCTCGAAAACTCGGACTCTATTTCGCGTATTTTTTCGAGACGAACGCAATGACGCAGCCCGTTTCCCCTGGTTCTTCCATCTGAGATTAATTATACTTTAATTACTAACTATTAGTGTTAATTGAAATTCGGGGTGTTACAGTACGGCCACAAACTGACCCCAAAAATCACGAAAATTGAAACCTAGCAATAATTTAATATTGCGGATCCAACAAAATTAGTTTCATCAAAAACGGAGGTCATTTGCAAAACTAGCTATTTTTAAAGCTCTAAATAAACCCTTTTAAATATATAAATATATTTAAAAATAATTAAATTTAATATTTATAAATAAATATTATCGTATATATCTACACTAGAATATCATACATCTCTAATTGGATTTATAACCTGATATTCAAGTCCCGGTTGAATCGTTATTCGATTTATATTGAAAATTCCATTTATAATATAAATAAATCGTTATGAATTATAAAGGAATTCCATAGCGACTTTTCTAGAATTTGATTTGAACATAAATCAAAATCTACACACTGAAATCCTGGTTTTTCTCTTCCACTAGAAAAATATACTTCACCAGCTCCGAACGTTTCTTGTTTCACAGAAATCCGGCTTAAAACGGATTATGTATATTCAATTGAAGTTCGAATTGCGAACTGCTACGCCATTTCGAGCTCGATTATAATTATATTATAATTATACGCTCAAACTTCATTTAAATAATATATTCGTTATTATAATTCAAATCCAAGCTGAATTATATCTTAGAAATAATCCAATTCACATTATATTGTCAATTCACTATTTCCGACTATTTCAGAAATAAATATATTATTTATATTAATTAAATATTCAGTATAATTTAATTCAACGACCATTTTAATCTCTCAATCCCTATTTATATAATTAAATTAATTAATAATTATACTGTAAAATACGGGACATTACAGGACCTCATAAAAAAATTTCCTTTTTATATTTTTTCTCTAAAAATGATTTAGCCTTAAAACACTCCTTAGCTTTTGTTTTAAAAATATTTCAAATCACTTCTCGTTTTCAAATTTACTTAACAACTTGTTTTAAAAGCATCTCTTCATTTTTAAACCAACTTCCGATTTAAATGTTGTAGCCTAAAATCAAAATTATAATATATACTTAAGTTTTAATATATCAATTTTATATATTATAAATATATGTTTTAAATCCATATTCTTACTTTATTATACTATCTTATAATATAGGGAAATGGTTCATTTAAACTTTAGAATTACTTCGATCTATTTACACATCATTTTTATATTTTCTCCAAAAATCAATTTTCAATTTTTTCATAGGCGTATCGACATTATGGGATACCCTATGTCGACATGGTGACCGTTAATATCAAAATTTCTATTTTCAAAAGAAGTAATTATTCATGAATGGACATGAATGTTGCTTGCCTATAAATATCTAACCAAAAACGAATTTTTAACAACTAGTTTTGTTACTTTTTCACTCCTCCACTCCATTTCCTTTCTAAATTTCAAGAATCCTTAACCAAAATATATCGAAATTCAAAGGGAATCAAACCAGATTATCTCTAATTTAATTCTCTACCACTTCTCTCAGAGATCTAAGTGCAATTCAGAGTTACAGGAACATTTGTAATCAAATATCGAAAGGTCAAAGTCCTATCAAGTCTCTCTATCAAACTGTTAGTGAAAAGGGGTGATTGCAGCCTGTTTAAATCAACCAGTTGTGATTGTAGCTCATACATCAACTAGGTGATCTTATAGTCTGGTTAGAACAAGGGAGTTCCCTGTAGTCAGAAATAGGAGGAGTGTACCTCATGGCCATGAAATTGAGGATTGTAATATCGACATTTGTTTGAAACGAAATCTGCACAATCCTAAGTTGTGTGGGACTAGATGCAGGGTAACTCTGAACTAGTATAAAATCCAGGTGTGTTTTTTCCTTTTCTGCTTTTACTTATTATTTGCATCCGTGCTTGTTTCATATCCGTTATTTGCATTTTATTCTATTGTATTCAAAAAGATTTTAAGAAGTTCATAATTTCCATTAAACGTTATTCACTCCCAGTCTAGTGTTAAGTCATCCTTAAAATCCATAATCAGCATTCCTAAAACACTATGTGTGTGACTTAGCATCAACTCATAGCTTATGAGTTGGACTTGCCTCGGGTACGACTCACAAAGATGACTTAGTTGAACTTCTAAAGTTATTTGCAATTTGGCTCTGCCTCGATATCTGCTTGATTCTTCTATAAACACCTGCCTGCTTACAACTACAGAATGGACTTTTGAACAATCCAGAAGATTGAAAGCCATTGCTCTATTGGATCGCCTTCTATTCTTCTTATCTCCTCTAGACTTATTCCAAATCATTGTAACTTAGATCCAAGGACAAGCTAGTTAAAGTCCATGGAGATTCAAATAGCAAACTCATAATAAGAAATAGAATGAAATAGACTTAGGCCGAAGTAAGTCAAACTAATTTATTAAAAATTCTCTATTTTGCTGCTTTCCGTTTTGTTGTTTATTGTTTATTGAAGGTCGGTGCTCTGATATCCAAATTTGAGAGCCTAATTTTCGAGTTAACAACCTATATTCTAGCACGGATGGTAGTCTAAAGATTAAGAAACAGAGAAAGCTACGATGATAAAATTTAGAGAGAAAATTAAATAGTGGTCTAAATCTCTCTAATTGCATTTTGAGAAAATTTAGTATTCATTTGGTTTCACTTTGGAATTTGAGTTTTTTTTTTTCAACTTCCACTGTGAAATAATAATTATAAGAAGAAGATGTACATGTTAGGGTTTCCTCGGGATCTCTACACAATTAGATTTTAAAAGAGGGAAGAAGAAAACAATAAAAAACAAATTCCTTCAATCAAACCTTTATTATTCCACCAATTTATTACAAAGAATGACCTAAAATTGAGAGAATATCTCAATCCCTAAAAACAAAAAACAAGTTTTTGTCTCCCTTCAAAGTACAAGTAAATCTATCTCTAATGAGATGTCTATATAGGCAAATAGAAAGACTAGGTCAATACTCTAATTGGGCCCTAAAATCTCTCAAAAATAAATCTTCCACAAAACTTGGTCAAAATAAATCTTTCCATAAGTCTTCCCATATAGATAATTTGTTGCCTTTTCTAATGCAATAAAAGAGGAAACAAATTACTCCATAAAATCTACCAAATCTTTAAAAGATGTAATTAATCAATCTTAAAAAATCTAGGAAATCTACGAAATAGGCAATTAATTCGAGTCGTGATTTCATATAGACTCAAATATATCCAAGATCTACATAACTAGTATTACCGCACAACAGTGGGAAAACCGACCGTTAAGGTGTTCAATATGAAATAAAAACAATTTGTTAAAAAATGTATCAAGTTAGATTTTATTTAAAAAATTATATGGTACATTAAGAGAAAATGAAAGTAATTTATAAAGTAGAAATTCAGTTAAACTAAATTTAACATGTAAACCAACTTGAGACTAAGAATATGCAGTCAATGTATTGAATCGAATGGGTTACAAAAACATACATACATTTTTATTATATATCAAGTAGGATCAATGTAATCTTAATGTTTAATTTTTTTGCAACTCTAAACCATTGATGATTGAAGAAATAAAAAGAGAAACAAAACAAATATAAGCTCAAAACATATCATCATACCAGTGAATATCTAATTGAAATAAAAAAATGCAAAAGTAAGATGTAATAAATAAATCCCAAAATATTAAACTAATTTTGTACAAGTCAAGTAGTAGAAATTCAAAGAAAAGTAGCGAGATTGACGAAGCAAACCGAAATCAGAAACTGAACCACGGCCAGAAGATAACTGAATATAAATCAAATATATTAAGAACTTCCAAATATATATATATATATATGATATACCAAAGAAAGATTCGAAAAACCTCAACGTCATTTAATCAGAAATAAACTGATCATATGAAATATTTTCAACTTTGTTTGAAAATCAAAGCGTCAAAGAGTTGATATCCAAATTCAAGTAAATTCAAATGAATAGCTCTGCATTATCTACTGACATCACTGAGGAAAAAAATTGAGAAATAAACTATAATTATAAAACCTATTTAACACTCTACCTGAAGTCTATCATCTCTCCCATCTCACACGAATCATCATTGAAAATCTCTTTTCATGAATTTCACAGGTAATGCACAAAATTAATATTATAAGTAAGTAACTTGACTAAAAGAGGAAATTTACAACACAATTATATAATATTAAATAAAGGAGAATAACATCTGAAACTATCAGAACTAGAAAAACGGCCACTAACATCAATTGGAAAAATCAAAACCAATCTTGTTACGGCAAGGAGCGGTTCATAGATAACATAGAGCATGCATGCAAGCATATCATGAAGAGAGGGAAGTTGGTTAGCATTCACTAGTAGTTCATAGAAGAATATCCAGTGAGTTTCTTAATTGCTAACTGCAATAGCTTGTAAGAATAATGTTTAAGAAACAAAGATTTTCTAACACGTCTAGTGGTATATATATCTAATAAGTATTTTCTCCCTTCAAACTGAGAGAATATCTCAATTCCTAAAAACGAAAAACAAGTTTTTTTTCTCCTTTAAAGTACAAGTAAATCTATCTCTAATGAGATGTTTATATAGGCAAATAAGAAGACTAGGTCAATACACTAATTGGGCCCTAAAATCTCTCAAAAATAAATCCTCCACAAATGTTGGTCAAAATAAATCTTTCCATAAGTCTTCCCATGTAGATAATTTCTTGTCTTTTCTAATTCAATAAAATAGGCAATGAATTACTCCATGAAAATCTACCAAATCTTTAAAAGATGCAATTAATCAATCTTAAAAAATCTAGGAAACCTATGAAATAGACAACTAATTTGAGTCATGATTCCATATAGACTAATATATATCCAAGGTCTACATAAATATGTAATGTTGTATCACATAAAACCTAACAATCTCCACCTTGATACTATATTCCATATATGTCATCCAAGCTCCACCTAGATATGAAATCACTCCAACAATCACCGATTTCAAAACAAATCCACAAACCAAAAACCACCAAAAAATGATGCATTTCTCACATGAGATGTACAACTCAAAAAATATCTCAAAATTGTTTGTAATACCACAATGGCTTCCATATAGGCTTTGTGGATTTACGTTGTTGGATCCACCATGATTCAGATGAACTTGCCTCTCCCAATCCAGTTTGAGAACTCACAACATTCTCCATCGTTTTTCCAAGCACTTTATATATGTTATCATTTCCCCGTTCTGCTCGCAGAAGCTCCTTGTTACCCCTCCAAACCCTTGTGACTCCACCTCTAGTCAAAAGATTGTAGTCTTTTTGTTTCAGCTGTCCTATTGAAGCAAGATTCTTCTTATTTTTGGGGTTGTACCTAACTCTTGTAAGCTTCACCACCTTTCCTTCATTCATCTTCAATCGAGCCGAACCTATGCCTCTAACATGCAAATCTCGGTCGTCGGCAGATTCACCTTACTAGTTTGTTCTTCATAATCAATAAATGCTTCCTTTTGATGGAATGCGTGGAAACAGGCTCCTGAATTAAGTATCCAATCTTTGCTCTCGCCTTCATTAACACATAAGACATTGTTTTCAAGTTCCGTACCAAAATTCATCTCATTACCCTTATTATCTTGTTCATCCGACTCTTCCTCCAATGCCATCATCTTCTCCTTATCTCTTTTAAGTTTTGACAAAATCTCAGTTGATGAACGGGTTTGTCACAGTGAAAAAAATGTATTCATTTTCATGTCTGGTCTAATTGGTTGTCTTTCCATATTTCATTGATTAACCCTCCTTGCAATAAAAGCTATTTCAATTGGAGTTCCAATTTCTGTTGCCTCCTCTTTATCTTTTCCTTCCATAAGGCTTGTCCTATGCATCTCCTCATTAAGCAAGTTACTAACCACTGACCTCATTGAAACAACGTCATCCGAATTTGAGTTATTTAATGCAACTACAATTATTTCCTAACTCTTTGGTAATGAACTCATCATCATTAAGGCTTGTATTTCATCATCCACCTTGAAATTCACGAAAGCCAATTGGTTCACAATTTCCTAAAAAATATGAAGATGCTCTCCAATTGATCCACCTTCCTTAAGCTTTAGATTCACCAACTTCTCATAAGAAAAGCCTTATTTGTTGTGGAGTTCTTTGCATAAACCCCTTCCAATTTCTTCCATATTGCATAAGCAGATGTTTCATTAGCAACAATATGGAACACTGAATTAACCAAAAAACATTGAATAGACGCAGCTGCCTTCCTATCTCAAGTCTCTCATCTTGCTTTGGATAGATTGATAGGTTTTCCCTATTACTCTCCAATGGCTGATGAAGATAATTAAGATAAAGGAAATATTCCATCTTTGCCCTTCATAATCCCCAATTTCATCCATTGAGCTTTTCAATAATTATTTTATCCATATTCAAATCCTCTTCAAAAAAATTGTGTAGAAGGCACTAATACCATGTAACGTCCCGCATTTTTGTCGGTTTGTATTTGAATATTTAAATCAGTTTAAATATTGAATTCGTGGATTTATATATTAATTAAAAAAAAGTTGAACGTATAAAAATATATATTAAATATAATCGAGCCCGTAATATCGCGGCAGTTCGTAATTTAACGTTCTGAACTTCAACTGAGTGTACCAGACTCGTTTTGAATCGGATTTCTTCGAAACGAGAAACGTTGGAATCTGTTGAACTGTATCTTTCCAACGGTAGTGGAAAATGGAGATTTCGTCGTACAGACTGAAAGATATGTCCAAATCAAATATTCGAAAAGTCGCTATGAAATCCTATATCGACCGTAACGGTTTATTTGATATAACTAGATATCGGTTGCAAATCTGGACAAGGTTCTATTGAGGCGCAGCGATAATTTAATTTTTAGAGTTTTTCTATAATTTTTAATTAATTAAATATGCAACTTTTTATTTGGAGTATTGTGCACCCTGTATCGGTATTTCGGGATTTCAAAATATGAGTCAATCTACCGGTATTATTATATTTTTGGGATCGTGACACCTCGCTGGACACGACCCTATCTTTATTTCTGTCTGAAGTCACCCAGACATGAATAAAATTTACGTAACCTGCACCGCATACACAATAACAAAATATGGATTTTAACACATTCATGAACATCCGACAAAAACGATATGAGGCCAAAACGAAAGCTTTCCATTCCCTACTGAATTAAACCATAACCCTATTTTGCAAATACAAACACGCAAAAACCCATGCTGCTTTCTTTTCAAATTTAAGGGCACATGGGGAAGTCTTCGTCAACTTAATGAAGGCATGGTGAAGTTACATGCTATATTATGAGGAGCAGCCTATACTATATTATACTACAAGGAAAAAGTAAACTACCTAAGCTAAATTAATGTCTAAGCACATACACCCTCCATATGGAAACAGTTGCCTAAACCTATATGAAAACACTGTTCAAAACGTGGGCACATGATCCTCACACCGAAGACAGAAGTTTCAACTAAAAGTGAATTAATAAATTCTGGCATTTCTAAATGTATATTTCTATTCGATGTCTCAATCCATTTGAAGTTTGCCAGGACAGTTCATGCCTAATTCAAAGATTTCGGCCACTCTACTACACATAGCATGATCACTGTATACTAAAATTTATAATATTATATCCATCTCAACCTTCCCCTAAATCCTTGCCTTATTTCACGGCAGACTTCACGTGAAAGAAAACGAGATATTTTTATAAAATAATACTTGTTTGCTCTATAAAAGGGTACCCTGTCTTTTGCCATTGAACGAAAACCTGCTGCAGCTATTTCTTTCTCCTCTTCTCATCTGGAAAGCTGCAACTACTTCCCCAAATAAAAATAAATAAATAAAATAAATGGCCATAATAAACAAAGAAACGTTACTGGGAAATAACGTGACAAAGGAAAACAAGGGGCGGGTGGCGTTGCCGCGGTTGGTGCGTGGGTTATAGAAGCAGACAGTGGGTTGCGAGCTGGTTTGTAAGGGACTAGAGGGGAGATCATGGATGCATGAATTATTAATGATGCAGTAGTGAGGCAGTTCGAGAACAAGGACCATGTAGGTGAGGCCAACGGAGCTCGCAAAGTCGGTGGCGGCACTGTAGCAGTTCGGTCCGGCGTCATGCATGGGGGAGTTGCGCCTGAGGCTGAAACGAATGGTGGCTCGAGTATGGAGTTCACTGAAGTGGTTTTGTGGATGACGTGCATGGTATTCAGTGGTCATGGTGAAGGAAAGTTCGGCAGGAGAAGGACCGACTTTGGAACTAAGGAGAAGAGCAGTGTGTGTTATAGTTTGGTGTTCGGTGTATGCGAGCGTTGAAGGACAAAGAAGAAGTGTGTGGCAGCGAGGTGAAGTACAGGGGATGAGTTGCAAGATGGATCTAGGTGTATGGTTATGGGTATACCTGCATGATACAGTTTGTTGGAAGATGTAGTTCCATGCGGGGCGGAGTTATGATAGGGCCTTGGTACATTAACCGATCAATGGTTAAAGCAAATAAAAGGAAGATTTTATGGAGGAGCTACTGTATGTATACAAAGGAGTTGCACGAAGAGTTTCAGCAAAGTTTGATGAACTACTGTTCTTCGTGTTTTTGGGTTAACGCGGGGAAATGGGTTGTCGGTGTTAATGGGCTTTCGAAGTAAAATAAAAAGAAATAAAGAGTGGGACTCACGAAAATTTGATGGATGATGCGCTAGGGTGGGCTTGCTCACTGGAAGTTGCTGTCGTAATAGGAGGGGTCTGTAGCAGTCTTGTCACGGTGACTTGGACTGTCTTCAGTGCTGCGAGCGAGACCGGGTGAGGATCGCGACGGGAGAAAAGAGGAAATTGGTCGAATGCATATGGAGTGATGAAATGGTACCAGGTGGAGTTTGAGTGAGGTGCAGCGCGATGACATGGAAGTGGCGTGCTGTGTAAAGTGAATGGCGATAAACACTGGAGCGGGTATTTGAATCCGCGAACGCAAATCGTTATTTAACGGTTAACGCGCCAAGGTGAGTAAATCACTAACTCTGATCTATTTTTAAAATATTATAATTATATTTTAATGTTGTTTGAATATTGTGTGATGGTCGATTAGTTAGTTTACAATCCATTTGGTTGAATATTATACATCATCATCGATTGGACACTGATTCCATCAATTAGAATATTCCCTAGTATAGAGTTAGTGATAATTGTGTGGACTAACATCTGTGGATGCGGAAACCGGTTGGGGGAATCCGACCGGATTCCTCGAGATTTATATGGACTGTTTGTTTTGTATGCACTGTTCGAACCCGAAGTATATTTAAAACCCCATGTGAATATTGATGTTGAACGGAAATTCAACATCTGTTTTGATAAATAAATAAACGATATCGACTAGGAAAGTGGTAACAGTCGACCGTAAACTCGTCGTCCTATTAAGAAGTTGATTGGCCGTCAGGCAAATCAACGAAGATAATTATAAAAATTATATTTTTATAATTAAAAAGAAGATTTAAATTTATAATAGAAGTTCTATTATAAACCAGTATTTTAGAGTTCGTTTTTATAAAATAAATAAAAACAATTGTTGATATTTAAATAAGTTTATAAAGCAGAAATTATCCAATGATTAAATATTTGGATAATTATATTTAAGATAAACAATTTAGAAATATTATTAGATTAATTATATTAATCTAATGTTAAGAAGTAATTCAAATCAGTTAAAGAATTTACTGATGGAATGAAGTTGATTTAATCAACTGTTATTTGGGAAAATGATTTTCAGATTAATTGGATTTTAGTTAATCTAACGAAAACAGTTTGGAAATAAATTAATCAAGATTAATGAGATTAGTTACCCGTTTAATTTAAGAAGTTATAAATAGAACGATGGAATGAAATGAAAGCGAAGAGTAAATGTTTCAAAGGATGAATATGATGTTATAGAACCGTATTCCAAAGTAAAACAAGGAAATACGATTTGATGAATATTATAAGTAATAAAGGATTAGAATACAGACTTATATCTGTTCTAAGGTAAGAACGTTGTCGATCAAGGTCTGAGAGGTAAATAGAATACCCCAACTTGAACGGCTTCACTATTATCGATGAATGATATCAGTTTGTGACGGAGATAGATGTTAAGATTAGTAGAAAAGGAATATGGCAGCATATGCAAGTTTAGAACTATAGCGATAAAATAAGCGCTGTTGATTAGGCTTAAGCGTAACTGTTATGTCGAGACTGGTTATAACATAAAATATTACAGCGTATGACAAGTTTGAACTATAGCGATAAAATAACGTTGTTGATAAGGAAAGGGTGACTGTAATGTTGAGATTAGTTATAAAGGGAATATTACAGCATATGACAAGTTTAGAACTATAGCAACAAATTAACTGCTGTTGATTAGACTTAAGCGTGACTTTTATATATAGCAGCACTTCCTAGGAAATGAAGCAGTTTAGTTGAAATCCACTTATTCGAAAGTGAGAAATAACGATGTCGTAAGAAAATATAAGAATCAGTTTTAGAAAGAGAAATTGGAGAATCGTGTTAGAAAACAATGATAGCATTTCGATGTTCGAAATGTGATTAGAATTTAAACCGTTAGGATTTGGAACTAGAATTCGACGATGTCGAAAGTATTAAAAATAAACTATTTTTAGGGATTATAATCTGATAGAATAATGAACATTTAGTTTTAAACAAATAAATGTTGATAGGATAGAAATCAGTATTTAGTTATAAACTTGATATCGATTTGATAAGAAGTTGACTTAGAGACAGAGTTTATAAAGTGGAATAGGAGTGAAAAGTATGAAAGAGATTTCGGTAAACAAGATAAGGGAGATTATTACGTGAATAAAGATTTATATGATCAAGGTGTTTAGATTTCTATAAGAAGGGATAGTATTCCCATTTCAAAGGGAATAATGTTTTAAAAATGAACATGGGGCCGATTAAAAGGTTAAAAAGGAAATTGGAAATATTTTCCAATATAAATAGGGTAGATTATCCAAGTATAGAAATAAAGAATGTGAAATTAATGGAAATATTTCGAACGTTGATAACGTATATTTTTCTAGAACATGAAAGAGAGTTTATAATAACTAGAAATGTTTTCCAAGAAGTGTAAAAAGGCTAAAATGGGATTTGAGAAATATCTGGTAAGATACGCGAATTCGAATAATAAAACGAATGTTAAATAAAAGTGACCATGGTTGTGTGTGTTTAGTTGATCATTTAAATGGATGTTATTTTTACTTCGATAGTTAAATAACTGACTATCGAAGTGTTTGACCATTGTTGTCAATACGGGGAGACCGGTTGGATATGTTATCTGAAAACCACTCCGTATAGGCATAAGCGTGCGATTAGATATGCTGAAGAGAATTGAAGACGAAGTTAAATGCAAGGGTGGTCCAGTTCCAGAATGGTGCTTTCTGTTTGTCCAGTCCCAGGACAACTCGTATGGACGAGTGTCTAACAGAGTATTTCCAACGGTCACGCCGTTGATTTTTACGAATATACCAAGTTGGTGGGGAGAAGGTAACTTCTCTTTATTCTACACCCAGTGTGCATTTGTGTAATCAATGTGTGATTACGGATTTGACGATGTGACATTCAAAGTGAATGGTGATCAGATGTTCTGAAGATAGACGTAGCCTCTAGCCTCACAGCCAGGAAGTAACAAAAGTTGGGCTAGGCAGCATGGCTAGTTGGGTCATCCCCAAGCAGGGTGTATTGTCACCGATCTAGAGAAAATTCATATTTATACTTCTTTTCGATTCTGTATCTTCGGATGACGGTTGGATGTCCTACAACCGTGGTGGCAATATATTCGCGACACTCAAGCTAAATGAGTGAGCGGTCATGTGTGGCCGGGTTGCAAGACGTTCTTGTTGAACCCTGAGTGTATCCCCTCTAGAGTACACTGATCAGAAGGTGCTCCCATACCTTGTCTGTTGAAATCCATTCGCCGATAAGTGCCCTGCGGTTTATGATTTTACACTATATATATGTGGAACGTGAGATGCAAGCGTTCTGCTACTTGTATAATTATTTGTTTAGACACTATCATAATATCACTGAAGTCTGATATAAAAATATGTTGGGTTATAGTAAGGTAAAAACCGTCCATGTTTATGTGTGGGCTGGTCTTACTATTATCTTCTTGTTTTGAAAAGGATTTTCAAAGTTAAACGGTATGGTTGGAATTTACTCACACCAGTCCCATGACTGACCCAGAGTTTATTTTGTTGTTTTCCCTAAACTCTTGGGTGCCCAAATTTGTACGGGCAGTCAAGTGTTTCAGGCTTTGCATATTCACTTGGAGGAGCTCGAAGCAGAAGGCTCCACCGTTAGTAAATAGAGATTATTTTCCGCTGTGATATGATGTACTGTACTCTGATATGATATGTAAGTACAAATTCAGATTTTGTATTTCAAAGTAATGTATATAATACATTTTATTTTGTTCCGCTGTGAGATTCGTATTTACTCTGGTTCTGTTCAGTTGTGATCTTCTTCTTCTTCTATTCTATTAGTTCTATCTTTTCTATCTCATCCTCTGAATTCTTCTACTAATGTCCCGGTATTTTCGATGCTTGAATAGTCAACAGTGTGGTTTTATGTTGATTTTCTGGGTCGAAAAACCCCGCCATTACATACCAATTGTTAGGTTTCCCTGAGATCTCTACACATTTAGATTTTAAAAGAAGGAAGAAGAAAACAATAACAAACAAATTACTCCAATCAAACCTTTATTATTCCACCAATTTATTACAAAGAAAGACCTAAAATTGAGAGAATATCTCAATCCCTAAAAACAAGTTTTTTTCTCCCTTCAAAGTACAAGTACATCCATCTCTAATGAGATGTTTATATAGGCAAATAGAAAGAATAGGTCAATTACCTAATTGGGCCCTAAAATCTCTATAAAATAAATCCTTCACAAAACTTGGTCTTCCCATGTAGATAATTTGTTGTCTTTTCTATTGCAATAAAAGAGGCAACTAATTACTCCATAAAATCTACCAAATCTTTATAAGATGCAATTAATCAATATTCAAAAATCTAGAAAACCTATGAAATACGCAATTAATTTTAGTCATGATTTCATATAGACTCAAATATATCCAAGATATACATAAATATGGAATGTTGTATAACATAAAACCTGATATTACAATGCTTAGTGTTGACATCAAAAATTGGCACAACACCCAAAGAGAGGGTTATGTAGACAGAGAACAAAGAAGATTAATAATTGTAAAAGAGTAAAAAAAAAACAGGGTAGAAACACACACCAAATTATAGTGGTTCGGCGTTAAAGAGCCTACGTCCACTTTATAATATTTTATATAGTATTTCAACTATCAGACAAAATAGTTACAATGACCGTACAATAAGAGATCAATGAAGAGTATTTAAAAGTTACAGTTTTTCCAATGCAAAAAGTCCCCTTTACTAAATTTTGAAGAGGTATTTATAGATGACACAGTATTTGAGCCAGCTTGTACACACGTCATAGGATCCAAAAATATAGTTGGAGCTGGATGAATTGGTCTCTCCTAAAGAATTGGCATCCTTTTTGAATTATCGACATGAAGTGGTACTTGACCCATCTAACTTGGGTGATGCGAAGGGGAAAAGAACTGGAATGAGCTAGTCTTTAGGCAAGTTTTTCGGATCACAATTGAATGTATCACAGTTGGTTATGCTTGGTCATATCGGCCTGGGCCGCGCCTAACAAGGGAAAAGAGCTTAGATGTCTGGCCTCATCGATTGGTCCAATTTGGGCACTTTGGGTATGAATCTGCTGCATCATTACGTCTTGATGGGCTGTCCGAAAGGTCCATCAACACTTAGTCATTTCAACGATCAATGACAATGAAGTAGTTGGATTATTATCCCTGTCTCTGTTAACTTCTAAAATACGAAAACTAAAGTAAACGTGTTTTATATTTTATTTTACATACTAATTTTATTTTTTGAATTATGCATCCCCCTCCCCTCAAAATTACAGGAAAATAGTGTCAAAGACTAAATTACGGGTATTTTCAGCCGTAAGGATGACCTGGTGAAATTATATTCTAAATGACAAAACATCAAATTTTAGGTATTAGTATTATAATGTGCATGATATCAGAATTTGACTACCAGTTTTTAAGTATCAGTTTTACGATGTGTATGATATTGGAATTTAACTATCAGTTTTACGGTGTGTATGATATCAGTTTTACAATGTATTATCCTTGAGAATAAATTTTTCATGAATTGTCCTTAGAGCATCTCCAACGCTTTTTTTTTTTTTTTTTTTTTTTTGATGTAAACTAAACGCCATTGAGGTAATTAACAAATTCGTTTTATTTTTAGTTTCCAATGCTAATGTAATGATGTAATATGATGCGGTAATTTTGTTGTTAGACATTGTGAAATGAAATGTCTAATTCTAGACACTGTATTTCACAATGTTAAAGGCTACTCACCACTTGTATTTTAATATATACACAAATTTTAACATTTAATCACATTTACATTGAAGCAATTAAATTCTTTTATTGCAATATACAATATATTTTCTCATAAATTTATTCTACATTGTATAACTCTTGTCCCACATAGGGATTACATTGTGAAGTGGCGGAGATTGTGAAGTGGCGGAGATTAGGGCTGCACACAACCCATATCCAACCCGACCCAACCCACATAAACCCAACCCAACCAATCCTAGTTCGGGTCGGATATGAGTTACAATTTGTAACTCATACTATATACGGGTCGGGTTTGATATCTTGTTTAACCCAACCTTATTTTAATCCAACCCAACCCTATATTAAAAAACTAATTTAATATCAGTCCACTTAAAATTAGAATAGTTCATAGAATAATGTTTATTTATTCTATAGTAAATATGCAAAAAAACATATTTTATGTCAATCCAAACTAGATAGAATTTGGCAAATATATTTTAAAGAGCAATTTAATGTATCATAAAATGAAACACTTGTTTTGCTATGTAGTAAATTGATTTCATATAATGTGTTTTACAATGAAATTTTAGTACAATATGTCGTATAATGAATCGGTTATTTTAAATGCATCATTCTAGAAAAAATCTGATATATTATACCGAATATTTTAATATTACTTTTTAAAAAAATTCCCTTATATTCTCATTTTTGATTATATTCAAGCAACTCAACCCAACACTACTAAACCCGACCCAACTCATACTTCAATCCAACCCATATCCAATCTCATATAGGGTCGGATACGGGTTGAACTGCCTTAAACCCATACCTATGCGGGTCGGATGTAGTATTTGGTTCAATCCGATCCAACTCATACTTTGTGCAGCCCTAGGGCAGATGCTCTAAAGCTTAAAAGATTTATGCAATTTGTCATTCACCGTAAAATCCCAAATTCAATAGTTCAGTACTGACACAAAATTTGCTTACATGAAAATACCAAAAGTAACGACGGCAAGCCTAACAGGGCCTTGCCTTCTAATCACAATTACTGCAAAATCCAACTAGAAAGTAGTCCAATAGTAATAGTTTTCCATTCTTTTAATCTCTTGCCATTCTCTAAATCTTCCGCTGATCATAATTCTCAGCGGCACATTCAGTTCCCTAAGTACTAATAATTTAACAACCAGGTATGAAATTCGCAAATTGGGGGTTTTTCCTCATAGTTTATGTTTACTATTCATACATTTATTTACTCTCTTTTTTTTTTCTGTGTGCACAGTGTATATAAAATCTGAATCGAAATTTCGGCTTTGTATCGGTATCAACTTGCAGCAATACCATTGACAACTTCTGTAATTTTAGGCAAATTTGATTAGTTAAAAGGAATGTATAAATGATTTGAAGCACTTCAACTCCAAATGTGAGACACTAAGGGCATGTTTGGTTTGGGAGGTTATTGTGTTTTGCATTTGGCAAATGGCGTGACAGAGAGAAGAGAAGTTTTCATATATACGAGTGTTCAAGTTCAGTGGCACTCAAATGTTTGCTCTGATTAAGAGGGGGTTACATTTTTAGTTTATTGTAGAATTGTTATGGGGGGACAATATAAATTAGTCTCCTCTTAAACATATAAATAAAAAATTTAATATTCACCCTATAATCCTCCTTAATGCAAACCTTAAAATCTAAACCCTGACTGTGAGTACAATTTAATGCTGGTTTTGAAATAAACAAATGGAAATTTATAATTGAGATGAAGACATATCCGCACGTTGGTAACGATCAGGAAATTGTATTTGTTTGGCAGCAAAATAGGGTTGATCATTACTTTATCGGTAGATTAACACCTATTTTATAGCTGATTAATAAAGTGTGTAGTATCACTGTTAAACGGCAATATAAGGTCGAGTTAGGTAAGGAAAAATGGCAATCTATGGCCGATAATGAAGTTTGTACTGTCAATGTTAAATGGCCGTGGATTGTCGTTTTTTAGTTTGAAATACGGTTTTGTATGACCGTTTTGTATGAGCGTGGTTTTCTTTGATCAAACTTTGGAGAATTTTGAAGTTTAGGATTTACCGAAATACGTGATAGCCAATGATAGTTTACTCTATTTTTCATTTGTTGTTTAAAACCTAAACCATCCATTAACAAATAAAAATCAACGAGAGGTCTCTTAAAATTGTCCCTCCTTTAATTAAAAGTGACGTCCCTGTAACAATTCCCAAATATTATTTAAATCAGACTGTGTAGTGTAAGGTAGCCACATGAGTGCTGCAAAACAGGGTTGATCGCTCTCATACATGTGTGTGTAAAATTTCTCAAAAACCATTTTTCAATTTTACAGGTTAAAAGCCTTTTTACAAATGAATTGCTATTTCTTCTCCCTTATGCATTATGAAACACTTTAAAACCACAAAACTTTTTCAAACCAAATGGGCTTAAAAATTGTATGCCTGATTTTCTAACTAGAGTATTGGTTAATCCTATTATATTGTCCAATTTGTCATGAATCTATTATCAAATTATTTATGGTAATTGCAAAACAAGGATTGCTACACTGCAGCACAGCACGTGATAGTGTGTCATTAATATTTTATTTAAGTTGCTAACTTTGGATGATTGAAAATGACATCCTCAGGAATTTCAAACAAAAAGCTGTATTTATGCAATTGAAAGGTGATGGAACTTCAAGTTTATCTTATCGAATTTAGACAAAGGTGTGTTGATCTCTTATTTATTTTTAAAGCAGTGGTTCCTCAGGTATTTGTTATGTACCAAAGTGGGCAGCTTATTTTGTACATCAGCTGCTTTGTCATAATCACTGGAGTACTGCACACAGTAGACAATAGAATATTGAATTTTTCTTCAAAGAATATACAACTTAATGGTGTTTCTTGAATTATATATCTTTGGCCTGCCGTATTTCGGGTTCAACGCAGACATTGATCATTGAAGTTCAACTGACTACCATCATGATAAGTCTTTGCTTTCCTTTGTAAATTTAAAGTCCAACGCTATTCATTAAACTTGGGACTTGGATTGTGAGCTACATCATCAATGTTCTTGAAAAAGCAACAAGAAAAACATATAATGATACCGTATGTACGACCGTAAGCCAAGACAGTTATAAGTTTTTGTATCTGCTTTGACATAATATAAGTTGGTTAACAAAATTCAATGATACTGAAGTAGCTTTCAAATTTTAATATACCAATTTAACTATTATTACTATCGACCTCTATGAAACAACTGATGAAAGCTTGTCCAACAACATGAGTCTGCACATACAATATATCTATTCAATGTTGGTTTGGATGCATATAAGCTTATAATGGTTGTAGCAGATCGCGGTTAGTTCTTAAAAAGAAAAAACAAAGCATTGGAGGTCCCTGTATTCACTTATCCACCCATAATTATCTACTATATCAGTTGCATTTGGTGGGTATTTTGCTTTGGTACACACACTTATCTATTATTGATTCTTGTATATGGACCACCTAATAAGAATCCAGCATTACTAAAAATTTACTTTGTGTTGGAAAGGAAATTATATTTATATTCACTCAAATTACCTTTGTGTTGGAAAGGAAAGGAAAGGAAATTACTAAATTTATGTTTAGCATCGCGTAAACAGATCTAAGACAAAAATATGATGCATGAACCTTAAAGATGGAAGGAAACTAGAAGTAACAAACGATAATAGGTAAACTACACTTGGAGTTGCGAATGCAGTACAGTACAGTATATGATCTCAACTTAGTTAAATAAAACACAGAAAATCAATCTACCAAAGACTACTATATAGACTAAAAATGCTTCATAGAAAAAGTGTATGTAATATAATATTGGCATTAATATGATATTATCTGTTAGTGGATACTGTACATTACGGGTAAAGTCCTTCATTCAGCTTCTTCATCCAACAAATGTTCAATTTTCCCAATAATGACCGTCCAATAACGAAAAATGTCACTGCCTCATTTACGTTATCTTGACTTTTTTCGTTGGGTTGGTTGAAAACATGAATTTTATTATTTACGTTGGCAAAACCTGGAGCATAAAACTAAATTAGAAACAAAAATACATGAAACAAAGAACAATAAAACATCAAAATAGTAGAAGACTACTAAGTCCTTCCTGTGTCATAATCCAAAAAGACCACATGAAATATTGTAGAATAACATAGAAAATTAATCAAAAGCAAAATAGAAAACAATGATTAACAATTAACGATTAAAACCTACAAAACGTTGCTAATATATGTATCAAAAAAAGGAGCAATCATGTTATTCAGTTAGTCAACAGCCGAACAACTGTTCATGACTGATACGTCGACAACCGAAGCAACAGTTACAAAGGAATTGCTATTTCTTCTCTTCTATGCGTTATGAAACACTTCAAAACCACAAAACTTCTTCAAACCAAACGAGGCTTAAAAATTGTATGCTTGATTTTTCTAACTAGAATATTGGATAGTCCTATTATGTTGTCCAATTTTTAATGAATCTGTTATCAAATTATTTTATGGTAATTGCAAAACAAGGATTGCTACACTGCAGCACAGTACGTGATAGTGTGTCGTTGATATTTTATTTAAGTTGCTAACTTTAGATGATTGAAAATGACATTCTCAGGAATTTCAACCAAAAAGCTGTATTTATGCAATTGAAAGGTGATGGAAGTTCGAGTTTATCTTATCGAATTTAGACAAAGGTGTGTTGATCTCTTACTTATTTTTAAAGTATTGGTTCCTCAGGTATTTGTTATGTACCAGAGTGGGCAGGTTATTTTATACATCAGCTGCTTTGTCATAATCACTGGAGTACTGCACATAATAGACAATAGAATACTGAAATTTTCTTCAAGGATCATACGACTTAATGGCGTTTCTTGAATTATATATCTTTAGCCTGCTGTATTTCCGGTTCAATGCAGACATTGATCCTTGAAGTTCAACTGACTACCATCATGATAAGTCTTTGTTTTCCTTTGTAAGTTAAATGTTATTCATTAGACTTGGGATTTGGATTGTGAGCTACATCAATATTCTTGAAAAAGTAACAACAAAATCATATAATGATACCATATGTACGATCGTAAACCAAGACAGTTATATGTTTTTGTATCTGCTTTGGCATATTATAAGTTGGTTAACAAAATTTAATAATACTGATGTAGCATTTAAATTTTAATATACCAATTAAACTATTATTACTATCGACCTCTATGAAACAAGTGATGAAAGCTTGTCCAACACCACGAGTCTGCACGTACAATATATCTATTTAATGTTCGTTTGGATGCATATAAGCTTATAATGGTTGTAGCAGATCGCGGTTGGTTCTTAAGAGGAAAAAACAAAGCATTGGAGGTCTGTGTCTTTTTATTCACTTATCCACCCATAATTATCTACTATATCATTGCATTTGGTGGGTATCTTTGCTTTGGTACACACACTTATCAATTATTGATTCTTGTGTATGGACCACCTAATAAGAATCCAGCATTACTAAATTTTTACCATGACTGTTAATTACCATACCAGAACTATTTTATACACCCAATAGTGTATGTCAATTAGATTTGGATGTCTGTAATACTCGTCACAAACTTAGCATGAACTTGAAGATTGTTTACTACATCTACGATCAAACGTCATAGATAGCAAAGTTTTTATTTCTAAGGAAAAGTTTATGATACTCCACAATAAATATTGATTTTGGTTATATTTGCATGTCCAGTCTTAGTATTTCTTGGTGAAGTTGTCTTGATAAGCCTTGTTTGTGTTATCTAGCACAGCACATTAGCAAACAGCTGTGAGAAAATTACCGATATTTTACACTGTAATTAGTTTTAAATTGAATTATTTGACCTATATACCTCAGTATCTAGAGCATAATGTAGGCATTATTTATTTATTCCCATAAAAGGCGAAAAATGCAAAGGTGCACCACTAAGGCTTTGGTTATTCCTAGTTGACTATGATGAGAACTGAGGCCAACAAAGGCAAGCCAAGTGGTAGATACCATTCTTGTTAGATTGGACTTTTGAGTGGATATTTTCATACTAAAGTACTCACAACTTCCATATTTTTTCCACACAAGAAATGCAAGGATAAAATTTTCTGTAGAAACTTTGGCTTGTAACTATACAAAAGAACTTCAATGTTATCCAATGAGTTGAAACCTAATATGCTAATATATGATAGCTTTTTTAATAAACAACGAAGAATAGCCGGAGACAATAATCCTATGCTTTAATTGAGTATAGCCGAGTACGTGAGTCATTTGAAGTTTATTGCTCATAGAAAGCGAGGATTTGCAAATCTTATACAAAGCTTTATTTGTTGGCCAAATGGTATTCTTTGTTATTTCTGTTTTCATCGGGAGAACAAACATTCTTTTTCTGCTTATTATATGCACAAATAATTGATAAATGATCAACATGAAATTATTTGCTTGAAAAATGCTATTTTATCTGAATGAAAACAGGGTAAAACACCCGAATGTGGACCACCCATGAATTGCTTGAATTCAACCTTAAAATTAGAATGTAGGGTCCCATATTTTTCTCTTTTGATCGGGTGAAATACCCAAAAGTAGTTCGGGTATTGTAGCAAAGTTGTATTTGCTTTGATGGCTCGGTTTATTACAACAAACCCTACAACATATATTATCTAAAGCAATAATAACAAATCAACCATATTTGAATCAAAACTTTGCTTTTTAGGGACGATCAACAAGATATTGCCTCCCTTTAATAGCATTCCCTTTAAGAAAATTATTGGGCTTACATGATAAACCATTAGCGCCTATTATTGATTTCATCTCATCGTTATCTAAGTATACATCACTAGAAGTTTACTGTATAATATTTTCTTTTATGGTCTTTTTTCCTTGTTACTTTCTCAGTCTCTCTTTTTGTCATCCATATCTACCTCATATATTCAACATCAATTAAAATGAAAACTCATGTGAAATCAAATTATTGTCACTAAGTAGGATTTCTTTTGTCCTGATTTAAAAAAAAAAAAAAAAAAAAAAACAAAACAAAACTTTTGACTCTTTCATCTCTGGAGGACATGATATCTCCAGGGGGGAGGCGCGCTTTTAGAACTGGCAACTAGTTGGTTATGCATTATTACTTGTATTATTTCCACCTGAGTATAGTGTTATATTTAAGGTCAGCTTGACCATTTAATAAAGCTTAGAGTTAGGATGTATTAACATAAGAGAACGTGAAAAAACAGTGCTCTTCTGTACAGCAACGCTCAATTTTTTTTCAATAATGCAATCTATTACTGTGGCATCATATGCAATTTGGTTTGTGCTCATATCACTGGTTACCATGCTACGTGTTTATATGCATGAGCTATTGGTCATTGCATGCCGCCTTTTGTTCTCATGGCATATTTATCAAGAAAAAAGGCCATCTTAGGATGGAAGAAAAACCAGCAATTGTATGTGGTATTACTGTGCTTGTCAAATTAAGGTGCAGTCTCACAGTTCAAAGCACCATTTGTGTCATATGCATTCGCTAATGGAACGGTACTATCATCTACAACTTAAACAAGTCCTTATGATTGTCTCTTTGAAAATTCTTTCCTCATCCAACACTGATTTGTGATATTCCTAATCATCATGATAAATTAAAGCTATAAAATATGACAATCATATGAACCAAGTTCTTAATGAATTTACTCATTTGCAAGTCACGTGTCCATGATAACAAATGCAACAATGACACAAAGCATCAACAAGCATAAACCCAAAAGTATCTTTTCTGTAAAGCCATGCACTCAAATATATCTTCTCATACATAGAAAAAGTGATTCTCCATTCATTTCTTTACACTCACATATATAATACAGCTCGTACTCACCTCTCCACTACAAACACATACAATATTATCAATGGCTCTTTACCCACTTTTGATCGTTCTATATTTTCTTCCATTTTCTTTTCAAGCAAATTTCACTTTTGATTCACAGTTTAGCTTTCTATCAATCATGAAACGGTCTCTAACAAGCCCATTCATGTCTAGATGGGATTTCTCATCAGTTGGTAATAATTCTTATTGTACTTTCTCAGGCATCACATGCGATGATTTAGGACATGTTTTAGCGATTGACATTTCTTCCTGGTCTCTAACCGGGAGTATGCCACCAAATATTTGTTCCTCAATTCCAATGCTTCACACTCTAAGGCTAGGCAATAATAACTTAGGTGGCGGGTTTCCTCTTAATCTTATTAACTGTTCATTTCTCGAAGAACTTAACTTGAGTCATAATAATTTTGAAGGTCATGTACCTGATCTTTCAGTTCTTCGCTCTCTTCGTGTGCTTGATCTTTCAAACAATTTCTTCTCTGGGAGTTTTCCTATGTCTATCATTAATCTTACAAACCTCGAGTTCATTAACTTCAATATGAATCCAGGCTTTGAAATCTGGCGACTGCCTCAATCAATTACCAGACTGACAAAATTACAAGTTTTAATTTTATCTACGAGCTCCATGAGAGGAGAAATTCCAGAATGGATAGGGAACATGACATCACTTACCGACCTTGAAGTTTGCGGAAACTTCTTGACTGGTCAGATTCCTGCTTCTATTGGTAAGCTGGAAAACCTACGTTTTTTAGAAATTTACTACAACCTTTTAGTCGGTGAAATTCCTGAAGAGATTGGAAACTTAACTAAGTTGGTAGAATTTGATTGCTCCGTTAATCAGTTAACTGGTAGAATATCTGAGAAAATTTGTGCCTTGCCTAATCTCAAAGTGTTACAATTCTATAGCAACGGTATTACTGGTAGCATTCCTCCTGTCCTTGGAAACTCCACAACTTTAACAATATTATCAATATATCGAAATTTTCTTTCTGGCCCAGTTCCTGAAACTCTTGGAAAATTCTCTGATCTTGTTGTTTTGGAACTTGCTGAGAATCAGTTCACCGGTGAATTGCCTCCGCATGTTTGTACAAAAGGTAAGCTTTTGTATATACTTGTATTGGGCAATAGATTTTCTGGCAAAATACCTGAAGCTTATGCAACCTGCCACACACTTATTCGTTTCAGAGTAAATAACAATCAATTAAGTGGTCCAATCCCAAGTTCACTTTTTGGGCTACCTCATGCTTCAATCATTGATTTAGGGTACAATCAGTTCGAAGGGGAGATCACAAACGACATTGGAAATGCAAAGAATTTAACAGCTCTATTTTTGCAGAACAATAGGCTCTCTGGAACTTTGCCCAACAGATTATCTCAAGTTAATAGCTTGGTGAAAATTGATATAAGCTACAACTTTTTAACTGGTCCCATTCCTTTTGATATTGGCAGTTTGACTAATCTCAATCAGTTATCCCTGCAAGGAAATAGATTAAGTTCCTCTATTCCTCAATCTCTGTCTTCTTTAAGGTATCTTAATGTTCTAAACCTATCTAATAACCTTTTGATTGGCGAAATTCCTGAAAGCCTTTGTAGTTTATTGCCAAATTCACTAGACTTTTCTAATAACCAACTTTCGGGACCAGTTCCTCTCCCAATAATTAGAGAAGGATTATTAGACAGTGTTTCAGGCAACTTAAATTTATGCCTACCAGTTCGTATAAATCTAAGCAATCCAGTTATACAAATATGCCCTCAACCTAATGTGAAAAGAAGATTCAACCATATCTGGGTCTTTGCAGTTTCAACACTGGTAGCAATATTAGTGATCCTCTTACTAGCTAAGCATTATTGTGGTCGAAAAATAGAAGCGACAGAGCAAGATAGGTTATCCTATTCTTCTTCTTTTGATGTCACTAGTTTTCACAAGTTGATCATCGATCAGCATGAGATAGTTGAATCTTTGATAGATAAAAATATAGTTGGACATGGAGGATCTGGAACCGTGTACAAAATTGAGCTAAGCAATGGTGAATTAGTTGCTGTAAAAAAATTATGGAGTCAGAGAACAACTAAGGATCAGTCAACAATGTCATTATATATGAGCAGAGAATTAAGGTCTGAGGTGGAAACACTAGGAAGCATTCGACATAAAAACATAGTGAAGTTATATTGCTGTTTCTCAAGTTCCGATAGCAACCTTCTTGTGTACGAGTACATGCCTAATGGAAATTTATGGGATGCCCTCCATAAAGGTGTCGGGTGGAGTTTTTTAGATTGGCCGACAAGGCATAGAATTGCAGTAGGAATAGCTCAAGGAATAGCATATTTGCATCATGATCTATTGTTTCCTATTGTTCATAGAGATATCAAGACTTCTAATATTCTTCTTGATGCTGAGTTTGAGCCAAAAGTAGCTGATTTTGGCATTGCCAAAGTGCTGCAAGCTGGAGGAGATGTGGAGTCTTCTACTACAGTTATTGCTGGAACCTATGGTTATTTAGCCCCTGGTAATTTTCAATTATTACAGTTCCTTTTACTAACATCATTTTTTTTATTTTACTTGTGTTAATTACTGTGCTTGAACATGTTTAAGTTTGTGGTTACATCCCTTCTTCCCCGGTGAAAACACACTTTTTTTGTTGTTGTTGCTGCCGGTACTCAACAAGTGGAAATATAAACACTGCATTCAACCAACTATTGCTGATCGTAATGAGTAAATTGCAGTAGGGGTAAACTGGGGTAATTTTATGTTGAGTTAGTTACAAAAGCAAGCTTCCTTAGAGGAAGTCCTAAAGAAATAAGCTTAGGCCGAAACATGTTATACCCTCGTGCACACACACACACACACACACACACACACACGCGCGCACACACATGCATATACATTCACATGTGTACTTTTTTTCAATTTGTGTATTCCATCAATATGCATGTAGAGTCCCAAATTTACTTTTCAAAACGTGCACTTGTATTTACCTTTCCAAACCCAAAATGATGCGTATATTTTTAGTAAGTTTCGATCAAGGTCTGTTTCTGTATAAACTATATAGAAATGTTTCTTGTCTATTTACCATGCGATAGATTTTTCATAACTTTGCTATTTCATGGACATTGTTTACTGCAGAGTATGCTTACTCTGCAAAAGCTAGCACAAAATGTGATGTATACAGCTTTGGAGTAGTATTAATGGAACTGATCACGGGCAAGAAGCCAAATGAACCTGAATTTGGAGAAAACAAAGACATTACTAATTGGGTTTCAGCAAAGACGGCATCTGAAGAATGTGCATCTGAAATTCTAGACAAGAGATTACAATGGAGTTCATTTAAAAAAGAAATGATACAGGCACTAAAAATTGCTCTTAGGTGCACTTCTACCTTGGCTGCAAATCGTCCCTGTATGAATGAAGTTGTTCAGATGCTAATTGAAGGAGGTCCTACGAATTTTGGAGGGTCTTCATTTAAGCTTAAGGAATCATCACTTTCTGTTAAAGCTAACTTACTTGATGCAGATATGACATAACATAATATCTCATAATATTATAGTATGAATCCTGCTTATGAGTGATTATGCAGTCAGTTTTGTAGTATAGAATAATTTATATGTGCAGTATAGAATAATATGGAGCATGTATGTAATATATAGCTTTCCACTTAAATGAAAAGGAACGATCATCATCAACAATCAATCTTCTTCTTCTTTTTATTTTGTTTTGCCTGGACATCAGGACATGTATGCTATATTTGCATAGAAAAACTTAGGAATTACGCAGCATCTGAACTGATGCTATGACCTACATGCATATGTATGTATAAAAATGTTATTCCTTATATCTTAGTTTAATATGATGAGAGAAAAAGGAGGAATGTGTGGTTTTGGGTTGGGAAGAATTTTAATTTTTGTTTTGTACTGCTGATGGGGTCTGAAGTGTAGAGATCTTTCTGAGTGGAAGGTTCTATAATTATTATTGTTAATCATTGTTGATACTTTTGTCAGAGTAATGACTCTTTTAATAATATATTTTTGTTTACTTTGAGAACTTAGAAGCTAGAAAACCAAAAATGCTAGATCTAATCATAATCGTTTTGCTTTCATAGCTGTAATTCAATCATAATTCTTAAAGTGTGGTGCTAAAAGCACCATGGAACGTGTTTCCTAACACCATCACTAAATACCACCATCCTTTGTATACAAATACACTTCTGGCCACCATGAATTAAAAAATAGACACTCAACCCTAAATTATTCCCGCTATTCCTTCATTCGGCACTTCGCGAACTCAACGCCAATCTTGTTATCTTCTGCATTATCGTTCTTTGAATTCAGCATACTCAATGTCTCCTATTACTTACAACAAAAAAATTAAATCCATAACAATAATTTTGATTTTAAAAAAAAAAAAAAAAAAAAAAAGACAATAGCAATAGAAACCATACAAAAATAATTTAAGATAAATAACCTCATCTTCTTCCTTAGACCATTGGTTATTTGCGAGACCTTCGTTCTGTATACGTTCTCGCCCTTCATTGCTAAGAAATCTAACAATAATGATTACTAAAATAATTTTTCCTCAAATTACAACAAAATTGAGAATTAGGTTTTAAGAGGAATCAATTGGGGAAGAAGTAGATGGCGGATCATGTTAGGAAGCAAATCAGGTCGATGTTTATGTTTGATCGATTAGATAAGATGATAAAAAGAAATAGGATTTACGTTTGAACTAATGGCGGGAGATGGAATATGTTCGGTGATTAACGATTGAGTGGAGGAATGAAACTGGTGTTAGGAAGTACATTAATTTAATTAAGAGTGATTAAATTAAGCATGGTGTTAGGAAGCACATTTCATGGTGCTTTTAGCAGCACACTTCTTAAATATCAATCAAAACATACATTAAATTCATAGAATCATTTTGGCACTTTTGAAGTGGATGATATCAAATGTTAAAGAGTGTTTGGTTTCATTTTGAATTTTCAAAATTAATTACAGAATGTAATGGTGCCTTCGATTATCTTTTTTAGTTTTCGATATTCGCCAATACAAAATTGCAAACGACATGTATAAATCATGAAAAATGATCGTTTTAGAAAAACGATATCAACATATAAAACGAAGAACAAATTTTCTTTTTTTACTTTCCATGCTTTGGAAAATAATGGATGAACAAGACACAATCTAACTTTTGTCATCCATCCGACCTCTCCGTCGTGCCCTCCATCTTCATTCCATCCCCTTTGTCACTTGTTCACTCCATTTTTTGTAGCTAACGTTGAAAACTCAAAATACAAAACAAAAAATAAACCAAACACCACCTAAAAGAAAGGAAAGGACCAAAGAAGCGATAGATAGGATGACGAAGAGCATGAAGGAACGATGGAAAGATTGATCATTTCTAGTGCTTGTGTTATTTCTCAAAACAAAAAGAACAAGAAAAATAACTTTGTTATATGTGGCCTTCGATTTTTATATATACCAAAAATGTTAGAACAAACAGCCTCTAGGTTATTTACAAGAAAAGTTACTCATGGGTTTATTAAAGATTAGTGAGAGAATTCTTAAGAAAATGTTAAGAGGTGAAATGCTATGTTTTGCTTTCTGTTGGGAGATTCCAAAATATAAAATATATAACATATACACAGGGGGATGTATGCTTTAACCATTGTCTTTTGCCCACTAAGTTAAAGCATGTATTTCCTTTCACCAATCTACATAAGAGTAGAATGTAATTATGATCGAAGATCACCATGAATTTTCTACTTCGATTTGGGTGGGAGTGGGATCATATGCTTATAGGAAGAAAGCTTTTAACATAAGTGGAATGACTTTTTAATAAATTTAGAAGAGGCTGTTAACATCTTGATGTTGCCTTGTTTCAGTTTTCCCTGTTGGCACTTGAATACTGGCAACTACAATTTTGTGTTAACTTGGATTGATTGCTCCTGGGACTCTTGTGATTGCAGTGCACGTTTAATTGTGAGATAGAATTATGATTTCGTTATCACACAGCAATCACGGCTAACAGGAAAAATGTGCATAACGTTTTTGGTAGACTTGTAATGGACATACTCTAATTAATCACTTTTATTTTTAAGGGACTATTTGTTTCGGGCTGGTTTCTTTTCCATTCAAGTTATATAAGAATTTGATTGTGTTGCATTAGATGCCTATGTTGGCTTTGTTTAATTTTAATAACATGTTTTGGCAAGTATTTGAAATATTTCTTGTAATAAATTGAATTTCTATAATACATGAATTGGCTTGCAAAATGCTGTCATACCTAAGGTTGTTATGGTAACGATAAATTTGCCATTACATATCATTATCAGTCGATCGGTTATCATTTCTAAGTAAAATTAGTATATGAGTTTAATCGGTATGGTAACAATAAATTTACCATTTTTTACGGTAAAACATCGACAACGTTTCTTCAATATTAGCAGTAAGGGTAATTTTACCAGTTATTTTGTAACACATTTAGAGTCATACATAATGCTTTATTAAAGTTTTAAACAAAGAAAAATATTAAATTTAATTCATCAATTTAACGAAATAATGTTAAATGCACTTTTTCTTCTTTCACTTTAACACTTTTATTACGTAACACCATATATTGTATAACGAAGCAACATTATGACTTGAAAGCAGGTCAAATAACTTACATTTTTAAGATAAGCAGTAATTTAGCATTACAAATACAACTATCTTATTATCAGTATATCAGTCTTCAATATACCAGTGTATCTATAATGATAACGATAAACAATTCTGATTTACCAGTAAGAATGGTACGATAAATGTATTGTTAAATGGTAATGGTAATCTTACCATAACCCTACTCATACCTAAATTCAAGGTTTTAAATCTCGGATATCGGTTGCGTTTCGTCTCGGTGATTTTATAGACTCGGTCTCGTATCGAGGGAGATCTCGGACGAGATGAGTCTAACTCTGGAGTTCGTCTCGGATTTTCATCTCGGGTCTGTAAGTTCATATTGGAACAATCTCGGGGTATATGATATGTTAAAAATAATATTTTAACAAAATGATTTTTATGAATGCTATAAAAACATAGTAACTTAAACTTAAAATGCAAAATAATTTTATTATTCTTTATTTTGCAATGGATCATTCATACTCTAAATCGTAATATCCTTAAAAACATGAATATTGTTAGACATGAAACATTAAAAGGATCCAAAACATTAAAAAATTCAGCATAAATAGACCATAAAATACATAATTTCATAAGTAACATGTATGTAAAAAGACAAATATGAAAATCATAAGCATTGTAAAACATATACGAACATACAATATAGACATTTAACATGCAAAATGTAAAATAACAAAAGATTGATATGGCTAGATTTGAATTTTTTTAATTATAGTTCTAGTTCGGGCACAAATTTAAATTTTAACCAAAAAAACTAAGATCTTGGAAGATATTCCAGTATTTTGTCTCGGTCGATATATCGTTCGATATTGCAATATCACGGGCGATATATTTGAAAGGAGATTTACAGTGATATTTGTTGTTTTGTTTCGGAAGGAGCCCAAAACGAGATCACGGAGGAGATCTCGGACGATATTTGCGAGATTTGAAACAGTGCCTAGAATATCACATGATAAATTGGAAACTGAAATTAGAAACAATGATATTTTATAATTTCGTTGCGTCATTGTATTCCTTTTGGTTTTAATAAAATATATTTAAGATCCACCGATCGTCGACATGAAATTAATCACATGAAATATTTGCATCCTTGGCATACCGATCGTCGACATGAAATATATTTGAGTCCCACCCTCTACATGAAACATCTGCATTATTGTTATATTATCGCATGGAATATCACAAATTCTTTTTAATAATTCAAAGTCAAGCAAACGATCTTTTTGGATCGTTTATATAATCCTTATCCATCTTAAATTCAAAGCCAATATCCAAATCCAGAGTCAGCAATCTCTCCGGATCACTTATGATTTCCATAACCTAGTCCAAGTCTGTAGTTGTTCTGAGATGATATCCAAATTTGTGGCCTCTTCGGGTAAATCCTAGATCTTTTCGGACTCACTTCGAGTATATTCCGTACTCAAGGATCATAACCTTTTCGTGCTAAGTGTAATCCACACCTGACAATCCTAATCCTTCCATGCCAAACGTAATCCACACTTAGCGATCCATAGCTTTGTTGAGCTATTCCTGAGCATAATCCTCATTCGACGACCATATCCTTGGACTTTTGCCAGGCATAATTCATATTAAATGACTTATCAGGTAACCCGGCTGTCAAGATATCCCGAGTCTTATCAAGTATAATCCATATTTGACGCCGATCAAACAGCTTCGCAAATTACTGATAAAATGGTATGAGCCTCACTGAGTGTAATCCACACTCGACGATCAATCAAGTAGGCTCGTCAAACCTTAATATGCATAGTCCGTACCCGACGACCATTAGATGATTAAAGTTGAAATTCGGTTTCCAATTCTACACTTCACAAACATAATCCATACTTAAAAAGTGATATTATTAAAATTAAAAAACAGAGTTTATTTGCAATCCAAAAGCATAATTGTTTGTCTTCATCTTAGATCCCCTCTAAGAACCAAATCTGATTCGTTACGTGAGTAAATGACTTGCCATTTTATTCCCAGTTCACAAAAGCAAAAAAGCCAGCATGAGCAGTTCATCACTGACTAAGAACAGGTCTATGGATCTCTTCGAATCACATATGTGGGTAAGCAATTTAGTTGTTTTATTATTCGAATCCAATCCAAATCATTAATTGATGGTGTTTCCTACACACAAATTAGGTTTGGGTTTGCTCCTATCTCATGCGGCTAATGGTTGCCCTTGTTCCATCGCCATGATCTTGTTTCGGACATATAGTATTAGTTTCTCGTTCCTTGTATGCTCCTTAATCGTATCCTTAAGATGCTTATGCTCATTTGTTTTATGCCCATCCATGTCATGAAACAAACAATGTATTTTAGGCACTTGCTCGTGCTCGGTGGGCTTTCTGCTAACCCACCTTCAAGTAGAATGATTTCCTGAGTCTCTGTGAAAATTATTTCCAAATTAGCACTCAAATCCATCTAGGAAGAGAATTCTGGTTCTCTCCTTCGCCTATCCGATCAGTTGTATCCATTCTTAACCCTTTGCTGTCCTTTATCTTTTCGAGAACCGAACGGTCCTCTACCCTTGACCATATTCACTTCCAGGGATTCACGATCTGCCCTTACATCTTCTATCTTAAAAAACTACCAGCCATGTGTTAAAATTCTCTTAGATCCCTTGGGGATCCCTCTTCAAAGATACTTTGAATTTTGCGTTAACCAAAATTTCAGGCACAACCGCCATCAAAACCATAGACGGATCTGGCCAATCCACCAAATCGACCACTAGACTAAACCTTTCTAAAAATGCCCTTAGAGTCTCTCCCGTCTTCTGCTTCACTGTAATCAAAGTTATCATGTTTTTGGATCTCGTGATATGGTCCCGAAATTCTACCATAAACCTTTCACTAATTCCATCCGATTGTCAGTTAATTCATTTACAAACAGCCTGAACTATTGATCCACTATATCTGATAGGAAGAATGAGAACTCAAAAGGTCTAGTCCATATGTTTGATCCAAGCTATTGGATAAGCCTAGGCAGAGATATAGGATCTTCTCCATTAGTGGTAAGGCCCCACACTAAACTTTAAAGAAGTGAATTTAGGATACATTAGACCCACCCCCCGAATGCCATATGTGAAATCTAGGCCTTATACCAGTCTATATGGGAACGGTGATCAACGCTTAAAGGTCTGGTCAAGAGCCAGACTCAAAGGCAGTGTCGCAGCAAGGATAAGACTAAAAGACCAAGCTGCTAACAAAAGGGGAGGTTTTCATTCTCCTGGATAAGGGTAGCCTTTTGATCTCTCTCCCAAGAAAGCATTGGCGTCATTCCGACAAAGGGAAAGACAAACCTCTTACCTTAGGTACCATCGGGCAAAGGCTCTATCGCTTCTATACCAATCTGGTCAAGCCAACATCTTTAGATTCCCTCAGCACTTCCATATGCCATATCGCATTGGATGAATGATCAGATCTATCCTTCTATTGTAAGCCTCTAACATCGAGAGTTTTAAGTCTGGTGGATTCCTTAAATTCTTGATATTCGAAGTGAACTAACTCTGATGTAAATATAAATTACAATGAAATAATTGTATTTTCAATACGGAAAGATTACAATGAAATAACTACAGAAAATTTAGTAGTTTAAATTATGACTAGATGACCAACAATATGTTCAGTACGAAAAGGTTACAATGAAGTAATTATAATTCTATTTATCTTGTGGGGTCTAAACCGTACTACTCATATTTTAAAGCTTATATCCATAAAGTACGGAAACAGTTAGGGAAATTCGTATTTTTTCTAAAGATAATTGTCTAAGTAAATATCAATTCAAGTATCTTACTAGATATATCAATATAAACTCATTATGGAGTAGTGATATACATTATACTAACATTTACATATGCATATAAAAGATTAGCGACATTTTATATTAGGCATTGTATGAGGATAAAACTGATATTTCAATATGGTTAGAATGCATCATCTCAATACGAAGTAAGAATAGAATGACATCAAATATAGTACATAAATCAACCTAAGATAACCGAAGATCAGTGTTATGAAGATCACAATCTCCATGCTCCTAAAAATCTAGTTATTCTACTAAGATGTCCCTAATACACAACTCTAGGCTTACTTACGAGAGTAACCAAAAGTTTTCAAAGATAGAAAAAAAATGAGGGTTGGACTAAACCACAGTGAAGGTACAATCTCTAAGTGTTATGTATACACGTAGCATATATACATCTAATAAACATGAGCAGTGATCTATGGTAATGCTAATCATGACTCGCTTTGCCCTATTCATACACTAACGAGTCAGAATACTATATAATAGTGCATTTATTGCTAAAACATCACATATTGTAGCAATTTATACTACACATAACATGGTAAACAGGCGTAGAGATAACAATGCACTCCATGATGAATAGTGTCTTAAACCTCCTACTCTCGATCTAATTCGAAGTGTAAAGAAACGATTATATAATAATGCAATGTAACCAGGCAACCCCATATCTATGTAAGAATCATACATGAGTAATACCTTCTACTAATGTTGTATGAATATAGTTCATACTAGTTTGTTGAATTTTCATTAGCTACCAATAGAGACATACCTGAAGCCTCATATAATGCGTGACTTCGATTTAACACCTATGGACGTATATTGGCAGGTCTAATTGCTTCACCTAATGTGCTATGGCAATGTATTACCTACTTTACAACGACATCTTAATCTCTTTCACCCCCTTTCCCGAAACCACATCTATAGTCATGTCGTTACCAATGGTGGATTCATTTTGCTAACATCTTAATTATCTAGATTTATATATCGAACAAAATAAAACCATATGTCACCATCTATGCAGTTAATGCCCCGCTATATCCAAGCTATATCATGTAGCATATTTCTACCGCTGTAGTATTTCCAAATAGCCCTTCTGCTTTAAGCTCCGCTATGTTTTGATAGTCCCAATATATTCCATTATTTCAGCTATTTCCGGTATTCCCGTTATATTTTCTATAAAAGAAATGAATTCAAAAATGAATTTTATACATTATAAAATTTACAAAATTATTAATAGGATTTTTTTATTATATTTTTTAAAAACGTTATAATATTCTATTGAATTTAAACAAGCGAAATAAAAGTTTCCATTTATTTACATATATTTGCACATATTTTTATTTAAAATTAAGAATGTACTAGCATTAATTAAATTAAATGTTATTTGTTATTTATATATTTGTAAAAGCATAAAATATGAGTTTTATATGCTATTTTAGACTCATCCGTTATATCCCGCTATTTCGTCGCTTTACCCCTCTCTAACTTTTTGTACCCTCGCCACATTGCATCTGCCGAGCGCTTTAATTGCACTGGTCTGACCTGAGCACATTTTGAAGCAAAGCAAAATCAACTCGATCAGTCTGCAATACTTTCAGTGATAAAATTCATAGCACAAACAACTTGCTTAACTTTAGAAAATCCTTTGAAAGAAAGGGATAATCGTAAGACCAGTTCACACATAAACACAGACGGTTTTTACCTTACAATAACCCAAAACATTTTTTTTTAGCAAATACAGTGATATTATAATAGTGTCTATCAAACCACAAATAAATAACCGTCTAGCAGAACGCTTGCATCTCATGCTCTACATACTTAGTGTATAATAAAAAACCGCATGGTGCTTATTGGAGATTGGATTTCCAACATGACAACTTATGAGAGCACCTTCCGATCAGTGTACTCTAGAAAGGATACATTGGGGTTCAACAAGATCATCTTGCAACCCTATCACACATGATCGACCACTCATTCAACTTGAGTGTACCAAATATATTATCACCAATGGTTGGGCCCACATAACTGTTTCCCAAAGATACAGAATTGACAGAAGAAACAAAAATGAAATTTTCTCTAGATGGTGACAATACACCCTAATGGGAACGACCTACATAACCATATGCCTTCTTGATTTTTGTCATTTCCCGGTTGATGAGGCTTGAGGTCACGATTACCTTTTTAGAATATCACATCATCATTTTCTTTGAATGCCACATCGTTAGATCCATTAAATCACTAATTGACTTCCACAAATATAATTTAGGTGTTAAGATAAAAGAAGTTGCCTTCTTGGCCACCAAACTTGGTATATTTGTAAAGATCAACATACGTGATTCTTAGGAATTATTCTGTCAGACATTCATCCATACAAGTTATCCAAGAACAGGATGAACCGAAGGCACTTTCCTACCACATCTTATATAGGGATCACCCCAAGAATCAGTAGCTAGTAGTCCTTGCAATCCATAGATTTCAACCACAACAAAATCATAGTTTATCTCTGGTTACAAGTCATGGTCTTTACTACTCCATCTTTATATGCATCCCTACAAGTTAGTTTCGAATGCCAAGTCGGTTCGAAGTGGTTTTGGATGTAGTTCCTATCCTGGTCTCTTCGAACTAATGCATCAAAAGTCCAATAGGATATTTCATTTGATAGTCGGGTTTTGACTATTGATTCAAACAGTACAGTCAAGTACACTGGCAGCTCAGGCCTACTTTAATCAAAACCATTAATTAAAACCTTTCATTGATTCTTACAAATCAATTTCTATGCTCATGACAAAACTCTTCCATTTTCGTTACTTTGAAACATTAACCATAAACTTATCTCTTTAAAATAAATGTATTCACCAAATCCATTTCCTTTACTTTGGAAATATTATTATATATATAACTAACAAATTGTATCAGACTAATTACAAAAACTTTAATGGTTTAAAACAACGTCGAACAACATATTCTTCATTTATATGACCCAAACGACTTTTATTTTAACTTCAAGCTTTGAAGATTTAAGTTCATAGTAATTCTTATGGAAATAATAATTATATATGCAATTTTCACTTCCAGTGAAATTACTTATTTCATTCTTTGAAAACCCATATATATATATATATATATATATATTTTTCTTATGGAAATAATAATTTATTTCCAACATCTTCTCATTACAAACTAATACCATCCTCAGATAGTCTCGAAGTCATTCAAGTTGGGGTATTTTATTTACCTCACATACCTTAATCGACAACGTTCTTATCTTAATATAGATAAAGGTTTGTAACTCAAAAACCAATATTAATTATAATATCAACAAAATTCCCTTTGCTATTTTCATTTAAATATGATTTTATAAGCAATCCCTTACATTTGAAAATCCATTAGAACCAGTTTTACTTAATTCGTTGATTAAGTAAATTCTTCACTTCAACAATAACCTTTAGCTTTAAAATCTCTTTATATAGTTTCATTTATAAATCGAATTATATTATGATAACTCATTTACCAACTATTTTACCCAAGACCATTTAGCATCATATCTTAACCTTGGATTTCATTACTAAAATCCAATTATTCATTTATTTACCCAAATCTTATTATATAACTTATGCCTGGATTTATATTACTAAAATCCCTTTTATCACTTTTTTTATAAACTTTGTTTATAAAGCTTGGATTATAAAATTCGTTTCATAATTCAACTAAAATCCCGTTACCGGCTCGATTACTTTTTTAATGAATTCTATTTTAAAAAGTAATCACTTTAATCATTTATTAAATAAAATAATAATTAACTTCATCATTGAAGTAAAAGTAGTCTATTAACTAGAAATAGGTTAATTAATCACCTTTTAAACTAAAACTATTTAACAATAACTGAAAACATTGATAATTCAGAGGTAATTCACATTTAATAAATCTTATCAAATTTAAACAACTATTTATTAAACTATTTTCATTAGCTTAATTAAAAAAACAAATTAATCTAATAATTGCTTTCAATTAAAACGGTTAACTTAGTCAACTTGAAACCATAAGTTAACTTGTTAACTGATTTCAAGTATTTCTTTCTCTTAGATTAATATAATTAATCTAACAATATCGCTTAATTGTTTTTTTTCAAAACAGTTATTTTAAATTATTAACTCGTAAGTTGCATTCTGACTTTTATGCTTATAAACTTATTAAAATATTAAAACTACTATACATTATATTATATAACTAATCTCATAAACACCATTCATAAATACTGACTTACCTATAAACTTCTGTTTTAATAAAAATAAAATTTAAACTTAGCTTCAGTTATAAAAATAATTTTTATAACTTTAATTATGCCAATTCTCCTAATGGTGAATTAACGTCTTAAAAACATGGTTTTTAGACTATTTGTTGCCAATCACTTAATCAATACTGTTTATTGATTAAAAACATCACAACGCTGAATTTCAATTCAACGTTTAACATCCAAACAGGTTTTAACAGCAATGGGGTTAAATAGTTCATCTATGAATAATAAGAAAATAAATAACACATCCCTTCAACCTATTTTTCTCTGCATCACAGTTAATAATAATATTTAATAACTGAATATGAGATAAGAATTTTAATCTAATATATTTAAATGATGAAAATATAATAATGACAACCAATAAGCATTCATAGCATCCAACCATCCAATTTATACTAACAATAATAATTTATAGTTATATGAATTTAATCACATCATAGGATTCCAAAAGGCGAGAGAGTTAACTCACCATTTGTTTCGATTGTCGATTCGCGCATCATTTCATATAGTTTTAAAAAAGTTTGAAAATATATGAAATTCCAATCGGCTTCGTTCCAACCAAACCAGCTTGCACACGTAGTATTCTTTACTGCGATTCCAACGGACCTTATTTCACTCGAATCTGATAACGTATGCACGATATATCATCGCTACAAGTTTTAAATCGATTTAAAATAAAAATAATTAACTAATTACTTAATTATTACCTTAATTACGGGATTAGCCTAGTTAAACCATGATTAATCATGCTTTAATTATTTCTCTACCAGGCAACATCCCGATGCTCCCCAGCTCACCCATCGCCGGCACCGCCAGACAGAGAGATTCCTTCGCCTGTGACCCCGAGTTCCCTAGCCTCACCCAATCGCCAGAAATTGATCGAAAGCAATTTCCATTCGTCTGAAGTAGACTCCGCCCACTGTCCACCAAGCGTCGCCACACTACAATCTAAAGGACCGCCTCGCTTTCCTCTTCCACTTCCCTTCAGGTCACCGACCCTGAAACCTCGCTCATCACCTCTAATCAATCGAAATCCGATCAAAAATCCAATAACAACAACCCACATTCAACTATCGATCATCACCACCACCGACGACTATAGGTCACCACACCAGTGCCAAATGAAAGCCCAAACTCTCTTCTCCATTTTCCCTTCAGACTCCATCACCTGAAATCAACTCCATTGCCTACAAACTCCAAAAAAACAAAACTATCTTATTAACGGTCATTGGCAATTTCTGGACATCTCAAGCACCCATTCGCCACCAAATTTTACCAGTAGGTTCCCCTCAACATCCTCTCCAACTTCCTAGTTGATGACCTCCTCCAATTCTCGACCATTTGAGAGATATAAATTAAAATAGGAAATGAGCCAAAATGCAAAAATAAATGGTTGTTTTGATTTTGGGGGTTAGGTTAAGCTGATTTTAGGGATATATATATAGTGAAGATATTTTAGGTATATAATTATTATGTTCGATTATTTTATTAACTCGATGCCTATCGCCATTTCCGTTCAATGTTTGTTTATTCGTATGCTCGCATACGAACTCTGTTCGCGAAGAAAATAGATCATGCTATAGTTTGACATTCCGGACCTAATGAAACTTGTTTCATCGAAATTCAAGTTCGTTTGCACAAACAACGCTATTTTGAGTTCAACTTGTTAATTTATTCACATTTTTTTATTTGTGCACGCTCACATAACAACTCCGATTGGTGCGAAACTTAAAATCTAGCAATAATTAACTATAACGGATTTAATAAAATTCACTTCGTTGAAATTCGAGGTCGTTTGAAGAATGGTTCTTTTTAAAGATCTAAATTAAATCGATATAAATTGATTTCAAAACAATTCAATATAATAATAATAAATTGTTATTATCATATAAATATATTCAAATAGAATTTTACATAGCTTCAAAATAACTATTTTGGATTTTAAACTCAACATATCGAATTCCAAGTTAAATCAATATTCAATTTATTAAAAATCATTTCGTTTTATATAATAATAATAAATCGTTATAGTTTACAAACGATTCCATAGCGACTTTCTAAAAATTTGATGTGGACATAACTCAAAATCTACAAGATGAAATATAGATTTTTCTCTTTCATTAGAAAATTAAAATCCAATAGATCTGAACCATTCTTGTTTGAAAGAATTCCGACTTATATTGGATTATGTACATTCATTTAAAGTTCAAAACATAAAACTACGAACTATCACGACGTTACGAGCTCGTTTATAAATTAATTATAAATCATGCATTGAAATGTCGTTTAATAAACAAATTTGTTATTATAACTTCAATCTAAACTCAATTAAACCTTTTATATTGTCCAATTCATACAGTATTTCAAATCCAACATATTCCTACTATTTCAGTATTTAATTTATTATTTTACTATTCAAATTAAATTAATACTCAAAATCATTGAATTCAAATTATTTAAATTTCAAATCAACATTTAAAACCATTTTTAGATGGTTAAATTTAATGGCTAAAAATCTAGGTCGTTACAGCTATCTGCGCTGCATCCATCCTTTTGATGCCCCGATGGTTGTATATTTTGATAAGGGCGTCAGTATGATTTGGTCCAAGGTAACGGGGACCCATATCGAGTTCACCAACCAGGATTTATTTGAGATTTTAGTGATTTTCATGGTCGGAGCAGATTTGGATGATGTAAGGTTGAAAGACCCTCAGATTCTTACGTGCATCTTTGTTGGAAATGCCAATGTCTAGGACATCAAAAATTTGCAACCATCGCCCATCTCATTGTACGCATCATTCAGCACAACATCATTCTCAAGATGGGAAACCATGAGCAGATCTATCCTTCGGTGCATAGAGCCACCTATGCTCTCATTGGCGGCCTAGCCATCAATTGGACTCGATGATTCACTTTGTAGAGCCTTCTGCAAATAGTCTGAGGACTCAATTCCCTTATAGTCATCTTCTCACCCGTGTCTTCCAACATTTTGGCATGAATTTTTGAAGGTAATCTATGATCAAAATATGCCTGCTACCATCGATTGTGCCACTCTACGGAGGATAGGCATTTAGCTACCCACAACTCCCATTCAAGTTTCAACATCTTGTAACAACCCATATTTTTAGCCAACTTAAAATATGAATTTTAAATGGTTTTAAGGGATTTTAAGAATTTAAAATGATTTATTTTGAGAATTAACGACTTGGAATTTATTTGAAAACTAAGTTTAACGTATAAATTTAAAAGTTAATTAAAATGAGCTCGTAACATCGCAGTATTTCGAGAAACTTAGTTTTGAACTAACACGACCCGAAATTCCCCGTAAAGGAAAGCCCGGATTGTATTGAGAACACGACAAATCAGAACACAAACAGAATAACATTTCATTGCTTATTACAACAATTTACATCAGAGCATAAGAATATACAGAGTATGAACAAATAATATACATTTGATAAATATCGGAGATTTACAAATTACAATGCAACGGAAAATAATACAAAAACACAACTGAAAGAGATAAACGGATACAGAGCTTCCCGAATATCATTCCAGCTATAAACCAGGATCCTATGAATATAAATCTACAAAACCAAAGCTACTAGCTGCCCATGTGGAAAATAGGGGCACCTAGAGTTTAGGTTAAAACAATAAACTCCAGGTTAGTCATGTGACTGGTGTGAGAACTAAAACAGTTATTTAAAACTTTACTTTAAAATGAAGCAAATCAAGGGACCATGCCATATAGCACGGAACGGGTTTCCTCCCAAGAATAACAGTGCATAAAACAAACAACGCAATGCTAATTAAAGAAAAATGAAGCTATTATAAGACTCAGGTCTCATCACACAATGCAACGCAAGTCGGAGGATAGAGTTTTACCTTATAATAGCCAAACATGCTTGGTACGTTTAAAACAAATCATTTTGATACTATTATAGTGTAAAGTGTATGAAGACAACTTCAAATATAAATGTATCAATCATAGACGGCATACTGCCCCATTATGTCGCCATACTAGGCTCTACAATCAAAACCGAAATGTCACGTATTGGAAATTGGATTTCCGTCATGAGTCGAGGCAAGGGATGTACTCCTTGCCGGCTTCGAGACACTCTAGAAAATGCCTCAGGATCTCCCGCAGTAGACCCTTGGATCCTCTAAGGCCGGTCATCTCTTACGTTTGAGGATTGGCAATTCCTGAACACAAGTTTCCCGGTCCTATAGGACCTATATCCATCGGCTCCGAAGAGACTGATATATCTGAGGCGCCTCGCATTCCAACAACCACAAAGGTAAAAATATATCAATGTCAGGGCTTGCAAAACCCCGACACCACCCATAGCTAGAAAGAAACATCATGTCCTCCTTGGGTTCCCTTATCCCGTTTTTAACTCATACCGAGGTGTAAGGCTCGCGAATTAACGCTATACACAAAGCAACGCTGTATTAAAGTCGTGATTTGATCATCAACCACAAGATTCTTCTTTTCAACAGAAGCCTTGATCTTTTGCATCTCAGCATGCCACATAGGGAATTCATGCCATGCGACTGATATCTATCAATATATAACCTCTAAGCTCATACGTCTCAGAGAAGGGCGTTAAAAAAGAGAATAAATTCTCCGCCGCCAAACATATATATATATATATATATTTAATAGAGATCAATCAACACAGAATAAAATCCAATGTCAAACACACATCCATTTACTAGTTCGTTCTGGGTCTGAACGAAACCGGAGGCACCTTATTCCTCGTCCTGTATGTCCAATATAGGAGAGAGGTCCTTGCATATCCGGTCGATCTCCAAGTATGTTTGGACGACCACCACTTGTTGCCTTGTCTTGGGTGTACAGCCCAATCAAAACATTAGTAATCATCCAAACGATGTGAAGACCTTCGGTCTTCAACCACCGCCTTCATCGTCGACTTATCATCGAATCAGTCATTCAGAATAGGTATAAACCCGGCCTTTTCGAATAACTCGCGTATATAATAAATAAGTGCTATAAAAACACAACGTACGCCTCATTCCAATTCAGAATATTCTTTTATTCAAATATTCTTATCATTTGGGAAAGGTTCCCATTAATTTTATCAAAGATAATTCTTTTAAATTTATTCTTTGATCTTCTTTTGGATATCAATCAAACCATATTAAGGTTTTCCAAACTAGTCGGGATTAACGCACCTTACCGAAGTAATCATTTATTTAATTTCCCAATCCCAACCTATTCATCCTATGGAGCAAAACAAGTAATATTCCATATCTAACACCACAGTGTTAACGGTAAATTTAATTACCATTTCACATTCAAATCTAATTAAAGATTTAACTACCGCTAGGAACAAAATTGGTGATACTCCGTTCTCGATCATTTCCCAAATTTGATAATTTAAATTATCAATTCCCATTTCAATCTAATTAAAGATTCATTAAAACTCCACTTAGTTTTAATTTTTCAAAAAATCAATATTAATGAATGTTTAACTTTGGAAACACAAACATGTCGCATCGACAATCTACACCGTACTACTGATTTCTACCGATATATTATCTCTAAGCTCGTACGTCTTAGAGAAGGGTGTTAAGCAAGAGAATAAATTCTCCGCCACCAAACAGATATATATTTAGCAGAGATCAATCATACAATTCGAAATACAGTGTTAGACATGTAATACTGTCTCTAACTGGGTTAAAGAACTAATGTCATTTAAAACACAATTCACGATAAACCCAAATCCTCTTCCATAAAGATGGAATCTTCATGGAAAACAGATCAATATATAATCGATATCAATTTCTGTATCCGACTAATAATATAAATGGAATAACGACAAAGCTTTTAAATTCCATATATATTAACAGTCTTCCTCCACAGAAGCTCATTTCGATTATTATCAAATCGAATTCCATTCAATTCCATTTGAATATATTAAATTGGAAAACTTTACTTTGGAAAATTCCATAAATCTTAATTAAAAGATTATAAATTCCAAATCATATTCTTCACTATTAATTGGGTTAAAGAATAAATGTTATTTAAAACACCGTTCATAATAAACCCAAAAATCCAATTCTCTTATTCAATTCCAATTAAATATTAATTAATCGGAAAACTTCACTAAATCTTAGTTTAAAGATTTATTCTTTTCTCAACTGGGTTCAAGAACAGTGTTGATGAAAACACCCTTCACGACAAACCCAAAATCCAATTTGATATCAAATACAACGCTCTGAATAGAAAATATATCGGCTTATATTTAATATCAAATTGTGAAACTAACAGATATCATATTGGAATAACGATATATATATATATATCCATATATATATATATATCTTCCAAATTCCTCAACAATATTCGTATAATCACGAAACCCAATATCGAAATATTTCGAAGGTTTTCATTTCGAATCCATTCCAATTTTTTCATTGGAAAATTCTGGTTATTTTAGAACCATTTTCAAATCCAATTTATTTATTTCTAAAAATAAATAAATTATTATTCTAGTTAATAACTAATTCATTTCGATAAAAATATATTTTTATCTTTGCAAAACTGGAATTTTTTCGTTCATAATCTTTCCAAATAATTTATTATGATTTTACATAATTTTCCCATATTTTTAATAATTTTATTATCGTCCGTACAGTCGGTTTCCAATAACGGCCACCGAACTGCATCCATAGCGACCTTTTCTGAAATTGATTTGGACATATCTCCAAATCTAACCGTTAGATTTCAAATCTCTTGTATTCATTGGAAAGGTCTTTTCGATATGAACCCAAGGGTTCCAAGATTAGGAGAATCCGACGGTCAGATCTCCCGTAAAGTCCGTTCGAAGTCAATGGTCGAAATTCGCAAACTGCCGCGGCGCGGCGCGTTCTATTCAGGCCATTATATATATATATATATATAATATACTATGTATATTTCGTCGATTTCCATTTAAAACATATTTTATAAATCATTTTAAATTCGATTTCAAAACGATTTCAACTTCATATTCAATTTCAAATCAAAATTGAATATTCCATATCATCGATATATAAATGATAGTATTTTCAAAACATTAGATTTTGAAATTGCTTCCTTTTAAATATTCATTATAAAAATGAATAAAATCGATATAAATATCATTCACGTCAAAATGGCGTTAATCTAATCAACACGGCTTTATAGATTTAAATATTTTCATGTCCATCCCAAATCGGACATCAAAATCAGATTTTGATCTTTTACTGAATATTATTTTAAAATATTCATTATTTTAAAATATTCGTTATTTTAAAATATTTATTCTTTCTGAACTAGAATTAGACACAGTCAATTACCAAATAATATTATTTATATGGATTTCATACAACACATGTATAGAACAACCATGATAAACAATCAACCATCATCCAGAGTGCATTACACAACTGCGTAAGCGTTAAATATAAATAGTTAACGCTTACAACAGCCTGCCAACCCATCGATTGCCATACAACTAAATATTGGGATTAGTATATGTCCAATATCATCCCAATACCCGTGTGGGGTTTTCAAACAACAAACACTGATTATTATTTCTGTAGTTGGGCGATGTGTAAAATATATCGTCCCAATCCATATCAGTCAAATGTGTGTACATAAACAAATCGTCCGATTTGTGAATGAATAATTATTTTATTCATATGCATGTTAAAAATTATATTTTCAACTATAAAATATTTATTTCAACTCTTGAATATTTTATACAGTTCATTTATACAATAAAAATGATATTTTTATTGTTTTAATATTTTTAGAAAATTTTGGCGGCATAACGGCGCGATACTAGAACCGGGATAAGGTCTAGTCTTATCCATCGCCTAATAATGGCTCGGGCCATACACAAACCAAATCATATCAATTCATTTCACATCCCAAACCAATCCAAACAAATAAATCAACCAAACCAAAATATCAAACAAGTCGTCCATGGTTTGTGGACGACGGGGAGCAGTTCATATATGCAGTTATAAAATAAATGACTGTACAAAGAAATTATAGTGAGGAGTTCTCACCTAGGGGATCCACTCCGTCATTTTTATTTCTGAATTTCAGAACAGCCCTGACTTGTCTGAAATTCCAACGTAATCTTCTTCACGCTGTTCATAGTAAAAATCACAATTTTATTTCGCTCTCTTCATAATAAAATTCAAATTTTTATTTTGCTACTTCATATATAAAAATCACATTTTTATAATTCAGTTTTTTATATAAAAATCATACCTTTACATTGCAACTTCATTATTAAAATTATATTTTTAAAATGCTTCATATATAATAAAAATCATATTTTTATTTCAAATCTACATTGTAAAAAAATCAGAATTTTACAACGCTACTTTTTATATAAAAATTATATTTTTATATCGCTGTTTCATATATAAAAATCGAATTTTTATTTTGCTACAACATATATAAAAATCGTTACTTTTTATAACTAAAAACCTTTTCCTTATTTTATTAAAAAACTAATCTTTTTCTTGCAAAAAATCTCATCTTTTTATTGTTCTTCACATAATAAAAATGACTTCTTTTTATAACTAAAAATCTCGTATAAAAAATCCAACTTTTATCACTACTAAATTTTTCAAAATGAATGTTTCTCATATATAAAAAAACTGAAATCAAATCAAAGTTATTACACAAAATTTGAAAATAAATCTATGTTATATATTTTCAAAAATCACCTTTATATAACAAGGATATTTATTTAAAAATCTCATTTTTAAATACATAACATAAATAAAAATGATAATAAGACTCACTGCCGGCGGAAGAGGGTTTGCTGGCCAAGGGGAAGGCAACGCAGATGGGGGTGGGAGGTCGGAGCGGCGGCTTCTGGCTAGGGCGCGGCTGTTTTGGTGGTGGGGGCTTTTTGGGTTGATTTGGGGGTTCCTCGAGCGGAGTGGAGATGAGGAGAGAGGGAGGCGACGCTGGGGAGGCCGGCCTCCGGCGGCGGCTGACGCCAGGGTGGCGCGCGACGGCGTAGCAGCGACGGACCCCCCCCCCCCGTCGCTCTTTCTTTTCCTCTTTTTCTTTTTTATTTATTTCGTGTTTGACTAAGTGAGGAGAGAGAGGAGGGGAAAAGGCTCATATAATAATATATATTTTATATTAATTTTTCCCCAAAAAGGTAATTTTTTCTTCAATCTCCAATCCAAACCCAACGACTGTCGCCCCTAGCTAATTACCCCCATTCCGAACACAATGGGGTATGTTTCGTAAGCCAATTCGATAGTTTCGACCAGTTTTACTTTAAATTAAATTATAAATCAATATATATTTAATTTAAATGTACACTTTCATTTACTGGGGCCACATACGGACTCCAAAAATTTTAGAAAAATAAATCTAGCTATGTTTTAACTATACGGTCCTAACAAAACTAATTTCGTCGAATTTGGAGACCATTTGAAAAACGGTCATTTTCCAGTCGATTAAATTCAAACTGAATTGACCAAACACGTTTAAATTCACCACGCTCACATATTAATTCCAAAAATTATGAAAAATAGAATCTAGAAATAATTTGATATAATGGATCCAATAAAAGTGGTCTCGTCGAAAACGGAGGTCGTTTGCAAATTTGCCATTTTTAAGGGCTATATTTCTACAGCGGCTATTCTGAATTTTCAGCTGGGCAAAACTTTTTATTCCCGCTATGAAATTTGGATTTTTCAGATTCATTGGAAAGATATTTTCAAACAGATTCAAATATTTCTGGTTTTACCTAAATCCGGTTTATTGTGAATCCTGTACATTCATTTGAAATTGAATTTTCAAACTACCGCGCCATTTCCAATTCCTTTTATAATTAAAATAAATATTTATATTCTAATTTCGATTTAAATAAATATATACGTTCTAATTCTATTCAAAATAAATTTCTAGTCGTTATTCTTTAAAATAAATCATTTAAATATTCAAAATTCATTAAAATTGCTAAAATAAAAATTTTAAATTGGTTCTGATTTTCCAGGTTGTTACAATCTTTCCGTCTTAAAATCTTTTCGTCCTCGAAAAGGAACAGAGCTGAAAGTTGTTTAACTAACCAACTCAACTTTCATTCTTCAACTTTTCAGTTTCTAAGAATTTCTAATTTTTTCAAAAATTTGGCTAACACCAAAAATTTTTGAAAAATTTCGCCATAACCTCCTTTGTACGGGGAGCATCGGGAAAATCCCCAAACCGCCACACCGGCCTTCTCATCTCAAAAGGAAAAAGAAAAAGCCAAGAGGCTAGCCAATCGGCTCATAAAATCATCCAAAACCTAAGAAATTAGCAAACGTGTATCTATTTGTTGGGCACACAATTTTATTCCTCTTCTCTAGCCTCCTTGCAATGACCTGTTCAATGTATATACATGTATAGGCATGCAGTTGTAATCAATTTTCAATTCAGTTCAAAATTTGATTCAATTTAGCTTAACGGTTCTAATTTTTTTAATCAACCAATAATCAAACAACACAACCAGCAATCAATTAGTTGATTGTCTTTTCAAATTCATAATTTTTTTTATATACTCAAAAATCATGTTTTTGATGCCAAATCACAAAAAAATAACCCTATCTAGTTTGGTTCTCACACCAGTCAATTGGAAATATGTAAAGATCCCACTTTCGAAACTCAAACATATATACTGATGATGCAGCTGCTAACATCAATGTCTTCTCCGGGCGACTAAAGTGTGATTCTATATCTATCAAGTATATTAAAACTTCGAATATAAGTTTGCAAGGCATATATGCAAAATCTTTATATACTCGATTGTCCAAATTCGATATAAAATAAATAATCAAATGCGTATAAAATGGTTTAAATCTTCAAAACAAAATTTGTTTTCATTTTTATTTTCAAAACACTACTCTTCACACTCGTTCTAGGATACTATTGATCCTATCTCTAACAAGTCATTGTCATTGGATATTACTAATCCAATCTCTGATGAATTCTTTCGTTCGGTTCTAATATGTCTTGTTCTCGAGCTCTGTAAACCAAAGCACCGATACCAAACTGACACGACCCGAACTTCCCCGTAAAGGAAAGCCCGGATTGTATTGAGAACACAACAAATCAGAACACAAACAGCATAACATTTCATTGCTTATTACAACAATTTACATCAGAGCACAAGAATATACAGAGTATGAACAAATAATATACATTTGATAAATATTGGAGATTTACAAATTACAATGCAGCGTAAAATAATACAAAATACAACTGAAAGAGATAAACGGATACAGAGCTTTTCGAATATCGTTCCAGCTGTAAACCAGGATCATGTGAATATAAATCTGCAAAACCAAAACTACTAGCTGCCCATGTGGAAAATAGGTGCACCCAGAGTTTAGGTTAAAACAGTAAACTCCAGGTCAGTCATGTGACTGGTGTGAGAACTAAAACAATTATTTAAAACTTTACTTTAAAATGAAGTAAATTAAGAGACAATGCTGTATAACACGGAACGGGTTTCCTCCCAAGAATACTAGTGCATAAAACAAACAACGCAATGCTAATTAAAGAAAAATGAAGCTATTATAAGACTCGGGTCCCATCACACCATGCAACGCAAGCCGGAGGATAGAGTTTTACCTTATAGTAGCCAAACATGCTTGGTACGTTTAAAAAAAATCATTTTGATACTATTATAATGTAAAGTGTATGAAGACAACTTCAAATATAAATGTTTCAATCATAGACGGCATAGTGCCACATCCCCCTATGACGCCGTACTAGGCTCTAGAATCAAAACTGAAATGTCACGTATTGGAAATTGGATTTCCGTCATGAGTCGAGGCAAGAGATGTACTCCTCGCCGGCTTCGAGACACTCTAGCAAATGCCACAGGATCTCTCGCAGTAGACCCTTGTGTCCTCCAAGGCCTGTCCTCCCTTACGTTTGAGGATTGGCAATTCTTAAACACACCTTTCCCGGTCCTATAGAACCTGTATCCATTGGCTCTGTAGAGACCGATATATCTGAGGCGCCTCACATTCCAACAACCACAAAGGTAAAAAAATATATCAATGTCAGGGCTTGCAAAACCCCGACACCACCCATGGCTAGAAAGAAACGTCATGTCCTCCTTGGGTTCCCTTATCCCGTTTTTAACTCATACCGAGGTGTGAGGCTCGCGAATTAACGCTATACACAAATCTATGCTATATTAAAGCCGTGCTTTGATCATCAACCAAAAGACTCTGCTTTTCAATAGAAGCCTTGATCATTTGCATCTCAGCATGCCACACAGGCAAATCATGCCATGCGACTGATATCTATCTATATATAACCTCTGAGCTCATACGTCTCAGAAAGGGCGTTAAGCAAGAGAATAAATTCTCCGCTGGAAAACAGGTATATATTTAATAAAGATCAATCAACACAGAATAAAATTCAATGTCAGACACACATCCATTTACTAGTTCGTTCTGAGTCTGAACGAAACCGGAGCCACCATATTCCTCGTCCCGTATGTCCAATATAGGAGAGTGGTCCTCGCATATCCGGTCAATCTCCAAGTACGTCTGGACGACCACCACTTATTACCTTGTCTTAGGTGTACAGCCTAATCAAGACATCAGTAATCATCCAAACGATGTGAAGACCTACGGTCTTCAACCACCATCTTCATCGTCGAATCAGTTATTCAGAATGGGTATAAACTGGCCTTTCCGAATAACTCGCGTATATAATAAATAAGTACTATAAAACACAACATATGCCTCATTCCAATTCAGAATATTCTTCTATTCAAATATTCTTATCATTTGGGAAAGGTTCCCATTAATTTTATCAAAGATAAATTCTTTTAAATTTATTCTTTAATCTTCTTTTGGATACCAATCAAACCATATTAAGGTTTTCCAAACTAGTCGGGATTAACGCACCTTACCGAAGTAATCATTTATTTAATTTCCCAATACCAACCTATTCATCCCACGGAGCAAAACTAGTAGTACTCTATATCTAACACCATAGTGTTATCGGTAAATTTAATTACCATTTCAGATTCAAATTTAATTAAAGATTTAACTATCGCTAGAAGAAAAATTGGTAATACTTCGTTCTAGATCATTTCCCAAATTTGATAATTTAAATTATCAATTTTCATATCAATCTAGCTAAAGATTCATTAAAACCCACTTAGTTTTAACCTTTCCCAAAATCAATATTAATGATTATTTAACTTTGGAAATACAAACAAGTTGCATCGACAATCTACACCGTACTATTGATTTCTACCGATATATAACCTCTAAGCTCGTACGTCTTAGAGAAGGGTGTTAAGCAAGAGAATAAATTCTCCGCCACTAAACAGATATATATATATATTTAGCAGAGATCAACCATACAGTTCAAAATACAATGTTAGACACGTAATCCTGTCTTTAACTGGGTTAAAGAACTAATGTCATTTAAAACACAGTTCATGATAAACCCAAATCCTCTTCCATAAAGATGGAGTCTTCATGGAAAACAGATCAATATATAATCGATATCAATTTCCGTACCCGGCTAATAATATAAATGGAATAACGACAAAGCCTTTTAAATTCCATATATATTAACAATCTTCCTCCACAGAAGCTCATTTCGATTATTATCAAATCGAATTCCATTCAATTCCAATTTAATATATTAAATTGGTAAACTTTACTTTGGAAAATTCCATAAATCTTAATTAAAAGATTATAAATTCCAAATCATATTCTTCACTGTTAATTGGGTAAAAGAACAAATGTTATTTAAAACACCGTTCATGATAAACTCAAAAATCCAATTCTTTTATTCAATTCCAATCAAATATTAATTAATCGGAAAACTTCACTAAATCTTAGTTTAAAGATTTATTCTTTTCTCAACTGGGTTTAAGGGCAGTGTTGATGAAGACACCCTTCACGATAAACCCAAAATCCAATTTGATATCAAATACAAGGCTCTGAAGAGAAAATATATCGGCTTATACTCAATATCAAATTTTGAAACTAGCGGATATCGTATTGGAATAACGATATATATATATATATCTTCCAAATTCTTCAACAATATCCATACAATTACGAAATCCAATATCGAAATATTTCGAAGATTGTTTCCATTCCAATTTATTCATTGGAAAATTCTGGTTATTTTAAAACCATTTTCAAATCCAATTTATTTATTTCTAAAAGTAAATAAATTATTATTCAAGTTAATATCTAATTCATTTCGATAAAAATATATTTTTTTCTTTTCAAAACTAGAATTTTTTCATCCAAAATCTTTCCAAATCATTTATTATGATTTTACATAATTTTTCCATATTTTAAGTAATTTTATTATCGCCCGTACAGTCGGTTTCCAATAACGACCACCGAACTGGATCCATAGCGACCTTTTTTGAAATTGATTTTGACATATCTCCAAATCTAACCGTTAGATTTCAAATCTCTTGTATTCATTGGAAAGCTCTTTTCTATAAGAACCCAATGGTTCCAAGATTAGGAGAATCCGACGGTCGGATCTCCTGTAAAGTTCGTTCGAAGTCAATGGTCGAAATTCGCAAACTTTCGTGGCGCGACACGTTCTATTCAGGCCATTATATATATATATATAATATATTATATATATTTCGTCGATTTCCATTTAAACGTATTTTATAAATCGTTTTAAATTCGATTTCAAAACGATTTCAACTTCATATTCAATTTCAAATCAAAATTGAATATTTCATATCATCGATATATAAATGATAGTATTTTCAAAACATTAGATTTTGAAATCGCTTCCTTTTAAATATTCATTATAAAAATGAATAAAATCGATATAAATATCATTCACGTCAAAATGGCATTAATCTAATCAACGCGGCTTTATATATTTAAATATTTTCGTGTCCATCCCAATTCGAACATCAAAATCAGATTTTGATCTTTTAACGAATATTATTTTAAAATATTCATTATTTTAAAATATTCGTTGTTTTAAAATATTTATTCTTTCTGAACTGGAATCAGACGTAGTCAATTACCATATAATATTATCTATATGGATTTCATACAACACATGCATAGAACAACCATAATAAACAATTAACCATCATCCAGAGTGCTTTACACAACTGCGTAAGCGTTAAATATAAATAATTAACTCTTACAACAGTCCGTCAACCCATCATTTGACATACAACTAAATATTGGGATTAGTGTATGTCCAATATCATCCCAATACCCGTGTGGGGTTTTCAAACAACAAACACTGATTATTATTTCTGCAGTTGGGCGATGTGTACATATACAAATCGTCCGATTTATGAATGAATATTTATTTTATTCATATACATATTAAAAATTGTATTTTCAACTATAAAATATTTATTTCAACTCGTGAATATTTTATACAGTTCATTTATACAATAAAAATGATATTTTTATTGTTCTAATATTTTTAGATATTTTTGTTGGCATAACAGCGCGATACTAGAACTGGGATAAGGTCTAGCCTTATCCCTCGCCTAATAATGGCTCGGGCCATACACAAACCAAATCATATCGATTCATTACACATCCCAAACTAATCCAAACAAATAAATCAACCAAACAATCAAACAAGTCGCCCATGGTTTGTGGACGACGGGGAGCAATTCATATATGCAGTTATAAAATAAATAACTGTACAAAGAAAATTATAGTGAGGAGTTCTCACCTTGGGGTTCCACTCTGTCATTTTTATTTATGAATTTCAGAACAGTCCTGACTTGGCTGAAATTCCAACGCAATCTTCTTCACGTTGTTCATAGTAAAAATCACATTTTTATTTCGCTCTCTTCATAATAAAAATCATATTTTTATTCTGCTACTTCGTATATAAAAATCACATTTTTATAATTCAGTTTTATATATAAAAATCATTTCTTTACATCGCTACTTCATTATAAAAATTATATTTTTAAAATGTTTCGTATATAATAAAAATCATATTTTTATTTCAAATCTACATTGTAAAAAAATCAGATTTTTACAACGCTACTTTCTATATAAAAATTATATTTTTATATCGCTATTTCATATATAAAAATCAAATTTTTATTTCGCTACAACATATATAAAAATCGTTACTTTTTATAAATAAAAATCTTTTCTTTATGTTATTAAAAATCTAATCTTTTTATTGTTCTTCACAAAATAAAAATCACTTCTTTTTATAACTAAAAATCTCGTATAAAAAATCCAACTTTTAACACTACTAAATTTTTCTAAATAAATGTTTTTCATATATAAAAAACTGAAATCAAATCAAAGTTATTATACAAAATATGAAAATAAATCTATGTTATTTATTTTCAAAAATCACCTTTATATAACAAGTATATTTATTTAAAAATCTCATTTTTAAATACATAACATAAATAAAAATTATAATACGACTCACAGCTGGCGGAGGAGGGTTTGCTGGCCAGGGAAAGGCGGCGCAGAGGGTGGTGGGAGGTCGGAGCCGCTGCTTCTGGCTAGGGCGCAACTGTTTTGGTGGTGGGGGCTTTTTGGGTTGATTTGGGGGTTCCTCGAGCGGAGTGGAGATGAGGAGAGAGGGAGGCGGCGCTGGGGAGGCCGGCCTCCGGCGGCGGCTGGGGCCAGGGTGGCGCGCGACAGCATAGCAGCGGCGGTCCCTCCCTCCCCGTCACTCTTTCTTTTCCTCTTTTTTTCGTGTTTGACTAAGTGAGGAGAGAGAGGAGGGAAAAAGGCTCATATAATAATATATATTTTGTATTAATTTTTCCCTAAATAGGTAATTTTTTCTTCAGTCTCCAATACGAACCCAACGACTGTCGCTCCTAGCTAATTACCCTCATTCCGAACACAATAGGATATGTTTTGTAAGCCAATTCGATAGTTTGGATCAGCTTTACTTCAAATTAAATTATAAATCAATATATATATTTAATTTAAACGTACATTTTAATTTACTGGGGCCACATACGGACCCCAAAAATTTCAGAAAAATAAATCTAGCTATGTTTTGACTATACTGTCCTAACAAAAATAATTTCGTTAAATTTGGAGACCGTTTGAAAAATGGTCATTTTCCAGTCGAATAAATTGAACCTGAATTGACCAAACACGTTTAAATTCACCATGCTCATATATTAACTCCAAAAATTATGAAAATTGGAATCGAGCAATAATTTGATATTCTGGATCCAACAAAAGTGGTCTCATCAGAAACGGAGGTCGTTTGAAAAATCGCCATTTTTAAGGGGATATTTCCATAGCGACTATATTGAATTTTCAACTGGGCATAACTTTTTATTTCCGCAATGAAATTTGGATTTTTCAGACTCGTTGGAAAGATATTTTCAAACAGATTCAAATATTTCTGGTTTCACCAAAATCTGGTTTACTTTGAATCCTGTACATTCATTTGAAATTTGAAATCGAATTTTTAAACTACCGCGCCATTTCCAATTCCTTTTCAAATTAAAATAATTATTTATATTCTAATTTCGATTTAAATAAATATATACATTCTAATTCTATTCAAAATAAATTTCTAGTCGTTATTATTTAAAATAAATTATTTTAGATATTCAAAATTCATTAAAATTGCCAAAACAAAAATTTTAAATTGGTTCTGATTTTCTGGGTTGTTACATGGACTTTAAATGAATGTACGTAATTCAAAATAATTCATATTTCTGTAATATAAGAAACGTTAAAATATTTTGAACTATTTTCTAATGAATAAAAGAAATTGAGATTTCGTGTTATAAATTGTAAGTTATGCCCAAATTGAATTTCCAAATAGTCGCTAAGAAATCGATTAATATTTTTATATTATTTAAGCCCTTAAAAATGACCATTTTGCAAACGACCTCTGCTTTTTTATGAAACTAATTCTGTTTGATTCGGAATATTAAATTATTGCTAGATTTCAAATTTCGTGATTTTTGGAGTCGGTATGTGACCGTTCGGGATTTTAATGTAAAACAGACAATATTTTGACTTTATAAATACGCGATCAGAGCAAACGAACTCGGAATTCGATGAAACAAGCTTCATTGTGTCCATAATGTCAAGATATAGTTGTGTTTCAATTTTCATTGAACCCGAAAATCGTATGTGTTCATACGAATTTTTAAACGTCGAATATAAGAAGCAATTGAATAAAAATGAATATAATTGAATATGAAGTTAATAAAATAAAAATTGCCTCTCCTATATAATACCATTAACTTTCCCAAATCCTCGTTTCCTTATCAAAGTCACGCTGCCTCCAACAAAACCTAAACATGAACTTTCCCCTTCTTCAAAAATATCAAAACAAATCCAAAACAAACCGAGAAATTCAAAAACAATTATCTTTGAGATCCTAGAGAGAATCTCTTTGAACTAGTGATGGGTTTGTGGTGCATGACATTAATTCTGTACGCTGTAAAATTTCCAGTGTCCTCAAATGTATCCTAGGGTTGAAGTATTCACGAAATTTAAGCATCGATGCTTGTTTTCGAGTTGATATTTGAATTCGTGAGTTTAAAGGAAGCTTGTATGCAAAGTTTGAGGTGATTTGGTGATAATTTTTGTCGAGGGCTGTAAGGGACATCATGTAAATGGGGATGGCATGTTTTGATGTGGAGCTTGAGTTTGAGATTTATGATGTTGAGGTTGTAGAGGAGAAGAAGAGAAGGAGAACGGTGTTTACGGTTCGTGATTTCGTGTAGAAAAAAGGGGAAAGGGGTAGAGGAAGCTTGTGTGAAAATGAACATGGAAGCTTGAGGTTTAAACCTGGAAACGTGCTGTGTAGTGGAGGAAGAAGGGATTAGAGAAGGTGATTAAGAGGTTGATTGTAATATTTAATTAGTTAATGAGGTTTATATTACATATATGTATGCAATCTTTTAAAAAGCGTAACTTTCTTATACGTGATCGGAATTCAACGAATCAAGATGCTTTGGAACTGTATCGACGAGAGCTTCGCAACGAAACTGATATGGAGTGATTTGGAGATCGTGGCAATTTTTGATAAAGGAGAATGCTAGATTCAGTCAATCGAACGTTTATCGTTATTTAGCGATAAAAGACCATTGTGAGAACTCTCTCACTCAACTGAATTTTTATAAGTTATAATAATCTTATTTGATTATGTTTATTAAACGTTTAACACTGATTACACAAAGTTTTATGTTATGTTAAACATTGAGTAGTGTTATAAAAATGTGATTCTTATATCATATTTGTGAAATCCCTTGAGTATGTGACATCTGTATTACACACAGTGTTGATTGAAAATTGGTTGGAACTTAAATGGTTTTGGATGTGCAATTTATTAACAATTATTTATCGATTGTATATAAATATAACGCAAACCACATATGGGTCTTGAGATGACATAAGCTTACACATCTCTCATGTGTGTATGTAAGCTACATGGATATTGACGTAAACCCCACATGGGTATTGGGATGATATTTTTACACATCTCCCTAGTGTGTATATAAGCTAACTATTTGAATAGCAAACCCAACATGGGTCTTGAGATGACATATGCCTACACGTCTCTCATGTGTGTATGTAAGCTACATGAATATTGATGTAAACCCCATACGGGTATTGGGATGATATTTTTACACATATCCCAAGTGTGTATATAAGCAATTGATTGGATAGCAAAACTCACATGGGTCTAGGGATGACAGTAATTTACATGCCTTCCTTGTGTGTATGTAAGCCACATGGTTATTGACGTAAACCCCACAAGGGTATTGAGATGATATTCTTACACTTCTCCCAAGTGTGTATAAGCCAATTGATTATGGTATAAACCCCACATGGGTCTGGGGAAGACAATTAATTTACACATCTCCATTGTGTGTAGACTGTCAATCTATTGAATTAACATAACTGTATAATCGTTATTTATTTAAATTTTATGCTTAAATGCTGTACAGTTAAAGCGCTTAGCGGTTCTATAGCGGTAAAGGTGTAAAAAGCTATAGTAGGGATATAGCGGAGGTGAGAAAATGCTAACTAGATGTAAAACTATACAATTAAAAATAACTAATTATCATTCTCGCATCATTTGTGTAGAATAAACGATTATTAATTAATAATATATAATAAAATCAAAGAATATCATGGTTATACACAATAGATTCGAGGATTACTACACATTTCTATCTTATATAAGGCACTTATAACTTAAAATTAGCCCTTTAAATTAACTTTTTTGACTTATTTTGAAAGAGAATTGGTCAAACCATCATTTATATATTAATATTGCTAAAGCGGATGCTAAATAGCATTGATTTAGCGGATGAAGCGGAAAATAGCAGGGCTTTAAGAGGAGCTACTGTTCATTATCACTAAGTTGAAATAGGTAGCGGTCGGAGAGCGCTACGGGTTATAGCGGGGATTTCACGGGGTTTAGCGATGGTTTAACTGCATAGCTTATATGGTATAGCGCACTTGTGTGAATTGAATGCGGAGTGAAGGACGATTGGATGTTAATTGGATGTTTAATAGTTGTTTACAACTATTGTTGGATACATATGAGGTATGTAATCCACATAAATTTATTTATATGGATATTGGTTGTAATTTCATTCCAATTTGGAATAAAACAGAATATTTTATTAATATAATATTCGATGAAAATGAACGTTTGACTTAGACGTCCGATTTTGGATGGACCTGAAGATATAAAAATATGGATTTTCATAACTAAACGAAACAGTTTTGAATTAATTTTCATTTAATTTTGGTATGTCAAAGTTTATGATTTGAAATGAACAGTAGCTTTTCAAAAATGAAGTTCAGTTAGGCTATTTAGTCAACATTTTCGATATTTTTTTTCAAAAGTTCTTTTATTTTTTTTATGAACGACAGGAATTTTTGAGTTTAAAATAACGAGTTCTGAAAATAATATTGTTTTAATGATCAGAATAATATTGAAAATGACATCATATTGAAATATGTAATTTTGTGGAGAAACGACGAAAATGGAATTTCCAATATAAATAAAATATATTTTATATGATTTATAAAATATTTTGGAAGGCGTTTTGATTTATTTTAAATTATAAATCGATTCGGGTTTAAATAGAACGTGTCGTACAACGATAGTTCGCAAAAGTCAACCCGTAACTTTGAATTGACGTACCGGGAGATCCAACCGTCGGGTTCTCCTAAAATTAGGAGCCTTAGATCCGTGATCAAATGTACTTTCAAATAAAATAAGAATTTTTAAGATCCAATGGTTTATTTTTAAAATAAGTCAAAATCTTTTTTGAAAAAGGGCTATGGATGCAGTTGGTTGGCCGAAATTGGAAACCGATTGTAATGGACTTAATAAAATTATTAAAAATATGGATAAATTATGTAAAATTATAATAAATTGTTTGAAATGATTTTTGGATGAAATATTCCAAGTTTTGTAAAGATAAAAGATATTTTTATCTGAATGAACTAGTTAACAACTAGATTAAAGAACCAAAAAAAATGCGATGATTCCTGGGAGTACAATCTAGTAACACCCATAAGACCTAACTGGAAATTATTCCATTAGGCGAGGGGTGGGAAGAACAGAAAGGAACATCAGATATTCGACTAAGATCAGATGATGTTTTCTGAAGTTAAAAGATCCAATGGTTTAAATTAACATATTGGATTGTAATTGGTTTTAAATATAATCAGGGTTTTCCAACATATAAATTTGGATTGGATTTGAATGGAAATAATCTTCGAATATTCCAATATTGGATTTCGTGATTATATGGATATCGTTGAGGAATTTGGAAGATATTAAATATCGTTATTCCAATACGATATCTGTTGGTTTCAGAATTTGATATTAAATATAAGTCGATACGATTTCTATTCAAAGCCTTGTATTTAATATCATATGGGATTTTGAGTTTGTTGTTAATAGTGTCTTTAATAACACTGTTGTTAAACCCAGTTAAAATGGAATTTAGGCTATAAATCTTTTAATTGAGATTCAATGGAGTTTTCCAATTTAATTGGAATTAAATGGAAGAATGATTTTGGGTTTATCGTGAACAACGTTTTAAATGACATTTGTTCTTTAACCCGTTTAGAGACATGATTAATTTCCTAAAGTTGAATAATCATTTAATAATGATTTTGAGGATTAAAACTAAGTAGATCTGTAATGAACTTAATTAGATTGGAAATGTAATGTAAAGTGGTAATTATATTTACCGTAACACGATGGGTGTTAGATATGGAGTAATACTAGTTTTTCTCCATGGGATGAGTAGGTTGGGAATTGGGATAAGGATATAAAATATAGTCGTTCGTGTAAGATTCGTTTATCCCGATAAGGTTTATAAACTTTGAAGCGTGAAAAGATATTATAAAATCTTTTGAAATGATTTCCCAAGAATGATTTAAACGGTAAGTTTAAATGATACAAATCTTTGATAAAATTTATGGGGTTAATTCCTATTTAACGAATATTTGATTAAAAGAATATTCTAGATTGGAATGAGATCATTGGTATGTTTATATGTCACTTGATTTCAAAGAAGCGCGAGTTATTCGGAAAGACAGGGTTTAACCCATTCTGAATAACTGTTACGACGATTGAAAGTCGATGATATGAAGACGGTGGTTGAAGACCGAAGATCTTCACATCGTTCGGATTATTACATATCTCTCAATTTGGATGTACACCCAGGACGAGGTAATAAGTGGTGATCGTCAAGACGTACTTGGAGATCGACCGGATATGTGATGGACTCTCTTTTGTATTGGACATATGGGATGAGGAATAAGGTGCCTCTGGTTTCGTTCAGACCCAAATGAACTTGCAAATGGATTGTGTATCTGACATTGTATTTTATGTTGCATTAATTCATCTCTACTAAATATATATTTGTCTTACAGTGGAGAATTTATTCTCTTAGCTTAACACCCTTCTCTGAGATGTATGAGCTCAAAGGTTATATATTGGTGGACAGTAGTTGTATGGTATAAATTGACAATGTGACATGCTGAGATGCATGGATCAAAGCTTTTGTTGAAAAGTAGAGCTTTATGGACTATGATCAAAGCATAGCATATATAGATTATCTTTGTGTTGTAGCATTAATTCGCGAGTTTCACACCCCGATATGAGTCAAAAACGGGATGAAGGACAGCAGGGAGGACATGCGTTTCTTTCTAGCTAGGAGCGATGCCATGGTATGGAGTTCAGGCATTTTACTAATGTGGATGATGGAATTGAGGCGCCTCAGATACGTCCGCACAAGGACACGGTCGATGGACAAACCAAGAGGTCCAATAGGTGCAGGAAACGTATGATCCAGGCATAAATAATCAGCAAAGTATGACTGACTGGCCCTGTCGATCCAAGTGTTACATGCGTGTGGTCATGGACATCTTGTTGGAGATAGTCCAAATCAGATGAGAAAGGATCCCTTGATTCGGCTCATGATGGAAATCCAAATTCTAATATGCGACTTTTCGGTTTTAGTTGTAAACCTATATGGCGACATAGTAGGATGGGGTACTATGCCATCTAAGATTGGTATATTTATATTTGAAATTGTTTTCTACACTATGCACTAATAATAGTAAAAGTAAAATTTCGCATATCGAGCATGTTTGGCTATTATAAAGTAGAACTCTATCCTCCGGCTCTCGCTTGCATTGTGTGATGGGACCTGAGTCTTATAATGACTTCATTTTTCAAAAAACATTGCGTTGTTTTTATTTTAAAACTGGTATTCATGTGGAAAAAACCCGTTTCGTGTCATATGGAGTGGTCCCGCGATTTACCCAACTTTAAAATAAAGTTTAATAACTATTTTAGTTCTCATACTAGTCTCATGACCGACTTAAGTTTATTGTTTCCCACCTAAACTCTGGGTGCCTATATTTTCCACACGAGCAGCTAGTAGTTTTAGTTTTTCAGATGTTTATTTAACAGGATCCTGGATTATGGCTATTTGGTAGTCTTCCACTATGTATATTTATGTTTCCGTTGTATTGTAATTTATTCTCCAATATTTTTTTTCCGTTGTGTATCTATTATTCATACTCTGGTATAATCTTGTACTCTGATGTAAATTATTGTGATAACAATGAAGTGTTCTTTTGTGTTCTGTTCTGATGTGTTGTATTCTCATAACAATCTAATAATTTCTTACTTTTGGATTGGACATGTGCAAGTTTACGCTCAATTCTAAGGGCGGGAATTTTCAGGTTGTTGCACACCTCCTTCTCCAGTCCAGCAGTAGCAGGCCAGGAGAGCCTTGAGCTTGACGCTCTCCGCTAGATCCTAGCTGAGCTCTATAAGGTTCATAGGGACTAGCGTCGATAGGCGCATGAGGTCGAATGCATTTCTTATTTGCTGCATTCCTAGCGAGGGCGTGGAAATGGATCGAGTTTCAGACGCAGAGATCGACCTTCTCATAGTCTGTAGGCATTATCTTATGTATCATGTGTATCTTTCCCTTTCCAGCAATTTTATCTTTGTTGTCTTGTTGCAGTTGTGTCTGTAACTGTCAGTGTTGTTGTCTTTGAAAATCGCATGAAGAAGTAATAGGATTTCAGTTGTTTGGAAATATTCTGTGTCATTCACGCTTCTATGTAATTCGAATCTAAAATGAAATCTTGTTTTCTTTTCCAAACTAAAGGTTATTTTAGAGCTGGAAAAAATAGAATTCTATGTTACATAAAATTTAGCGAATGGCAGGTTTTTATGTTGTTTCATCACAGGTATTATTATTATTATTTGTCACATATTCCTTTTAAGCTAAAATTTATTTTTGGGTTTTGTGTATGGTTTCGGTTTTCGTATTTTTCTATGTAACTGACTTCCTTCTATGCTGAAATGTGACGTGGGTCGTTTATGTTTCCGCAAAACAAATTTTGAAACTTTATAAAAATGTCGTTTGAAAAAAAAACTTTTAAAATTCAAATTTTTGGTGTGGTTTACTTTTTTACCGTGAATTTATAAATCTGGTTTATGCAAAAACGCATATTTGGATACGATAACTTACATATATTTAAATGCTTGTTTAATATAAAACAGAAAGTTTAAAGGTAATAAAATTCATGTTACTAAAACCTTATTTTTTTGTAAAAATCTCATACGAGAAGTAAAGAGTGCCTAAAAGGAATCCCAAAAGTTACATAAATTTTAAGAAGCGAAAAAATATTTTTATGAATTATTTTGATTTTATGGTCGCATATAAAGCGTAAGGAAGATTCTAGATAGTTTATTTATGCGTTTTAGCGGTGCATTAGGGGTGATAATGCGTTGAAAGCGTTAACGGGAAGAAGGGAAAGTTGTTCTAGCTTACGGAAACATTGTTTCCATACCTTGTCGACGATGCGCGTGAGTAATTGTTTAACTCATTTTACGTTTTAGAGGTTTTTTAAGCCTCTTTTGTGGTCAACTTCTGGGAATTTTTGAAGTATTTGGGAAAATTAAGGAAAATTTCGTTATAGGATGGAAATTTAAAAAAAATTGTATGTGGTAAGAATGTTGGATGCAAAACTGATAACTTCATACTTCTATTTGTAATCGAGCAAGGTTTTGGATGAAAAATATTTTCAAAAATTTGCATTAATACAGAACTGCCATTATATTTTAGAATGTTTACATCATGTTTTCAAATGTTTTTTTCAAAATGAAATGCATATATGTAGGAGAATCTGATATAGAGTCATTATGCATGCATATGATCATTATTTATACTATGCACATGCGCACGTTTGGTTACAATTTTTTTTAAATTAAAGACAATAATATAAAACAAAAGGGAGAATCTAGTCATTCTCCAACGGCTCACAAAAACAGTTATGTAGTGATGGCTACAGAAATGTGCACACACATAAACAGTAGATACAAAACAAAACACAAAATACAGGAGACATCCAACAAAAGAAAGAATAAACACACGATCACAAGTCAAAAGGACGAGGCCTCATGTAACACCCCGTATTTTCTGAAAATATTAAATTTATGAATTAAAGAATACTTAAGAATTAAGGGAAACGGGTTACGCCAATTCGTTCGTCTCAGAATTCTGCTTGAGATAGAGTCCGAGTTTGCGTAAATCAGACTCCGTATGAAGAAGTTATGGAGTTCAGAAGATTTCATGTTAAATCAAAAATTAAATATAAATAATAATTAAGTAAAACAAAATAGTTAGAATTTCAAAATCTCGTAAATCAGCTGGGCGGGAAAATTCCCGCCCATAGGGGTCGACTCCCCCCAGGGAGGGTCGACCCCCCAAGAGGGGTGTCGACTGGGGTGTCGACCCCCCCTCGCCCAGGTCCAAACAGTGATGATTTTCTGACTTGTTGCTAAGTCACTAGGGCATAGGTGGCAATTTCTGGATAACTCTATCTAGTCTGGGTGGTTCTGATTACTCCTAGGTTGATCTAACGGCTCACATAAGTTTAAACCTATATAAAAGCAACCCTAGTCCTCAACCGTAAATTACACAATTTCATTCCAAGGAGCCACCATGCTATCCATGGTCAACCTAGCATAGCCACCTTTCTTCTTCAACTAGAAAGCAAGTTAGAAGCTACGAATCTAATCTAAATTTGAGAATTGATAGTCTACATCAAGGGATTGCTTTTCAGTTTAAGAAAACAGATCCCAGAATTCAAGACCGTTCTGTAATTTGTAAGTTCATGTTACTTTCAGAAGTAAAATTCAATTGTGATTCTGACATTGTAATAAATCTGAATCTAAGATTATGTCTATTTCTATCTGTCTTTCTATATCCATTGGATCTATCTCATTTGATATTATTATGTCCATTCTTTGTCTCTACTTTCCTTCTTCCCTTTTTGTTTTTATAGCCAGGCTACTACGAGCCTAAGCCAAATCTCATAAGAGATGAACGTACATTGGAAATAAAATTGGGCATAATATATGATTTGAACATTACCAGAGCTAAAATTGGGCGTAATATATGATTTGGACATGATCAGCGCTAAATTGGGAAAAGTATTAAATTATGTATAATTGGGCATAACTTATTTGTAACTGATTTGAGGACATAATATACGTTGTATTTAAAATTATGATGGATCGAACATTTGACTTGAAAATTGAGGCATAATGTATATTGGACACAAGACTTGGGGTTTGGGCGAAATTGAACTGGAAACATGTAAGGCATAGTAAGTCGTGGTTAAAGACCTAAAGTTAGGGTATATTATAAATAATAGTTTATGGCTTGGAAGAAGGAGATTATGCATGAAAACCTATAGTAAGATAGGGATAATTGTTAAATTTGAACATGCCTAATTTGGGATTTTGGGTAAATTGGCATGCACTGTAATTAAAGGCTATAATTTGGCATAGTTTATACTATGAATCATGATTGGGGGTTTTTGGAGAATATTTTGTACGGTGCAATATGACTAAACCTTAGGGTATGTGTTGTATTGTGGATTTTGACCATGATTTTGGGCATGTAAATTTATAGGCTTAATTTATTAGGCGAGATATGTTAATAGAACTTTAAGTGAGGTTTAATTTGTTAAACTGACTAATATGCTGAAATTTGTTGAAAGTGAATTTGTGGGGCATAACTTGAAATTAGCTTTGTTGAGGTATAACTTGAGAATTGGAACATGACTAGTTTTGTGAGTTTGGGAAAATTAGCATATAAAATCCAGATTTGGACATGTATGGTAAATATGCTAAAAGATAAACATGCCTAACCCAAGGTTAGATTGCGTTGCGATGTAAAACTGCCTGGAACCACCCGGCACATCTAGTAACCGCAACAACGTCTATCTAATGTGAGAGGTTAGTGCATCATGCCCTAGAAAAACCCGAGATTAGATTGAGTTGTGGTGTAAAACCGCCCGGAACCGCCCGGCACATCCAGTAACCGCAACAACCGTGATCTAATGTGAGAGGTTGGTGCATTAATAAATCAATTAATGCTAATGAACAAGACATGTTAAGAATGGTAGGGTTAAGTTAACTAAGGCAACACTTAACCGTTATAACATGTTAATTAGACAAGAAGATGGGGTTAAGTAAATTTAGAACACTTAACCGTTATACTATGTAAATTAGACAAGAAGGTGGGGTTAAGTAAATTTAGAACACTTAACCGTTATAACATGTTAATTGAACAAGTGAGCAAGGTTAGGTTAACCAGTACAACATAATGAATGAGAAAGGTTAAGTTAATAAGAAACACTTAATCAATATGACATGATGAATGGGTAGAGTTAAGTTAAAAAAGAGAGCAACACTTATCCAATATAACAGGATGCGTGGAAGGGTTAAGTTAACACAAGAAGGCAACACTTAACCAATGTAACACGACAAGTGGGTGGGTTAAGTTAACTTGAATTGATTTATGACACTTAACTAATACAGCATGATGAACCCGCGGGGTTAAGTTAATAAGAAACACTTAACCAATGTAACTTGATGAACGAATGGGGTTAAGTTAATAGGAAACACTTAACCAATCCAACATGATGAGTGAGAAGGGTTAATAAGAAAAACTTAACCAACATGACATGATGAGTGGGTGGGTTAAGTTAACATGAATGGAAAACACTTAACCAATATGACGTAATGTGTGGGAGGGTTAAGTACATATCCGGTGGTGGGTAATATTAGTAAATATAGGCCCACAAACTTAACCATTAAGTAAACATGTTTGAGTCAGTGGGAGGGTTAAGTACATAATGGGTTGGTGGGTAATATTAGTAAATATAGGCCCACAAACTTAACCATTAAGTAAACATGTTTGAATCAGTGGGAGGGTTAAGTACATAACGGGTTGGTGGGTAATATTCGTAAATATAGGCCCACAAACTTAACCAATAAGAAACCCTAGTAACGGGGACCCATTTCCGCAGTAACCCGCATACAAGTATCAAGGTACCCTAAAACTATGCAGGGTGGGGCACGATTACTGGGCTAATTATAAGCGGTCAAAATAGCAGCAGGGGGTACGTCAGTGTAGGTTCCGACGGATTACGGGCGTGCACGTACTCCAGAGTGGGAAAAATCAGGCACTGGGTACCAGTAGTTATACACTGTGCATCTTGAATCATGTCGGGTTGCTATCATAAGGATTGATACACCTTATGGTGGGACCAATACAGGGTATCTACACGCAAGAGAGGGCCGATTGACACAGACACATGGAACATTAATACAAGTAGGGAGCCGATTGATAGGGTAGTAAGGGTACATGTAACATCTTCATGGCAATTAGGCCGATTGAGGTAAGATCCTCATACTAGATGTACACCTGAAGGCTACCACAATTGCGGGGGATTCAGATCACATTATCATATGATCATTTTATACAGATTACTAGTTGGGACACTAGTTAGGTGGTGCAGAGATATAGAAATCAGAATAACAGGGTAGTAGCGAAGCAGGGAAAGAGGAGAAGTGCATTCAGTTTATCTTGCCTTATCATATCTATACTAATCGTATGTTATCTTGTCATCCTTGTTCTCACGGTATTGTCTTTTATTCAGTTTATTCATATCATGATGCTTTTGCCTATTTATATGTTGAAAGTCACTGGACTTACCAGGCTTATGTCTGACCTAGTTTGTTTTTCCTCTTTTCTTCCGTCCCCCCCCCCCAGGTTCACAGGGAGGAAATGTTACTGCTTAGCTCAGTTTTCTTTCCAAGCTCGAAGATGGTCGATGTATTGCTTTGGACTCTCTCGTCCACTGCTATGGCTGGTCCATGCTTTATTGGGGAATATCATTGTTATATTTTTATGCTTCTTTTATACTTGGAAGTTTTTTGAATCGAGACAGAAGTTCTATGTATTACTTTTAAGTATGATTGAGACTATTGTTGTAAAAGCTTGACTAAACCACACTGTTTATAAAATGACTTTATTTTCCGTTGTTTTATTTGTCTGTCTTGTAATTTATCTGCATCTTTTACTTATAGTGCTCCACCGAAGTTAAGGCATTCTCATTGTGAGTGACCTTAACGGAGGTGGGGTGTTTCACTTGGTATCAGAGCTGAAGGTTACTGGATCAGATAAAAGATTTGAAAAAATTATTTTCAAAACGGTTTTAAAAGAAGCATTTTCAAAAGAAAAGTTTTGTTTTAAAGGCATATTCCCCAATGCCATATGCACTATCTTTTGATTCTCTGTTTGAATCCTTGTTTCCTTCTTTCTTGAGTCTCCGGGGCTCCTGGCTTTCTGGGAGGTAACCTCATTGCTGCGTGGTTCCGTAGGCTTGATGAGACTACGACACATGTCCAAGGGCAAAGAAGTGCCCAACTTCCATCTATAGCCGCTATAGTTTCACCTGCGGCTAATTTTCTTTCAAGCTTTATAGGGTTTTCTGTGCGATGGAGGCAGCTTTTAAGAGACTTGTCAACAAGTTACACAAGGATGGCTAAGATGAGAATAAGGGAGTCTGACTAAGGAGCACAACCCAAGGATGAGGAACTCATGGATATAGACTTGGTTCACAAAGGAGGTAAAAAGAAAGAGGTGTAAGTGAAAGAATCACAGGACAAGAAGGGAAGGAAGAATAGGAAAATCTAAGACAAGAGGAAGTGTCGTTATTATGGTACAATGGGTCAATTAAGGACAAGGGCAAGAACAAAGGACAGGATTTTCCGGAGGGCAAGTGCATACTCTCACCGCCAGCGTACCTAAGAGAGAGGTAGTAAAGCTTTGGCTGAAAAAGTTTAGTTTTCTTTTTGATCATCCTGTTAGTATTCTTTTTATTTTAGCGCTTCACATTCATTTATACCTGCTCGTTTATCTTTGGTTTGTAAGGATTTGAGAATAACTATGTTAAGTATTGAGTTTAAGTGTAATGCTTATGTTTTTGGTTTCATGGGCTATGAGTTGACTCTAGGCATGGATTGGTTAGCTAGTAACTGTTAAAGGAGGGTAGTTAGACTTTCGACTTGCCTCGGGAATACCCTCGAGATTTTGTGCAATCCTAAGGGATCAGTTTGTCTTGGCTACCTAGAATCACTTGATGCATCTATCGACGATTTGCGATCTGTTAGAGTAGTCCATGAGTACGCAGATGATTTTGATTAGGTTAGGGGTTTATCCCCTAAAACGCGAGATAGACTTCTGCATATATCTAGTTGACAATGCAAAGCCAGTTGCATTACCTGCACGACCATGAATCCAAGGGAAAGGAAGGGCTCAGCAAACAAGTAAAAGAGTTACTTGAAAAAGGGTTCATAAGGCGAAGTATTTATGAATGGGGTGCTCCAGTCATTTTCGTTACAAAGACGGATGGTTCACTTCGCTTGTGTATAGATGATATTTTGTAATAAGAAAGAACATGCTTTGCATCTAAGGGAAGTATCGCCCTCCAAGCGCATCAATTTAAGGTGAAGTTCTCCAAAAATGTCAGAGAAGAAGTAAGGTTTCTAGGACATGTGGCGCCCGAATAAGGGATAGCAGTAGATCCCACAAAAGTAGTTGCGGTGCAAGAATGAAAGGTCCTAAGGAATGCAACAGAAGTAAGAAGCCTTCTTGGATTAGCGGCCTAATATAGGAAGTTAATTAAGTACTTTATGAAGGTATTGGCCCCACTTATTAGATTGACGAAGAAGAATCTGATCTTCTTAGTATATACACTTGGTAACATGGTTAGCATCTATTTATTTTCAAGAGATAGTTCTGAGAATGTTAGCATGACACAGCAGAAGTTGTAGTGCCAAATATACTATAAGAAGAAAAGGTGGAACGAAAGGCGACAGTGAAATGAGTTCCAACGCATATTCTGGAAACAGAAATTAAAAAGCTACGCAAATTGTGAAGTTAAGACAGTCAAAGCAATATGGAATGAAGCTCAAGAAGATGCGACTTAGAAGACTGAAGACTAGATACGCGCATCATACCCTTTTTGAGGGTATATCCTTGATCTCTCTTTTTTTGTAAAGTTTATTTGCTAGTCTTTATCTTTTAAGTATATCCTCTCGATCCTATCCTCGATCCTTAGGTAGAAGCCAATGGATGTAAACATGTGTTTGAGACATGTTATGTTTGGTGGATGTAAGTGGATGTAAGTGTTTGCTAGTGGTTGCTCGTGGATGCATATACACACATTAGGCACTAGATCGGCTCAGTCATTTTCATATTGCATATGCATGAGTGAATTTATATATATATGAATTGAAACTTGATGTGTTATCATATGGATGTTGCATTTGTATGAATGATTGTGCACTTATGTAGAAGTTATAAAGTACGATTAGGAATAATTGCATACATGATGGACTCATGGCACTGACATAATTCGCATTAAGGAGGTCAAGTGAATCAGTAGACCGCCTGATTTTGCATTAGATAAGGACATGTACACACACTATGCATATGATCATAAAGGCATTAGAAATCTTTTAAGGACAATAGACGCCTGTGATTGAATGGTTGAATAGATGGATGTTGGATGTTAGGATATATTTTCCTCGACTTGGAGATTTCGGGGACAAAGTCCTTTAAAGGAGGGGAGAATGTAACACCCCATAATTTACGAGAATATTAAATTTACGAATTAAATAATATTTAAGAATTAAGGGAAACGGGTTACGCCGTTACGTTCGTCTCGGAATTCTGCTTGAGATAGAGTCTGAGTTTGCGTAAATCGGACTCCGTATGAAGAAGTTATGGAGTTCAGAAGATTTTATGTTAAATTAGAAATTAAATATAAATAATAATTTAGTAAAACAAAACAGTTCGAATTTCAAAATCTCCTAAATCAGCTGGGCGGGAAAATTCCCGCCCATATGGGTCGACTCCCCCCGGGGGGTCGACATAGGTGTCGACCCCCCAAGAGGGGTGTCGACTGGGGTGTCGACCCCCTATAGGGGTCGACCCCCTTGCACAGATCCAAACAATGACGATTTTCTGACTTGTTGCTGAGTCACTAGGGCATAGGTGGCAATTTCTGGATAACTCTATCTAGTCTGGACGTTTCTCATTGCTTCTAGGTTGATTTAACGGCTCACATAAATTTAAACCTCTATAAAAGCAACCCTAGTCCTCAACCCTAAATCACATAATTTCATTCCAAAGAGCCACCATGCTGTCCATGGTCAACCTAGCATATCCACCTTTCTTCTCCAACTAGAAAGCAAGCTAGAAGCTACAAATCCAATCTAAATTTGAGAATCGATAGTCTACGTCAAGGGATTGCTTTTCAGTTTCAGAAAACAGATCCCAGAATTCAAGACCGTTCTGTAATTTGTAAGTTCATGTTACTTTCAAAAGTAAAATTCAATTGTGATTCTGACATTGTAATAAATCTGAATCTGAGATTATGCCTATTTCTATCTGTCTTTCTATATCCATTGGATCTATCTCATTTGATATTATTATGTCCATTCTTTGTCTCTACTTTCCTTCTTCCCTTTTTGTTTATATAGCTAGGCTACTACGAGCCTGAGCCAAATCTAATAAGAGATGAACGTACGTTGGAAATAAAATTGGGCATAATATATGATTTGAACATGACCAGTGCTAAAATTGGGCATAATATATGATTTCGACATGATCAGCGCTAAAATTGGGAAAAGTATTAAATTATGTATAATTGGGCATAACTGATTTGAGGACATAACATACGTTGTATTTAAAACATATGGTGGATCAAACATTAGACTTGAAATTTGAGGCATAATGTATATTGGACATAAGACTTGGGGTTTGGGCGTAAATTGAACTGGAAACATGTAAGGCATAGTACAAGTCGTGGTTAAAGACCTAAAATTAGGGTATATTATAAATAATAGTTTATGGCTTGGAAGAAGGAGATTATGCATGAAAACCTATAGTAAGATAGGGATAACTGTTAAATGTGAACACGCCTAATTTAGGATTTTGGGTAAATTGGCATGCACTGTAATTAAAGGCTATAAATTGGCATAGTTTATACCATTAATCATGATTGGGGGTTTTTGGAGAATATTTTGTACGGTGCAATATGACCAAACCTTTGGGCATGTGTTGTGTTGTGGATTATGACCATGATTTTGGGCATGTAAGTTTATAGGCTTAATTTATTAGGCGAGATATGTTAATGGAACTTTAAGTGAGGTTTAATCTGTTAAACTGACTAATATACTGAAATTTGTTGAAAGTGAATTTGTGGGGCATAACTTGAAATTAGCTTTGTTGAGGTATAACTTGAGAATTGGAACATGACTAGTTTTGTGAATTTGGGAAAATTAGCATATAAAATCCAGATTTGGACATGTATGGTAAATATGCTAAAAGATAAATATGCCTAACCCGAGGTTAGATTGAGTTGCGGTGTAAAACTGCCCGGAACCGCCTGGCACATCCAGTACACCTATCTAATGTGAGAGGTTAGTACATCATGCCCAAGAAAACCCGAGGTTAGATTGAGTTATCATCTAAAACTGCCCAGAACCGCCCGGCACATCCAGTAATCGCAACAACATAGATCTAATGTGAGAGGTTGGTGCATTAATAAATCAATTAATGCTAATGAAGAAGACATGTTAAGAATGGTAGGGTTAAGTTAACTAAGGCAACACTTAATCGTTATAACATGTTAATTAGACAAGAAGATGGGGTTAAGTAAATTTAGAACACTTAACCGTTATACTATGTAAATTAGACAAGAAGGTGGGGTTAAGTAAATTTCGAACACTTAACCGTTATAACATGTTAATTGAACAAGTGAGTAGGGTTAGGTTAACCAGTACAATATGATGAATGAGAAGGATTAAGTTAATAAGAAACACTTAACCAATATGACATGATGAATGGGTAGGGTTAAGTTAAAACAAGAAAGCAACACTTAACCAATATAACGTGAAGCGTGGAAGGGTTAAGTTAACACAAGAAGGCAACACTTAACCATTGTAACACGACAAGTGGGTGGGTTAAGTTAACTTGAATTGATTGATGACACTTAACCAATACAGCATGATGAACGCGTGGGGTTAAGTTAATAAGAAACACTTAACCAATGTAACTTGATGAACGAATGGGGTTAAGTTAATAGGAAACACTTAACCAATCCAACATGACGAGTGAGAAGGGTTAATAAGAAACACTTAACCAACATGACATGATGAGTGGGTGGGTTAAGTTAACATGAATGGACAACACTTAACCAATATGACGTAATGTGTGGGAGGGTTAAGTACATATCGATTTGGTGGGTAATATTAGTAAATATAGGCCCACAAACTTAACCATTAAGTAAACATGTTTGAGTCATCGGGAGGGTTAAGTACATATCGGGTTGGTGGGTAATATTAGTAAATATAGGCCCACAAACTTAACCATTAAGTAAACATGTTTAAATCAGTGGGAGGGTTAAGTACATAACGGGTTGGTGGGTAATATTAGTAAATATAGGCCCACAAACTTAACCAATAAGAAACCCTAGTAACGGGGACCCATTTCAGCAGTAACCCACATGGATGTATCAAGGTACCCTGAAACTAGGCAGGGTAGGGCACGATTACTGGGCTGATTATAAGCGGTCAAAATAGCGGCAGGGGGTACGTCAGTGTAGGTTCCGAAGGATTACGGGTGTGCACGTACTCCGAAGTGGGAAAAATCAGGCACTGGGGACCAGTAGTTGTACACTGTGCATCTTGAATCTTGTAGGGTTGCTATCATAAGGATTGATACACCTTATGGTGGGACCAGCACAGGGTATCTACACGCAAGAGAGGGTCGATTGACACAGACACATGGAACATTAATACAAGTAGGGAGCCGATTGATAGGGTAGTAAGGGTATATCTAACATCTTCATGGCAATTAGGCCGATTGAGGTAAGATCCTCATACTAGATGTACACCTGAAGGCTACCACAATTGCGGGGGAATGGGATCACATTATCATACGATCATTTTATACAGATTACTAGTTGGGACACTAGTTAGGTGGTGCAGAGATATAGAAATCAGAATAACAGGGTAGTAGCGAAGCAGGGAAAGAGTAGAAGTGCATTCAGTTTATCTTGCCTTATCATATCTATACTAATCGTATGTTATCTTGTTATACTTGTTCTCACGGTATTGTCTTATATTCAGTTTATCCATGTCATGTTGCTTTTGCCTATTTATACGCTAAAAGTCACTGACTTACCAGGCTTATGTCTGACCTAGTTTATTTCGCCTCTTTTCTTCCGTTCCCCCCTAGGTTCACAGGAAGGAAATGTTACCGCTTAGTTCAGTTTTCTTTCCAAGCTCGAAGATAGTCAATGTATTGCTTTGGACTCTCTCTTCCACTGCTATCGCTGGTCCATGCTTTATTGGGGAATATCATTATTATATTTTTGTGCTTCTTTTATACTTGGAAGTTTTTTGAATCAAGACAGAAGTTCAATGTATTACTTTTAAGTATGATTGAGAAAATTATTGTAAAAGCTTGACTGAACCACATTGTTTATAAAATGACTTTATTTTCCCCTGCTTTATTTGTCTGTCTTGTAATTTATCTGCATCTTTTACCTATAGCGCTCCATCGAAGTTAAGGCATTCCCTTTGTGAGTGACCTTAACGGAGGTGGGGTGTTTCACCTCAGAAGTATGTCGCCTATTGCTAGAGCGAAGCGGAAGACTCCCTATCTCCACAAGTGACGGCCAAAGTCTTAGGATAAAAGGAAGGCCTAATATTGAGGACCATTGGCGCATGCAGGAAACTCCATATCGAAACTTCGTACCGAAAGCACCTAGAACTCTGTTAGCTTTTGATCCATAGCTCCTCCACCAACAAGAAATCCAAAGAGAGCTGGCATCCAATACCTAAAAGTCCAGGCCCTATGGAACTGGCAAACAGCGTAAGATCAATAAAGGGGGGATAGGTGTAGAGAAGGATGACATCAGAGATAAACCCGAAAACAAAGGAATTAATCAATTCCCGCCCTAGGAGGGGTCGGTACCGTGGTAACACCAAAGGTACTAGCGAATCTCCTAGAATGGGAGCCTATTATTCCCTTGAAAGGCCTTTCTCGAAATGCAAGGAAAACATCATTTCTTACCCTCCGAATGATGGTAAGAGGATATGTTCGTCAAATATTATCTTATTCCACGAGCACCTGATATGCCAGTAGATAAGACAAGGAATCAGACGGAAGAGAATCAAACGAACAGATCTACCTGAGATGCCAATCCACTAGATTCTCAGTAAATCAACAAACTATGAAGCATTACCTCGACAATCCATCAAGTTCCTGAAGTAATTCTAGACAGATTTGGCACTAAGCCAAGAAATAACTAATGTTCCAAAGAACCATAGAAGCAGCACCTACAATGGGAAACAATTGGGATTCTAATCCTTTGTAGGTTATCATCTGTCGGAAGCCCAGTATGCTAGGTTATCCACATAAACTGAGAGACCTTAGGGGGAAGTCTGGCATCCTATATAAAAGAGAAAAGATGCAAACATGGAGCTGGAGTCCTCGCTGAATTCCACGTGGCCTTAATCAAAAAGGGACCGCCATCCCAATCGGTTCCACTGCCATATGAATCCGATAAGGCCTTCACGAATTACATCTGTTTCCACGTCTCACTAGCGTAGGATGGGGTACCAAAGTAATTTGTGCCCGAAAGCCTGTGGTACTTAGCACGGAGGAACGTCGCCCAGAGGGAGTCGTTCGCTTCGAACCTCGCCCATAGCTTGCAGGAAAAGGCATTACAAATGCCCTTTGGGTTACGGAGGCCAAGGCCTCCTTCACACTTGGGCCGACAAATGGAGTTCCGCGAAATCCAGTGATGATGACTAGCGTTGTGCTTGTTTCCCTAGAAGAAGGATGATGCCAAAGAATGGTAAGAACGGAAGAAAGAAGAGGTATGAGTCATAGTAGCAAAGACATGTGATCCAATAGAATCTAAAACAGACCTTAAGAAAGAAGTCTCCCTTCCTGAGAAAGAAGTGTCGTATTCCAACGAATAATCTTTCCCATGGCTTTGTCGGTCAGGGGATCGAAGAAAGCGTTAAGCTTCCTTCCTCGATATAGTACAATACTGAGATAATGTGACACCCCACGTCCATTAATGTCACTCTAATGAGAATGCATTAAGCTATCGTGAAGAACAAAAGGTAAACAACAACTAAAATTCATAAGACAGATATAAATATGCAGCGAAAAACTAAACTTCTATTAATAGAGAAAACATCGTTTCAGACCAGTTACAACATCAAATTGTCTCAAATACCAAAAACCTCAAATAAAACTTTCTGTCTTATAATTCCAAACATCAGAGTACAATAATGTAAAGCCATATCCCTTCTTAGAAGCCATAAAAAAATAGAATAATAATCAAAGTGGTACTTGAATCACAAGAAATCCAAGCAAGTTAAGATCATGAGCTCAACTACTGTCTACTCCCACTCTGAGAACCTGAGGGGGGAAAGAAAAGCAAAAAGGAAAACAAAATAGATCAGACACAAAGTCTAGTGAGTTCCAGTAATTTTTAGCATAAGCAGATGAAGAAGGTGTCAAGACAAATAAATAATACTGGATGAGAAAGTATAGTAAAACATGTATATAAGTGTGAGGTAAAGGATATATTAAAATAATATAAAGGTAGATTAAACTTCTCATTCATAACCCAAGAATCGAGTTACTGCACCAATTATTAATATTTAACAGGATTAGGTGTTACCATAGTTACTACTCATGCGATCAGCTCCTTATTACCTGAATATCCTGTGCTAGCCCCGGAAGTAGGGTGTTTAAGTCCCTAACCCAGCAACTTATAGGACATAGATCTATTCGTAGGTGTTACAGCGTCTTAGTTTCCCATAATAGGATCCATTCATGCTTATGATTCCGCCAGAACGCGCCTATACCCACCTCTAACCTTGAACCTCTTACAATCCATATCAGTAAAGCGTGTCCTGGCTCCTACCTAGTGCGAGGCTCCTACCGAAATTCCAACTTGGATACCGACTGATATGCATTCCACACAACTTGACACAAACCACCCCTAGGCTTGCGTCCCCGAGTAACTAGGATTTAAGAGTCCCAAAAACCTGATACAAACAACTAGACTTGGGACCTCTTTAGCTTATTAATTAACAAGTTTAAGTTCATTAATAATGCTGGTTGTAAATGTCGTTTATCCTAAATGTTATTTGTGTACAACGCCTTTCCTAAACAAGCACCTGCCCAGATGTGTGTGTATGTGCGTGTGTGTGTATATATATATATATATAGACTAAAGTAATTCATTTTACTTAGTTTTACATCTATTTCTCATATCTTCTTACATGTTATACTTAATCTTAAATTAAATTTAATCTATCAAATTAACAAGTCAAATATTCTTCCTTTAATGCAATTAACCCAAATTTACAGTCATGGATTCCAATTTATAATATGCCCAATTTCTCCATTTTAATGTCATTAATCAATTATTCCAATTTATGTCATTTATACGCAACTCAACGGTAATGGCCTAAGCTTTTAATAGCCTGGGCTTAGCATTAATAAAAAGGAAAAAAGGAGAAAACAAATCTCAAACTGAATGAAAAAGGCATATAAAAGACTGTAAACAAAATAAAATACAGAATTTTGATAAGTAAAATATAAGTATACATGAACATATGATAATAATAATTTGAAATAGGTAATTTAACAGTAAAGTGAGAACTTATAAAAAAATTAACTTATAAGTACTATTTATTTCAGATCCATCAATTTACTATCTAAAACCTTTTAAAATAACAGATCTATAAATGACATGAAACTCACAATGATAGGATTGTTGAAGAAGAAAATATCTCTTTTGTATGTATATGCCGCTATAGAAGAAAGTCCACTTTTATATTATGTTGTTGCAGAGCGGTCAGAATTATCCTTGCTAATTTGTATTTAAGCAGTATCTCAGTATCTCCATGTATATATATTATTTTCAGAAAAAGGTTTGGAGGCAGAAGGAGGAAGAATAGATTTATGTGTGGAGAACAATGAGGCTGCCAACCTTTATATAGATTACCTAGGATAATTCTCAACCTTTAGATTTTAGGGTTTCAAATCTAATCGTACACACAATGCTGAGTTAGCGGACAGACCTAGTTAAAAATTCATTCCAAATATTCGACTGGGTTGACCCACCCTGACTTGGGTCGACCGTTGGGTCGATCCATAGGTTGACCCGGTCACATTGGGTCTCCTAGTTACCGTTACTTCAGAACGTATATTCGCTTTTATTTAATATATATATATATATATATAATCTATCCATTTTTACTGAAAACTTCTCAAGTCCGTAACTTCTTCATATTAATTCCGATTTTAGAAATTTGAGAGTCTATCTGAACCAGAATTTCATAATAGACACAACGGTAAAGTCTATTTTACCTAATTCTGAATATCTAATTTAAGTAATATTCAATTTATTATATTTGTTGTACAATTGCAGTATATTAAATTATGCGGTGTTATATTCCGAAATCTCTAAGTTAAGAAGAATGTTACTATTTAAACCTACACCCATCTGCTCAACCATTATACACAGGCATCCATTGTCCTTAATATTTCTAATGCTTGATATGAACACATGCAAAAAGAGTCATGTATATGATCCTTAAGCTAATGAGAAAAATCGGGCGGTCGAATGATTCAACTGACCTCCTTAATGCAATGTATGTCTATGCCATGTACTAAACATGTATGCAAATAATCTTAATAATACATTTAAGCTCTATATGTGTGCAAATTCATTCACAAAAATGCAACATCCATATGATAGTTCAACCATTTTTCATCCATTGAAAAATAAAATGCACACAAATTCATATGCAATATGTAAGTACTTGAGCCGATCTAGTTCCTAATGTGTGTGTTATGAATCCATGGGTATCCACTAGCAACCACTTGTATCCACTTGCAATCATCGAACATACAACCACTTGTATCCACTTGCAATCATCGAACACAACATGTCTTAAACAAATGTTTCCAAACATAGGTTTCTATCCTAGAAACTGATGATTCAAAATGATAGAGATGAACAATTTCAAATTTAAGAGCTAGAAAAGGAAAATAAAATGTACTCTGAAAGAGAAAAGGGTAAGAAGCGCGAATCTTTTCCTCTGGCTCCCATGTCGCATCGTCTCGTTCTTCTCCCCATTGTACCTTTACTAACTTTATCTCTTTGTTGCGTAGCCTCTTAACTTCCATCTCAAGAATACTAGTAGGAACTCTTCAAACTGATGCCTCTTTCTCGACTTCAACATCTTTAAGGGAACTTAGCTCTACTAGCTCCGTTGAATCATGAAGACATTTCCTCAAATTGGAAACGTTGAATATGTCATGAACTCCCGCTAGAATTTTCGGTAGTCTAACTCTGTAGGACATTTGTCCTATCTTCTCTAAAATGGGAAATGGTCCTGCGAAGCTTGGTGCCAATTTCCCTACCAATCCAAATCGAACAACGTTCCTTAAAGGCGATACTCTGGTGAAGACCATATCTCCTACTTCGAACTCCAGTTCAATCCTTCTTTCATCGGCATATGACTATTGTTTATCTTGTGCAGGCTTCATCCTTCTTCGTATAGGATCTGTCTTTTCCGAAGTCTCTCTCACCATATCCGTCCCTAGTAGAAGTTTGTCCATAGACTCCCACAACACGTCAGTGGTCTGTAAGGCCCTATATATAATGCTTTGAAGATGTCATCCCTATTCTTGACTGATGACTATTATTGTATGCGAACTCAACCAATGGGAGATGCTCCTCCCAAGTCCCTCTGAAATCTAGTATACACAGTCTTAGAAGATCCTCAAGGACTTTATTAACCCTCTCAGTTTGTCCATCAGTCTGAGGGTGATAAGCTTTGCTAAGTCTTAACTGTGTACCTAGGGCTTCTTGCAAGTTCCTCCAAAATTCACTAGTAAATATGGGGTCACAGTCACTTACTATACTAAAAGGTACCCATGTAGTCGAACTATCTCTCTAAAGTATACTGAATATAGCCAAGCCTCCTTCCTCTTACTCTTGACTAGAGTGAAATGAGCGTTCTTAGTAGGTCTGTCCACTATCACCCAACTGCTTGTGTTTTCCTTCCTCGATTGGGGAAGTCCATCAATGAAATCCATAGAGATGCTCTCTCATTTCCGTTGTGGGATATCCAAGAGTTGAAGTAATCCATTAGGTTTCTTTTATTCAGTCTTCACTTGTTGGCAAGTTAAACATCGGGTCACGAATTCTGCTACATCTTTCTTCATGCCAGTCCAATGGAAAACACGCTTCATGTCTCGGTACATCTTATCACCTCCTGGATGGACAATCATCCGAGAGTGATGAGCTTCCTCAAGCACTGCTCTTAGCAATTTCCGAACTCTAGGGACACACAACCTTCCATCTTGTCTTAGCCAATTTTTTGTCCATATTATATCCAGCTAGATGATTGACACATTATCATTTACGAAGTCAATCCAAGATGTTCACCAACTGCTGGTCCTCTTTCTGCATAGATCCAATACTCTCCATGAGAGTTGGTCGCACCTCTAATGATGCCAACAAACCAAATGTGAAATCCATAGATAGCTTAAAATCAAAGGTTGAGATGAACTCCACGCTCTACCTTTTTACGAATAGTGGACTCAAGGTCATTCTTTGCCTAGTCAATGTGTCTGTCACTACATTACCCTTGCCCGGGGTATATGCTATCTCAAAATTTTAGGATGCTAGGAACTCCATCCACCATTGCTACCTCAAGTTGAGTGTGACAACCGCCCATAACTCCTGCACTTAACAAGAGGATTACTGAGCTGAAAGGTGTGTGAGGCAGCTATGAATGTTCATCAAGGTAGAATAACACAAGCAGAGCCCGTTGAATAACTTATATCGCAAAGATAAAATATAATAGAACATAAACAATAGGCATACAATAGTGAAGTAGAATTGAGCAGAAACTTAAACTTACATATCAACTCGGAAGAATATCAATACAACAAAGGATAGCAACATAAGAATCTATACAAAATACCTCACTACAATCACTCAGAGAAATCATAACAGAAGAAAACAACAAGATACGTATAGTAGAACATAATACATAAGCCTCCTTCTCGCCATCGCTCTGCAGCATCCTCCTCATTAAGTCCTATCACCTGTCACCTACTACCTAGCTTGCTCATCTAGCACATGGATGAATAGCCCAAGGTAATAAAAGGAAACATAAAATCTTGAGTCAGAAAATAGTCTTAATGAGCGATAAAACAACTATCTAACATTATCCATAAAGTATATGAGAGTAGGCAGATTAATCAACTAACCTACCAACACACCAGAGAAGAACCCAACCCATCTCCTCTACATCCGATAATGACAGCCTTTACAAAAATCAAATAGAAACAAACATACACAGCAACTAGTTATCCTACGTAGAACACCCTAATCGATATCGACATGCCATAAGGAAACCCCGAAGGCCTAAACAAACATCAGACAAGAAACCAAAAGATATCTCCTTCGACGTCGGACAATCTACACAAAACTATACAAACAAAACAATCATCATCCATGACTCTGGCCATCACCGCCAATCCTGCTTTGAAACCATCGTTAATCGTATGACTGGATGTGATACATCATTTGTCAAGGGCTAATGGTAACCCTGGTTCTAGCAAAACTCCATACGTCATCGTGACTTGTATGTTTGTCTTTTCCATTCTTGACAACTAGGCCCATCATGACTGCCCAGGGTATTCGATCTATATCGAATCAGATCCTTATGAGTGTCCCCATGATACCCTTGCTTTGAGTCCCTAAAACCTATGACAACGATAATCTCTCGGCCTTCGTAGTCACCGGCGACTATCCATCAGCTCAAAGCACACTTGAGCAACCACTATCCACGAGCTTAAAACACACTTGAGTCTTCTGCACATTCTTTGCACTTCGACGATCAAGGAACACTTCACAATACTTTGAATATTCCTTCTTGAATTCACGTCGAAGCTACATCCAGCACTGAGCCAAAAATAAACTCCACTTGATCATATATTTGATGGATCATTCACCGGTCCATCACTGCAGGTCCATTATTGCAGGTCCATCACTGTAGGTCCATCATTACAGGTCCATCGTACCTTCCAGTGCAGGTCCATCGTACATTCCGACCAATCAAACCTTATGGTCCATCAAACCTTCTGGTCCATCATACCTTCCAGTCCATCAAACCTTCTAGTCCATCAAAGTTCACTCCCAATCTGTCACTAAAATACATCCGATCCATCACTTTTTGGCTTGTCTGATCCACTCATGGAGTACAAGCCAACCGATCCATAAGTTTCCATAGCCGATCCATCATCAAACTCGAGCCACAATCCAACTCCATTCCGATTCAAAACTCGTGTGATTCATACAACCATTCAAACTACAATTCTATCAACAATCATCGCATTAAACAATCATCATTCAATCACTTGGAATTCACCCAATTCATAATAAACAATAAACTAATTAAACAAGTGGATCTAACTTGCAATAACACACGAATTAACATAGAGATTTACCCGTTACATTGCTAGATTAGATCCTATAGTGATTCAGATGAAATATACTTACCATGATGTAGACCTAGGTTAAAACAACTTGAAATGATGAAAATAAGATCATACAACCCATATACTCGATTGAATCCGCGTGAGAGATGCTTATCACTCACCAAATCCACAAAATAGTTTTAAAACGATGATCTACAAATTCGGACAATGAAGAACGATGATGAACGACCTCTGAATCAATCACTTTGATGCGATCTACCTTTCTTTGATGTTGATCTTCAATCTACTAATCTAGATTTATGATTTTAATGGAGGAGAGATATATTTGATTGAAGTAAGGAGAATATCAAACCCCAACCAAATAATAAATGAAGAAAGTAAACTATTCCCCATGCTTCTAACCCTTATTTATAACCATCTAACCAGCCCACTAATAGGCACACCAAATCCGCCCACTAATGACTAGTTAACTTATCCAGAAATTGTGTAGCACTAAAACAACAATTCCTCCTAAACCCCTGAACCAAATCTTTATTGTAAGCACCCTACGGATTTGGAAATACCATTCCCTTTCCAATGAAATCAATCTTAGTGCCTAATTCGATCCCAGTCCAAAGTTATTCCCTATTTAAAACTGATAAGGGCAAAAAGGTCGCAAATAAAATTAATAAAAATTATGCACATGATGCACATCACCATAACCAACATATCAAAATATGAGAATGATCCGACCCTCAGGGAATTAAATAAAAATATTTTATGATCTTCCAATATGTAAAATGCGGGTTGTTACATTCTCCCCCTTCAGAATTTCGCCCTCGAAATTCCAAGCAAACACGACCAACCAAAACAATTATGCATGCCTACCATCCATGAGCAATGAATTCACTATCCAAATTAGATTCCATCAAGCCATGCATCCATAGCCTTAACCTAGCATGCAGAATTCTAACGAATAGTACAAGTTACAATGGTGTAAGGTGGCAAGACATTAGTGGGTTATACCAACGAAGAGTTATGGATGGATCTTCTTCATACTCTCTTTCGTTTCTTACGCATAATCATCATCATCCTCACTCCATTGCACCTAAACTAGCTTAACTATCTTTCACTTAAGTTGTTTTGTGTCATTCCCCAAAACGCAAAGCGGCTTACAAGGTCTTGTAACTACGATCTTGACTTCTAGGTCTTCGTACTATTCTGGATATACCACCACATTCGAATCATGCACACACTTCTGTAGAAATGACACATGGAAAACATTGTGCACACTTGACATTTTCTCATGTAAATCCAATCTATACGTGAGCTTTCCGATCCGCTCAACTATCGGAAATGGTGCAACGAATTTTGGGGCCAACTTTCCCTTATTCCTGAACCTTACAACATTCTTCAATGAAGAAATCTTCACGAAAACCATATCACCAACGTTGAACTCTAAATCCTTTCTACGCTTATCAACATAGCTTTTCTGACGATCTTGGGCTTCCATCATTCGTTGTCGAACGATCTCAATATAATCCGATGTTTATATATATCTCAGTCCACTTCGATGTTGTCCTAGTCGATTTGACAGGAATAAACCTTGCACTTTTGGTCAAGCGATCCACGATGACCCAGATTCCTTCATTTCCTGCCCTGGTTCTGGGTAGTCCATCGATAAAATCCATCGATACTTGCTCCCATTCCCACGTAGGAACTTCCAAAAGCTTTCTCATACTTCGCATCCCGAGTGAACACTTGGTTCTTCTTTATCAATCTTAGTAATGGTGCAGCTATCTTGGAGAAATCCTTGATAAAACGACAATAATATCCTGCTAACCCAAGGAAACTCCTAACGTCCGTCGCATTCTTAAGTCTATCCCAGTCCTGGATTGTCGCCATCTTAGCGGGGCCAACCGCTATTCCATTTCCAGAAACAACATGGCCTAAGAACCTCACTTCACTCTTCCAGAAGCGACACTTCGAATGCTTAGCTCTCAGCTGATGCTTTCGCAAGATTTCCAAAACAACTCGCAAGCGCGTCTTTTGCTCTTCCTCATTCCGGGAGTAAACTAGAGTATCATCCACGAACATAAGCACAAACTTATTTAACTGATCTCTGAAAATCCTATTCATAAGATCCATGAAATATGTTGGCGCATTGGTCAATCGAAATGGCATCACCAGCCACTCAAAAAAACAGATGGTGTCATAAAGGCTCTCTTTGGCAAACTATCCTTCGCCGTTCTCAACTGGTGAAATCCCGTTGCCAAATCCATCTGAGAAAACACCTTTGCTTCGTGAAGCTGGTCAAACAAGTCATTTATCCTTGGCAACAAATACTTGTTTTTCTTGGTCACCTTGTTCAGCTCACGATAATCCACACACAATCTCAAAGATCCATCAGTCTTGGTTGCAAACACAACTGGTGCACCCCATTCGGACATGCTTCTCCGAATGAATCCTTTTCCCAAAAGGTCATGAACTTACACCTCTAACTCTCACTGTTCCTTAGGCGTCGTCCTCCTAAGAGGTATAATGATAGGTCTAGCACCTTCGACAAAATCGATCATGAACTCAATCTCGTGATGCGGCGACAACCCTCTGACCTTGTCAAAGGCATCATCGAACTCACCAGTGATTGGCACAGATGACAAGTCTTCCCATGGAATCACAAGAGAACACAAAAAGCTTGCGAAGGCCCCGTCTTTGGGATTACATCAAATCACAACCATTCGCCCTTCCACATTCTCGACTGTCACCTCGAACTTTTCGCAACCCACTTTTGTCGCATACCTTTTGAGCCATTCCATACCCAAAATAATCCCAAACCCAGCGAAGTTCAAAATAAAACTATCACACAAAAAGGAGCAACCATGACTCGACAATACTAGTCCATGACCATTCATACACAAACTGGACGAACCCCCTACTGGATTAGTCACAATCAATGCTCTATGACAAATCTCGGGTTCTAAACCCAAGCCGCACACAAGCTCATTACAAATGGAAGAATGCGATGCTCTGGTATCAAAAAACACATGAACTAAAACATCTCTAATGGAAAGAATACCTTGGACGATGACATTCTTCCCTTTCTCCTCCATCGTAGGATCCCACGTAGTAGATGGTATGGCTTCCAAAGCATAAGCCTTAACTATCTGCTTCCCTTAGCCGGTTCTGGACAATCCTTCTTGAGATGCCCAGGCTTGCCACAATTGTGATACTTCCTTTCAACCTTTGGATTCTTACAATCCTTTGAAAAATGGCCCTTCTGCTGGCAGTTATAGCAAGTCTCTTCGCCTTTCTGCTTCTTCTGACCATGTTTTCCTTTTTTCTGTTGTTGCTTCCTCTATTTGTTGTTACCAACCTGTTATGATTTCAGTTCCTCTTTAGCTGCAACAACAATCTCTTCCTTGGGAAACAAACTCTCGTGCCTTAAAGATTTTTTCCACAATCTTCTCATAAGTGTCATCCAAGTGATCAACCAGTTGATTCCCAAGGTGTTTGTCCAAGCCCATGACAAATTTCTCGTTTATCAAGTAAGGAGTCTTGATATATAATCGACCATACTTGGACAAAGCTTCAAAGTCAGAATCATACTCCGGCACTGGTCGACCAATCTTCTTTAGCTCAATGAATTTCTTAAATAAAATAGACTTCTAAATGGTAGAAAGGAACCTTGTCTCGAACTTGACTTGGAACTGATCCAATGTGATCTCATCTTCTGGGGTCTCTAAAGTGATAGAGTTCCACCAATCCATAGCTCTGCCTTATAGTTGTCTCAATGCAAGATTTCTCTTCGTTGCATCGTCAATGCCCAAGTATCTGAATATCCGAATGCAAGTATCAAGCCACCCTTGAACCTCTACAGTCGGTTTTGTCCCTTTAAATGGCTTCCCTCCAAGAGTAGTGAAGTCTTTTCATAGCTTCGCGGAGTCCACAGCCCTAGGCACTTGCACTTGAACTCCTATATCTGCCGCGTTAGTCTCTGGAGCGAGGACCCTCCTCATAATTGCTGCCATCATGGCCTCAAACATAGCTGGGTAATCTGGTATACTGCCATCACCCCTATCCAGGAAGAGTCTCCTTCCAAGCAGTGTGTCTCGACATTCGACTACTCATTCTAAATCTGAAAATAGAACGATTAGTCCAGACACATGAGAAAAATTGCAATGGAGTCCAAGCGTAACTATAAAGTACACTAAGATATAGTATACATCCATCGGAAATAACAAATATGTCTCTCATACGTTATTACGTCTTCGAACTTTGGCCAAAATCGATTAACCAGAGCTATGATACCAAATGTGATGACCGCCCATAATCCTGCACTTAACAAGAGGAATATTGCATTGAAAGGTGTGCCAGACAGCTATGGACGATCATCAGGGTAGAATAACACAAGCGGAACCCATTGAATAACTCACAGCGCAGAGATAAAACATAATAGAACATATATAACATGCATATAATAGTGAAGCAGTATTGAGCAGAAACTTAAACTTCCATATCAACTCGGAAGAATATCCATACAATAAAGGATAGCAACATAAGAATCTATACAAAATGCCTCACTACAATCACTCATAGAAATCATAACAGCGGGAAACAACAAGATATGTATAGTAGAACATTATGCGTAAGCCTTCTGCTCGTCATCACCCTGCAGCATCGTCCTCATCGAGTTTTATCACCTGTCACCAGCTACCTAGCCTGCCCATCCAACACATGGATGAACATCACAAGGTAATAAGAGGAAACATAAAACCTTGAGTCAGACAATAGTCTTAATGAGCAATAAAACAACTATGTAACATCATCAATAAAGTATATGAGAGTAGGCAGATTAATCAACTAATCTACCAACACATTAGAGAAGAACCCAACCCATCTCCCCCACATCCGACAATGATGGCCTTTACAACAATCAGGTAGAAACAAACAGACATAAAAACTAGTTATCTTGCATAGATCATCCTAATCGATATCGACATTCCCTAAGCACAAGTCATGAAGGCCTAAACCAACATCAAACAAGCACCCAAGAGATATCTTCTTCGACAACGGACAATCTATACAAGACGATACAAACAAAACAATCATCATCCATGACTCTGGCCATCACCGCCAATCCTGCTTTGAAACCATCATTAATCGTATGACTGGCTTAGACACGCCATTTGTCAAGGACTAATGGTAACCCCGGTTCTAGTAAAATTCCATACGCCATCGTGACTCATATGTTTGTCTTTTCCATTATCGACAACTAGGCCCATCATGACTACCCAGGGCATACGATCTTCATCGAATCAGATCCTTATGGGCGTCCCCATGATACCCCCTGCTTTGAGTCTGCAAGAAACTATGACAAAGATAATCCCTCGGCCTTCATAATTTTAGTCGTCATCACCAGCGACTATCCATCTGCTCAAAACACACTTGAGCAACCATTATCCATGAGCTCAAAACACACTTGAGTCATCTGCACCTTCGTTGCATTTCGACGATCAACGAACACTTCACAATACTTCAAACATTCCTTCTTGAATTCACATCGAAGTTACATCCAGCACTGAGCCAAAAATAAACTTCGCTTGATCACATATTTGATGGATCATTCACTGATCCATCACTGCAGGTCCATCACTACAGGTCCATCACTGCATATCCATCACTACATGTCCAATACTACACTTACATTATTGCAGGTCCATCACTGCAGGTCCATCATACCTTCCGGTGCAGGTCCATCATACCTTCTGGTCCATCAAACCTTCTAGTCCATCAAACCTTCTGGTCCATCAAACCTTCCAGACCATCAAAGTTTACATCCGGTCCACCACTAAAAGACATCTAATCCATCACTTTTTGGCATGTCCAATCCACTCCATTTCTTAGAGTACAAGCCAACCGATCCATATGTTGCCATAGCCGATCCATCATCGAACTCGAGCCACGATCCAACTCTAATCCAGTTCAAAACTCGTGTGATTCATACAACCATTGAAACAATAATACTATCAACAATTATCGCATTAAACAATCATCATTCAATCACCTAGAATTCACCCAATTCATAATAAATAATAAACATATTAAACAAATGGATCTAACTTGCAATAACACATGAGTTAACATAGAGATTTACCAGTTTACGTTGCTAGATTAGATTTTATGGCGATTCACATGAAATATTCTTACCAAGATGTAGATCTAGGTTAAAACAACTTAAAATGATGAAAATAAGATCAAATAACCCGAATACTCGATTGAATTTGTGAGAGAGATGCTTATCGCTCACCAAATCCATAAAATAGCTTTAAAACGATGATCTACAAATTCGGACAGCGAAGAGCGATGAAGAACGACCTATAAATCAATCACTTTGATGCAAACTACTTTTCTTCGACGTTGATCTTCAATCTACTAATCTAGATCTATGATTTTAATGGAGGAGAGATGTATTTGATTGGAGTAGGGAGAATCCCAAACCCTAACCAAATAAGAAATGAAGAAAGTAAATTATTCTCCATGCCTCTACCCCCTATTTATAGCCATTTAACCATCCCACTAATGGTCCACAACAAACCAGTCCACTAATGACTAGTTAACCTATCCAAAAATTGTGTAGCACTAAAACAGCGATTCCTCCCAAACCACTAAACCAAATCTTTAAATTGACCACTCTACATAATTGGCAACACCATTTCCTTTCCAATAAATCAATTTCGGTATCTGATTCGATCCCAATCAAAAGTTATTCCCTATACAAAACTAACAGGGGTAAAATCATCACGAATAAAATTGATAAAAATTATGGACGTGTCTCACATACCCATAACCAACATATCAAAATATGAGAATGATCCGACCTTCAGGGAATTAAATAAAAATATTTTACGATCATTTGATATATAAAATGTGGGTCGTTACATTGAGATCCTTCTGCAAGAACAAATATTCAAGCAACTTATAATCCATATACAACTCAAATCTCTCTCCAAGTAGATAGTGTCGCCAAGACTTAAGTGCGAACACTATAGCAACTAACTCCAAGCCATGGGTAGGGTAGTTCTTCTCATGAACTCTTGTTAGAGCCCTCTTCAACCTCTGAAAACGCATCTTCACAATCATTGCTTCAAGCAAAAACCAAGTTCTTCTTTGTTAAATGGGTAAGTGGAGCTGAGATCCGCGCAAAGCCTTTAATAAACTTTCTATAATAACCCGCCAACCCAAGGAAACTTCTTACCTCCGTCGCATTCTTAGGGCCTTCCAATCTTGAACTGTGATGACCTTAGCGAAGTCCACCGCTATCCCATTCTTGGAGACAACATGCAATAGGAATCTCACTCCCTTCCTCCATAAATGACACTTATAAAATTTTGCCTTAAGCTGATATGATCTAAATGTACTAGGAACCTCCTCTAAGTGTTGGGCATGTTCTTCTTCACTCCTTGAGAATATCAAAATGTCGTCCACGAACACCACCACGAACTTGTTCAGATACTCCCTGAACACCCGACTCATTAAGACCACAATGTATGCGGGTGCATTAGTCAGCACAAAAGGCATGACCAACCACTCAGAGAAACCATCCGAAGTTATGAAAGTCGTCTTGTCAATACTATCATCCACCACTCTAAGCAGATGAAATCCTGTGGTTAGATGCAATTGCAAGAAAACTGAAGCGCCTACTAGTATGTCAAACAAGTCATCAACCCTCGTAAGTGGGTGCATGTTCTTCTGGGCGAGTTTATTCAATTCTCTATAGTCCACACATAGACGAAGAGAGCCGACTGCCTTGGTTGCGAAGACGACTTGAGCTCCCCACTTAGGAATGCTCTGCCTAATGAATCCTTTCTCCAATAACTCACATGATTATTTAATGAGCTCCCTCCTTTCCTTAGGATCCATGTGGCGCACTAATAAAGCGATAGTTTTCGCATTTTCCACCAAGTAAATCCGAAAATCTATCTCATGCTTTTTGGAGGTAATCTCTAACCTCGTCGAACACGTCTGGAAATCTACGAACTATGGGTACTGATCGAAAATCATCAACGGAAGCATTAAGAGAATCTAGGTAACTGAGCATGACTGACCCCCATGGGTCACAAGAAATTTCGAGAGTTCTACCTTGGCAAGTAAGTAGTATAACAACTCACCTTTCACAATCAAGAATGACACCATACAATGGCTAGCCAATCCATTCCTAGAATTAATCTGTAACCCATAAAACCAAGAACATATGCGTTGCATTCAAATTTGACGCCTACAACAAAAATCCTCAAACTCCTACATATCATAGATAAACGAGCCTTTTCTCTTATGGGGTTTGAGTCTATAACAGGATCAGAAACAATACTAGTATCTAGGTATAGATTTTCTACCGCAGAGTTGGATATAAATGAATGAGAAGCACCAAATCAAAAAGAGTTCTACTAATATAGTCTAAAAGAGAAATCAAACTTTCTACTACGACTTTTCTACCATGATCTAGTCCACCGGATTTTAAAGCACTACCTTACCCTCCAGACGATCTAGCCTTCTTATTAGGGCACTGTCCTTTGTAATGTCCAACTTGGTCGCAAGCAAAGCAAGCATTCTTAGTTTTTCTACAATCCTTCACAAAGTTTCCTAAAGAACCACACCCATGACACTTCACTACTATCTTGATCTGAGCTTTATCGGGCTTTACCCCTTTCTTAGCTATGTTCTTCTTAGGCCACGATTTCTTTTTCTCAGCATTGGGTTTCTCTTCCTCTGTTTCAACCTCTTTCTTCCCTTATTTTCCATCCTCGTGCATCAAGGCCATGTCAACTAGTCTTTCAAAGGTTGCTCCCATTGGTACATGCATCAGTGCTAAGTCTTGGAGCTGTTGGTTCAATCCCTTTGCAAATCTCAAGGCCTTTTTGTGAGGAGTATTTACTAACTCCAATCCAAATTTTGCTAGTTGATTAAAAGTGTTGACATACTCCTTTATTTCCATGCTTCCTTGCTTTAAATTCGTAAATTTCTCCACATGCATTCCTTCTTCTACTTGCGACAAAAAATTCACCTTAAATCTAGCTTTAAAGTCATCCCAAGTAGCCACTTCTGGTCCAGTTTGAACTATTTCACACCGGTATGATGCTTCATCCTCCAGTTGTTGAGTGACCAACTAGATTTTCCTCCTATCATTGAGCTCAAATAAGTTGAATACATTCTAAGACAATTGTGCACCTCTACAAAACTCTCGGTACCATGAAACAGTTTGCCTCCCATTGCGTAGAAGTCTTTACAAAGCTTAGAAAAGTTGACTATAGGGGGGAGGTGGAGCTACTACGGCTGAAGTTGGGGGAGGGACATTTTCTTGCACTCTAACATGTGTCGTAGCTTCTACGTATCTACGAAACCATGTAGGAATGTGAATGCCCATGGAAAAATTGAAAATGACTTGAAGGGGTATGTTTTTCAAAAATTGGTTTTTATTTGGAATTCCTTTAATTTAAAAATGCTTTTCAAAAATCTTTTCCCCGATCCTGTAGCCTTAAGCTCTAATACCAAATGTGACACCCCACGTCCATTAATGTCACTCTAATGAGAATGCATTAAGTTTCGTAAAGCGCAATAGATAAATAGCAACTAAAATTCACAAGTCATATATAAATATCTAGCAGAAAACTACACTTTTATTAATAGAGAAAACATTGTTTCAAACTAGTTACAACATCAAATTGTCTCAAATGCCAAAAATCTCAAATAAAACTATCTGTCTTATAATTCCAAACCTCATAGTACAATAATGTAAAGCCACATCCCTTCTTAGAAGCCATACCAAAATAGAATAGTAATCAAGACGGTACATGAATTAGAAGAAATCTAAGCAAGATAAGATCACAAGCTCAACTACTGTCCACACCCACTCTGAGAACCCAAATTGAGGAAATGAAGAGAGAGAAGGGAAACAAAATAGGTCGGACATAAAATCTGCTGAGTTCCAGTAATTTTTAGCGTAAGCATATAAAAAAGGTGTTAAGATAGATAAATAATACTGGATGAGAAAGTACAGTAAAACGTGTATATAAGTGCGAGGTAAACGAGATATCAAAGCAAAAAAGGTAGATTAAACTTCTCATTCATATCCCAAGAATCAAGCTACTGCACCAGTTAAGTGTATTAACAGGATTAGGTGTTACCCTAATTACTACCCATGCAATCGGCTTCTTATTACCCGAACATCATGTGTCAGCCCTGGTAGTAGGGTGTATCAATCCCTAACCACGCAAGTTATAGGACACAAACATATTTGTAGGTGTTACCGCGTCTTAGTTTCCCATAATCGGATCCATGCACACTCATGACTCCGTCGGAACGCCTGTACCCACCCCCAACCTAGAACCTCTTACAATCCAAATCAGTAAAGCGTGTCATGGCCCCTACCGAGATACCAACAGGTATATTAACCGATATGAGTTCCACAAAACTTGACATAGGCCACACCCTAGGCTTGCATCCCCAAATAACAAGGATTTAAGAGTCCCGAATACCTGATATAAACAACTAGACTTTGGACCTCCATAGCTTATTAATTAACAGGTTTAAGTTCATTAATAAGCCTGGTTGTAAATGACATTTACCCTAAATATTATTTTTGTACAATCCCTTCCCTAAACAAGCACCTGCCTAGATGTGTGTGTGTAGACTACAGTAATTCATTTTACTTAGTTTTACATATGTTTCTCATATCTTCTTACATGTTATACTTAATCTTAAATTAATTCTATTCTATCAGATTAACATGTCGCATATTCTTTCTTTAATGTAATTAACCTAAATTTACAATCAACGGTTTCCAATTTATAATATGCCCAATTGTCTCCATTTTAGTGTCATTAATCAATTATTCTAATTTATGTCATTTATACGCAACTCAACAGTAATGGTCTAGGCTTTTAATAGCCTAGGCTTAGCGTAAACCACTACAAGTAGTGCCATAAATTTTGTATGAATGTTCGATGTCCGTTCGTGTCTATGACCGAAATACGTCTATCCGAGTTCATTCGATTCTCATTTAGGACACGAGTTGTGACACCCCATGTCCGTTAATGTCACTCATTAAGAGAATGCATTAAGTTTCATGAAGCGTTATAGGTAAACAGAAACAGAAACATTATAAGACAAATATAAAATAGCAGCGGAATTAAAAACTTTATTAATCATAAAGCCTCGTGGTTCAAAACATCATATGTCTGAAATACATAAAACCAGTACATCATTAAAATTATTGTCTTGCACTTAAATCATCAGAGTACAATAATAAAAGAAGCATAATTCCCCAAAATAAACATAGCCATAGTAGCAAAGATAAAAGCTTGAGCGATACATCTAAGCACTCCAGCAAAATGGTAGAACCTGGGGGGAACGGAAGAAAGAAGAGGAAACAAAAAGGGTCAGACATAAAGTCTGGCGAGTCCAGTTACTTTTAGCAAATAAATAAGTAAAAGTATCATGATAGGCATATAAAGTGGATAAGAAAGATAACAATATAAAAAGCAGGTATGACAAGGTAAACATGATAGAGTGTATACGCTTCTCTAAGGACTAATCTGCACCGATACTAGTATAACCAGAATGAGATGATCCCAACAACTACCAGATGGTAGATTTAGGCTTACGTCTAGATGTACCCAAATTACTACCACAATCAATCGGCTCCCTACTCCGTAAATACTCTGTGCTGGCCCCACAGTAGGAGGTATCACTTCCTAAAGTGGAAACCCTTCGTCTTTATGATGTGCACAACCATATCTACTGGTGTCACGGTCGTCTTGTCCCTCTATGCCCATACCATGCACACACATGGCCCCGGTCGGTTTGCGTCGCCCACACCGTCCTCTACGTTTGGATCTCTTACAATCAGCCCAGTAAGTGTGCCCCGACTCCAACTAGATCGGAGTACTCGTTTGATATTTATATATGGGTTACTAACAAAAACGAGTCACACACACAAGATGATACAAGCTCTCCACTTTGTCTTGTATCCCCACTAGGATTTCCATAGATTATGCTTACCTAACGGTGTCTTTAATTACATAACGTCATCAGGTTAAGTTATTGGGCCTATATATAAATATTACCCACCCATCCCAAATTTACTTAACCCGCCCACTGTTTCAAACAAGTTTACTTAACCCCTAATCAGGTTCACGTTCATACAATCCCTATGGATTCAACTAGGTTAAGTATTCCAATTCATTACCATGTCTATTTATGGTTATAATTTGCTAGACCTCCCATATTAAGCCTATCACTTGTGGATGCTGGATATGACGGTCGGTTCCAGGTAGACTTATTCCACAAGTCGGACTTAACCTCGTGTCTTAGCACGTCTCGTGTTTGTGCACCTAGAGACCTCACATTAGATTCACCACTTGCGGTTGCTGGATATGTCGGCGGTTCCAGGCAGACTTCCACCACAAATGTAATCTAATCTCGTGTCAAGGCGCGATTACAGTTTCTAATTACTATAATCCTAGGCATTCCAGTTGTTAACCAAATTTACCTATGTCGTTATAGGTTTCCATGCCCCTTTTCCCAAGTGATGTTCATAATAAACTACTTGCCCTAAATTCATATTATTACACTTTATTCAAGTTATGACCAAATTCTCAATTACAAGTTATGCCCAATATTAACGTTTTCCCCTCGTTCCCATTCTAACGTATTTGCATATTTCAATGGCATGCCTAGGCTCGAAGGTAGCCTGGCTATATAAAAAAACAAAAGGAAAAAGATAGAGGGCAAAGGAAAGAGATGATCATACCAGTAAGGTTGACATGTAATGGCACAAACATATAGTGGCATAATGACAAGATGGACATATAGGAATAGATCTGGTGAACATGTGATAATAGAACTGATTCTAACATAATAGGAATGGGCATGATGTGATTTAAACGATGATTTAAATGTCCAACTAACAACAGATCTTATTTGGCCATAAACATAATAGAAAAGGTACAAGGTGATCTAAACAAGTAATTAGATCTATAACCAAAGGTAGATCTAACACGATAAAGGTTAAGATCCAAGTCATAGCCATGTCAAAATATCATGGATACACAAGTTATAACACATCTGATATGATTCAAGCAGTCACATGCATAGATCCAAATCATAGTCCTATCATGTTTTACTTTTTAATTATTTAAATCTAAAAGTAACTTAAACTCACAGTGTTTGGATCCAGAAAAATAGAAGGAAAATAGAAGATGTTGAATCACAGATCTACACTTGAATAACTCTAAACTTGATTAACTCGATTATAGAAGAAGAAAAAGGTTTGATTCAATCTAGGCAACGACAATTTATAGTCCTCCATTATTTTCAATGTGAAAAAACTAGAGAAATGAGACCACGTTTATAGCCAAAAAACCCAAAACACTAATCTATCAAGATCTGTGCAGGGGCGTCGACCCTCCTTCCTTATAGGGTTAACCCATGGGTCGACACCCCCTTTGAGGGGTCGACACCCCTGGGCGGGAAATTTGTCGCCCATGGAATTGATTTTCGAACTGAAATTTGATTTTCCAAATAATACATACATACATATATATATATATATATAATATTCTCTTACGCGTATACAAACTTCAAACCTTCATAATTTCTTCATACGGTGTCCGTTTTTACACAAACCAAGTGTCTATCTTGACCAGAATTTCGAGTCTGTTTCCCTTAATTATGAATATTGAATTAATTATTCTTTAATTTGTCCTCTTTACTGTTGTTAAAATTATGGGTGTTTCATTCTCCCCTACTCAAAGGATTTTGTCCCCGAAATCTCCAAGTTAAGAAGAATGTATATCATACTATCCATCACCCATCGACTCATCCACTAATCAGAGGCATTCATTGTCCTTAAAGACTTCTAATGCTTATATGAACATATGCAAAGGTGTGTGTATATGTCCTTATTCTAATGCAAAGATCACGCGGTCTACTGATTCAGTTGACCTCCTTAATGCAATGCATGTCAGTGCCATGAATCCAACATGTTTGCAACAATCCTATTATAACATGTAAGTTCCATATGGGTGCACAATCATCTGTCCAAATGCAACATCCATATGATGATACATCCATTTCTATCCATTAAAAGAAGAAGAAAAATGCACACACATCCATATGCAGTATGAGAGTGATTGAGCTAATCTAGTGTCTAATGTGTGTGTATATGCATCCACGAGCAACCACTGGCAAACAATTGCATCCACTTGCATCCATCAAACATAACATGTCTCAAACACATGTTTACATCCAAGGGATTCCTACCTAAGGGTCGAAGATTCGATTGATAGGACATACTTAAATAATAGAAACAAGCATAAATAAAAGCTTTGGAAATGAAGTTAAGAACATACCCTCGAAAAGAAAGAAAAGGGTACAAAGCACGATTCTTGTCTTCGGTCTCCCAAGTCGCATCCTCTGGCTTATCTCCCCACTGAACTTTCAACAACTTGACCTCTCTATTGCGTGGCTTCTTAACTTCTGACCCAAGAATATGGGTAGGAACTCAGCTGACTGTCGCCTCCTGTTCTACCTATACTTCCTCCAATTTACTCGGCTCAAGTACTTCCACGGTATCATGCAAGCACTTCCGCAAATGAGAAATGTGGAAAACATCATGAACGTCGGATAGTCTCTCTAGTAGATTTAATCTATAGGCCATTTGACCAATCCTCTCTGTTATGGGAAATGGCCCTACAAATCTTGGTGCCAATTTCCCTACAAATCCAAAGCGAACCACATTCCTCAAAGGTGACACCTTAATGAAAACCATGTTTCCTGCTTCAAATTCAATGTCAGTCCTTCTCTTGTCAACGTAGGATTTCTACCTATCTTGAGCGGTCTTCATTCATCGTCTAATAAGATCAATCTTCTCGGACGTTTCTCTAACCATATCTAGTCCAAGTAATAGACTTTCTGTAGATTCCCACCAACAAGTTAGTGATCTACAGGGTCATTCGTACAATGCTTCGAAGGGTGTCATGCCAATGCTAGCTTGATAACTGGTTTTGTAGGCGACCTCTACTAAAGGAAGATACTCTTCCCAAGTCCCTCTGAAGTCTAGGATGCACATCCTTAAAAGATCCTCAAGAATTTCGTTCACCCTTTCCGTCTGTCCATTGGTCCGTAGGTGATAAGCGGTGCTCATACACAACTGTGTACCTAATGCTTCTTGCAAGCTCCTCCAAAATTCACTAGTGAATATGGTGTCATGATCACTTACGATGTTGGAAGGTACTCCATGAAGACGGACTATATCATGAACGCAAATTGCTGCTAACCATGTTGCAGTCCTCTTGCTCTTAACCGGAATGAAATGAGCGCTCTTAGTGTATCTGTCTACAACAACCCAAATACTGGTTGTAACACCCCGTATTTTCTGAGAATATTAAAATAACAAATTAAATAATAATTAATTTGAAAAAGAAGAAATAGGTGAAATGGGTTGCGCCATTGCGATCATCTCGGAATTCTTCTTGAGATAGAGTCCGAGTTCGCATAAACCGGACTCTGTATGAAGAAGATATCTTTAAATTAAATATTGCAGCAAAACATGAAAAAGAAGAATGAGAAAAGAATAATGTTTAGCATTGTTCTAAGGTTCGTAAGCAAAAGACTTAGTAGCTCATTTGGTTAGAACATGTGACTTGCATACAAGAGGTACAGAGTTCGATCCCCGCCAGCACCATATTTTTATTTTTGGGGAATGGCTAAAAAGTGGCTTAGTGTGAACGCAATTCAAAAAGTGGTTTAGTGTGAAAATTGTTAATTGGGAAGATAGATAAATAAAAGTGTATATATATATATAGAATATATATATATATATGACATGTACACATCATGTGGTGCACGTGGCGCATTTTTTGTTGGTCAAGGATTGTCTTTTTACGTGGTCTTCTCTGATTGGCTTTGTGACAAATTCTGAGGTGCTAGGGCTTATGTGTCATGCTATGATCGGCTGAGTGACACATTGCTTAAGCTGGATGGTCTTGATTGCTTCTAGGTTGATCTGACGGCTCTTATTTAATTAAAATTCTATATATGCAACCTAAATCTAAAACCCTAAGCCACACAAAAATATTCCTAAGACCGCCATGCTGTCAACACTCAACCTAGAGTAGCCGCCATTACCATTCAACTGGAAAGCAAGATAGAAGCAAGAATCAAATTAAATCAAATCTAATTCAACTAAGAGAATTTAGCGTCTACAACAAAGGAGAGCTATCCAAATTCAGAATACAGATCCCTGAACACAAGACTAGTCTCCTTTTTGTAAGTCCAGATATCATTTAGACTTAAATGATAATAGAATCGTGACTAAATAAACGGATGTAGAACATTGCCTAATGTAAATCTATGCCTATCCTTTTTGTTAAAACTGAATTGATTGAGACTATGATTCTTATCATGCTAAGTGGTGATCATGTTGTATGTAATTTGATGATAAATGTTAAACGCTTGGAAATGAATCCGTATGTGGTGTAATTTGGCAATGACATATTATGTTGTGTATTTTAGCGATGACATAAATTGGCGATGACATATTATAATTTGGCGATGGAATATCATATTGTGTAATTTGGCGATGACATACCATATTGTATAATTTGGTGATGAAATTTCAAGTTGTATGATTTGGTAATGACACTTATATGTTGTATGACAATTTGCGGATTTTGCTATGTTCAACCATGTTCACATATATGATCCAAAACTACATGTTAATATGTTTAGGTTCATGTTAGATTTGATCCAACTGATTTGCAAGTTTGCAACTTTTAAGTTTATGTAGTTTTATGTAAAATCCCTATTTCATGATTCATGTTGAATAGATCTAAATTTGCAAGTTCATAATTAAATGTATATTGTTCTATGCCAAATTCATATGATACATATGTAGTTAGATCCATATTTTTATGATGTTGGAAATATTACATGTTCCTCTTTTTCCCCTTTTGTGTATAAGATTAGGCTATGTATCGAGCCTAACATTTTATGTGATTTGTGCGAACGTTTAACGGGGGTAACGTTGGGGAAAAACATGAAATTACATGTAATTGGCATATTTGGCTTATAAACATGTAAATGGTTTATGGCATAAAAGTGGTATAAATTTTTATAACTAAAATTATGAACTTGATTTAGAGGGAAAGTGGGCCATGACAATAAATTGTTGATAATTTACATAAAAGGATAAATATGTAAATTTAGTAAAAGACGAATATGCCTAACCCGAGGTTAGATTGAGTTACGGTATAAGACTGCCCGGAACCGCCCGCAAATCCAGCAACCATAACAATATAGATCTAATGTGAGAGATTAGCGCATTGAGCCCAAAAGAACCCGAGGTTAGACTAAGTTACGGTGTAAAACTGCCCGGAACCGACCGGCACATCCAGTGACCGTACCGATACCTGTCTAATGTGAGTGGTTGGTGGGTAATATTAGTAAATATAGGCTCACAAAACTTAACCATTAAATAAACATGCTTGAATCAGTGGAAGGTTTAAGTACATATCGGGTTGGTGGGTAATATTAGTAAATATAGGCCCACAAAACTTAACCATTAAATAAACATGCTTGAATCAGTGGAAGGGTTAAGTACATATCGGGTTAGTGGGTAATATTAGTAAATATAGGCCCACAAAACTTAACCATTAAATAAACATGCTTGAATTAGTGGAAGGGTTAAGTACATATCGGGTTGGTGGGTAATATTAGTAAATATAGGCCCACAAAACTTAACTATTAAATAAACATGCTTGAATCGATGGGAGGGTTAAGTACATCTCGTGTAGGTGGGTAATATTAGTACATATAGGCCCACAAAACTTAACCGTTTATTAAAAATGCTTGAATCGATGGGAGGGTTAAGTACATATCGGGTTGGTGGGTAATATTAGTAAATATAGGCCCACAAACTTAACCAATGGGAAACCCAAGTAACGGGGACCCATTTCAGCCGTAACCCACATAGATGTATCACTGTACCCTGAACTAGGCAGGGTGGGGCACGATTACTGGGCTAATTATAAGTGGTTATAGCAGCGGAAGGGGGTACGTCAGTGTAGGTTCCGATGGTTTACGGGCGTGCACGTACTCCGGAGTGGGAAAAAGTAGGCACTGGGTACCTGTAGTTGTACACTGTGCATCTTGAATCGTGTCGGGTCGCTATCATAAGGATTGATACACCTTATGGTGGGACCAACACAGTGTATCTACACGCAAGAGAGGGCCGATTGACACAGACACATGGAACTTAAATACAAGTAGGGAGCCGATCGATAGGGTAGTAAGGGTACATCTAACATCATTATGGCAATTAGGCTGATTGAGGTAAGATCCTCATACTAGATGTACACCTGAAGGCTACCACAATTGTGGGGATTGGGATCACGTTGTATTATTATCATTTTATACAGATTACTAGTTGGGACACTAGTTAGGTGGTGCAGAGATAGATATAAAAACTGGATTAACAATGTAGTAGCGAAGCAAAGAAAGAGTAGGCGTGCATTCAGTTTATCTTACCTTATCATACCTTATGCTTATCCTATGTTACCTTTTTTCTTTGTTGTTGTCCTCCATCCAGTTTATTCATGTCATGGTTCTCTTACCAGTTTATATGTTGAATAATCACTGGACTTACCAGACTCATGTCTGACCTAGTTTTGTTTCTCCTCTTTTCTTCTGTTCCCCCCCCTTCAGGTTCTCAGGGAGGAAATGTTACCACTTAGCTCAGATTTCTTTTCAAGCTCGAAGTAGTCGATGTTTTGCTTTGGACTCTCTCTCTTCCACTGCTACGGTTGGCTCATGCTTTATTGGGGAATATCATTGTTATTTTTGTGCTTCTTTTACACTTGGAAGTTATTAAATCAAGGCAGAAGTTCTATGTATTACTTTTAAGTATGATTTGAGAAATTTTTGTAAAAGCTTGACTGAATCACATTGTTAATAAAAATGACTTTATTTTCCGCTGTTTTATTTGTCTATCTTGTAATTTATCTGCATCATTTACCTAAAGCGCTTCACCAAAGTTAAGGCATTCCCTTTGTGAGTGACCTTAACGGAGGTGGGGTGTTTCACTTGGTATCAGAGCAGAAGGTTACCGGATCAGATAAAAGATTTGAAAAATTATTTTTCAAAACGGTTTTAAAAGAAGCATTTTCTAAAGAAAAGTTTTGTTTTTAAAGGCATATTCCCCAAATCCATATGCACTATCTTTTTGATCCTCTGTTTGAATCCTTGTTTCCTTCTTTCCTAAGTCTCTGAGGCACCTGGCTTTCTGGGAGGTAACCTCATCGCGGCATGATTCCGTGGAATTGATGAGACTGCGACACTTGTCAAAGGGCAAATAAGTGCCCAAATTCCATCTATAGCCGCAGTAGCTTCACCTACGGCTAATTTTCTTTCGAGCTTTGTAGGATTTTCTGTGCGATGGAGGAATCTTTCAAGAGACCTGTCAACAAGTTACACAAGGATGGAAAAGATGAGAATGAGGGAGTTTGGTTAAGGAGCACAACCCAAGGATGAAGAACTCATGGATATAGACTTGGTTCACAAAGGAGGGGAGAAAAGAATAGTAAAAGCTAAAACAAGAGGAAGTATCTTTATTTTGGTATAACGGGTCGTATAATTAAGGGCAAGGGCAAGAACAAAAGACAGGATTTTCCGGAAGGCAAGTGCATGCTCTCACCACCAGCATATCTGAGAGAGAGGTAGTAAGGTTTATGTTGAAAAGTTTAGTTTTTCTTCTTGATCATCCTGCTAGTACTCTTTCTGATTTTTGCGCTTCGCATTCGCTTATATCTGCTTCCATAGTTGAGTCTCTGCACCCTAGAGCTTGTATATTAGAGGATCCCATTATTGTCTCAAGTCCAATTTGTGGTTCGGCTCATTTATCTTTGGTTTGTAAGGATTTGAGATACTTTTGTTTTTGGTTTCATGGGCTATGGGTTGATTCTAGGCATGGATTAGTTAGCTATGAATTGTGAAAGGAGGATAGTTAGACTTTCGACTTGCCTCGGGATTACCCTTGAGATTTTGTGCGATCCTAAGGGATCAATTTGTCTTAGCTACCTAGAATCACTTTATGTATCTATCGACGATTTTCGATCCGTTGGAGTAGTCCATGAGTATGCAAGATGTTTTGATAAGTGTAGGGGTTTTCCCCCTAAAACTCAAGACAGACTTCCCCATATATTTAGTTGACAATGCAAAGCCCGTTATGCGGTCAACGATAGTTTTGGAACAAGATTGGCGAGGATAGCCAGAGTCGGTTAAGTGCTCAATTTTTTGGTTGTTTTGCTAGTATCATCTCACGTAAATCGTCCAAATTCGTAGGAGGTATTCCTTGGGTGCTTGTCTGATATTGGTTTAGGCCTTTGGGGCTTGTACTTGAGGGATGTCGAGTTCTACTAGGATGGTTTGCGTGAGAAATAAATGGTTGTGGCAGGCGCCCTAAAGTAAGACTGACCTTAAGAGAGGTAAAAATTACATAGCAACCTTTAGCTTTAGACCCTCAGATTTGTGACATTATGGATAAACTAAGTAGAGGAGAGACCTCTAATCATCTTAGTATACACACTTGGTATCTTGGCTCACACCTGTTTATCTTGGAAAGATAGTTCGACTACATTGGATACCCTCTAGCATAGTAAGTGATCGAGGTCCTATCTTTACTAGTGAGTTTTAGAAATGGAGGTCAAGAAGCTTCGCAACTGTGAAGTTAAATTAGTTAAGGGACAGTGGAGTGAAGCTCAAGAAGACACGACATGGGAGACTGAAGATAAGACACGAGCATCATACCCTTTTTCCTGAGGGTATATCCTTGATCTCTTTTTCTATGAATTCTATGCATGTTTGTTTCTACCTTTTTAGGAACATCCTCTAGGTCATATCTTCAATCCTTAGGTAGAAGCCAATGGATGTAAACATGTGTTTGAAACATGTTATGTTTGGTGGTTGCAAGTGGTTGCTAGTGGTTGCTCGTGGATGCATATACACACATTAGGCACTAGATCGGCTCAGTCACTTTCATATTGCATATGCATGAGTGAATTTTTACACATATGAACTGAAACTTAATGTGTTATCATATGTATGTTGCATTTGTATGAATGATTGTGCACTCATGTAGAAGTTATAAAGTAGGATTAGGAATAATTGCATACATGATGGACTCATGGCACCACTACAACAAAATGACCCTATTACAACTGTGGAACACCGTTGTAATAGGTTTTTACAACGATGGGCAAACCGTCGTGTCTTAAGAAGTTGTAATAGCCTAATATCTTTTACAACTTTTCTGCACTGTTGCAAAACCGTTGTAATATGTATATTTTACAACTTTTTTCCACCGTTGTAATAAACTTTATTACAACAGTTATGCACCGTTGTGATTGATATTTGGGTTTTAAAAAAAATAAATTTTGCAAATGCAACAAAAGCTGAATAAACAGGAAACAAATTGATATAAATTCAAAGCAACAGATCCATTCATACAAAAAACATTACAACTTTATATTCAAAATGCAAAAAATGAATCATACATCATCACGTTAATATATCAATTCTTCATTACAAATAATGATTACAAATTAGTACCATCCAAAAACTTTGCTTCAGCTATCAGCTTGCTTCATCTTTGCACTTCCTCAACTTCCCCACCAACACAAGACACCACCTGTACAATCACAAAACATGCATATATATAAACATAACCTTAAGCTTGTTGTAAACATAAAATGGTGGATATCTACTTTTCTTCCAAGTTGGATGAGGAGTTGAAACTATGTAAAATGCAATGCATGTATTTTTGTAGTAAGCTAAGAGTATATAAGAGTTTTACTGGTTTAAGAAATACGTAATGACCATGAACTGCTTCGCTCTTTTAATGTGTTTAAGTTAATTAAGGTAATGAAAGATGATAGTAAGGATTAAGCCAAAAAGGCTGTTAAAGAATTTTGTTTTAACTGTATATATTTACTGAAGCAAATGAAATGAGATTTAAAGCATGGTATGTTTAGACAGTCATGAGAAATGTATCATTAGTGAAATTCTTAGTTTCAATCACTAACTTAAAAGTTTGGATTGGAATAGCTAAACGTATGTACTGGAAATGAATCATTCTTCTTACGTTAAAAGGGAGTTTTCATGAGGTTGTTTTCATTGCTAATAAACTGGAATTGAGTACAGCTGTATGTTAAAAATGAGTTTGCATGAGTTTGATTTTATTGCTAATAATCTGAGACTGAATACAACCGTGAATATAAAATAAAGTTAAGAGATATTATATAAAAGACATGAGTATGTGAAGCTGCGTTGATGTGATAGCATTTAGCTGTCATGATAAGGTGTATGGATGTAGATAAATTCATATATAAATGAACGTATTTGGCAGTATGGCCATAGAATTGGACACAATTGTATATTTAAACCGGTGAGGTAATTATTTGGTACCAGTTACGAGCTTACAATACAAATATGATTACAATAGTCAAACTAGTTCCGTATTTGCACACAACTGCAAAAATAAGCAGCACGGTGTTTATTCTAATCAATACAACAATAAATTGAGCAAACAAAAGTAATGGGTATAAAGAAGTAGAACTAACCAGACAGAAGAATTGCTATGCTGCTTTAGCTGTTGAAGTACATCAATCTCGATCATAGCATCCTCACGATACTTATCTACAGCTCGAACAATTTTTACGGCTACCATTTCTTTACCTTCCCTGTCCCAACTCCCAACACTCCAATACTTGACCAAACGTGCCTTCTCCTATCTTATATATGAGAAGCGCAACAACTGAAAAAACAAATTAAAACTTATCATGTCTTCAAAACTTAAATAGTAAAAGAAACGAAATGACAAACAATAGCAATCCTCATTTACTCGTAGCCACCCTTTCATGGAACTAGTATAACAACAACCTACTTTTTCTGTATAAGGAAAACATCTAAAAACTTATTGAACGACATCGGATTGATCCTCCTAGACTCGCTGCATCATCTTTCTTCTGTTGAGCATAGTTTAACAAGTTTTTATAATCAACACTACTCTTATCTCCAAATTATTAAAGACCCTTAACAGTATACCTTAACCAATTTTATTATTACTTGAAAAAAAAACGAACTACAAAGATTAAGTCATATGACTCCTTTCAGTGCAGTACAAGAGACCCCAACAAAGACAGCGTCGAAAAATTGAAAATGCACAGCCAACTCATCGACTACTCAAAAATTCAATGTCTAAAAAAAAATTTGGGTTGATAAAGCACAAGTGCATAAATCAGACTCACGCTAATGTTTAAGCAATTCAGGCCAGGTCAACATGTAGTTAGCAAAAGCAACTTATGGCAAACATCACAAGTGCAGTAGGCAAGCATGCACGACATAAAGCAAAGAAAAAGTAGGAACTGTGCACCTGAATATCAGACCAAGGCTCACCAATAACATTCAAATAATAAAATGATCAAAGTTTTAATATAATCTGTACAAATTAGACGCTCTCAGGACTAAACAATCCTTGTGTATGCAAGGGACAAAGAGTAATGGCCGAAACATACCCTTTAACGTGAATCCTCTACAGCAGACCCAAAGTAGCACTAACATTTATCATAATTTCTAATTATAGGTTGAGCGGGTTATCTAATACCAAAAGTTCTCACCCTTCATTTTAATTAAAAGAAGTAAAAGAAGTAAAGAAAATAGAACAGGAAAAAGTGATAGAAGCAAAATGAATTACCAGCGTTGACGACCGAGAAGCAAGAAGAGCGAGCAAGAGTTCACGGTGACTGAGCTCCATTGGGTGAAGTTGTGGCACTGGTCTGAGCTGTGCGTTGTCTGATGGCAGCTCTGGCGATTTGGTTGACTGACTATGGGAAGGAGGAGATGGCAGCGCGATTGCTGAAAGGTGAAGCGGAGCAATCGGTTGAAGGAGCGGCTTCCGATGAGGAGGGAGGTCGGCTATTGGTTCAGGTGGCGACGGTGGAAGAAAGCGAACGGGTAGTGCAGCAGAGGGATGACGGCGATGGCCATTTCAGTGGCCATTCATTTTGAAATTTTTGGAGGATTTAATTTTGGGGAAAAAATGCTGAAATCTTATGGGAACAAACGTGCCTTCTCCTAGACTCGCTGCTCTCGCCCTCGAGTTCGTCTCCATCACGAATCCGACTACAAATCTGATGCGAGGCATCGGATTGATCGATTTTTCCCCCAATTTCCAGTCGCTAGGGCTTCGGCCATTATTGTTGCCTTTTATTTTGAACGAGATAAATGAAAATGACGGCTCGTTTCTCCTTTCTTACATTAACACGGCTAGGGTTATTTTCCTGCCAATTGACAGCTTTGGCCCTAGGGTTTTATTGGGCTTTATAACCCTTAAGCCATTTTATAATACTTAAATCAATATTTACAACACTTGGACGAATTTTAATGTCGCACACACGCACAATATATAAATTAGCATGTATATTTGTTCACAATTTAAAAAATGTACAATTTTTATATATTCAATATGTACATAAATAAATGATTTATTTATTTATTCATTTATCCACCCTAAATATATATATATATATATACATAAATATATATATATATAATTGAGATCAATATTTTTTTTTTTGAAAATTGAGATCAATATTATAAATTAACTATTAAATATAATCTTAGTTATTAATCTCTTCTTCTTAATTATTATTCTCTACTTCTTAATTATTAATAGCAATCATTGATTATTCATGATTAGCATTAATTATTATATTTTAATTATTAGTATTGAACAGTGAATTATTATTTTATAATTTTTAATTAGTATTTGATTAATTATTATTTATTGAAAATTATTATCAATCATTAATTACTAGTATTTAACAGTGAATTATTTGTAAATTATTAATTAATTAATTAATATTTATTTGTTTACTTATTATCGATTATTAATTATTACTTACTAATTAGTTATTAATTAAATGTTAATTATTAATTAGGATTATTTCATATTTTAAATTAATTATTAATTAGGATTATTTCATATTAACAATAGTTATTATTTAACTTTTACTTATTTCTACTTAGTTATAATCGAGTAATAACTATTAAAAGCTTATAATGTATATGTCACCTAAATATTAATTAATAAGCAGTTAACATTAACTATTAAACATTAATTACCACTTATTAACTATTAATTATTTAATACATATTATTGATTCCTAAGTTTATTATTAATTATTATTAAATATTAATATAATTAGTTATTAAATATAGATATTATAAACATGAAGTTTGTAATGGGCATCTATTACAACTAACAAAACAAAAAGTTGTTAAAAATACGTTTATTACAACTTTAGGGAATACCACCATTGTAAAAAACCATTTATTACAACGGTGCTTTTACCACCGTTGTAAAAAACCATTTATTACAACGGTGTCTTTACCACCGTTGTAAAAAATCATTTATTACAACGATGCTTTTACCACCGTTGTAAAAAACCATTTATTACAACGGTGCTTTTACCACCGTTGTAAAATTAAAGTTGTAATAGGGTCATTTTGTTGTAGTGCACTGACATAATTCGCATTGAGGAGGTCAACTGAATCAGTAGACCGCCTGATTTTGCATTAGATAAGGACATATACACACACTATGCATATGATCATGAAGGCATTAGAAATCTTTTTAAGTACAATGGATGCATGTGTTTGATGGTTGAGTAGATGGATGATTGGATGGTAGGATATACATTCTTCTTAACTTGAAGATTTCGGGGACGAAATCCTTTAAGGAGGGGAGAATGTAACACCCCGTATTTTCTGAGAATATTAAAATAAAAAATTAAATAATAATTAATTTGAAAAAGAAGAAATAGGTGAAACGGATTACGCCATTGCGTTCATCTCGGAATTCTGCTTGAGATAGAGTCCGAGTTTGCATAAATCGGACTCCGTATGAAGAAGATATCTTTAAATTAAATATTGCAGCAAAACATAAAAAAGAAGAATGAGAAAAGAATAATGTTTAGCATTGTTCTAAGATTTGTAAGCAAAATACTTAGTATCTCATTTGGTTAGAACATGTGACCTGCATACAAGAGGTAAGAGTTTGATCCCCGCCAACGCCATATTTTTGTTTTTGGGGAATGGCTAAAAAATGGCTTAGTGTGAACGCAGTTCAAAAAGTAGTTTAGTGTGAAAATTGTTAATTGGGAAGACAGATAAATAAAAATATATATATATATATAGAAAGAATATATATACATATATATATATATGACGTGTACGCATCATGTGGTGCACGTGGCGCATTTTTTGTTGGTCAAGGATTGTCTTTTTACGTGGCCTTCTCTGATTGGTTTTGTGACAAATTCTGAGGTGTTAGGGCTTATGTGTCACGCTATGATTGGCTGAGTGACACACTGCTTTAGCTGGATGGTCTTGATTGCTTCTAGGTTGATCTGAAGGCTCTTATTTAATTAAAATTCTATATAAGCAACCTAAATCTAAAACCCTAAGCCACATAAAAATATTCCTAAGACAGTCATGCTGTCAACACTCAACCTAGAGTAGCTGCCATTCCCATTCAACTAGAAAGCAAGATAGAAGCAAGAAACAAATTAAATCTAATCTAATTCAACTAAGAGAATTCAACGTCTACAACAAAGGAGAGCTATCCAAATTCAGAATACAGATCCCTGAACACAAGACTAGTCTCCTTTTTGTAAGTCCAGTTATCATTTAGACTTAAATGATAATAGAATCGTGACTAAATAAATGGATGTAGAACATCGCCTAATGTAAATCTATGCCTATCCTTTTTGTTAAAACTGAATTGATTGAGACTATGATTCTTATCATGCTAAGTGGTGATCATGTTGTATGTAATTTGATGATAAATGTTAAGCGCTTGACAATGAATCCGTATGTGGTGTAATTTGGCAATGACATATTATGTTGTGTATTTTAGCGATGACATAAATTGGCGATGACATATTATAATTTGGCGATGGAATATCATATTGTGTAATTTGGCGATGACATACCATATTGTATAATTTGGTGATGAAATTTCAAGTTGTATGATTTGGTAATGACACTTATATGTTGTATGACAATTTGCGGATTTTGCTATGTTCAACCATGTTCACATATGTGATCCAAAACTACATGTTAATATGTTTAGGTTCATGTTAGATTTGATCCAACTGATTTGCAAGTTCGCAACTACATGTCTAATTTTAAGTTTATGTAGTTTTATGTAAAATCCCTATTTCATGATTCATGTTGAATAGATCTAAATTTGCAAGTTCATAATTAAATGTATATTGTTCTATGCCAAATTCATATGATACATGTGTAGTTAGATCCATATTTTTATGATGTTTGAATTATTACATGTTCCTCTTTTTTCCCTTTTGTGTATAAGATTAGGCTATGTATCGAGCCTAACATTTTATGTGATTTGTGCGAACGTTTAACGGGGGTAACGTTAGGGAAAAACATGAAATTACATGTAATTGGCATATTTGGCTTATAAACATGTAAATGGTTTATGGCATAAAAGTGGTATAAATTTTTATAACTAAAATTATGAACTTGATTTAGAGGGAAAGTGGGCCATGACAATAAATTGTTGATAATTTACATAAAAGGATAAATATGTAAATTTAGTAAAAGACGAATATGCCTAACCCGAGGTTAGATTGAGTTACGGAATAAGACTGCCCGGAACCGCCCGGCAAATCTAGCAACCGTAACAATATAGATCTAATGTGAGAGATTAGCGCATTGAGCCCAAAAGAACCCGAGGTTAGACTGAGTTACGGTGTAAAACTGCACGAAACCGACCGGCACATCCAGTGACCGTAACAATACCTGTCTAATGTGAGTGGTTGGTGGGTAATATTAGTAAATATAGGCCCACAAAACTTAACCATTAAATAAACATGCTTGAATCAGTGGAAGGGTTAAGTACATATCGGGTTGGTGGGTAATATTAGTAAATATAGGCCCACAAAACTTAACCATTAAATAAACATGCTTGAATCAGTGGAAGGGTTAAGTACATATCGGGTTAGTGGGTAATATTAGTAAATATAGGCCCACAAAACTTAACCATTAAATAAACATGCTTGAATCAGTGGAAGGGTTAAGTACATATTGGGTTGGTGGGTAATATTAGTAAATATAGGCCCACAAAACTTAACCATTAAATAAACATGCTTGAATCAGTGGAAAGGTTAAGTACATATCGGGTTGGTGGGTAATATTAGTAAATATAGGCCCACAAAACTTAACTATTAAATAAACATGCTTGGATCGATGGGAGGGTTAAGTACGTCTCGTGTAGGTGGATAATATTAGTACATATAGGCCCACTAAACTTAACTGTTTATTAAAAATGCTTGAATCGATGGGAGGGGTAAGTACATATCGGGTTGGGGGGTAATATTAGTAAATATAGGCCCACAAACTTAACCAATAGGAAACCCTAGTAACGGGGACCCATTTCAGCAGTAACCCACATGGATGTATCACGGTACCCTGAATTAGGCAGAGTGGGGCACGATTACTGTGCTGATTATAAGCGGTCATAGCAGCGGCAGGGGGTACGTCAGTGTAGGCTCTGACGGTTTACGGGCGTGCACGTACTCCGGAGTGGGAAAAAGCAGGAACTGGGTACCAGTAGTTATATAATGTGCATCTTGAATCTTGTCGGGTCGCTATCATAAGGATTGATACACCTTATGGTGGGTCCAGCACAGGGTATCTACACGCAAGAGAGGGCTGATTGACACAGATACATGGAACTTTAATACAAGTAGGGAGTCGATCGATAGGGTAGAAAGGGTAATCTAACATCTTCATGGCAATTAGTCTGATTGAGGTAAGATCCTCATACTAGATGTACACCTGAAGGCTACCACAATTGCGGGGATTGGGATCACGTTGTATTATTATCATTTTATACATATTACTAGTTGGGACACTAGTTAGGTGGTGCTGATATAGATATAAAAATTGGATTAACAAGGTAGTAGCGAAGCAAAGAAAGAGTAGGAGCGCATTCAGTTTATCTTGCCTTATCATACCTTATGCATATCCTATGTTACCTTTTTTCTTTGTTGTTGTCCTGTATCCAGTTTATTCATGTCATGGTTCTCTTACCAGTTTATATGCTGAATAATCACTTGACTTACCAGAATCATGTCTGACCTAGTTGTGTTTCGCCTTTTTTCTTCCGTTTCCCTCCCCCCTACAGGTTCTCAGGGAGGAAATGTTACCACTTAGCTCAGTTTTCTTTTCAAGCTCGAAGGTGGTCGATGTTTTGCTTTGGACTCTCTCTCTCTCTCTCTTCCACTGCTATGGCGGGCTCATGCTTTATTGGGGAATATCATTGTTATTTTTGTGCTTCTTTTACACTTGGAAGTTATTAAATCAAGAGAGAAGTTCTATGTATTACTTTTAAGTATGATTTGATAAAATTGTTGTTAAAGCTTGACTGAATCACATTGTTAATAAAATGGCTTGGTTTTCTGCTATTTTATTTGTTTGTCTTGTAATTTATCTGCATCTTTTACCTAAAGCGCTTCACCGAAGTTAAGGCATTCTCTTTGTGAGTGACCTTAATGGAGGTGGGGTGTTTCACTGGTATTGCCTTTCTTTGATCTAGGCAAACCATCTATGAAATCCTTAGAGATGCTCTCCCACTTTCATTGTGGATCTCCAAAGGATGAAGTAAACCACCGGGCTTCTTTTGCTCAGCTTTGACTTGCTGACAAATCAAACATTGAGAAACAAACCCTACCACATCTTTCTTCATCCCAGCCCAAAAGAAAACCCTCTTCATATATCTATACATCTTATCGCCACCTGTATGAATAGTCATCTTAGAATGATGGGCTTCCTCTAGGACTGTCTTTAACAAACTTCCAGTTTGGGGAGCACAAAGCCTTCCATCTCTTCATAACCACCCTTTATCGTCTATGGAATATCTATTGAGGTGACTAGAAGTCTTCCCTTTACTGAGCCAATCCAAGATGTCTGAAATCTGTGGATCGTCTCATTGTGAAGCTCTTATTCGACCCATAAGAGTAGGCCGTATCTCTAGCAATGCAAAAAAACCAGGCAAAAACTCGGTGGAGGGTCTAAAGTCAAAAGTCGATATGAACTCCAAGCTTCTCCTCTCCATAAACAAAGGACTTAAGGCCATCCTCTACCTACTTAGTGCCTCTGCCACCACATTACACATGCCAGAGATATAAACAATTTCAAAATCATAAGAAGCTAGGAACTTCATCCACCTTTGTTGCCTTAAATTAAGATCCTTCTGCGAAAACAAGTACTTGAGAGATTTATGATCGGTGTAGAACTCGAACTTCTCTCCAAGCAAATAATGACGCCACGTCTTAAGTACGAATACTATGACAGCTAGTTCTAAAACATAGGTAGGATAGTTCTTCTCATAAACCCTTAATTGTCTACCTCCATAACACACTACATTTCCTTCTTGCATCAGAACCACACCAAGCCCTGTATCACATGCACCAGTGTATACTGTAAATACTTTGTTCCCATCAGGCAAGGTCAAGACTAGGGCTTTTGTCAGAGCCCTCTTCAATCGTTGGAAAGCAACATCACAATATATCCCATGAAAAAGCCAAATTCTTCTTCGTCAGCCTGGTGAGTTGGGCTGATATCTTTGCAAAGTCCTTAATGAACTTCCTATAATAACCTGCCAATCCAAGAAAGCTTCTCATATCCGTTGCATTTTTTGGAATTTTCCGATCTTGAACTGCAACTACCTTTGCGGGATCTACTACCATCTCATCTTTGGAAACCACATGCCTTAGGAATCTTACCTCTTTTCTCTAAAAATGGCATTTGGAGAACTTTGCCCTAAGCTGATGCGCATGGAGAGTTTTCAAAACTTCTCTCAAATATTGGGCATGCTCTTCCTCATTCCTTGAAAAGACCAAGATATCATCAACAAAGACCACGACAGATTTATTTAGAAACTCCCGAAACACCCTATTCATCAGATCAACAGAATAGGCGGGTGCATTCATCAACCCAAAAGGCATAACGAGCCATTCAAAGAAACCATTTGGAGTCCTAAAAGCGGTCTTATCTACACTATCCTCAACCACCCTCAACCGATGAAACCCCATGGCTAAGTCTAACTGAGAGAATACCAAGGCACCAACAAGCTGGTCAAACAGACCATCTATCCTCAGAAGTGGGTGCCTGTTCTTCTTAGTGAATTTATTCATCTCCCTATAGTCTACACACAAGCGAAGTGAACCATCCGTATTAGTGGCATATACTACTAGAGCATCCTATTCAGATATGCTTCGCATAATAATCCCTTTCTGAAGTAGCTTCCCCACTTGTTTGCTAAGCTCACTCCTTTCCCCTGGAGCCATATGGAGCACAGGTAATGCAACTGGCTTTGTATTGTCCACCAAATATATATGAAAATCGATTTCATGCCTCGAAGGTAAGCCCCATACCTCGTCAAAAACATCAGGATAGTCACAGACTACTGGCACAGATCGCAGATCATCGATAGATGCATCAAGAGACTCTAGGAAACTAAGCATAACAGACCCTTATGGGTCACAAGAAATCTCGAGAGTCCTCACATGGCAAGTCAAAAGTCTAACGACCCTCTTCTCACAATCCAAAATGGCACCATACATGGTTAGCCAATCCATCCCTAGAATCAAACCATAGCCCATAAAATCGAGCACATACGCATCGCACTCAAACTCGATGCCTAATACAAATATTCTCAAACCCCGACAAATCATGGATAAATGAGCCGAACCACCAATGGGGTTTGAGATAACTATGGGATCCACTACCATACTAGTATTTAGGTGCAGAGAATCAACCACAGAACTAGATATAAATGAATGTGAAGCGCCAGAATCAAAAAGAGTACTAATAGGATGACTAGAATGAGAAATAAAACCTTCCACAAAAATTTTCCTACCTCTTTTTGGAGCACTGGCCGCGAGAACATGCACCTGCCCTCCAAAAGCTCCTGCCCTTTGACCTTGTCCCTGTTTCTTCGTGCACTCCTGAGCAAAGTGTCCGACCACTCCACAATTGAAGCAAGAATTCTTCCTTCTTTTGCAGTCCTTCACCAAGTGACCCTCTCGTCCACAACTATGGCACTTCCTCTTATCCTTAGCCTTGTCATTCTTTCCGCCCTTTTTCTGTTGGTGTTGTCCTTTCTTGGGCTATACTTTCTTGTTTGTTGTTTTCTCAACCTTAACTTCCTTCTTGTCGCTTTTGTCTTCCTAATGCATCAAGGCCATATCAACAGGCCTTTCAAAAGTTGCTCCCATTGGAATATGGGACATAGTTAACCCATGAAGGGGTTCATTCAGCCCTTTAGCAAACCGCAAAGCTTTCTTATGAGGAGTATCTACCAGTTCCAATCTAAACCTTGCTAGCTGGTTGAATTTGTTCACATATTCTTTAACAGTCATGTTTCCTTGTTTGAGCGTCAAGAATCTCTCTATATGCATGCTTTTCTCAGCTTGAGAAAGAAACTTCATTTCAAATCTCTATCTAAAATCATCCCAAGTTTCCACCGGACGCCCCGCTTGGGTTACTTCCCACCAGAACGAACCTTCATCTTTCAGTAGCCAGGCGGCTAGCTGAATCTTCCTATGATCATCCACATTGAAAATTCCAAACAAGTCATCTGTCTCCTTGAGCCAATTCCTTGCCTCTACGAACGTCTCGGTTCCATGGAATGGATTTTCTCCCATAGCACGGAAATCTTTGCAGATCTTAGAGAAGTTGTCTGCATGCGGAGGAGGAGGAGGAACGACGGGTTCAACTAGGGGAGGAACGTCAGCTTGACTACCGGCAGGCGCCGTGGCCTCTAGATACCTACGGAAACAGCCTGGTATCGTAACGCCTTAGGAATATTAGGTTCCCCAAACATGGTGAAAAGAAAAGGAAAGGGATTCAGACAATGGATCGAAAGATATTACATATGGCCTTGGGGAACATGTTTTTCAAAACTGAATTTTATTTTGAAATGATTTCTTTTAAAACCTTTTTGAAAATAGTTTTCAAAAACTTTTATCTAATCTGGAAACCTTCAGCTCTGATACCAAGTGTGACACCCCACGTCCGTTAATGTCACTCATTAAGAGAATGCATTAAGTTTCGTAAAGCGTTATAGGTAAACAGAGACATTATAAGACATATATAAAATAGCAGCGGAATTAAAAACTTTATTAATCATAAAGCATCGTGGTTCAAAACACCATATGTCTGAAACAAATAAAACCAGAACATCGTTAAAATTACTGTCTTGTACTTAAAACATCAGAGTACAATAATAAAAGAAGCATAATTCCCCAAAAGAAACATAGCCAGAGCAGCAAAGATAAGAGCTTAAGCAATACATCTAAGCAGCTCCATCAAAATGATAGCAGAAACCTGAGCAAGCTTGAGTATTCCCACCCTAAGAACCTGGGGGGAACAGAAGAAAGAAGAGGAAACAAAAAGGGTCAGACATAAAGTCTGGCGAGTCCGGTTACTTTTAGCAAATAAATAAGTAAAAGTATCATGACAGGCATATAAAGTTGATAAGAAAGATAACATCATAAAAGGCAGGTATGACAAGGTAAACATGATATGGTGTATACGCTTCTCTAAGGATTACTCTGCACCGATACTAGTATAACCAGAACAAGATGATCCCAACAACTATCAAATGGTAGACTTAGGCATATGTCTAGATGTATCCTAATTACTACCCCAATCGATCAGCTCCCTACTACGTAGATACCTTGTGCTGGCCCCACAGTAGGAGGTATCACTTCCTAAAGTGGAAACCCTTCATCTTTATGATGTGCACAACCATATCTACTGGTGTCACGGTCGTCTTGTCCCCCTTTCCCCGGACCATGCACGCACATGGCCCCGGTCGGTTTGCGCCGTCCTCGTCGTCCTCCACGTTTGGATCTCTTACAATCAGCCCAGTAAGTGTGCCCTGACTCCGACCTAGCTCGGAGTACTCGTTTGATACCTATATATTGGAAACTGACTGAAACGGGTCCCACACACAAGATGATACAAGCTCTCCCCTTTGTCTTGTATCCCCACTAGGATTTCCATAGGTTATGCTTACTTAACGGTGTCTTTAATTACAGAACCCCATCAGGTTAAGTTTGTGGGCCTATATATAAATATTACCCACCCACCCTAGATTTACTTAACCCAACCACTGTTTCAAGCAAGTTTACTTAACCCCTAATAAGGTTCACAATCATACAATCCCTATGGGTTCAACTAGGTTAAGTATTCCAATACATTACCATGTCCATTTATCGTTATAATGTGTGAGACCTCCCACATTAAGCCTACCACTTGTGGATGCTGGATATGTCGGTTAATTCTGAGTAGACTTATTCCATAAGTCGGACTTAAGCTCGTGTCTTAGCACGTCTCGTGTTTGTGCACCTAGACCCCTCACATTAGATTCACCACTTATGGTTGCTAGATATGCGTGGAGGTTTCGTGCATACTTCCACCAGAAGTGTAATCTAATCTTTTGTCTAGGCGTGGTTACAGTTTCTAACTACTGTAATCCTAGGCATTCCAATTATTAACCAAATTTATCTATGTCGATATAGGTTTCCATGCCCCATTTCCCAAGTGATGTTCATAATAAACTACATGCCCCAAATTCATATTATTACACTTTATTCAAGTTATACCCAAATTCTCAATTACGAGTTATGCCTAATATTAATGTTTTCCTCTCGTTCCCAATATTTCATATTTCAGCGGCATACTTAGGCTCAAAGGTAGCATGGCTATATAAAAATAAATAAAAGGGAAAAGGACAGAGACGATCATACTCACTACAAGAAATATGACCTTTACCTACCAATATTTTACCTACCAATAAATAAGGGTAGGTAAAGAGAACCTTTATCTACCAATATTCAGTGGTAAAATTTATTGGTAGGTAAATATTGTCAATGTTGTAGAATTGTTGAAGTATTATTATCTACCAATAGTTATAGATAGGTAAAATGTATTATCTACACATATAGAGAAGGGGAGGTTTTTTTGCGATTAGCCCCTACATTTTTCTCATATCACTTTATTATTTCATTAAAAATAATGCTGAGTCTTGTGATGATGTGTCAAAAAAGTATATTCCAGCAATTTTTTTGAATTAAAGATTTTCTTTACATATCATAATAATGTTTTTTGTGAAATCACTTCTTTATTAATTATTAATAATTATTTTGGAATATGAAATAATTAACAGTTAATGAATTGATAAACAATAATTAAATTGTAAATAATTAACATTAAATAATCATTTATTAATAACTTATCATACATTGTTTTTTTATTCAAACAATTGACTATAAAAGTTTTAACTTTAAATTTTTCTAAAATGTTTCACAATTTCACACTAATATGTCATCATCTGAAATGATTAAAACATATTTTCTCAAGTTTGTTCCAGATATGCAGTCCATACCATCCTCTCCAGCTATAAATTTAACAGCTTATTTTATATCAAATTTAACTGTACAAATTTCAATGCACGTGATCTGTTTTGTGGCTTCAATCCATGTAGTCTATTTTGATTGGCCATAGTATTAAACCACAAAAACTGCCACTACGAATAAATAACAATAATGTTGATGGCAACTATTTATTACGAGCGTTATGGCATGCGTTTCGCGTGAGTTGTTTTCTTTGCAAATCTTATATCTTTAACACATTTAAAATAAAATATATTACATGTATATTTTTATGTTAAAACCATGTGATTTTATTTTTTATATCTAAGTTTCAATATATGTTATTTTTAAAGTTTGAATCACTATTTCTATTATTATATAATGAAAATTGAATTTGTAAATTAAGTTTATTTGTTAGATCCTAATTTTAAGTTATATATATATATTAAGTTTTGATAATATTGTTAAATGAACGTTTTTATATGTTAGATCCTATATTTAAATGATATATATTAAGATTGAATAAAATCACGTTAAAATTAATTTTGCAAACAAAGTTTACTCTTTAGATCTATTTTTAAGTAACAAGCTTAGATAATATTTTTAGATGAATGTTTTTAATTACTAAATAAAGTTTAATTATTATATCATATTTTTAAATATTGCATAAATATGTTTCGAATTTGTAAGGAATATTAAACTTTATATCATGTATTTAAGAGATATTAATTTCTAGATTTGATATTAGATCCTACTTTTAAGGGATATTAAGATTTGAAAGTATACGTAGAAAGGAGTTTTGAATTTGTAAATAAAGGCTATTAATTAGATCCTATATTGATGGAAATTTGATAACATATATAGATTAGGTCCTATTTTTATGTTAAAATCATGTGATTTTATTTTTTATATCTAAGTTTTAATATCTTTTGCTTTTAAAGTTTGAATCACTATTTCTATTATTATATGATGAAAAATGAATTTGTAAATTAAGTTTATATGTTAGATCCTAATTTTAAGTGATATATATTAAGATTTGATAATACTGTTTAATTAACGTTTTTATATGCCAGATCCTATATTGTAGCACATTCACTAAACATACTCCATTCATGTACCCATGCTGTTTCAATTTGTTGTAACTAGTGTGTCACTCATGCTTGCTCGACCATACTATGTTGCTGTCATTTGCACTGTTTTGTACATGATATCACCATGTTGCCTTACATGTTGATTAAGCTACCAAATTGTTTGCTGAGTTGCACCATTCTGGTTGACCATGCCATAGACTATTCTTGCCTTGTGCACAAATCTGTGTACCATGTGTATGTATACATCGAGTTTGAGCTTGCATGTTGTTTTGCATATTATACCACTGACTTGTAACTTGCACCATGACTTTGCGGTCTCGACAACGTAATGTGTAGCTAAAACCATTCGTGAGCTTTGCTTTTGTTCATCTATATTGTACTATTTTGATCCTTCATTGCTGGCTCGACCATGCTTGAGCTGTGATGACTTTGTTTCTCGACCCTTAAACATGTTGTTGACTTTACATTGAGTTATTTACCTGTGTGCACTGAGTCGAGTTGGTCCACGTGGCTGCTCCTCAGTTGCACACTGTATGTTGATTGAGCGAGGTAGTGCACACGTGTATATCTATACACGTGTGTATATGCATCCATCAGACAAGATTTCATGTCCCTGTACTATACATATACAGATTAACTGGACACAGATCAGATCAAGTCATGAAAAATGATGAGAAACACACCAGAAAACTGAGGCAAATAAAATTTTAAAAATAAAATTTATATTCACATGTATTTTGAAAATTATTTCTGTTCCATATACTGTGTGTGTTTCTGTATATGACAGGTATGAAGACTGGACTGACTGAGCTGTGAAGACAGAAGATTGAAGATGAAGGACTGATTGAAGAAGAAGACAGAAGACAAGTATATTGCAGTGTCAGTGTGTATAACAGTGAACGAATGTATATACGAATATGAAAATGTTAAATGAGTGATTGTATATATGTATGAGATATATAGACAGAGTGTTATAGTGAGGAGCTGTGTAACAACAGAATTGTACTGATGTTTATATTAAACAAATTTGTCTGAAATAAAATATGTTTTTTTTGTGTTCAAACAAATTTGTCTAACGTATTCAGATTAAATACAAGTACAATATCATGTGTAATATCTGTGAATGTGTACAAATAGTGGAGTCATATAATTTGTACTGTTTGAATGTTGAAATATTTATATTTAAATAAAATACTGTATGAATATATGAAATTTTGTACAGTCGTATTCTATTTAAATATAAATATCATATTCCAGTCTGTGATGTTACATAACAGTACAATAACAAACACGTTTAAAATAAAATATATTTGTTTGTTATCATCAAACAAAAATCATATAATTGTGTATACAACATTGTTATATACAACAATCTCCCCCTTTTGATGATGACAAACAAATATGAAGATTTAGAATATAATAAATGTGTTTGAGAGTGAAGAACTGAACTCCCCCTATTTAAGAGCTCCCCCTACAACAGAAACTCCCCCTATAGCTGTGCGTGAGTGAAGAAAAATGAAAATTGAATGAATTTTCAAAATTAAAAATATTTATAAAATATTCACTCATAAATCAAAATCTCAACCCATTCTCCCCCTTTTGTTATCATCAAAAGGATACAGAATTTAAAATATAGACGAAAAATGACTAACAAATACAATATCATCTTATGAGGAAGAATGGTCATCATAAATCTCAATCAGTCAAACAAAAATCATAATAAACTGAGAACTAGTGGCATATTTCACCTTGTAGAACTAACGGACTTACAGATGAATTTTATATAAAATGGAGAGTTTCAAAAACATATATTTCCAGTTATATTCAAAAGAATTTTATAAAAATGAAGTTCAAAAACAGTGATGGATTCGAACTGTAATTAATAATTCAATTTAAGTGACAAAATCAAATACTCTAAAATCCCAAAATCTATCAATCAACAAATCATAATACGTCATAAGATTTCAACACATTTCACAAATTAGAAAGATGGATTGATATGCTGGTTTTTTAAACACCAAGGACAATTTTATATAAAAGTTTATTTAGCATTTTATTTTTATTTTTCTTTTTATTTAAGATCACACTGACCACACATAACTAAAGCTTGGATTTTAAAATGAGGTCAGTTGCAGCTTAAATCATAAGTTGTCTCTTAACCATGCATAACCAAAGCTTGGATTTTTAAATGAGGTTAGAGACACACTTATATATTTATTATATATTTATCATTTTCAGTTTCAAAATGAAAAACTCCTCAGTATATAAAACCAAAAATGGATGATAGAAATGCGGTAGGTGCAGAAATGGTCTGTGAAATAAATTTCTAAATTAACTATATTATGAAATATGTTCGACTGTACCGGGATTATTGAAAATTTTGAATTATCACTTAATTATGAATAATAACATAGCCACAATTCCATCACAAGTATTTTCACTGTTTATTCAAGATTATTTTTTAAAAAAAAAAATCAAACTCTCCACATTAATATAGAATTATCATGGAAGGCAGAAAGATGATGGATAAAGGAGGTGGTCGTGAAATAATTCCCAATTCAAAGATATTATAATAAATGTTCAACCATCATGAAAATCTAAATGAAGACTCCTCTTGTTTTGAAATATACTGCAGTCACAATTCATCACAATTTCAAAATCTAGTAATAATTTTGATGAATTATAAATACAGTTCGGTTTGGTTATGGATTTGAATGAATAATCAATAAATAATCTTAAAGTTGAAAATCAATTACAAGAGGAATATGAAGAGCTATACAGGACAAGAGTGATTAAAATATAAAAAAAATTCAGCACATCTGATACCAATTGGTGTCCTTATTAACAAATTTTAATCACACCCCAGTGGCCTATCAAGGATATCTCAGAATAAAGAATTTTAAACATAAAACCCAATCAGACAAATTTAGCACACAAATTTCGATTATCAGAGCAGTAAGCAGTTTTGACCAAAGAAAAGTAGTTCAGTTTCAAAAATCATATTCAAAGATGATTCCATTTATCAGAGCAGCAGACAAGCATTTTTAAAAGCATGCAGTTACAAAGAATTTTCCAAGATCAATATCAGGACATCACAAAGACAGTTTCAAATCAAACTTGACAAGTGAATGATGTTTCACAGATTATTATAGAAGATCACAAAGATGATTCATGGTTATAGATTAAAAATATAGTTTATTTTAAATCATTTGATGAAGAATGAAAATATCAAGATTTAATGAATCAATCACACCAGAATGTAAATTTCAGATTCAAGATATGTGTGTGATTCAATAATTTCAAATGATTTTAAAACAAACAGATATTCAAATCAAATAACCAAGAAATACCAATAAATTTCAAGAACCAAATTTTTTTTAAAAAAATCTGATAGGCATCAAGTTTGAAAGATAATTCATGATCCAAAAATAATAGTTTATTCGAAATCACTTAAACAAATGTAAAATATGATATACAATGAATCAATCACACAAGATAAATAATTTCAGATCTGAGAGGTGTGTGAGATTCAAAATATTAGATATTTCAAATAATCTCAAAAATCTAAACCGCATGGTCATGAATAACAGTAAATATCAAGGTGTAAGTAATGATTCAAGACAGATCAAAATATCCAAGCCAATCTGAAAATCAATTGAATTATCACGACTGAGAAGTAGTAGTGTGATGTAATGAGTATAATATTTCAAGCTTTTCAAAACTGAATCAAGAGAAACTCAAAACAGCAATAGTGTGTGAAATTCCATTAAACTTTCAGATCTTTAAAAATTCAGAATTCAAATCAACAGTGTTCAAGATATGACAAGAGTACATCAACACTGTTATGAATTCAGATAATTAGAAAACTTCAAACAATTGCAGATATTTACAAGATTAAATTCAAGATCTGGAAATGATTAAAACATTAGAGTTTTATTTGAATGAAGCAGATTTCCAGAAAAATATGAACTATGCAATTGGAAGTTAATGAAGTCCAAGAAGTTACAAAGGTATGATAGTGACAAATCAAAAAAAAACAAAGAAAAAATAAACAGAAGGGATAGAAGGAGAAATAAACAAAGAAAATAAAAACCCGAGAATATTTACAAAAGTGAGTTTAGAGATCATACCAGAATCCACTGTAAATCAAAATCTCTAACTCAACAAATCTTGACTAAGGAACTGTGAAGAATACAGAAATATAGAACAGCTTGAAATCAATCTCTTTACAGCACAACAGTTCCTCAACCACCTTCAGTACCTAACAGTTTAAAGGATCAAGTGGTCTAACAAAATTAATAAAACCACTCATAGTTGTATTCACATGTTTTGGTACCCAAACTTGTTTATATAACTATCATTTGAAACCACTCACAGTTGTATTCACATGTTTTGGTACCCAAACTTGTTTATATAACAATCATTTGAACTTCTCTTTTCAAGTTCATCACATTTCCCAAAGCCAAGACCGTTCCTATTTCTAGAATAAAGTTGATTTTTCAATAGTATATTCAAAGATTTTTCTCCAGTTGAAAAATTCTTTAAGCTCAATTCAAGATCGCTGATTTTGTATTTAAGATCAGAATTTTCTTTTATTAGATCTGAACAATGATTAATACTAATCTTTCTCCTTTCAATATCGTTTTGTTTCAAAAACAAATTTTCATTTTCAAGAACTTTAATTTTGGTCTTGGATTCAAATATATCAGATTCAAACCGAATTTGTTTTTCAAATTGTTGTTTTTCAGAACACTTGAATATTTCAATCTCCTTTTCAAGTTCTTTCAAAGTAGATTCGGTTTTCAACAGGGTCTCTCTTTCAAAAATTTCAAAATTTGAATTTTCAGATGTCTTGAGATTATCTAATTCCTTTTGCAAAATATTGTTTCTATAAATTAGTTCATTCTCTTTTTCATTTAAAAGCATGATTTCATTTTCAAGGTTTTTCAGATCTCTGTTTTGATGAACTCAATCAGAATTAAAATTGAAACAATTTTTGCAGTCGGAATTTTCTAATTTCTGACATTTTCAAGCTTTAATACAAAAATGTTATTTTTAGTGATCAATTCAAGTTTTTCAAACTTCAGAATTTTATTTTTCGATTTTAGACTATCAATAGCATTTGTTAATTCAGTACAAAGATAAACAAAATCTTCATATGAAGGATCTTTAGTTTCATCATCTGTTGAGTCTCCATCGACAGATTCATCTGAATTATCATTTGTAAAACCTGTTAAGCATAGATCAGAACTTGAATTGACATTCCAAGGTTTTGAGCTGTGGTTGTTAGATCTTCCATACTTCGTATTGAGAGTATCTCAGATTTCTTGTGCAGATAAACAATGACAGATAAGATTAAACTGTTCAGTACTAAGATAATCAAATATAATATTCATAGCACGAGCATTGAAAGTAATATCTACACTATTAAACCCATTGATAACAACATCCCAATATTTAATATTAACCGATTTTAAATAAAATTCCATTTTGGATTTCCAGTTTAAAAAATCTGTTCCATCGAAAATAGTTAGAGATGAACTGGACTGACTCTCTATCGGTTGACAACTAGGAATCACCATTACTCTAGAGTTAACAGAATACCTGCTCTGATGCCACTTGTTGGATCTAAATTAACCCTAGAGGGGGTGAATAGGGTTTATCACAATTTTTAGCTGAATTAAAAATCTAACGAGATATATAATAATAAATAGATCACAGAATATAGCAGAAACAAAAATACAAAAAATAAATCACACACAGATATACCCTGCTTCGGCAAAACCCTGCCTACTGCTGCATTTCTAAGGTTTCTACTAGGTGGTAGAATAGATCCCGCATATAAGACCATGTAAACTCGCACTCCCTACTCCTGTACTAACCCTACGCTCAAAACCGTAGACTGATCTAAACCCCTAGATCAGATTCCCCCTGATTACAACCCCGTAACCAATAAATCCTAGATTTTACAGACTCTAGCAACTGCAAGTCGACACTCTGACTGGATCACCCTAGTATTTTACAGACACTAGAAACTGTTTGTTTGTTTACAAAGAAGATAGAATTAAAAAACAATACAAAATAAAACAACACAAGCTAAAAACAAAATGAAACTAAATAGAAACCCTAGGAGATTAAATAATAAAGGGTTATCTCCTTTAGAAAATTCGGTCGGCCCATCTTCAATTGTGAAGCCCGATTCCCTTTTTCTCTGAGAAAACATATGGCGGCTGCTTCCTAGGGTTTTTGAAATCCTTCAAATCAAATCGCAATTGATAATTTTTGGCTCTGGAATTTCTCCGTAGAAACGAATACTATGATGCTCCTGTTCTTCGATTTACTTGGCTTGAGACAACGATCGAAATCCTTTGTAAGTTCTCTGATTTTTGAAATCAATTGATCTGAATTATTGTTGTGTGATTTCGATTCAAATTTGGCCGATTATGATATGGTGTTTAAAATAGGGTTTCAAACCCTAAATCAATTCTGATTTCTATGTATGACTTTGACTGATTTGCATGTTTCCTTTTGTTGATTTCTTTGATTGAATCGGCTTTGAATGTGCAATTCTGGAAAAATAAAAACTTGCCCCTTTTGAATTGTTGCCTTGATTTTTTTTGCGTGATTTTTATATTCCAAACTTCTTGTCAAAAAAAAAAACTGGAAACAAAATTAATTATTTTCCTTGCGTGATATCTGCTCTTCCATAATTTTCTGATTGATTCAACAAACAGGAAACAAATGAATTGCAGTTTAAAAATATTCTCGAAATCACTTAATTGTTGAGTTGATAAAGTTTGCTGAGAAAAGAAAGAAGGAAGTAAATTCCTTGATTTCCAAAAAAAATCTGCCAATTTTTGTCTTGCCAAAATTAATCTGATTTGAAATTTTTTCCGTGATTGCCTTGATTTCATAAAGCACTTGAACTATTGCCAAATAATACTATTTCATTTCTGAAAACCTGATTTGCAATTTTGCTCTTTCATAGTCTTGCATTGAAGAGTTGCCAAACTGGTTATCACTTCCTATTACCAAATGCTGTTGAATATTTGGCATGTGTACTCTTCTATGATGCGGTCTCATTTTGTGTTACTCTTGTCAAATGTCACATGCATGATATCCATGTATAGTTGTTGTGTTAGTTCCACCATTTCCACTTGTGCATATTGTTTGATGCTTGCTGTACCATGAGCTCGACCACTTTAGCTGCTGCCATGAGTTTTGCTATGTTCATTTGTACATGCACTATGCTAGATCATATAAATAATCTGAACTAGTTCATTTGTATTCATGCAACACTAGTTTGCACATGACTTATGCACATTGTCATGTTACTGACTTGTTCCGTGTATATGTTGTGCATTCATTCATTTAAATCCTGTACAATGTTGTAGCACATTCATTAAACATACTCCATTCATGTACCCATGCTGTTTCAATTTGTTGTAACTAGTGTGTCACTCATGCTTGCTCGACCATACTATGTTGCTGTCATTTGCACTGTTTTGTACATGATATCACCATGTTGGCTTACATGTTGATTAAGCTACCAAATTGTTTGCTGAGTTGCACCATTCTGGTTGACCATGCCATAGACTATTCTTGCCTTGTGCACAAATCTGTGTACCATGTGTATGTATACATCGAGTTTGAGCTTGCATGTTGTTTTGCATATTATACCACTGACTTGTAACTTGCACCATGACTTTGCGGTCTCGACAACGTAATGTGTAGCTAAAACCATTCCTGAGCTTTGCTTTTGTTCATCTATGTTGTACTATTTTGATCCTTCATTGCTGGCTCGACCATGCTTGAGCTGTGATGACTTTGTTGCTCGACCCTTAAACATGTTGTTGACTTTACATTGAGTTATTTACCTGTGTGTCGAGTTGGTCCACGTGGCTGCTCCTCAGTTGCACACTGTATGTTGATTGAGCGAGGTAGTGCACACGTGTATATCTATACACGTGTGTATATGCAGCCATCAGACAAGATTTCATGTCCCTGTACTATACATATACAGATTGACTGGACACAGATCAGATCAAGTCATGAAAAATGATGAGAAACACACCAGAAAACTGAGGCAAATAAAATTTTAAAAATAAAATTTATATTCACATGTATTTTGAAATTTATTTCTGTTCCATATACCGTGTGTGTGTTTCTATATATGATAGGTATGAAGATTGGACTGACTGAGCTGTGAAGACAGAAGATTGAAGATGAAGGACTGACTGAAGCAGAAGACAGGAGACAAGTATATTGCAGTGTCAGTGTGTATAACAGTGAACGAATGTATATATGAATATGAAAATGTTAAATGAGTGATTGTATATATGTATGAGATATATAGACAGAGTGTTATAGTGAGGAGCTGTGTAACAACAGAATTGTTTTGATGTTTGTATTAAACAAATTTGTCTGAAATAAAATATGATTTTTATTGTGTTCAAACAAATTTGTCTAACGTATTCAGTTTAAATACAAGTACAATATCATGTGTAATATCTGTGAATGTGTACAAATAGTGGAGTCATATAATTTGTACTGTTTGAATGTTGAAATATTTATATTTAAATAAAATACTGTGTGAATATATGAAATTATGTACAGTCGTATTCTATTTAAATATAAATATTATATTCCAGTCTGTGATGTTATATAACAGTACAATAACAAACATATTTAAAATAAAATATATTTGTTTGTTATCATCAAACAAAAATCATATAATTGTGTATACAACACCGTTATATACAACAGACCCATCCCCACTACATAATTCATATTCATCAAATCAATTAAAACATACTCGAAGCTTTGATGTTTCCGCGTGTGATGTTTCCGATCACATTCATCTTCATCAAATTTATCATACTCGAAGCTTCAATGGGAAACCCTTATTTCAGCGCGTGATGTTTCCGATCCAGGTTTATATATCAGGTATAACATCTTTCTCCTCTTGTTTTGAATCCATTTGAGATTTGACCGATACGTTATTCATTTTTTATTAATAATTGGAATGGAGGTTATAGATGGATCACATGCGTATATGGATTGTATTTCTTTTTTCTATGTGCATATGGCTGATCGAAGATAGAATTCGAAATGATTAGCCTATTGTAAGTAACCACCAAGGTTGCAGTTTTTTAATGTTTATAATTTTGTAATTAACAGAAGACCGAGTACAAAAATTATGATATAATTTGCGACTGATGTCTAATTTTGTCTAATATTCCAATTACCTTATAAAATTGAATTGCAATACCATAAACACATTATCTCTAATTTTATTGCATCCATGATACTAAGTCCATCAAAATTAAATCTTAATGCTAGACATTCCTTTGTGCAAGTATTTGCAAACTGACTCACACATGAGTATACCTGCAGGCGTTCATTTTTGTGAGAAGTGTATTCTCAAATTTCTTCATACATTACCGTTACGCAATTTTATTGTTAACTACTAGTTGAAACTTATCAAATATTTTTTTATTCTATTTATGTATTAAGTAAAATTAAATTTTATCAAAATATATTAGTTGAACTAAAATTATATTAGTTATTGAACAAAAGTTTGAGTTATTATTAATATATTAAAAAATCACAAATAATAAGTGACAAACCTTTTATTTTACTAATAATGATTAGGTATTAGTTATTAATTAGAATTTGTAATGATAATTAATTGAATTAATAAAATCATTATGAGCAACCCACCTCTAATGATCTGAGAATCAAAGAACTAATTCTTAGTGAAATATGGTTAACTTGACTACCTGTTGCCAGTAGTTTCATGCGTATGGTAATCCAATTTTGAGTCATTTTAATGCACAATGGGTAGTTATACGCAGGAAGCAAATGACATCGCGGTTAGGTCTACTTAGGAAGTGAATATTAATGCAAAAGGACATAATTTCTACATCATCCCCTACCTTGTTTGAATATGTCATTAGATTCTCTTTTAACATAAATATGGCACAGTGTTAGTTACTATTTGATTGGTTTTCATACTCCTACGTTTTGATACAAAGAAATATCGATGAGAAACAATATTAGCTAGTGGCTATCAAGCTTTTAAACAATGAGAAAGCAAAGGAATCTAGTCAAAGCATATGACATAATGCATAAGGACCCAATGCAATTCTAGGCCAGCTGTTTGATGCATCATAGCCTTTCTTTAACTAATGTGATTTTTTTGACATCTTTTTTGAAGATGTCAACAAAACACTCCATCCTGATTGGTGGAAATCAGGGGGACCCATATGGATCCCCCTGATTTCCACCAATCAGGACCGAGTGTTTTGTTGACATCCCTTAAAAGATGTCAACAAAATCGCACTCTTCTTTAACAGCATATGAAACTTGCAAGAAAGTATACATGATGTCATGTTTTTTTGTTTGTGTGTTTAGGGCACCCGATTCTAAATTTTATTGTAGGCGATTTCAGCTGGTGTGTTGATATGGTCTTTGTTTTTGTGGATTCTTAGCCTTAACCTGTTGTTTGAAAGTTACGTGTTTTCAACTTTGTCAGCACATTCAGTGAAGCCGCATGAAATCCCAATAATCAAATTAGATTAAAAAAAATCCTCTTATTTTCTTTTCCTAATAGTGGCATATGATGCTTAACTATTGATCATTGTTTTTAGCTGAACTATATTTTATAAGAGCGCTTTTAACCACGTTCGGAATCACTTTAATTTATATTATTATCATGCATCAGGTCACACACTTATCTAAGCTAAATTAACACTGGTCACTATAGAACTAATGGAGGGTTGAAAATTATAAAACTGGACAAACCAATACACTAGTTTCCCTTTATGTAACAAACTGGATGTGGTTTATGCATTAAAATATGTTAACTGATGCTAGTCTAAGTCTTGTGGGTAGCATTAAATAACTATATAATATACTTACAATTACTTGCTAAATACTAAATATTTATTACTCGTATTCGAAAATGAAGACATCTTTTAAAGTGGTGTACAAATTATAACTTTTGCGGTTATATCAATAACAACAACTTGGTATATGGTTATGTTTTTATAAACTATTGTCTCAATGATTAAACACTTCAACTTGAAAGCAAAAGATTGTATGTTCAAAACTTGCGTAGCATGATTCGAACATATATCAACATGTAGTATGTTGCACACTACTTAGACTTGTACATAGGTATTAAATAAATAAAAAGTTTGGTTTTTTGGTTATGTTTTTAGTTTGAATGGTAGGGCTTTCAGTTGGGAATGCCGTAATATGAAACAATAGGTGATTTAACAACGACGATCAAATGCACTATTTTCAACGAAGTAGATAAAAACAGTTTGGGTGTACAAATTTATGATTGAGTTTTGATGATTCCAAACATTTATGTACAAATTTCTACATAGCTCGGTATAAATAACTAGCAATAAAATTTTAGCCCCTTTTTGCATTTTCATGTAACATTATCTATCGAAAACCATTGTCTTCACTTCCATGACTTTGTCATCTTTTATTAACGCCATATGGAAATGAATAGTTTTTTGCATTATTAAACCAACGAAGATGAGTTTGATTATTACTGTATTTCCTCCCAAAATAACATTAGCAAATCAACAAATGTTCCTCTTTGGCAGGCCTGCTTTTGCTTGGTAAGGAAAAAGGCAAGGGATCATTTTACAAAAACTTGATGGCATAAAATCCATTCGATTAACAAAACGATTCACCACTCAACGTTAATTATTTGGGTAAGCATTACAAATTTCCATTTATGTTGTTTTCTTTTTTCAATGCCAATCATCTATCCACTCGGTTTCTTTTGTTAGTTAGTGTTTAATGCGGTTTTTAATTATACTCAAATGGTATAAGGTTATAAAATACTCAGAATTTTGGTGATCATTCCATGATACCTTAATTTTTTGCCAATGGCTTTACGATACCTAATCCTTATACTGAATAAATAAAGATTTGCAAACGTGTACTGATTTTTATTGAGTTGTGAATACTTTCAGTTGGGGGCGTCAACTTTAGTTAGAAGTTCCCACACCAATTCAAGTCTCATGTTTATGCTAGGTTTTTTATCATGATACCTATTCCATGTTCAATTACTACGGGTTGACAATAGACCATCAAATTGTTCGCATGTCCTCATGTTGGGAAACAATGGCTAAGTCACGTATTTGGTCGCTTTCTTGAAGACGATTCGGCGATCTGGTCGGTGGTGCAAAACCAGTCCGTACTTCCGCCTCTGCCTCTAGGATAAAACAGCCTCTGAAATTAATAACTGATTTGCTTTGCACCATAAATCAGTGCAGATTTGCACTTTCGAAATAAAATTACTGCTCGAAAATTTCTGGATTATAATTTTAATGGCGGAGGTAAGTTTTTTATTTTTTCGTCTACAACCAAAGATAATATATAGATGGGGATTAGGGCTGAACGAAAATACTGTGCAGGAATAAAATCTGCTAAAATACCGGGTCAATAGTTTACCGCTTCAAATTAAAAGTCGGCTCAGAAATATTTTCGTATTTAAAAACATAGTTCGAAAAATGCAGTGTTTTCTGACCCAAAAATATAAGTGTTTACACCACAAAGCCAAGCCAAGCCAAGCCCGAACCAAACCGGATCGAGTCGGACGGTCGCGCACGCGTGTGGTGGTCATGATGCATGACCTCTCTCCTCACAACAAAGCATGTATTGGAAGCCCAAGACCCCAACATGATTTCTTAGAAACAAGTATAAATACTTGCTTCTTCCATATAATCTCATGATATGGGGCTATTTACATAAAGGAGTCATTCATACACTTATCTCAATATTTTAATAATTCACCCAGTATTTCCAACACCTCATTTGCTGAGTGCTTATATACCATTTGATTTGGTCTTGTATGTGATACAATTCATGGAACACTGATTTATTTTTCCACACCTGCGCATAATTGCACCTGTCTGTTTGTTTTTTCTTATGTCAAATAAAGCTAGTATAGAAATTGAAACTTGATCAGTACCAAGTGAAGAAAATTTTGTTTTACAAAATCTCTTGGTGAATGAATGAACATTACAGGAAATACCAAGGTTGAATTAAATATATTTATATTAGATAATGCATGTAGGCCGAATTTTTAAAACAAATCAACCTTAATTCACTTTACTGAATTTTTGAAAAAATCGACCGATGCTGCAAGAATGATCGTTCTGAAAATCTTACTGGGAACCTTTGGACTTGACTACTTCTGTTTATCTGCACTAAATGAAGATGCTTGCAGGGTAAGGACATGAGTGTCAATAAGATCTCATACTCCTTGTATTACACCTTTGAAAGGGTTACATATGCTTGTGTTGTAGCATTTCGGTATTCTGCTAATTCTGCAGCATTACTAAGTAAGTGGCGAAGAACTTCCAGTAGCCTAATCTCCCTTCAACCTGCTGAACTACTGAAGAATTTATTTGCTTCATGGCTATCATATCATAGAAATGTCCTACATGAGGGCCTGTTATGACAGCACATCCAACTGAAGTAGCTTCAGCAATGTTATGGCCAGCTAATTCAGGTAAAAATGAACCTCCTATAACTGCTATTGGGGTGATTTTATACAACATTCTTAGTTCACCTAGTGTATCCACAATGTAGATATTTGTATCATAAGAAACTAGATCATTCTTAAACCTAACTGCAGTGTTTATTCCCTGTCTCTTCAGTGATTTCTTCTTCACTTTTATGTATTGATACTGCCATCCAAAATGGTCGTTGTGCAAAATGTTCCTCAAGTTCTTCTATCATGCATATTTCCTTCATAGAGAGACTAAACTCCCCAACAGTATACTTCAAATCCCCTGCAAAATTGATGATATGAGGTGGTGCTTGTAGTAGTTGAAAGCGAATGGCTTGAGTCGTACTCAGGGGAACGGCCAAAGACAACTTTGATAACATCAATGCAATTAGTGGCAAAGCAACTGGTTCCGACTATGAAGTATACAAATGAAAGATAGGATCTGTCGGCTCTGTCTCGTTTCAAAGTATATTGTTATGTAACATTATGGGCCTGGGCTAAAGCCCAAACATTATGTCGCCCAAACATTAAGTCATGCTGTAAAACTTGTAACGTGTATAAATACACGATGTAACTCTACAACAAAGATATAATAAAATTTCTGTTCTTCAAAATCTTTTATGGTATCGGAGCCATTGAGCTTAACAGCAATCAAGAAAAAAAAAAATCAAAACAAATCAGAGTAGCTGCAATTCTGTTTTAAAACAGAGATCCGTCAGATTTTGTTATCATCATCCAGATCCCTCCTATCAAAAACAGAATTTCTGTTTTATCATTTAGGAGTTGCTACTCAATAATAATAGTTTGTGCCACGCCTATCATTTCAAGCTGCATCAAACTATCATATTAAGTCTGATAAAAGAAAAGTTCTGAAGTCTTGAAGTTGATCAAGAAACTCAAGAAAAGAGAATTTGCTGTAAAGAAGTGCCATACCAGAGTGCTTCATCAGAAAAGATCAACCCAAAAGGATTATCAATCATCATCTGAAGCTCTTCAGGTTGCAACATCTACAGCCACATAATTTTTCAAGAATTACTCAATTCAAAGCCTCAAGATACACTGCTGTTTTTATCATCATCATGGTGGATGATCATAACTCGTCAACAATTCCTCCTGGAAACCAACCACCAATTACTCCTGGAAATTCATCTGCAAATCAAAACCAATCAGCATCAGTGGATCAAAACATGTCAAGTGCAGAATCTCTTGTCAAAACAGGTATAAATCCACAGACTCAACTAATTACCATTCACCTCGAAGAAAACAACTACTTGCTATGGAAATTGCAAGTAGAGACAGCCATTCAAGGCTATGGTCTTGAAGGATACATTCTTGGTACTATTGTTATTCCACCTAAGTTCATAACTGATGCTAATAATAGGGTAGTTAGCAATGATGATTATGTCAAATATCATAGACAGGATAGACTAATTTGCGCATGGTTATTATCATCTATAAGTGAAAAGATCTTATCTCAAGTAATTGGGTGTAAAACAGCCTATGATATTTGGACAACCATAGAAAAGTCTTTTAATACTCAATCATCAGCAAAGACAATGTTCTATAGAAACCAATTACAGACTGCCAGGAAAGATAATCTGTCTATGAGAGAATACTTAACAAAAGTTAAAGGAATATGTGATCATCTTGAGGCAGCAGGTCAAAGAATCAGTGATTCTGAGCACATTTTATCAATTCTAAATGGACTGGGTGAGGAGTACGAAGCTGTTGTAGCAGTTATCACATCTCAAAAAGTGACTAGTTCTATGGAAGATGTACATTCTATTCTTCTTGCACATGAGGCAAGAATTGAAACAAAAAGATCACAATTAAATGAATTATCTGCTAATGTTGCTGAAATCAAAAACAAGAATCAAAACAGAGGAGATTCTTTTAATCAAAGAGGAGGCTCTTCTAATAGAGGCAGAGGAAGAGGAAGGTGGAGCAATAATAATAATAGACCCAAGTGTCAAATTTGTGGAAAAATAGGACATACAGCTGTGAAGTGCTATTTCAGATTTAATAACAATTATGTTGGTGGTGAAACACAAAGCAGTCAAAGAAAAACAAACCCTACAGCAAATATGGCAAATGTTGAAACTGACGGTCAAAGCAATATGTCAAGAAACAGCCAAACAGATGACATTGGAGATGATAATTGGTATCCAGATTCAGGTGCTACTAATCATATCACAAATAATCTCAACAATCTCAATTTAGGCCAAAGGGAGTACAAAGGTATGAATTCTTTACGTATGGGTAATGGTAGCAGTGCAAACATTACACATATTGGCTTTGGCAGCATAAAAGGTAAAAAGCAACTATACCTCAATGATCTACTTATGGTTCCTCATATAAAAAAGAATTTACTCAGTGTATCACAGTTTGCTAAAGACAATAATGTGTATTTTGAATTTCATCCACATCATTGCTTAGTTAAAGATTTATTGACTGATGAAGTTATTTTGCAGGGTAAAACATGCAATGGACTGTACAAATTCAATGATGTGAATACTGCAAGTAATGGTCAAGAGGAAAACAGTTGCTACCTATCAGAAATTGATGATAAAATCAGTGTATTTGATTTATGGCATATAAAGCTTGGTCATGCTAATGCAAATGTTGTCAAGAAAGTTTTAGACACAAACAAAATTTTATATAACAGCATCCCTATGCCATATGTTTGCACTTTCTGTCAAATGGGCAAAAGTCACAAGTTGCCATTCACAAATTCTTTAACTAATTACACTAAACCACTTGAACTTGTTGCAGCAGACCTATGGGGTCCTGCTTCAACAAATTCAGACTATGGTTTTAACTATTATATTTCCTTTGTTGATTCCTATTCTAGATATACTTGGATATATTTTTTAAAATCCAAGTCTGAAACCAGCAAAGTTGTTATTCATTTTATTAATCAAGCTGAAAAACAAACAGGTGAAAGTTTGAAAATACTACAAACTGATGGAGGTATGGAATTTAAACCTTTAGGTGAATACTTTCAAAAGAAAGGTATAATTCATAGATTAAGTTGTCCATATACCTCTGAGCAGAATGGTTTGGTTGAAAGAAAGCATAGGCATATTGTGGATTGTGGTCTTACTTTATTAGCTCAAAGTAATTTAACTATGAAATTCTGGCCTGATGCTTTTAGCACTTCTGTGTATCTAATAAACAGGTTGCCAACCAAAACTTTGAACAATAAAAGTCCTCTAGAATCTCTATATAATATTAAACCTGATTATGACAGGCTCAAAGTCTTTGGTTGTCTATGCTACCCATACTTAAGGCCATATAACACTCATAAACTAAACTTTAGATCCTCAGCATGCACTTTTATAGGATATGCAAGTGACCAGAAAGGTTACAAATGTCTTGATGAAAAAGGCAAAGTCTACATTAGTAGACACGTTGTGTTTAATGAAAAGGTATTTCCTTTTAAAAATAAAGACATAACTACTACACAAAAAGTATACAATCCAAAGAAGTCAATACCAGGAATACCTCTGTACTCTGACAACAGTACTGAAGACACTGGTGATGGTAGCTCAGACTCTTCCCAACAGCATGTATCATCATCAAGTAATGAGACATCTGAGCCTTCCAATCAACCCAGCAACAATCAGCAACAATGTGAATATCTACAACATGACTCAAGCTCAGAAGCTAGAAATGATCAATCAGATACTAGGAATGATAATAATGAAACTCATGAACAGAGTGAACAAATTCAGACAGGTCATCCAATGATCACTAGATCAAAAAAAGGTATTTTCAAGCCTAAAGTTTATAATGTTATTAGCAATACAGATGAACCAGCAAATTACAATCAAGCCATTAGCAACCAGAACTGGAAACAAGCCATGGATGATGAATATCAAGCCTTGATAAAGAACAAGACCTGGACACTTGTTAAAGCCCCAGCAGACAAAAATATAATAGATAGCAAGTGGACATACAGGCTAAAAAGAAATGCTGATGGATCAATACATAAATACAAGGCAAGACTTGTCGCTAGAGGCTTCACACAACAATATGGTTTTGATTTTGAAGAGACATTTTCTCCAGTTGTTAAACCAACAACTATAAGAATAGTTCTTACCATAGCTCTACACAACAATTGGAGGATACAACAGCTGGATGTAAACAATGCATTTCTGAACAGTGACTTAAAGGAGGAAGTATACATGAGTCAACCTCAGGGATATCAGAAGAATGGAGAGCTTGTTTGTAAATTAAATAAAGCAATTTATGGGCTTAAACAAGCTCCCAGAGTCTGGTTTGATAAATTGAAACTTACTTTAACAAAATTAAAGTTTCAATCTACCAAATCAGATCAGTCTCTGTTTGTCAAAATTACTGATAATATAACTATTTTTGTTTTGATATATGTGGATGATTTAATCATTACAGGAAATAGTGAAACTGAAATCAGAAAACTCATTCAGATTCTTGACAGACAGTTTTCAATCAAAGACCTGGGGGAGCTCAATTACTTCTTAGGCATTGAAGTTATTAAAACATCAAAATCAGAACTATTTTTGAGTCAAAAGAAATATATCAATGAAATTCTTGTTAGAGCAAAGATGGAAGCTGCAAATGCACTACCTACACCAATGATAACAAATCATCAACTATCTAAATACAGGGGAGAAAACATTGTCAATATCAGACAATATAGAAGTCTAGTTGGAGCATTACAATATGCTACCATTACTAGACCTGAAATAACATACTGTGTTAATAAACTTTCACAATTTATGCAGGAGCCAAAAGAAGATCATTGGAAGGCAATGAAAAGAGTGCTCAGATATCTAAAAGGAACTATGGACTATGGTTTACACTTCACACAAAGCAAGCAACTCAATATTATTGGATATAGTGATGCAGACTGGGCAACTGACCCTGATGACAGAAGATCAACTTCAGGCTACTGCATTTATTTAGGAAATAACCCTATATCATGGTGTGCTAAAAAACAATCTACAGTCTCAAGATCCAGTACCGAATCTGAATTCCGAAGTATCGCCAATGCAACTGCTGAAATTATGTGGGTACAATCACTTCTAAGTGAACTCAAAGTTACAATTTCAAAACAGCCAGTACTATGGTGTGACAATCTAAGCGCAGTATCATTATCATCTAATCCTATACTGCATTCAAGAACCAAGCACATGGAAATTGATTTATATTTTGTTCGAGAACAAGTAATCAAAGGAAAGCTTCAAATAAATCATGTTCCAGCAAATTATCAGATAGCAGATATTCTTACAAAGCCATTATCAAACAAAAATTTTGCCAGATTAAGATCTGAACTTAAAGTAATGGAAAGATCAAACCTTGGAGAGAAAGCAAAGCTTATAAACTCAGATCTGAAACCTGTAAGGTCTGACAAATCTATATGGAGGCCAACGCAAGTCAACAGTTCAAGTATTGAAGACGTAAAGCCTGTAAAGCAAATCAGCACCTCACATCCAGAAATTAAGAGCATTCGAGGCAGAGACCACTTAAACGAAGCAAGTATAGGCTGAATCCTCGCCATCGCCTGCAAATACTTGAAGATCGAGGCTGATTCAGACTAGTTTTCAAGGAGATTTATCAAATTTCATTTGCTTAAGATGTGGCGGCGGACATTAGAAACCCTAGCTTTCATTTGCGGGGAGATATGAAGTATACAAATGAAAGATAGGATCTGTCGGCTCTGTCTCGTTTCAAAGTATATTGTTATGTAACATTATGGGCCTGGGCTAAAGCCCAAACATTATGTCGCCCAAACATTAAGTCATGCTGTAAAACTTGTAACGTGTATAAATACACGATGTAACTCTACAACAAAGATATAATAAAATTTCTGTTCTTCAAAATCTTTTACCGACCAATGCCTGAACGGCTTTAACGACATCCGACCATTGAGTAATGCAACAGGTTTCTAAAACGAACATAAGCCAATAGCTAATTCACTGCATTAATTATGATACATAATTAATGGATAAGGAAAATAAATATGAATTTTGACTCTCAGACATTGTACATAATGAAAAGATAGTACAAGTTTAATTTGTGAAAATAAGAAAAATGATGCATTTTGCTGAAGGCATGTCAATTCAAGGAATCATTTGTACAAAACAAATCTATTAAATTATCAAGGTTCAAGATCTCAATTTCTATATCAGTTTCAATTATCATTCAAAGAAATCACTTCTAATTCTTGTACTATCACTTCTAATTGTTAATAATAATTATTTATGTAAGATAAAGTATCTCATCTTATGTTGAATACCATGTTAGGAGCTATTCAGAAGAAAAGAAAAAAAAAAAAAAAAATCTTATGCATACATTCACATTGAAATTTGAATATGTTAAAAAGTTTAAAAAAAATTCCACTTGTTACTTGAATAGTTGGTAGTTGAAAGATGTATAGCTCAATTCTTGGATCATCTGATTTTCTGAATGCATAAAATGCACAACATAACCGTGTTTATTAATAAAATTTTGTAAAAAAACAAACATATTGTTGTAAGTGATTGCCTGACGTTAAGCCTGCCGTAACATTTAAGAGATAAACTTGGATATTACTGCATATGCATTGATAGTTGTATTTTTTTATTGAACCCTTTTTTCTTCTAATTCATCGGTTGTGCAGAAGTATGCCCTGTAGAGAAAACATAATGTAAGAGAAATCACCTATAGCCTAAGCTATCAGATCAGAGAAAACAGAAGGTGAGACAGTCTAAGCTATCAGGTCCGTGCGCAGTGAACTATTAGAACAGTGCACAGTGAAAATCCCATATATATATTTAAAGCCTGCATTTTCAACCATAGACAGGTGATATATATATATATATATATATATATATATATATATATATATATATATATATATGAATGTAGAAAGAAATTGGATGATAAACGAGCGGAGAAAGATAAATAGACCTCTAAAACATGTCGTCCAAAACTCCAGGTTCATTCATCTTACAGAAATATATGTTAGTGTCTGAATTAATGTCAAAATATGTTTTCAGTTATTTTTTTATGGCGTGCGGATAAACTATGACGAGGAATCCATATTGCATAGTTGGTCAATGGTTTGATGCATAAGGGCCTTATAGCTATAGTATTTATTTTCTATTACATCTAATATTCGTTTGGGCCTTTCGTATTTTATGGGTTGCGGTCCAATCCAAGGCTACTGAAAACTCTTCAGACTAGTATTACCATACAACGATGGGAAAATCGACCGTTAAGGTGTTAAATATGAAATACAAAATTATTTATTAAAACATATTTTAGGTTAGATTTTAATGAATGTAATTTAAACAAAAAAGAAAAACATATTTTAAGTTAAATTTTAATGAAAAATTGTAGTGTAATTTAAATGAAAATGAAAGTAATTGTAAAAATGAAAATCCAATTAAACTAAATATAACACCTAATGTAAAAAAACTCTACAGTTTTTTTCAACATATTGGCAATGAAACACAACAGAACAACAACCAGGGTCGCAGAAACACATGCATTTAAAGAATCGATTGATCAATTGGAAATGTTTTTTTTCATGGTCTTTGTATTTATACTTTGGATTAATGACACATCCCAAACTTTCGGGATGCAAGATAACATATTTTAAACGAGAGTACAATAAAAGGTGCAATTATTTAGCCACCTTGGAAAGAATTAATTGCACAGGTTACAACAACAATTATAGAACAATGCAGCACATCAGAGAGATGACTTATATGAATCAGGGGTTGAGCAAAACAAGAAAATGGACAAAACTTGAGGGTACGTTTGGTTAAAAATGAGTTTTGGGTTTTTAGTTTTCAAAATTAATTACAAAACATTAAAGTGGTGAAAGGAGGAATGGTAGAATGAAAGGAAGATGGAGAGGACCGCGGAGGGGATGAAGCAATCATGGAAGGAAGAATTGACATTCATGTTTCTCTCATTTCTCAAAACATGGAAAATAGATAAAAGTTGTTTTTTATTTTATGTGTTAACTTTGTTTTCTAAAATGGTTGTTTTCCATGATATGCATGCGTTATGCACATTTTTGTATGAACGAAAACCCAAAACTTAAAATGGTAAACCAAACACTACCTGATATTTTCAGTGACACATGTTCTTAAATCTGAGATTTTCTGCAACTTCAATCTACCATCAGTCTTGGTCTTCCAAGAGTTTTTCCTTAACATATAACAAGTCCTCATGTGTTTCAGTGGTAAACTCAAAGTTTGGACCCTCGACAAAGGCATCTACAAGGCAGGCCTCCTGACAAAATCGACAGTATATGCATTTTGTCATATCAATGTCATACCTTTTAGTTATGATTGCCATCTTCCCGCTCCTCAGCTTCGATTGTGATTGCTTGGGCTGGACATATCGCTTCACAGAGCTTGCAAGCGATGCATGCTCCTCCCCTGTTTGGTATCTACGCAATGCATGTTCCCTCTAAACCTTTCTCAAATGGATAGTTAATAGCAACTTTTCTCTCCAACAGATATTTCAGAATAAACATCAAACCTTGATCCATTTCAGTCAGAAATAATGTATTTATATCTCTTTTAAAAACTGTACTCCAATCCTATGCCATTTCTTTAGAAAGTTGTTCTCTTTCCTCATCCTCTTGGAGACCCTTAATTCTCGAGTAGTAAGCCTGTGAAATAAATGGTTTGGAGTAGATACTCAAATTCTGTGAAGATGGTCCAGCCGGTAGAAGAGATTGACGAGCATGAAAGGATTAAAGAGCGCTGCGTGCTAATATTCCTATTGCCATCCAAGTACCACTCCAACCAATTTTCTGAGATTTGAGCAAATGAAAACAAACAAAAAAAAAATCAGATATAGTATACTGTCCCATACAACACATCCGGTTACAATAGAACTATAGACGAAGGCTCAGATTTATCTAAAATCAACATGGACCAAATGTGGAGCACATTAATATGTATTTATTAGTAAAATGAAAGGAACAACTACATGAATATTGACCCGTTTGAATTCTTTCTTTTGTTTAGACAAACTTAAAACTGTGTTTATCAAAGATAAATTAATCCATAAAACAATTAGGAACAAAGAATTTGAAGCATGATGTTAACCAAATTAAACTTGAGATCTTATAAAGCTACTATGAATAATCTAGCGACCATCAAAATTTAATTACAGAGAAAATCATATTGTGATACTGTATATAAAGCGTATAAAGCTACAATTTTACTGTCAACAAAAATGTGGGATTTTGAAGCACCCTTAACAAGGTTATCATTGACCTAAAACCAACACTAAGCACCCATCTGAAAAAGGGCGTCGAACTCAGGTTATAACAAGAACAGATATGTTCCTATCACAATGGGATTTGTGCTATGAATTAAAACTAGCTAATCATTAAAAAATGCACAGTTCCGACAAATGAAAGTCGATCAAGTACAGTGTCATCGGTGCATCCATTCGCCTACAGCTCCAAATTGATGCACAGAAACTGTCAAATTCGTCAATTTTCTCCTCCTAGATTTATATCTACTCAACGTCAGTCCACTATCGAATGCATCAACCAAATTGAGATCTTACTGTTAACTAACCCGTTTTTTACTTTTAACCAAGTCACAAAGAATACATATAACTTTGATAGTTCAATAAAAATGGATACTTTAAAAGTGTCAAAATCAAGTACGACTGAAATCACATTACTAATAAAGACTTCATAATCAGGCATGCAAGTTTTATTAATCACATAAGCATCTATATAAATAGGTTCTGTAAAATGGCTTAATTATGCATTCATGTACAAAAGCTTACAAACTTCATATATATATATATATATATATATATATATATATATATATATATATATATATATATATATATATATATATATATATATATATATATGCACATAGATATGATGCATGCAGATTTTTAACTGCACACTAATTGCTTATCGAACAAATTGACATCTTAGAAATTATGATGGATGCGCTGGTAGATTTGGATATTTCAAAACCATACAAGAAGTTGGAAAAAAAAAACTGCAACATTAACGAATTAGAGAAAAACTGCAAAAACATTAATGAATGGAGAAAAAGCTGCAATGATTGCAGTAGACAATGTTATAAAAAAGCAAACAAATACTTGGAACAAAATACATAAATGAAAATAAATAATTGATACAATAACTGTACATAAAAATAATTATTTGTTTACAAACATGATATAGATTTGTGTGCAACGGCAGAAATGAGAAAGCATTTATTGCTATGGGGATTCATCTTATAACGACATAAAAAATAGGGACCTGTGACACCCTTTAATAAAGGTCAAAACCATTTGAATTTTTTAAATAAAGAATTACAAATGGGTTAACCCAATTCCATTATAGCGAAAATTGATGGATTTGATAAATGCAATGGATCATATTCATATAGACCATGAATCCCAATTGCAGAAACATATAATTCTTGTTCAACTAATATAGAATGCTCAAAATTATTTTGGTTCATACAATTTTGGACAAATGCTCTGCACACTAGGTCAGAGTGTAAAACACACATAAACCGCCATGTACGATTACCTAAGCTAATTCCCTCAATGACCAAAGTTCTGATTTGTAACGTCCCGTAATTTTACGGTATAATAATAATTTATTTAATTATTTAAATAGTGATTTAGATATTTAAATGGTTGTCGAATTAAATAATATTTATATTTAATTAGTATAAATAATAGAATAATATATTTAATTCCCGAAATAGTCGGAAATAGCTGAATTCACAATATTGTGTGAATTGGATTATTTATAAGATTTAATTCAGTTTATAATTTAATTATAATAACGAATTTATTATTTAAACGAAGTTTGAACGTATATGTAACGACCTGGATTTTAGCCATTTTATTTTGAACATTTAAACTGGTTTTAAATGTTGTATTGATAATTTAGAAAAAATATTTTATAACGAATTTATTTATAAAACGAAGTTTGAACGTATAGTTTATAATATAGTTATAAAACGAGTTCAAAATGGCGCGACAGTTCGTTATATGGGGTTTTGAACTTCAACTGAGAATACAGGATCCGATATAAGGCGGATTTCTGTGAAACAAGAAACGTTAGAACCGTATTGATTCATATGGAAGAGAAAAATCCAGATTTCGTGTTATAGATAGAAAGTTATGGTCAAATCAAAATTTGAAATAGTTGTTATGGAAATCGTTATTAAAATATACGCGTTAAAATAGTCGTTTTGCAAACGGACTTTGATTTCGACGAAATCAGTTTCATTGGGACCGTAGCGTTAAATTATTGTACGGTGTTAAATTGCGTGGCAAACTGATGTCATATGTGACCACGGTAACCACAAACGTCCGTTCATTTTCTATAACGCGAAATTAATTTAACAAAAGATTATTTGAGTATAACTTGAACAGACGATTGAATTAGGCCACGAAACCAGTTCCGTTGAGTTCGTATCATCGATTATAGTTAGGATAGGTATATAGTTTGTTATTTTTGAAGACCGTGTAATTTGGTGTCCAAAATGGCATTGCGGTACGTGTAAAAATAGCCTACCGGGAAAACAGTCTCAGAATGCAACGAAACTAGTGCCGTTGGGTTCGTATTAATTAATTATTGAAAGATTTCAAAGTTTCAAGTTGTTTGTATTTATCTGGTGATTGTGAATATTTTAAACGCGTGTTTATTTCTGGTTTTATAAAGGAAATTTTTCCAAATGATGTCGGAATTCGACGAAACTTGTCCCATTGGGTTCAGAATACCTTTTTATGCCATGATTATTTTTTTATCAGTAAACAGAAGTCGACTGTGGTTAGTTTTACTTGATACTTCACCGCGAAGTTTCGTTATTATATAAAATAATATATTTCCTCAACTATAAAAGCAGACCCACAACAGCAAATCCCTAAGCCCCAAATTCTGACTTCTTTCAGTTCAACTATCAGTTCTACTACCACAAATCGCAAGCTTTAAAAATCAGAATAAATCAATACCAAACAAAATCAAAAATTATTTAACTTGTTTCCATCGCAAATCTCGAGAGCTTCATACGGGTATCTTTTTCCCTGTGCTCGAACTCGAAAAGCTCATGTTTTTTCTACCTTTCCATCAACGTCAAGTTTGAGGGGGCACCGGAGAGGTCACCGCGGGTCAAAGGGGGTTGGCTTGTACAGTGTTGAGGAGGTTTGGCATACCAGTTTCAGTTGTAGTGAACTGTAGTGGAGGGGATTAGAAAAGGAAAATACTGGTAATTATTTTGGATAAATAGGAGGTCACGCAAATAGTGTTTGCTGTAAGGCGTTAAGGGAATAGTAAGGTGATTAAAAGGATGTTGGTAGTTGGTTTTGAGGGAGTTGGGGAGGGCAACGCAAGTTTGAATTACGAGATTAGTTCTGAAATGAGTAAGTGTAGATGACATAGTGGCTTGAAACAAGGGATAAGGTGCGAGGCATGGTATGTAGTGGTCGGTTTAATTTTAAACCAGTGGGAGGAGAAAGACTGTATATATATGGAAATGATGGTGGGATAATGGAGTGTCCGCATTTGCCTGTAGGAAGAAAATTAGGGTTTGTTCCTTACTGAACTTAGAGGAACGAGAGTTATGGCCAATAATTGCTTCTTGTTTTAGCTGGGATTGGAGAAAAAAACGAACGGTTTTGAGCTGGACAGAGCAGAAGAAGACTAAGGTATTAAATCGTGGTAATTTAGTTAAAATGGTAATTAGGGAATTAAACTGTAGTTAGAAAATTAAAATATATCCCTAAGTTAAATCGGAAACTATAACGCGGATATTTCATCCATATGTTAACAGAAGTGGACAAATCAAGTGTCGTTGAAATCACGACACTAAATGCTAAGCATACAAGCTGGTTTGAAAGGATTCAGAGCTTGTTGGAATTTTATGTAGTCAAATGCTCGTTTGAAACTATATAAACCAATCAGAACCGTCAACTTCAAACAAGGTGAGTAAACTCACTAACTCTGACTCTTTATATTTTTATATAAACGAGTTTTAAATTTACTTATAATAATTTTTATACTGTGATGGTTGCTTGGTTGAATAGTTGGTAAAATTGGTTGATAGGATTACATCGTTGATCGATTATTAGTTCTGATATTTCATATTAATGTGAAATAATATTATTGATGTTATTAACATTTGTGGATGCAGAGAAACAGGTTGGGGGGATCCAACTGGATTCCTCAACATTTTATTTACTGTTTTATTTATTGTGATATATGATTGGTAATTGATAATGTTATGGTTGAATTACACTGGCCCCATAATTTGGTATTTAATTACCGTAAAATATTTTAGAATGGAGAAAAGAAATTTAAGATTTTAAAAATGAAATAATTTCCAAAATATAGAAAGTAGATTTCAAATGGATTTAAAATAGAAACTTGTTTAATAAATATATAAAGTAGTTAGATTTATAAATGATGTTTATAAATAAAGTGAAATATCTATCACTGGATAATGTAAAAATATAAATTCAAGTTGGATTTATATATAAGCAAAGTGGAATTCGGTGTTGACACCGATATTTGAAGTGGGATTTAAACGCAGTAGTTGTAAAAGAGATTTGGGTTGAGAAAAAGAAAATTCAAATGGAAATTTGAATAAGAAATCAGTTTCAAAAGGAAACAATGGGTTTTATTCCAAATTTGGAATATAAAATAAATTGAGATAAATCCAACGGATTAATAAACGAGAAGTGTTAATTGAGTACAGTTCTATAAATAGAGTTTATAAGTGAAATAGAATGTGATAGGGCTTTAAAATATACTCGATAACTAGAAGTAGAGTAGTAATGATACTTATAAACAAAAATCAAGTTGATTTGAATAAGCGAGTTTAGATTCCTATTAAGGAATGAAATTCATATTTGAAAATGAATAACAGTTTGAAAGCAAATGTTTATGAATGAAATGGTTTTAAAGGTTTTGTAAATTATAAACAGCGATTTTAACGGTGCCGTTATAATAAATGTTTTGGTAAATCTAGATAGCAATTTTAACGTTGTCGTTATAATAACTGTTTTGTAAATCTTAACAGCGATCTTAACGCTATTGTTATAAATGTGTTATAATTCTAGACAGCGATTGTAACACTATTGTTAAAAGTAATGTTTTATAAATCAAATATTTGGAAACAACGATTATAACGCTACCGTTATAATCAATATTTTCCGTAAAAGAAGTGGATTCTTATATCGAATCCGAGAGTCGCATAAGCAATGTTTTATTTAAAGTTGTGAGCTTTGACAATTTCGAGGTTAAAATTGTTGTTCAGTTAAGGTCTAAGAGGTAATTATACCCCAACTTGATTGACTTTAGTTTTAACTAAGGAATGGTTAAGGTTCAATAGTGAAGGTAAGATAAGTGAATTTAGTTAATAAGTGAAATAGTTTGAGTGGGCATATCGATGTTTTAGTAAACGTCATTTTAAATCTAATGAAAACATTTTAGAAATGTTTTTCCAAATAAGAATCAGAGATGTTCTAATATAGAGATTAGGGAATGTGAGCAAATACGGAAATGTTTCCAAATGTTAATAAAGTATATTTTCTAAATTTAGGGAATAAGAGTTTACGAATATATAGAAATGGAAAATGAATAAATTAACGATAAGTGAATTTAAGAGATAAATGAATGATGATTGATCGATAGAATTTCCAACTGGAAATAATATCGTTGTTTGCACACATATTTTCTTTTGATAGTTAAATCACCGACAATCGAAGTTTATGACCATTTTTCCATCGTCAATACGGAGAGACCGGGATCAGATTCAGTATCTGAAAACCACTCTGTATGGACGTTAGGGTTGCGATCGAATATGATGAAGAAAATTGAAGATGGAGTTATGCTAGGGCTATCCTGTTTATAGAATAGTGCCTTCGGTTTATCCAGTCCCAGGACAATGTGAATGGACGAATGTCTGACAGAACATATCTAACGGATCACATAAGTTGATCTCTTCAAACGTACTTACGTTTGGTGGTGGAGGAATTCATTTCTCTTAGCTTTATACACATGGTATTTTTGGGGAAATCAATTTGTGATTTGGCGGGTATGACGATGAGGCATTCAAAGTGAATGGTGGTCAGGTGTTCTAAAAGATACGTAATGACCTCAAGCCTCACAACCGGGAATTTGACAAATATCGGGCAGGCAACATGTCTATGTGGTTCGCCCCCATTAGGATGTATAATCACCTATCTAGAGAAATTCCATTTGCTTCTTTAAATCTATCGATGCTGTCCCTATCGGTAAACGGTTGTTGATCCCAACTGTTGGTGATATACATTCGATACACTCAAGCGAAATGAGCGGTCGGTCATGTGTGGGTCGGGTTGCAAGACGTTTTTGTTGAACCCAGTGTATTCCACTCTAGAGATACACTATTGAAATGTGGTTCCATACCTTGTCATGTTGGAAATCCAATCTCCAATAAGCGCCCTGCGGTTTTTGATTTTATATTATATATGGAGCGTGAGATGCCAGCGTTCCGCTAGATTCTATTTATTTGATGTAGACATTATTATAATATCACTGGATTTGATATCAAAAATATTTTTGGTTATCGTAAGGTAAAAACCATCCGTGTTTATGTGTGAATCGGTCTTACGATTATCACTTCTTTCGAACGAATTTTGAAAGTTAAACAAATGGTTAGAGTTTACTCACACCAGTCCCATGGCTGACCCAGAGTTTATTTTGTTTGTTTTCCCTAAACTCTTGGGTGCCCATATTTGTACGGGCAGTCAAGTAGTCGGGATTTTTCAGATTCGCTTGGAGGAGCTTGAAACAGGAGGCTTCTCCTGTTAGCTATAGACTATCATATTTTCCGTTGTGTACTATGTTGTATCTGGAAACAGGTGGTTATAACTGTCCCAGGAATAACTGTTGTGCTCTGATGATGGTATGAATATATAGTTACCGATTTGTATTTCAAAGTTTATGTTATCTAATATATCTTATTTGTTCCGCTGTGAGTTTGTGATCTTCGTTTTTCTTCTGTTCTAATATTTCTTTCTTTCTAATCATCATCCTCTAACTTCTTCCTAATAATGATTCATATTTCTGTGCAATCTGAGTTGGACGTGGGGTATTATTAGTTGACTCAAAGAGTACGGAAATTCGGGGCATTATAGTATAAATTATATTATGATTATAATCGAGCTCGAAATGGCACGGTAGTTCGTAATTTGGCAATTCGACCTTCAAACGAATATACAGAATCCGTTTTAAGTTGGATTTCTGTGAAACAAGAAACGTTCGGAGCTGGTGAACTTTATTTTTCTAATGAAAGAGAAAATTCAAGATTTCGTTGCGTAGATTATGAGTTGTATCCAAATCAAATTTTCGAAAAGTCGCGATGGAATTCCTTTATAATTTATAATGATTTATTTAAATTATAAATGGATTTTCAATATAAATTGAATACTGATTTAATCTGGATTTGAAATATTGATATACAAATTCAGATAGGAATATTTTGGAGTTGTATTATATTCTATGTGAATATATATGATAATATGAATTTATTTATATTAAATTTAATTATTTTTAAATATATTAATATTTAAATGGGTTTATTTAGAGCTTTAAAAATAGCCACTTTTTCAAATGAGCTCTGTTTTTGACGAAATTAATTTTGTTGGATTCGGAATATTAAATTATTATTACATTTCAATTTTCGTGATTTTTGGAGTTAGTATGTAGCTTATGGGATTTTAATGTGAAAAACAGTCGATATTTTGACTTTAAAAATACTCTATGTGAGCAAACGGACTCGGAATTCGACGGAACAAGTTTCATTGGGACCATAATGTCGAACTATAGTTTTATGTCCATTTTCGTTGAATTTGGATATGTTATGTGATCATTGTAATTTTTAGATGATAAATACAAGCATCGGTACTAAATAAATTAATATAATAATGAATATAAAATTATTTAAATTTTTCTATAAATATCCTACCTTATTTATAACCCTAAACTTTTCCTCAGTGGTCAACCAATTTTTTCGCCTTTGGTTTTCTTCATTCCAAACGTGAAAACCGATCTTCAAAAAATCCCTAGAAATCAAAATAAAATCTCATAAATTATTATATACATATATATATGTGAACTCGTATCAATTGGGTCATAAATCTCGTATAGCTTTTATGGGGTTCGAGTTGTATTTTGTTCGTTGGAAAATGACAGCGAAAACTAGGGTTGAAGTTATGGTGAAATCGAAGCAATAATTCAAGTTTTGGGTGTTGGATTTAGGTTCACGGGATCGATTAGCTTTGGTGTGCCTTTTTGTGTGGAGATCGACACCATTTTATGTCGATGACTATGCTGGAGCAGTCGACGTCGCGACACTTGAATGACCAGCGAGTGGGAGGAGAATTGTATAGGAGTGTAGAGGACGTGAAGCGCAAGCTAATGGTGGTGGTCGCTGGTTGATTGGTGAAGAGGAAGAGGAGATATCAACAGAGAAAGAATCGGCAGTATGGTATAAGGTGCAGTTTCCTGTTGTTTGAGTTGGGGGAAGAGAACACTGTGAAGAACGGTTCGGTTATTTCCAGGTTGGGAGAGTTGGGCCCAATGTTAAAGGTTAAGCCTAATTTGATTAAAGGAAATTTAATTTTTATTTATTTTAAATAGTACAAACTTGTAAATTCGATAACTTTGACATATATTATCAGATTCAAGCAAAAAAGATCCGTTAGAATCTTATGGACGAGCGCGACATAATGGAACTGATTCAGAGTGAATTGGAGCTCGTTACAATTTATAACGAAATAAATTGTCGGATCCAAATCAATGATCGTTATTCGTTGTTTGACGATAACTGTCCAATGTGACTAAAACTCACTAACTCTACTAGTTCATATTTTTATAATGTATTTTTAGAACTGATAAATGTTGGTTGATTTCTGTGTGTTGACTGTTTGGATGAGCTGTTAATTAATTGGTTGAGAATATAGATAGCGATATATATATATATATCGTTAATCAAATATTGATTCTGTTTATCAGAATATTTCATATTGAAATGAAATTGATGTTAATTATATTGTTTAACATCTGTGGATGCAGGGAAACAAGTTGGAGGGATCCAACTGGATTCCTCAACGTTTATGGTACTGTTTTTCATATATTGTGATATATGACGTGATATATAATCTGTTAATGATTATATGCGTTTGGATAATATTGATCCTTGTTATTTGGTATTTTAAATACTATATATAATACTTGAATAAAAAAGGGATATTTCAAAGGTATATTGAAAATAAAATATATTTATATAAAATCAAATGATTTTATAAAAAGGAATTTCAAAGTGGATATTGAATAAAAGGAAATATTTGTAAAACAAATATAATTGAAAATGAAAATATTTGTAAAACAAATAGAATTATAAAAGGAAATATTTATAAAATGAATAGAATTATATAAAAGGAAATATGTGGAAAATAAATATTAAATGGAAATCTGTTTTTAACAGATAAATGGAAAAGATTAATTTAAAGTAGATTTTAAATGGAATCTATTTTAAGAGATAAATTGAAAAGATTAATTTATAAGTAATGTTTTTATAAGTTAAACAAAATATTTATCATTTGATAAATGGAATATATAAGTCTGAACTTATATAGAGAAGTAGAAATCGATTTTGACACCGATATTTTAAATAGAATGTGAACTCAGCATTTATAAAGGGAATTATAAATGAGATTTAAGTGTTTGAAATAAAAAGTAGATTTCGTCTGAATAATTCTATAAATAGAAGTATAAATAGAATTTGGGAATGGGATATTATTTTAAAATACGAAATCAAACTTAATGAATTATATGAGAGAAATATTTTTCACATTCGATGTGAATAGTGGATTAAAATGAATATTTTATGAATTAAAACATTTATAAGTAAAATTGAGTTTTGAAATAGGAATTCAAATGGGAATGTGAATGAGATAGGGAATAGGGTTGAAATAAAATTAGTTATTCGAAAAAGAGTTAATCGAATAGAGTTAATTGAACATTAGTTATTTGAATATAGTTAATCAAATATTAGTTATTCGAATAAGAGTTAATCGAATAGAGTTAATAGAATATTAGTTATTCGAATAGAGTTAATCGAATATTAGTTATTCGAATAAGAGTTATTCGAATAGAGCTAGTCGAATATTAGTTATTCGAATATAGTTAATCGAATATTAGTTATTCGAACAGAGTTAGTCGAATATTAGTTAATCGAATAGAGTTAGTCGAATATTAATTATTCGAATAGAGTTAGTCGAATATAAGTTATTCGAAGAGAGTTAATCGAATATAAGTTATACGAAGAGAGTTAATCGAATATAAGTTATTCGAAGAAAGTTAATCGAATATAAGTTCTCAAAGAGAGTTAATCGAATATAAGTTATTTAAAGAAAGTTAATCGAATATAAGTTATTCGAAGAGAGTTAATCGAATATAAGTTATTCGAAGAGAGTTATCAAACAAGGACTATTCGAAAGAGAGTTATACATTGAAATTTGACTATATCGAATGTAGGAAAGTACTATTTACTTTCTGTTTTTAAATCAAGATTTATTTATTTACTAATAAATTAGTTGTTTGTTTATTTATTCAAGTTAATAAATAAAAGTTATATTTAAGTTATTTTTTTCGAAAGCATGGAATTACAACACTGTTGTTATAATCAAATGATTTCTGTAAAATAAGTGGATTCGTAAATAGAATCTGAGAGTTACGTAAGGAAGTTTGTTAAAGATTTAAAAGGTGAACTTTGTCGATTTCGAGGTTAAAGATGTTGTTCAGTTAAGGACTGAGAGGTAGTTATACCCCCAACTTGATTGACTTCATTTTTAACTAAGGAATGGTTAAGGTTTGATAGGGAAGGTTGGTTAAGTGAATTTAGTTAATGAGTGTAATGGTTTGAGTTGGCATAACGATGTTTTATTTAAACATCTGTTTAAATCCAATAAAGGATTTTTGGAAATGTTTTCCAAATAAGAATCAAAAATGTTTTTCTAGTATAGAAAATAAGAAAAAGGAGTAAATATGGAAATGTTTTCCAATGTTGATAACGTACAGTTTCTAAATATAGAAGTTGTGTGTGTATATATATATGAGGATGTTTTTCGATTGGTTAAAAATAAATATTTTCTGAAATATAGAAAATAAATAGTTATAATAGGTGGAAACGTTTCTTCGAGAAAAGTGAGTGGCTAAACGGGTTTGGAGAAATATATGGAAAAACGAAAAATAGGGAAATGAATAAATTAATGAAAATTAATTTAAAGGGATAAATGTTGATTGATGATTGATCGATAAAATTTCCATTTGGAAATGAGATCATTGTGTGTATGGATATTTTGCTTTGATAGTTAAATAACCGACTATGAAAGTTTTGACCATTTATCCGTCGCCAATACGGAGAGACCAGAATTAGATTTATTATCTGAAAACCACTTCGTACGGGAATTAGCGTTGCAAATCAAACATGATGAAGAATTGAAGACGGAGTTTATGCAAAGGTTGTTCTAGAAAATCCTAGGTAGAAATTGCCTAAGATGGGTTTACAGAATAGTGCCTTCGGTTTGTCCAGTCCTAGGACGACCTGTATAGAAGAATGTCTGACAGAGTATATTTAATAGATCACATAAGTTGATCTCTTCAAAAGTATTTACGTTTGGTGGTGGACGAATTCGTTTCTCTTAGCTATATACCCATGGTATTTTTGGGGAAATAAATTTGTGATTTGGCGGGTATGACGATGTGACATTCAAAGTAAATAAAGATGTGATCTGTACGTTACAGCCTCTAGCCTCACAACCGAGAAATGGTATAAAATAGGGTAGGTCGCATGGCTAAGTGGGTAGCTCCCAATTAGGATGTATTGTCACTTGATCTAGAGAAATTCCATTTACTTCTATAATCTATTTCGATGCTGTCCCTTTCGGGAAACGGTTGCTGATCCCAACTGTTGGTGATAATACATTCGGTGCACTCAAGCGAAATGAGTGACCGGTCTTGTTTAGCTTGGGCTGTAAGATGTTCTTGTTGAACCCGATGTATTCCCTCTCTAGAGATACACCGTCGGAAGGTGGTCTCATACCTTGTCGGTTGGAATTCACTACCCAATAAGCGCCCACGGTTTTTAAATTATATATTATGTATGTGGAACATGAGATGAAAGCATTCTGCTAGATGATTATTTAGTTGTGGTTGATAGATACTATTATAATATCGAAAGAGTTTTGATATAAAGATTATCGTTTCTTTCAAAAGGATTTTAAATGTTAAATCAAGTGTTTTGGATTCTCATAAGGGAAAAACCCGTTCCATGGCGTGGTCTTATGAGATATCCTTTATTTTCTCAAACTGTTTTAAATTGTTTGCTCACACCAGTCTCATGACTGACACAGAGTTTATTTTTTTGTTTTCCCTAAACTCTTAGGTACCCAATTTCTACGGGCAGTCAAGTAGTCAGGATTTACAGATATACTTGGACAGCTGGAGAAGGAGGCCTTAGGATTATATAGCTATTGTTATTTCCGCTGTGTTGTAAGTGTTGTACTCCAATAATGGTATTGTATACAGATACTGTTTTATTTCAAAGTTATGCTATATAATATGTTTATTCGTTTTGCTGTGAGATTCGTGTTACTCTGGTGATGTTGTTGTGTTCTTCTTCTTCTTCTATTCTAATTTTCTATCTTATCTATTCTCACTCTCTAACTTCTTTCTATTAACGTTCCGGTATTTCCGATGCTTAAATAGTCGACATGGTTTTTATGTTGATTTTCTAGGTCGAAAATTCTGGTTCGTTGCAGTGGTATCAAAGCTGAAGGTTAAGTAATTACCTTGGCTCTGTGGCGTGACTCAAAAGAGATAGGGTTCGTAATACCTAGATTGAGTTTGAGTGTATATATATGAGAGCGTATTCATAGATTTTATAAAAAACTTGGTTTATATTGTGTAGATTTTTTGGTTGAGTTGTTTATAACTTCGGGTCGATTAGTTTGATCCACTGTATCAGTAGGGGTTTCTAAACACTTGAATACGATGAACTGAAACAGTATGTTTTGAAAAGAGGGTAAATGAAAATAATTTTACCCAAATTATATTTTTTTATAAAGGATTTATATTGGAATTATTATAATATATTGGATATATTGGTTGTTATTATAATCGAGTAAGATTATAAAAAGTGAAATGGTTATGTAAATAACTAATTAGAATTCAGATAAGTGTTATGAAATGAATCAAAATCTGAATTTTTAATCAGAATTGAAATTACAACTCTGGAAATTTGAAGAAATGTTTGCAAATGGATTTGGATATAATATATGAGAAATTTAAAATCCTGGGAGATTTTAAATTGTTTTACAGACATTGGAAGGATATTTTGAAGAAAATTTCAAAATAGAAGTATTCAAAAATGAATTTTGAAAAATGATATAGTTTTGAACTCACTTTGATCACTGGGAAATAACCCTAATGATGTTGGCCACATCATTAGTGCTCATTTTTGAGTTCTAAGTGACAGTTTACTACCAAAGATATTGTTTTTGGAAATGTTTTGAGAAAACAAGTTGTTTTGATTCCGAAAGGGAATATTTGATTTTTTTGAAAAGGGTAAGTTGTTTAAAACTCCCAGGAGAGATTGTTTGATTAAAAAGCAAACTAATAAAAAAAACTTGTGGAAATAAATTGGAATTGAATTGAAGCCAGTTAAATGGAAATTGAATTGAAATAGAATGATATCAAGAAAATTTGGATTCTTGAATATAATTGGACCCATGTATATTGAAATGGATTGATTTTTGAAATTAAAATCCGATTTGAGTTATGAGATAAAGACATCTGATTAGAGAAATTAACCAGTTAATGAAATATGGGATGGAACTTAACTGGGTTAAGTATATTGATTGGTGAGTTAAGAAATTGAAAATCAAGAGTGGTACTTGAGATTGAAAATGGAATCTAGCTTGGATAAGCGAATGGTTGTGTAGCAGATAAAAGTGATTTGAGTTTGATTGGGATGACATTACTATCTGCTGAATTGGCAGCAGATGGAAAGGATATTATGATATGCCCGACAAAAAGGTACAAGTTTATTTGTATATGAGTTTGGTGATTTATGAGCCTATTTGGCAAGCCGCTTCGCATTTTGATTTTATTTTGGATTGGAGAAGGCCTAGGGAGGCGAGTCGTAGTTGTACCGATAGAGCCGTTCAAAGGAGACGTTGGCGAAAATTTTCAAAAATTAAGGGTGTTAGAAAATTTTTGGAATTTTTGAATTTTTTTGTTGTTGATAGGAATGTAGTAATTTAGTTCAAATAAATTGGTTCAGTGAAACTGGAGTTAAGAAGTATACAAATAATTTTTAACCCGGTTAATAGGGTTTGTTTCTACCTTAGCAATTTCGAGGACGAAATTATTTTAAGGGTGGAAGAATGTAACGTCCCGTATTTTTACGGTATAATAATTAATTTATTTAATTATTTAAATACAGATTTAGATATCTAAATGGTTGTTGATTTAAAAAATATTTATATTAACTAATATAAATAGTAGAATAATATATTTAATTTTCGAAATAGTTGGAAATAGCTGAATTCACAATATTGTGTGAATTGGATTATTTATAGATTTAATTCAGTTTAGAATTTAATTATAATAACAAATTTATTATTTAAACGAAGTTTGAACGTATAAATTATATTATGATTATAATCGAGCTCGAAATGGCGCGGCATTTCGTAATTTGGCAATTCGAACTTTAAATGAATATACAAAATCCGTTTTAAGTTAGATTTCTGTGAAACAAGAAACGTTCGGAGCTGGTGAACTATATTTTTCTAATGGAAGAGAAAAATCGAGATTTTGTTGTGTAAATTGTGAGTTGTGTCCAAATCAAATTTTCGAAAAGTCGTTATGGATTTCCTTTATAATTTATAGCGATTTATTTATATTATAAATGGATTTTCAATATAAATTGAATACTGATTTAATCTGGATTTGAAATATCGAGTTACAAATTCAGATAGGAATATTTTGGAGTTGTATTATATTCTACGTGAATATATACAACAATATTAAATTATTAATATTAAATTTAATTATTTTTAAACATATTAATATTTAAATGGATTTATTTAGAGCTTTAAAAATAACCACTTTTGCAAATGAGCTCCCTTTTCGACAAAATTAATTTTGTTGGATCCGGAATATTAAATTATTGTTACATTTCAATTTCCATCATTTTTTGGAGTCAGTATGTGCCCGTACGGGATTTTAATGTGAAAACAGTCGATATTTTGACTTTAAATATATGATGTGTGAGCAAACAGACTCAGAATTCGACGAAGTTCCAATGGGTCTGTAATGTCGAACTGTAGCTGTATGTCCATTTTCGTAGAAATTGGATATGTTATGTGATATAGTCATTTTTAGATGATAAATACAAGCAACGATACTAAATAAATTAGTATAATAATGAATATAAAATTATTTAAATTTTTCTATAAATACCCTACCTTATTTCTAGCCCTAAACTTTTCCTCAATGGTCAACCAATTTTTCCGCCGTTGGTTTTCTTTATTCCAGACCTGAAAACCGATCTTCAAAAATCTCTAGAAATCAAAATAAAGTCTCATAAATTATTATATACATATATATGAACTCGTATCAGTTTGGGCATAAATCTCGTATAGTTTTTATGGGGTTCGAGTTGTATTTTGTTCACTGGAAAGTGACAACGAAAACTAGGGTTGATGTTATGGTGAGATCGAAGCAACAATTCAAGTTTTAGGTGTTGGATTTAGGTTCAGGGGATCGATTAGCTTTGGTGTGCCTTTTTTGTGGAGATCGACACCATTTTCTATCGTTGACTGTGCTGAAGCAGTCGACGTCGCGACACTGGAATGACCAGCGAGTGAGAGGAGAATGGTATAGGAGTGTAAAGGACGTGAAGTGCAAGCTAATGGCGGTGGTCGTTGGTTGATCAGTGAAGAGGAGGAGGAGATATCAACGGAGAAAGAATCGACAGTATGGTATAAGGAGCGGTTTCCTGTTGTTTGAGTTGGGGGAAGAGAACACTGTGGAGAACAGATCGGTTATTTCCAGGTTGGGAGAGTTGAGCCCAATGTTAAAGGTTAAGCTAAATTTGATTAAAGGAAATTAAAATTTTATTTTATTCTAAATAGTACAAACTTGTAAATTCGATAACTTTGACATAACTTTGACATATATTATCAGAATCAAGCGAAACAAGATCTATTAGGATGGTATGGACGAGCGTGACAGAATGGAACTTATTCGGAGTGAATTGGAGCTCTTTACAATTTATAGCAAAATAAATTGTCGGATCCAAATGAATGATCGTTACGAGAACTGTCCAATGTGAGTAAAACTCACACTCTACCGGTTCATATTTTTATAACATATTTTTAGAACTGATAAAATTTGGTTGATTTCTGTATGTTGACTGTTTGGATGAATTGCTAATTGATTGGTTGAGAATATAGATAACAATATATATATATATATATATCCATATGTATATATCATTAATAAAATATTGATTATGTTTATTAGAATATTTCATATTGAAATGAAATTGATGTTAATTATATTGTTTAACATCTCTCTGGATGCAGGGAAACAGGTTGGAGGGATCCAACTGGATTCCCCAACATTTATGTTACTGTTTTTCATATATTGCAATATATTATGTGATATATAATCTGTTAATGATTATGTGTGTTTGGTTTAAATCAATCCTGGTTATTTGGTATTTTAAATACTATATATAATACTGGAATTCAAAAGGAATTTTCAAAGTGTATATTAAAAATAAAATATATTTATATAAAATCGAATGATTTTATAAAAAGGAATTTCAAAGTGGATGTGAATAAAAGGAAATATTTATAAAACTAATAGAATTAAAAAAGAAAATATTTGTAAAACAAATATAATTATAAAAGGAAGTATTTATAAAATGAATAGAATTTTATAAAAGAAAATATGTGGAAAATAAATATTAAATGGAAATCTGTTTTTAATATATAAATAGAAAAGATTAACTTAAAGTAGATTCTAAATAGAATCTATTTTAACAGATAAATTGAAAAGATTAATTTATAAATAATGTTTTTATAAGTTAAACAAAATATTTATCATTTGATAAATGGAATATATAAGTCTGAACTTATATAGAGAAGTAGAAATCGGTTTTGACACCGATATTTTAAATAGAATGTGAACTCAACATTTATAAAGGGAATTATAAATGAGATTTAAGTGTTAGAAATAAAAAGGAGATTTCGTAAGAATAATTCTATAAATAGAAGTATAAATAGAATTTGTAAATGCAATATTATTTTAAAATACGAAATCAAACTTAACGGATTATATAAAAGAAATATTTTTCACATTCAATGTGAACAATGGATTAAAATGAATATTTATAAATTAAAACATTTATAAGGAAAATTGGGTTTTGAAATAGGAATTCAAATGGGAATTTGAATGGGATAGGAAATAGGGTTAAAATAAAATTAGTTATTTGAAAAAGAGTTAATCGAATAGAGTTAATCGAATATTGGTTATTCGAATATAGTTAATTGAATATTAGTTATTCGAATAAGAGTTAATCGAATAGAGTTAATCGAATATTAGTTATTCGGATAGAGTTAATCGAATATTAGTTAGTCAAATATTAGTTATTCGAATAGAGTTAGTCGAATATTAGTTAATCGAATAGAGTTAGTCGAGTATAAGTTATTCGAATAGAGTTAGTCAAATATAAGTTATTCGAAGAGAGTTAATTGAATATAAGTTATTCGAAGAGAGTTAATCGAATATAAGTTATTCGAAGAGGGTTAATTGAATTAGGTTATTCGAAGAAAGTTAATCGAATATAAGTTATTCGAAGAGAGTTAATCGAATATAAGTTAATCGAAGAGAGTTAGTCGAATATAAGTTATTCGAAGAAAGTTAATCGAATATAAGTTATTCGAAGAGAGTTAATCGAATATAAGTTATTCGAAGAGAGTTATCAAATAAGGACTATTCGAAAGAGAGTTATACGTTGAAATTCGACTATATCGAATGTAGGAAAGTACTATTTGCTTTCTGTTTTAAAATCAAGATTTATTTATTTATTAATAAATTAGTTGTTTGTTTATTTATTCAAATTAGTAAATAAAAGTTGTGTTTAAGTTACTATATTTCGGAAGTATGGAATTATAACGCTATTGTTATAATCAAATGATTTCTGTAAAAGAAGTGGATTCGTAAATAGAATCCAAGAGTTACGTAAGGAAGTTTGTTAAAGATTTAAAAAGTGAACTTTGTTGATTTCGAGGTTAAAGATGTTGTTCAGTTAAGGTCTGAGAGGTAGTTATACCCCAACTTGATTGACTTCATTTTTTAGTAAGAAATGGTTAACGTTTGATAGGGAAGGTTGGTTAAGTGAATTTAATTAATGAGTGTAATGGTTTGAGTTGGCATAACGATGTTTTATTTAAAAATCTGTTTAAATCCAATAAAGGAGTTTTAGAAATATTTTCCAAATAAGAATCAAAAATGTTTTTCTAATATAGAAAATAAGAAATGGGAGTAAATATGGAAATGTTTTCCAATGTTAATAACGTACAGTTTCTAAATATAGAAGCTGTGTGTATATATATATATATATATATATGAGGATGTTTTCTGTTGGTTAAAAAGAAATATTTTCTGAAATATAGAAAATAAATAGTCATAATAGGTGGAAACGTTTTTCCGAGAAAAGTGAGTGGCTAAATGGGTTTTAAGAAATATGTGGTAAAACAAAAAACAGGGAAATGAATAAATTAATGAAAATTAATTTAAAGGGATAAATGTTGATTGATGATTGATCGATAAAATTTCCATTTGGAAATGAGATCGTTGTGTGTATGGATATTTTCCTTTGATAGTTAAATAACCGACTATGAAAGTTTTGACCATTTTTCTGTCGTCAATACGGAGAGACCGGAATCAGATTTATTATATGAAAACCACTTCGTATGGACATTAGCGTTGCAAATCAAACATGATGAAGATAATTGAAGACGTAGATTATGCAAGGGCTGTTCTGGCAAATCCTAGGTAGAAATTGCCTAAGATGGGTTTACAGAATAGTGCCTTCGATTTGTCCAATCCCAGGATGACCTGTATGGAAGAATGTTTGACAGAGTATATTTAATAGATCGCGTAAATTGATCCCTTTTTTACATTTTTACATTTGGTGGTGGAGGAATTCGTTTCTCTTAGCTGTATACCCGTGGTATATTTGGGGAAATCAATTTGTGTTTTGGCGGGTATGACGATGTGATATTGAAAGTAAATAAAGATGTGATCTTTACGTTACGGCCTCTAGCCTCACAACTGAGAAGTGGTATAAAATCGGGTAGGTCGCATGGCTAAGAGGGTAGCTCCCAATTAGGGTGTACTATCACCGGATCTAGAGAAATTCCATTTACTTTTATAATCTATTTCGATGTTATCCCTTTCGGGAAACGGTTGCTAATCCCAACCATCGGTGATAATATATTCGGTACACTCAAGCGAAATGAGTGACTGGTCATGTTTAGCCTAGGTTGCAAGATGTTGTTGTTGAACCCGGTGTATTCCTCTCTAGAGATACATTGTCGGAAGGTGGTCTCATACCTTGCCAGTTGGAATTCATTACCCAATAAGCGCCCGCGGTTTTTAAATTATATATTATGTATATGGAACGTGAGATGAAAGTGTTCTGCTAGATGATTATTTAGTTGTGGTTTATAGACACTATTATAATATCAAAAGAGTTTTGATATAAAGATTATCATTTATTTCAAAAGGATTTTAAATGTTAAATCAAGTGTTTTGGATTCTTATAAGGGAAAAACTCATTTCGTGTAAGGTGTGGTCTTATGATATATCATTTATTTCCTCAAACTATTTTAAATTGTTTACTCACACCAGTCTCATGAACAGAGTTTATTTTGTTTTGTTTTTCCTAAACTCTTAGGTGCCCAATTTATACGGGCAGTCAAGTAGTCAGGATTTACAGATATACTTGGAAAGCTGGAGCAGGAGGCTTCAGGATTATACAGTTATTGTTATTTCTGCTGTGTTGTAAGTGTTGTACTCCAAAAATGGTATTGTACACAGATACTGTTTCATTTCAAATTTATGTTATATAATATATTTATTCGTTCCACTGTGAGATTCGTGTTACTCTGATGATGGTGTTGTGTTCTTCTTCTTCTTCTATTCTAATTTTCCATCTTATATATTCTCACTCTCTAACTTCTTTCTATTAATGTTCCGGTATTTCCAATGCCTGAATAGTCGACATGGGTTTTATGTTGATTTTCTGGGTCGAAAATCCTGATTTGTTACATGATTCCGCTGACCCACAAACACCTTTTTTTCAGGGCTGGTTTATATACACTCAAATTCTGCTAGCATATACGTTCAGCACTTAGAAAGAGAAAAGTATCAATAATTTAGATAGCGCTACTGGCATAAAAGGGACATGCATTCCCAAAACAGAGAACTTGTTTCTGCAAGCTGGAACTAGCTAACTTCTACAAATCAAAGAAGAAAATAATAAGATGTGGAAAATGATCCTCCTTAAATGTGCAAGTTCATAAAATCATGCACAGCGGTGCCGCAAATTTCAGAAAATTGTTATGAAGGTACTCCATTTAACCATTATAGAATGAGAACCAAACAGATAAGCCAGGACCAGGACTAACATTGTCACTTCATATTCTCAAATGTAGAATTGTTTTACTGACTCTTAAGCAGGCAGCATTGCTGAAACTTCAGGATAGTATCAAGTTGTGGTGATGAAAATTGTGAAAAGAGATCATCGAAAAAAAAGGGCCGACTGATGCACTATAGTATTAAATTACCTTTGACCATTAACAACCAAAAATTGAGTCTATATTTTATTCTGAGTGACTCCACAGACACGGCTGATTATGTCCAGCCATAAAGCATATAGTTATATGATTTTACATGCCTAAATATATTTTCAATACAACGGTACAAGAAGAAACAAAAATTGGATTTTTGTAATAACAAAGAAGCACCTTTTTACCTGAAGAGTTTATGTCCGTCCTCCCTGTAATTAATTAGATACATGCTACTCCGACAAGCAAAATAAGCTACTCCATCATATTAGTGGATCCAGGAATCCAGGCTACTACATTGGATGAACTCATAAAAGATGACATAATCTGGACTGTAGGGGCAGAATCCGAGGAGCTTGATGAGGTTAGGGTGGCGGATCTTCGCTAGGGTTTCGAACTTCATACGGAACTCGCGGATGCCATCGTGGTTAAAGGTGCAACTGGATTTGATTTTACTATAGCGATTTGGAATTAGATCTCAGGAAGGAGAGGATGCCGGTACTGTAGGCAAAGAATGAGGAATCCGAAATAGTATGAAGCAATTGCTTCCTTCTCGTCAGAAAAGACAAATTCGAGGAAAGAGTTGGAAAGCAGAACCCAGCTTTAGTGTTTGCTGTTGTAAATTCTGAAGGAAATTGTTTTTGCTGAAGACGGTGATTGTGATTAGCTAATGTAGATGAAAGCGCCATTGTTAATTGAAGCGCCGCCATGGATTCAAATTTAAATAGAACTTTAATCTGATTAGGTGCTCATAAATCCAAAGGAAGAAGAGAAAAAAGGCCGTTTTTTCTTGCTAGATTTAGAAATTTGCGAAGGACCAGAGAATGGTTCAAGCAGATCAGAAACGCGTTATTCTTTTTTAAAAGGTTTAGAACAGTTGTAGAACAGTTGCGAAGAAGGAGGAAGGTGAAGAAAGGGGAAAGCGGACGTGAAAACATCTGCTACGTGTATAATTGGCTTTAGACAATTTGGTTTAGCCTCTCTTACAGTAAGGATACCTCCCTAATGGTCTGTTTGATAAGCTGCATTTGTGGCATTTTAATACTGGTCTTTTCTTGGTCTGTCCAATACGAGTACAAAAAATGCGGAGCAATTCCCTACATGGTATTATTACCTATCTAAAGATATGATACAATTTTGACTATGATTACGATTTCATCTCAAAATCAGAATTAATAAACAAAATTTTGGAGTGCTATCTGGTCTAGTTAAACAATTGAGCTTTAAACATAGAATTCTCATCTTATCTAATCTGCAGTGCTAGCGACATTAGGAGTACAATTAAATACACATACGTTCCTATTGGTAGTTTGAATGCTTGAATGTATTATTTTTTCTATAACCTAATAATTTTTTTATTTTCAGTCAACACTTTGAAGCATCAAAAGCTAGACTGCATGCTAGATGTCTTTGTGTTCCTTTGGTGTCAATTAGAGCTGGGAAGGTTAACAAGCAAGGGAATCTCCTACACTCATCTACCATAAGGTATATGTTTACATTTTTCTACTTCTTCATAGCCGAAAATATTCTAAAAACTTGATAAATGACCGTCTGGTAAATATGATACATTATGTAAATTGTCTGTGTCTAGTTATGCTCTTGTATTTTTAAAGTAAATCAAATAGCAATAATAGAAGTGTCAACTTGAGTTTTAGTATGTGCAATATTTACGAATTTGGTCTATAATTCTACCAGATATTTCGATGTCATTTTGCTTGGTATTTGTTTTGTATGTGCTTAGACTTATGTAGCAGGGAAGCCAATGTTGGCTCCAATAGTTGTTGTGATTAGTTCTACTCCACCCTTGTTTTCTAGCTTGTATAAAACATAGACATATGTCGGCACGACAATGTAGCTTTCCGAGCTACATATCCTAGATAATATCAAAATAAAATTAGCATCAATTATATGATCAGATCTGTATCGGAAAATAATGAAATTTGATATTAGTTTCAAAAAATTTAGTTCTTTATTGGTATGAAATTTTGTAGTTGATCAAAGAAGTTTTTTGTTAAGAAATTCCGGCGACCCCGCCAATTGTAGTTCATGCAAGTTTATGTGCACCACAATGACGTAAACAAGCACAATTCGTGTATTATGCAAGATTTTGGTCCAATCTTTTACTTTTGTGATCACTGTCCCATTGCATCATCATTGCAATTGGATGTGTTAAGGATGCACATGTATGAGATATGGATGGCTTGATTGTTTATGCGCTTGATTTAATAATAATTAATTAAGGGAAAGTCTATACGTACACAAAAAGTAGACATAAATGGTGACACAAAGAATCTCCACCATTAGATTGCCCCTTGATTTCCACCACTCACATAAAGACAAACTAATCCAACAACTCAGATTTTATGTCTTTCAGTTTGTGTCAAATTCCGTGTCCCAATAGTCGATCATATTAATTAATATTATTTGAATATTACTTGATAATTCATGGCAAATTCTTACTATTGTTCATTGAAATTGTTTATAGGTAATTGGCTTTTGCAAAGTGAACACCATCAACAACAATGGACATGATTTTAATTGTCATATGTATTATGACATTAGTTAGTACTTGTTGTGTAAACCTTTTTGCGGCCTGTGGTATGTGAATTTGCTCATTTGGTCAAACAATTATTATTTAAATGATTATGGATAATACTTATGTAATTAACGTGTTCTCAATTATTTGAACATGATGATTATATGACTGGTTGATTGCTTGTTTGAATATGATAATTACACGATTGTTACTGATTTTAATATGATTGTTACAAAGCTGGATGTTGGAAATAACATAAGCCATTAACGATATATAGTAGCATTTGAAATATACTACAAAACAATAAATACCTTTTAGTAGCGTTTTAGAAATGTTACTGAAACATATGAAAAAATACCACTTGAATTTATAGTGGCATAAAATAAATGCAATAAAATGTTTTTAGTTTCACAAAATAAACGCTACATAAAATCTTTGGTTGTGTTTGGAAAACGTGGTTATACGGATAATTTGGTAGCGTTTATCAAAACACAATAAAAAAACACTTTTGGTTGCGCGGCCTGTAGTAGCATTCTTTAAAAAGCTACCAAAAGCATTGGTAGCGTTTTTTAAACACTACTAAAGGTCTTTTCTGGTGTAGTGAATTAATAAAAAGGAAAAAGGGAGAAAACAAATCTCAAACTGAATGAAAAAGGCATATAAAAGACTATAAATAAATAAAAGACATAATAAGGATAAGGAAGATAGAAGTATATATGAACATATGATACCAGTAATCTGAAATAGATAATTTAACAGTAAAGTGACAACATATAAAAAAATAACTTATAAGTACTGTTTATTTCAGATCCAACAATTTACTACCTAAAACCTTTTAAAATAACAGATCTAAAATGACATGAAACTCATAGTGATAGGATTGGAGAGGAAGAAAATAACTCTTTTGCATGTATATGCCTTTGTAGAAGAAAGTCCACTTTTAAATTATGTTGTTGTAGAGCAGTCAGCATTATCCTTGCTAATTTGTATTTGGGAAGTACCTAAGTATCTCTATGTGTGTGTACAGATATATATATTATTTTCAGAAAAAGGTTTGGAGGAAATAGGAGGAGGAATAGATTTGTGTGTGGAGAACAATGAGGCTGTCAGCCTTTATATAGATTATCTAGGATAATTCTCAGCCTTTGGATTTTAAGGTTTCAAATCTAACCACACGGAATGCTGAGTAAGCAGACGAACCAGCTTAGTATTTGAATGGGTCGATCCACCCTGACCTGGGTCGACCATTGGGTCGAACCGGTCACACTGGGTCACCCAGTTACCATTACTTCAGAATGTATATTTTTATTTATTTAACGTATATGTATATATATAATCTGTCCATTTTTGCTGAAAACTTCTCAAGTCCATACCTTCTTCATATTAACTCCAATTTTAGAAATTTAAGAGTCTATCTAAACCAGAATTTCGTAACGGACTGTAACAACCCGTATTTTCAATAACCTGTAATAACATAAATCGAGGCAGAATTTAATTCTAAAATGGGAATCAAGGGAAACGGGCTATGCCATTGCGTTCGTCTCGGAAAAATACGCGAAATAGAGTCCGAGTTTTCGAAAATCGGAGTCCGTATGACCAAGATATGGCCTCGCGAAGTTTCACGAAAATTCCCAAATTAAAGTATACTTAATTAAGTGAAATGGGTTGTGTAGATATATATATATATATATATTGATATATATATATATATATATATATATAATTGAAAATTTAATAAATAAATATGCAAAAATGCTCAAAACAGCGAATTGGGAGAGGGGAATAACCGAACCGGCCGATTTTTGAAGTCGACCCGAGCCCGCCGGGTCGACTAGGGGTTAATCCAGGGTGTTTGGCTGTCAACCCGTGGGCCGATTCGCTCAAGTGCAGATTTTGCATTTGAATGGTTCTCATGGTCCATCTTTAATCTAAAGGCCCTAGATGGTTCCTACACTTGACTTCTTCCCCAAGACATGCTTTGATGGCTTGGATTGAATCTAGGGTTAATCCTATGGCCTAAAACACTTGCCTAATCTATAAATAAGACCCTAACCTACCCTAATTCATTCATAATTAAACCTAGTGACTAAACTATGGCAAAATGCTAGCTCTCATGGCCTCCACTAATTTTATGAAGAGGGTTGCATACTAATCACTCTCTAATCAACTTCTAATCCCTTCTTAGCATCTTAATCTTCTTCATTTGGTGTTCAAAGTTGCTAGTTGTGAGTTTCTATCACTTTGATGATCTTTTGGTAAACTAATTAGATGAGATGTGATGAGATTTATGGTTTTGTATGTGGGTTAATGAGCTTTGAATCATATGATATGATGTTAGCATTAATCTTATGTTTATGCATGTTGAGTATGTAAGCTTATGCAAGTTTAATATGATGTATGTTATGTTTGCATGATGCTAAATATGCAAGTTGTGGGCTATGTAATCATATGCATGTTATGCAAGTTCATGGTAATATGCTATGCAAGTTACATGTATGTAAATATGCAAGTTACATGTTTGTTAATATGCAAGTTACATGTATGTAAATATGCAAGTTACATGTTTGTTAATATGCAAGTTACATGTTTGTTAATATGCAAGTTACATGTATGTAAATATGCAAGTTACATGTTTCTTTATATGCAAGTTACATGTTTGTTAATATGCGAGTTACATGTATGTAAATATGCAAGTTACATGTTTATTAATATGCAAGTTCATGATGACACATTATGCAAGTCTATAAGCTAATATGCAAGTTTGTTATGCAAAATGAATATGTAAGTTATGTGACATATTATATGCAAGTTATGTGACATGTTATGCAAGTTCATATGCAAGTTATGTGTTTGTTAATATGCAAGATGGCACCTTTGAAACATGTTCATTCATATGCAAGTTGACACCTTTTATATGTGTTATATCATGAACGAAATTACGTGGGAACGATGGGGTAATTAAATGCATAAGTTAATAAGATTGTGTGAAATTAATATAATTATGCATAACACAAAATAAATAAACATAGTATGGGAATTTGCCTATTTGGTTAGGTGTACCCATACTATGTGTTGGGAATTTACCTATTGAGTTAGGTCTACCCCATGGGAATTTACCTATTAAGTTAGGTCTACCCATGTTAAGAAAACTTGATTAATTAGGGATAATTAATATAAAATTATGAGGGTGATTAATTAGGTGTAATTAATTGACTAAGACACGAGGTTGGACTCAGTTGTAGCGTAAAACTGCCCGGACCCAACCGGCTTAACCAGTTGCTACAAATGTTAGCCCAATGTGAGAGGTCTTAGGCACAAACTAAATACGTAATTAATGTAAAGACACGAGGTTAGACTCTGTTATGACATAAGGCTGCCCGGACCCAACCGGCTTAACCAGCGGTCATAAAAGACAGTCTAATGTGAGAGGTCTTTACAAAGGTTACGTTCTTAATTAATTAATTAAGAAACACTTAACCACATTAGCATGTAGAGGGACATGAGGGGTTAAGTGGGTGCCTCGGGTGGCATGAGAAAATCTAGTGGTTGCCTTGGGTGGCAATAGAAAATACGATTAGAATACTTAACCAAAATGGAACATGTAATTAAAACATGATTAAAGGGTTAAGTGGGATATACTAGAAAAAGGGACAAGCTTAGGTGGGTAGCTTGTGGAGGCCCATTTCAACCAGTAACCCATACGTATCTTTGTGGGCTCGACCCATGTCGAGGACGGGACACGCATACTGGGCTTGACTGTAAGAGGCAAACGGGTTAGCGGTGGCAACGCAAGTCCAACGGGCTTCATATGCGTGAGTGGGCCCGGGCTGGTAGGTAAGCCGTTGTTGCATCGAGTAGATATAAGCCGTGCACCTTTAGTTCCATCAGGTTGCCACATTGGGGAATGATACATCCCACGGTGGGGCCAGCACGGGTATCTACGTTAGGGAGCCGATCGAATGGGAAGTAGTGTGTACACCTAGTGGATTGTAGGGCCCCGTGGCGCCTACTTGGTCACCTAGGGGTACGCAGGTACTAATTAGTAAATTTTATAAGTCCTTGGGTGGGATCAACCTTTAAGTTAGGAACGACTGGTGTGGTGCAGTTTAGTAATTTACCTTAGGGAGGGTAGATGCGTCTTTATCCTTTATCTTCGTTTAGTTGACTGCTTAGGGTAGCCATTCATCCCTATATGTTACCGTATATCAGTTTATGTCTTCTCTGGTTACTTTAACGATTGTATTGTTAAAGTTATAGGACTCGCTCAGACTTATGTCTGACCCCGTTGTTTTTATCTTTTTCCCAACCCTCAGGTCCTACGGTGGATCCTAGCAGTAGTGGAGCTTGATCGGATTGCTGTTCCAGTCCTTAGGAGCTTGGATAGATGTAAAGCTCCAGTTATCCAGTTATCTTTTCTTTTGTTTGGCTATTGTATGAGAGTGGGATTATGTACTTCTTTATTTTGATGGATATTGTACTTGACCTTTATTGTGGTTTTATGATGTAACCAGACATGTTTTACTTCCGCTGTTATGAGATGATGTTTTAAAATTTCAAGTACTATTTATATCTGTCTTGTTGTAATTTTTCTGTTCTATATTCACTAAAATACTCCACCGATGCTATGGCATTCCCTTAGTGAGTGATCATAGCGGGAGTGGGGTGTTACACGTGGTATCAGAGCTTAAGGTTACCAGAACAGATAAAATTTTTGAGAAAAACTACTTTCTAAGAGTATTTTCGAAGAAAGTATTTTTAAAAGCATGTCTTCTAAGAGAAAAAGTTTTTGAAAAAGAAAAGCATAATCCCCAATAGCCATATCTTTATCTTTCGGAATCTCCTTTTTGAATCTTTCCTCTTTCGTTTCAGCATGGCTGAAGATCTTAACATCCCGGAGGGTTTAGTTATACCACTATGGTATAGGAGGTTGCAAGAGGCTAGGGCCGCGGCTGCGGGTCCGGCCAATGCTACTACACCAGAGACAACCGCTCCTCCTCCTCAGCCTAGAGTGGATAATTTTGCTAAGGTTTGCAAGGAGTTCAAGGCTATAGGAGGAAAACCTTTTCTTGGTTCAGAGACTTTCGTAGAGGCTAGAGATTGGCTTAAGGAAGTGGAAGAGTTGCTAGATATCTTTGAAGTGGAAGAGGGAAAGAAAGTCAAGTTGGCGGCTTGGTTAATGAAGGGAGAGGCCTCATTCTGGTGGGAGGTCACTAATGGAGAACGCCCTGTTGACTCTTGGGCAGATTTTAAGCAAAGGTTTGGGGCTAAGTTTCTCTCAAGGGCGGAAGAGAATCTGTTTATGGAGAAGTTCTTGAATTTGAAGCAAGGGAATCTCACGGTGAAAGAATATGTCAACAAATTCAATCAATTAGCAAGGTTTGGCATAGAGTTGGTGAATACACCGGAGAAGAAGGCTTTGAGGTTCGTTAGAGGCTTGAACGAACCATTGCAAGGAATAGCTATGACTCACATTCCTATGGGGGCCACTTTTGAGAAGCTTGTCTACATGGCACTTATGCATGAGGATGATAAGAATTCTAAGGCACCAGAGAAAAAGGGGGATCAGAAGAAACCGCAACAGCAACAACAAGGCAAGGGCGGAAAAGGCAATGGTGACAAAAAGAAGACGAAGAAGAAGTGCTTCAATTGTGGAACACCAGGACACCTTAGTAAGGATTGTCGCAAAAAGAAGAAGACCGGTTGCTTTCATTGTGGTGAAGCAGGGCATCTTGTGAAAAACTGCCCAAAGAAGGGGCAGAAGACGGGGTCTACCTCAGGAGGCCAGGTGCAAGCTCTTATAGCACCACCTCAGTCAGGGGGGCAAGTTCAGGTTCTCTCAGTTCCACCGATTCAGCAGAGAGGTAGAACTATTTCCGTTGAAAGTCTGGTTTTTCTGTTTGATCATCCAGTTCGTACTTTGTTTGACTCTGGCGCATCGCATTCTTTTATCTCATCATCGTTAGTTGAGTCACTGCACTTAGACACCAGTCTAGTTGATGATCCCTTGGTTGTCTCAAACCCAATTGGGGGCTCCATATATCTGTCTATGATATGTTTGGGTTTGAAGATTTCTATACTTAGCGTTGAGTTTAGATGTGAGGCTTTTGTATTGGGCTTCACGGGCTATGGGTTGATCTTGGGCATGGACTGGTTATCCAGTAATGGTGCCGTTCTTGATTGCGAAAGGAGAGTTGTCAGGCTCATGACCCGCTTGGGTAACACTCTCGAGATCTCTTGCAATCCCATGGAATCTGTTTTGCTAAGTTATCTTGAATCGCTCGATGCTTCGGTCGAGAGTTTGTGTTCTGTCAGAGTAGTCCGGGAATATCCGGATGTGTTTGAAGAAGTAAAGGGTTTGCCTCCGAAGCGGGAGATAGATTTCCGAATTTATTTGGTGGATAATGCCAAACCAGTGTCTTTGCCAGTACGCCACATGGCTCCTCGTGAGAGAAGAGAACTTCATAAGCAAGTAGGGGAGTTGCTTGAGAAGGGGTTCATAAGGCGAAGTATATCGGAGTGGGGAGCTCCAGTAGTGTTTGCCACGAAGGCGGATGGGTCCCTCAGACTTTGTGTGGATTATAGAGAACTTAATAAGCTCACGAAGAAGAATAGACACCCATTACCGAGGATAGATGATCTCTTTGATCAGTTGGTTGGCGCGTCAGTATTTTCGCAGATGGACTTAGCTACAGGGTTTCATCAGTTAAGAGTGGCGGAGGACAGTATGGAGAAGACTGCTTTCCGGACTCCGGATGGTTTTTATGAGTGGCTAGTGATGCCATTTGGGTTGACAAACGCCCCCGCATACTTTGTTGATCTCATGAGTAGAGTGTTCAGAGAGTATCTGAATAAGTTTGTAGTAGTTTTTGTGGATGACATCTTGGTCTTTTCCAAGAATGAAGAAGAGCATGCCTTACATCTCAAGGAAGTGTTGGAGACTCTTCGAGCGCATAGTCTTAAAGCTAAATTCTCTAAATGCCATTTTTGGAGAAGAGAAGTGCGATTCTTAGGGCATGTGGTCTCTAAGGAAGGGATAGCTGTGGATCCCGCAAAGATAGTATCTATCCAGGATTGGAAAGTTCCTAGAAATGCTACCGAGGTAAGAAGTTTCTTGGGGTTGGCAGGATATTATAGGAAGTTCATCAAAGACTTCGCGAAGATATCAGCCCCATTAACCCGCTTGACGAAAAAGAATCTGGTTTTCTCGTGGGATGTAGATTGTGATGATGCTTTCCGACGGTTAAAGAGAGCTTTGACCACCGCTCCAGTTTTAGTGCTCCCGGATGGGAGTAAGCCGTTTGTTGTTTATACCGATGCTTGTGGAACAGGATTAGGCGCAGTCTTGATGCAGGAGGGAAGGGTAATAGCCTATGGAGGGAGACAATTGAGAGTGCATGAGAAGAATTACCCTACCCATGATCTAGAGTTGGCCGCGATTGTTTTCGCACTTAAGTCTTGGCGCCATTATCTTCTTGGTGAGAGATTCGAGTTGTTCACCGACCATAAATCATTGAAGTACTTATTCTCTCAGAAGGATTTAAACCTAAGACAGCAAAGGTGGATGGAGTTCTTAGCATCCTATGATTTCGAGATAGCGTATACCCCTGGTAAGGGTAACGTGGTGGCAGACGCCTTAAGTAGAAAAAGGCTATCTTTGAGTCCATTGTTCGTGGAACGACGAAGCTTGGAGTTTCTTTCTTTGTTTGACTTCAGACCTTCTGTTGATTTTGTACCTGGTTTGTTGGCATCCTTGGAGGTTAGACCTACTCTTTTGAGACGGATTGGCGAGGCTCAGCGAGACGACCCACAGTTGGTTGTGTTGGTAGAGAAGCTTATAAGAGGGGAGTCGTCCAGCCATTTGGGTAGATACACCATAGATGATAAGGGATGGTTGCATAGAGACGGTAGACTTTGTGTACCGCAAGATGAGGGTTTGAAGAAGGCTATTTTGGATGATGCACATCGTTCAAGAATGACTATTCATCCCGGTGGAGACAAAATGTACCAAGACATGAAGAGAGTTTTCTTCTGGGCCGGTATGAAGAAAGATGTGGCCGAGTATGTGGCTAGATGCTTAGTGTGCCAACAAGTTAAAGTGGAGCAAAGGAAACCCGGTGGGTTGCTACACCCATTGGAAGTTCCACAGTGGAAGTGGGATAGTGTCTCGATGGATTTCATCGACGGGTTACCGAGATCGAGGAAGGGCAATACGGGAATTTGGGTTGTGGTAGACAGACTTACCAAGAGTGCCCATTTTATACCCGTAAAGAGTAAGAGGACCGCTCCATGGCTTGCTTCAGTCTATGTTAGAGAGATTGTTAGATTGCATGGCGTACCATCCAGCATTGTGAGTGATCGAGATCCTATTTTCACTAGTGAGTTTTGGAGAAGTTTGCAAGAGGCGGTAGGGACTCAGTTGTGTTTGAGCACCGCATATCATCCTCAGACGGACGGTCAGACTGAGAGGGTGAACCGTATCTTAGAAGATCTTTTGAGGCTTTGTATCTTGGATTTTGGAGGTACATGGGAAGAACATCTTCCTTTGGTGGAGTTCGCATATAATAACAGCTTTCAGTCCAGTATTGGTATGGCTCCTTTCGAAGCTCTTTATGGAAGGCCTTGTCGATCTCCTACATGTTGGTGGGAATCTACGGATAAGATCTTGCTTGGGCCGGATATGGTTAGAGAGACTTCAGAGAAGATTGATTTAATTCGAAAAAGGATGAAAGCAGCGCAAGATAGACAGAAATCTTATGCGGATCGGAGAAGGACGGATCTTGAGTTTGAGGTTGGGGACATGGTTTTTGTCAAAGTATCTCCATTGAGAAATGTTGTTCGCTTTGGGTCCGTAGGGAAGTTAGCACCGAGATTTGTTGGGCCGTTTCCTATTAAGGAAAGGATTGGACGGATGGCATATAGGGTGGAGTTGCCCGACAGACTTAGTGGTGTTCATGATGTATTCCATGTATCACATTTGAGGAAGTGCTTACATGAGACCGCGGAGGTGGTAGAGCCGAGCTTGCTTAGAGATGTAGAGGTAGAGCGTGATGCGACGATTCGACGAGCTCCTACTCGCATCCTTGGGTCAGAAACTAGGAAGTTGAGGAACAGAGAAGTTCAGCTAGTTAAAGTGCAATGGGGAGATGACGAAAGCAATGCTACTTGGGAGACGGAAGCAAAGATGCGTTCTTTGTATCCATTTCTTTTTGAGAGTATGTCTTTTAACTTCTCCTTTATTGCTTGTCTAGTACTTATCTTATCTTTAGTATATCCTCGCTAATACCTATGACCTTTAGATAGGGTAAAACCTATGGTTGAAACATGTGTTTGAAACATGTTATGGTTGATGGATGCATATGGATGCAATTGTTTGCTAGTGGTTGCTCGTGGATGCATATACACACACATTAGGCACTAGATCGGCTCAGTCACTTCATGTTGCATATTGCATAAATGGATGTGGTAGTTAGATTGATGGATGTATCATGGCTGTGTTATCATATGGATGATGCATTTTTGTGTATGGTTGTGCACGCATGTAGAAATTTGTATGTGTCAATAGGGTTTCGCATACATATTGGATGCATGGCACTATCATGGTTTGCATTAAGGAGGTTTACTGTATCAGTAACCGCCTGATTTTCGCATTAGGTAAGTACATATACACACACTTTTGCATATATCCATCCAGCATTTAGAATCTTGTAAGGACAATGATTGCTCGTGGATGATGCTTTGAGTAGATGGATGATTGGATGGTAGGATACGTTCTTCCTAACTTGAAGATTTCGGGGACGAAATCCTTTAAGGAGGGGAGAATGTAACAACCCGTATTTTCAATAACCTGTAATAACATAAATCGAGGCAGAATTTAATTCTAAAATGGGAATCAAGGGAAACGGGCTATGCCATTGCGTTCGTCTCGGAAAAATACGCGAAATAGAGTCCGAGTTTTCGAAAATCGGAGTCCGTATGACCAAGATATGGCCTCGCGAAGTTTCACGAAAATTCCCAAATTAAAGTATACTTAATTAAGTGAAATGGGTTGTGTAGATATATATATATATATATTGATATATATATATATATATATATAATTGAAAATTTAATAAATAAATATGCAAAAATGCTCAAAACAGCGAATTGGGAGAGGGGAATAACCGAACCGGCCGATTTTTGAAGTCGACCCGAGCCCGCTGGGTCGACTAGGGGTTAATCCAGGGTGTTTGGCTGTCAACCCGTGGGCCGATTCGCTCAAGTGCAGATTTTGCATTTGAATGGTTCTCATGGTCCATCTTTAATCTAAAGGCCCTAGATGGTTCCTACACTTGACTTCTTCCCCAAGACATGCTTTGATGGCTTGGATTGAATCTAGGGTTAATCCTATGGCCTAAAACACTTGCCTAATCTATAAATAAGACCCTAACCTACCCTAATTCATTCATAATTAAACCTAGTGACTAAACTATGGCAAAATGCTAGCTCTCATGGCCTCCACTAATTTTATGAAGAGGGTTGCATACTAATCACTCTCTAATCAACTTCTAATCCCTTCTTAGCATCTTAATCTTCTTCATTTGGTGTTCAAAGTTGCTAGTTGTGAGTTTCTATCACTTTGATGATCTTTTGGTAAACTAATTAGATGAGATGTGATGAGATTTATGGTTTTGTATGTGGGTTAATGAGCTTTGAATCATATGATATGATGTTAGCATTAATCTTATGTTTATGCATGTTGAGTATGTAAGCTTATGCAAGTTTAATATGATGTATGTTATGTTTGCATGATGCTAAATATGCAAGTTGTGGGCTATGTAATCATATGCATGTTATGCAAGTTCATGGTAATATGCTATGCAAGTTACATGTATGTAAATATGCAAGTTACATGTTTGTTAATATGCAAGTTACATGTATGTAAATATGCAAGTTACATGTTTGTTAATATGCAAGTTACATGTTTGTTAATATGCAAGTTACATGTATGTAAATATGCAAGTTACATGTTTCTTTATATGCAAGTTACATGTTTGTTAATATGCGAGTTACATGTATGTAAATATGCAAGTTACATGTTTATTAATATGCAAGTTCATGATGACACATTATGCAAGTCTATAAGCTAATATGCAAGTTTGTTATGCAAAATGAATATGTAAGTTATGTGACATATTATATGCAAGTTATGTGACATGTTATGCAAGTTCATATGCAAGTTATGTGTTTGTTAATATGCAAGATGGCACCTTTGAAACATGTTCATTCATATGCAAGTTGACACCTTTTATATGTGTTATATCATGAACGAAATTACGTGGGAACGATGGGGTAATTAAATGCATAAGTTAATAAGATTGTGTGAAATTAATATAATTATGCATAACACAAAATAAATAAACATAGTATGGGAATTTGCCTATTTGGTTAGGTGTACCCATACTATGTGTTGGGAATTTACCTATTGAGTTAGGTCTACCCCATGGGAATTTACCTATTAAGTTAGGTCTACCCATGTTAAGAAAACTTGATTAATTAGGGATAATTAATATAAAATTATGAGGGTGATTAATTAGGTGTAATTAATTGACTAAGACACGAGGTTGGACTCAGTTGTAGCGTAAAACTGCCCGGACCCAACCGGCTTAACCAGTTGCTACAAATGTTAGCCCAATGTGAGAGGTCTTAGGCACAAACTAAATACGTAATTAATGTAAAGACACGAGGTTAGACTCTGTTATGACATAAGGCTGCCCGGACCCAACCGGCTTAACCAGCGGTCATAAAAGACAGTCTAATGTGAGAGGTCTTTACAAAGGTTACGTTCTTAATTAATTAATTAAGAAACACTTAACCACATTAGCATGTAGAGGGACATGAGGGGTTAAGTGGGTGCCTCGGGTGGCATGAGAAAATCTAGTGGTTGCCTTGGGTGGCAATAGAAAATACGATTAGAATACTTAACCAAAATGGAACATGTAATTAAAACATGATTAAAGGGTTAAGTGGGATATACTAGAAAAAGGGACAAGCTTAGGTGGGTAGCTTGTGGAGGCCCATTTCAACCAGTAACCCATACGTATCTTTGTGGGCTCGACCCATGTCGAGGACGGGACACGCATACTGGGCTTGACTGTAAGAGGCAAACGGGTTAGCGGTGGCAACGCAAGTCCAACGGGCTTCATATGCGTGAGTGGGCCCGGGCTGGTAGGTAAGCCGTTGTTGCATCGAGTAGATATAAGCCGTGCACCTTTAGTTCCATCAGGTTGCCACATTGGGGAATGATACATCCCACGGTGGGGCCAGCACGGGTATCTACGTTAGGGAGCCGATCGAATGGGAAGTAGTGTGTACACCTAGTGGATTGTAGGGCCCCGTGGCGCCTACTTGGTCACCTAGGGGTACGCAGGTACTAATTAGTAAATTTTATAAGTCCTTGGGTGGGATCAACCTTTAAGTTAGGAACGACTGGTGTGGTGCAGTTTAGTAATTTACCTTAGGGAGGGTAGATGCGTCTTTATCCTTTATCTTCGTTTAGTTGACTGCTTAGGGTAGCCATTCATCCCTATATGTTACCGTATATCAGTTTATGTCTTCTCTGGTTACTTTAACGATTGTATTGTTAAAGTTATAGGACTCGCTCAGACTTATGTCTGACCCCGTTGTTTTTATCTTTTTCCCAACCCTCAGGTCCTACGGTGGATCCTAGCAGTAGTGGAGCTTGATCGGATTGCTGTTCCAGTCCTTAGGAGCTTGGATAGATGTAAAGCTCCAGTTATCCAGTTATCTTTTCTTTTGTTTGGCTATTGTATGAGAGTGGGATTATGTACTTCTTTATTTTGATGGATATTGTACTTGACCTTTATTGTGGTTTTATGATGTAACCAGACATGTTTTACTTCCGCTGTTATGAGATGATGTTTTAAAATTTCAAGTACTATTTATATCTGTCTTGTTGTAATTTTTCTGTTCTATATTCACTAAAATACTCCACCGATGCTATGGCATTCCCTTAGTGAGTGATCATAGCGGGAGTGGGGTGTTACACGGACACAACAGTAAAGTATGTTTTACCTAATTCTGGATATTTAATTTAAGTAATATTCTTTTTATTATCTTTGTTGTATAATTATAGTATATTAAATTATGGTGGGTTATAGATAAGGTAAGGGGAGGAAGGCAACCTTGAAACCAGTGAAGATTTCGATCCAAGATGATCTAATCGGAGACATGTCTTTCGTGGGGATGAAGCAACTTTTAGTAGAGTTAACGAGTTGCCCCAAGAAACTCTGGTACAACTGAATAAGACCAATAAGGTGACGGATAGAGTGACAATTACCATTATTGAAAATGATGATGTCGTCACCGAAAGATAAGGAAGAAATAAGAGGGCAGCCACCGAGGATTCCAAACTTATGGATTCTCCCCGCTATCGTAAGTGAATGCGGCCCACGTACGAAAACCTCGGCTATGATGACAAAGAGCGAAGGGGGGAGGGGGTCTCCCTATCGAAGACCCCTTCCAGCCTTGGAATAACCGTTGGCTGATCCGTTGATGAGAACGAAAAATCAGCAATTGGAGATCGGTCTCCAAATAATATCGATTAGGGGTTCCGGAAAGCCGAAAGCCTTAAGGACCTTGATGACGAAAATCCAAGACATGCGGTCATATGCCTTAGCCATATCCAGCTTAATGACCACATTAGAACATCGGACCTTCCTATCGATCTGAGAAACCGGCTCCTGGACTAAAAGGACGTTATCAGTGATCAGACATCCTTTTACAAACCCCGCCTGAGAGGAAGAAATAATACGCTCAAGAAACGGTGCTAGTCGAGTGATTAGGACCTTAGAGATAACCTTGTTGGAGAAATTGCACAAGCTGATCGGTAGAAAATCTGCGTAAGTGCAAGGATTTTCACACTTTGGAATAAGAACAAAATTCGTGGAGTTCCAACCCTTAGAAAGGTCTCCACCATAGAAGAAAAACCGAATAACAAGACAGAAGTCTGCCTGAATAATCAGCCAAACACTCCGGAAACAACCCCTTGAAGCCGTCAGACCTACTTGCACTGTGTTTTCACCAAAACTTAGTTAAAACACCAATGGTACAAAAATCGTACTTCACCAAACAAGTTTAGAATATAAATGGAGCTGCACTCAACAACAGTTGAAAGTAAAATTGCGAAGAAAACAAAATGAAGACGGGATTTTAGAGTGGTTCAGCCTTGAGCTAGGCCTACATCCACTGAGAAGGTGATTTGCATTATCATGATGACATTTACAAGATACATCAAATCTCATTTTTATACATCTCATTGCTCTCTCAATATATTCTCTTTTACATACAAATCTTGCTTAGATTCGCGAGATTCGATGAAAGAATGGCGGAATCTATGAAGGAAAAGGATGGATAAGCAATGGAGGAGGAGGATGTCTTCAATCCTTTTCACTTATAGGATTTTAACGGATGCCATGGCCAAGTAGATGAAAGACCTTCGGATGGAGATGATGATCATCGTTGAAATGCTTTTGGAATGGCTAAGGTCGGAATTTGGCAGCACTTCGTGGTGGCTCCCATTCCCCCCTTTTCAGTGGCATTCATGGCTTATTTATAGGTCAGCCCTCACAGAGGTTTGAAATGGGATTCTCATGAGTCGCTCGTCCCATAATTACTTAAATGCCACTACCTTGTTGTAGCCAGCTATCAGCAACCGTTTCTGACCGTCCGACATAAGTAACTTTACAAGAGCGATTACCCTTGTGAAGGTGAGCGACTGCTTCAAGTCTGGACAGTTTAGGTGAGTGTCTTCAGGCATGCGAGCGGCTGGTTGGATCAGACGTGTTTGATTGTAGATAGATGGGTAACTAACACCATAATTAGAGGAAAGCGCCTGGTTGAAATAGTAATGATTGATTGAGGAGCGAACGACTAGGGTTGTAATTTGACGGCTGACATAGAGCGTGTGTACGATCCCTGGTATCTTTGGATTCTCGGCTAACTAGTCGGGAGCGGTGTGTGCAACCGAACTCTCAAATATGGGGGTGAGCGGGGCGACCCTTTCCTGGATGTACGAGTCTTGTTGTTACTGTATCACATGCGGTTTTTAAGGGATAAACATTTGCCCCACAAAGTTTGTAATTTTCAACTTGCGAAGATTTCATGCTTCGAAATAATGACATGTAACGTCAATTGATGGATTAAGTCCAATTCCCCCATGCGGTGGTTTCGTTTTCATAAGGTCCATATGTATACGTATATCTGACTGGGGTTTACGGTTGCTCACGTGCTGACATAATTGGTTGACCTTAAAGTCGCTCGCTTGCATACCCTAGTTGAGTGAGCGAGTTGATGCGTTGTTTTGGTTCGTTAGTTCCTTTTGCCTTCCTCTTACCTTATATGTCGTCTACTTTCTTTATCGTTTCTCATTTCTTTTCTTCCAAAGAAACACTTGATGGCAGTATTATTCTAGACGCTTTCTCCTTGTCCTGATTTCCTTCAAAGCTTTCAATTATTTTGGTCCTTTTAACATTTCGTCTTCTTGCCGTGCTTAGTACCTCCATCAGAATTCCGCAGCTTCAAGATTGATTTAGGCAGTCTGCTCGCTCAGATTCGAGATTTATCCGCTCGCTTGTAAGTACTCCTTAATCTTATTTTGGTTTAACCTGAAGCATGAATTCGATAGTCCCGGGTGCAATTTTGAAAGTCCCGAATATTACCCCAAGTAGTTCCTTGCGGACTTCCCGAATATTCTTGTGATTCCAACTAGGTCATTGCAGGATTTTCCAAGCAAAGATTTTGCTTGTTGAAAATATGCAACCTTTTTTCGCTCTTTTAGAATTCCTTTGTTGTAAACTCGTGTGGTTTTGTTGATCGTTCCCCCGAATTATCAACAGTTTTTGTCTTCATGTCATGGAGTTGAAGGGTTTATAAGAATTGTTCGTTATCTATATCCATTTTGACCTTGTATTTGGTTTAGAAAATTTTCCTTTTTCCTGTCGTGTATACTTATGCTTGAGCTTTGTGTTCGCCCAACTTCAATTTTGACATGGGTCATCCTTTCTCATCTTCTAAATGAAGTCAAGAATGACTCATTATGTCTGAATTCGTGCAACCACCTTGTCTTGGACTCAAGCAGTTGACATGATACGGTTATTCGTGTTTTATCAAAATCGGTATGAGTTCAAATTTGGAATCTAGTTATCCACATGCGAGTGATCGAAACTCATTGCGAATGGCCGCACAAATGTTGTGTGAATGGTAAACTATCTGAATTGCGTTATGCTTTGCCAAGTTAAATTTGGCTAGATTATTTCTGTTTTCCCTGAAAGGGTTGACTGTGCACGACCCTATTTTGGTTTGGAGTTACTAAGCTATCATCCTTCTGATAACACTAATTCTTTAGTGTTATAATATTTATATAAGAATTCTAATTCACTATCAATCACCCTAGAATCCCAGAGCCAAAACATGTCTAGCCAGGATGGAAGTTCGGACCAAACTGTTGTAATCATACCACATGCCACCCCTGGGGTAGATGCTGCTCAATGCTTCCCAAAGCCCCGTGCTCTTTCTACTATACCTTGTGAAAGGCATGCGATGGAGCTTTCTATTAGTTCGTTCCAACGATTGTGCAACCAATTTGAAATTTCGAAAAAAGAAGAAGCCAAACTGCCTAGTGAGAAAGAGTTTGGGGATATTCCTCCAAATAGGTATGTTGCTGTTACTCGTGGTATGCTGATGAGCGGGGCCATTCCTCCTTTTAATCCTTATTTAGAAATGATTCTCCGGGACTTGGCTATTGCCCCATACCAGTTACGCCCGAATGGTTATGCGATTTTAACAAGCCTCTATATCCTCTTTATGAGAGAAAAGCAACATGCTCCTTCATTTGAAGATATATGCTCCTTATATTCTTTTAAAAAGAGGAATCATCGTCCCTCCATCATTTTTACAGAAAGCCGGGGTCCCAGAATTATTACTGGCCTGGTGGACAGTGTTCGAGGATTTCCTAATCAATAATTCTTTGTCCAATGCCCTAACAACTTCTGTGGCTTATGGATGGAAGGCGGTGAGTATATTTACTTCTCAGACCTCCTCTTTCTTTTATCTCGTTACTCAAGTCCTTGGTTTTGCTACAACGCTTCCTGATCAGAGTGTCGCCTTTAATCAAGATCTTTGTAATTCTTTACTGGCTGTTGGGGAAGGTGAGAGGAATAGGAAGTTTTTGATTACCAAAGATTTTCTGCATCTTTATAACTTACTTTCTCCTCTGCGCGCCTTCGTGGTGGATGCTTCTGATAAAAAGGGTGTTGCTGGGAAATCTCCGGTCAAGAGGACCCCAAAGAAGAAGTGCCCCAGCGCCGCTAAAAGAAGTAAAGCAGTTCTTAAACCTAAACTGATTTCCGCCAAAAAGGTAGTATCTAAGCGTCGTAAGGGTAACGATCTCATGATTTCATCGGACCAGATTGAGAAGGAGGGTCTTTCTCTTGAGGTAACTAACCAAGAAAATGTAAGCGTGACCTCCTCAAAAACTGCTTCGGGTCTAGTGAAAGTGAATGAGCAACTTGACGACATTGGGGTGACTTCTAAGGAAGCTTTGAATGTTGCTAAAAGTTCTCTCATTCGGGATAACCAGGAAGAAGGTGGTTCAGTGACTTTTAAAGATTTTGATGTTTTAGATTTGGCTAAAGGCTTTATCCTAGGTAATACAGTTGTTCAAATATTTAAACCTCCAAATCTTGAATACAGGAATTCCCAAAGCCCTTGTTTCTAGGTTAGGAAAGTGTTTTGCATCATCAAGGACTGCTTCAATTTCTCCTTCTTCATCTTGCCCTAATACTTTATATTTATGTTAAAGTTTTCTCTTTCTCTTTTTTTAGATTCAGAAATAGGATCGTCTTTATCAGACAATTTTTCTCAAAAAGTTGTTCTTGTTAATCCACAGAAACTCCTACAGTCTTGTTTTCTCGCTGCTCAAAGCATCCACGATTGCCTTCAGATTCCTCAACCGATCATGCTTCTGAATCGTTACTGGCAAATCAACGAACGAAGAGGAAGCACGATCATTTACAAATATCTGAAAAAGAAGCTACGGGCGATGAGGCTGCTAAGGAAGAGGGGGCAACGATGAACAGGGTGAGGATGTGTCCAGGAAACCTCATAAATCGACTGAGCTCTTGGGCCCTAGTTTTTTGGTCCCTCAGGGAACATCCTCTGCAACCTCTCAATCTATTGTTTCCACTTCCTGTCAGATCCAAGCGATCCTCGACGGGCCTCCTTATGAAATTTCCCCAGGTAATCCAAAGCTGAAGGATCGATTCCAAGGTTGGGATTTAAGGGGAATAGTTTTTGACTTAGACTTGTTCCCATACAATGATCAGAATGCCGTTGGAGAGCTGAGTGCTATAAAACATTACATGACCACCCAGCTTGACATTGTTAAGAACGAACTTGAAGTACAACTAGATGAAGCTGGGGATACTAGCAGGGACCAATTTGAATCGTGGAACAAACTTTGCTTTGCGTTCCAGAGGTTGAACACTCGACACCTCGAGCGTATTGAGCTTCTTGAGAATGATAAGACCGAGCTGATCCGCATGATTAAATCTCGGGAATATGAGATTGCATCTTTGAAGGGCAAAGATAATAGGACAAGCATCTTAGAAGCCGAAAATGAGAAGCTTCAGAGGGAGATTGAGGCTATCGAAAGGCAAATTCATGAGGCTTAATTTGGCAAAGAATCTGCTGAATCTCAATTGGCTTTAGAACAGCAAACCGTAGCTTCTTTTTAGCAGGAGAGGATAGCTCTCGAAGTGAAGATTACCTCCCAAAATACAGCCCTCCAAACTATGGAAGAGGAAAAAACGAAGCTATTAAATGACCTTGAGCAAGCCAAAATTAAAACTGATGAAACCCTGTTCCGATTTTATGTTCCCAATGTGTAACAACCCGTATTTTCAATAACCTGTAATAATGTAAATTGAGGCAGAATTTAATTCTAAAATCTGAATCAAGGGAAACGGGCTATGCCATTGCGTTCGTCTCGGAAAAATACGCGAAATAGAGTCCGAGTTTTCGAAAATCAGAGTCTGTATGACCCAGTTAAGGCCCATTGAAGTTTTCAGAAAATTCCTAAGTAAAAACAGATTTAAATTTAAATTAAAAAGAAGGATTGGGCACAGCTGGCGTAGGCGGGAAAACTCCCGCCAGGGGCCCCATGTCGACAGGCCTGTCGACAGGGTCCCCAGGGTGTCGACTGCCCTGTCGACAGCCCTGTCGACAGGGGTTAGCCAGGCAGTATTGCCTGGTGCACCATTTTGGTTTGGGCTTGGTTGTGTGGCCTGGTTCTAGAGCATTCCGAAATCTGACGGGCCAAAATTCACCTAGGGTTAATCCTAGGGCTAAAAACACTCTAATCTTCTATAAATACAACCCTAATCCTACCCTAAAACCCAATTATTCATTCTAGCAACCAAACTATGCCAAATTGAATTCTCAAATGGCCTCCACCTAAAAACCCTAGCCTCCAATCCCTTCATGAATCATTCCTATGAAGATATGATGATCATACAACCTTTTCTATGTTGTATGAATGCTTAATAACTTGCATACTTCATTAAGTTGCAAGTTTGATTTGCTAAGTTTGTGTTTTTGGGATTTTGCAAAAGGGTTTTCTTATTCGAAGCTTTGTTTTGGGTTTTCAAAGGGCTTCTTCATCTTATTTGGTGGATTTGTGACTTGTTTATATTTGTAAGCCCTCTTACCTTCATTTTAGAAACTCTAAAGTTAATATGTGATGCAATTTGGGATTTATGTATGTTAATTGAGTTATGCATGTTTATGCATGTTTGCTAAGTCATGATTTACAAGTTTATTGAGTTATGCATGTTTATGCATGGTTGCTAAGTCATGATTTACAAGTTTATTGAGTTATGCATGTTTATGCATGTTTGCTAAGCCATGATTTACAAGTTTATTGAGTTATGCATATTTATGCATGTTTGCTAAGCCATGATTTGCAAGTTTATTGAGTTATGCATGTTTATGCAAGTTTGCTAAGCCATGATTTGCAAGTTTATTGTAAGTTATGCATATTTAACAAGTTCAAAATGACAAGTTGTGCATGTTTGACAAGTTATGCATGTTTATGGTAATATGCAAGTTCACTATGCTAAGTTATGCATGTTTAACCATGTTATGCATGTTTATGGTAATATGTAAGTTCACTATGCTAAGTTATGCAAGTTTAACCATGTTATGCATGTTTATGGTAATATGCAAGATCACTATGCTAAGTTATGCAAGTCTAACATGTTATGCATGTTTGTTGTGATAAGCAAGTTCATCATGTATGTTGTGCCAAGTTCCCTCTTCCTATCCTTTATGCGTTATTACGAATATGTAAGCGATAGAATGACGTTGGGGGTTTGGGTAAACTTAAAATACATGAAAATATAAGATTGGGAATTTACCTATTAAGTTAGGTCTACCCCTTGGGAATTTACCTATTAAGTTAGGTCTACCCAAGTAACTGTTTGACTTGTGATTTGAAATGAAGTGGACATGACACTTAGAAAACATAAGTGTGGCCAACTCGAGGTTGGGTTGAGTTTGTAGCATAATTCTACCCGGAACCGACCGGCTTAACTAGTGGCTACAAACAATAGGACCCAATGTGAGAAGTTGGTCATGTGGTGCCAAGACCCGAGGTTAGACCAAGTTGTGGTGTAAAGCTACCCGGACCCGCCCGGCTTAACTAGTAACCGCAACAAAGTCTAATGTGAGAGGTTAAGGTGCATTAAATTAATTAATGCCTCATGATTAGGGTTAAGTCAGGGTCCACTAATACTTAACCAGTTTGGGGATTCAAGGGATTAGAATGTGGTTAAGTTGTGACCCGTTGGTTACACTTAACTAGTTTAATCCACTTGGGGATTCGAGGGATTGAAATGAGGTTAAGCCACACTTAACCAGTTTAATCCAGAATTAGTGAAGGGTTAAATCACACTTAACCCTCTTAGGAAACCCTAGCAGCGGGTCCGTTCCGGCAGTAATCCCAGTTTGGTATCATCACAACCCTAGAGACTAGGCTAGGGCGGGGCACGATTACTGGACGGATGTAACCGACCAAAGAAGAGGCCGAGTGGTACAGCGATGCGGGTCCGGCGGGCTACGGACGTGCACGTAGTCCGATATGGGACAAACTCGAGGCACGGGTACCAGTAGGTTTGGACTGTGCATTATTGCTTAAGTGTCCGGGGTTGACACCCAAGGGCTTGATACACCCGAAGGTGGACCCAGCACAGTCAGACTACATCCATATGTGGGCCGTATGGACATCAACACTTGACGTGTTAGGCTTATAGGGAGCCGATCGACTAGACCGTTGGGTTGGACCTTATATTAAGGTCACTTCATGTTATTGGGCCAAAGTTTGGGCTGAGGGATCAATACCTGTTATGTTGGTTTGCTAGTACACCGTGGTGCAGAACTTAACCTTGTTTTATGCGATGACACCTCTATCTATCTTGTAGTTGATTTATCATGCCAGTATGTTGTTATTTATGATCATCTCAGTTTCCATCATGATGTTAACTTTATTAGTTTATAGACTGATCGTAGCAGGGCTTACTCAGTCTTTTTGACTGACCTGTTTTCTTTCGCTTCTTTTCTTCCGTTCCCCCCCCCCCCCCCAGGTTCTCAGGGAGGGAATACTGGAGCCTAGCTTGGATTTTAGCTGCTTCCTTGGATAGCTCAAGTATGCTTTGGACTTGAGCCTCTATGGTTTATCACTCTTATTTGGGGATAGTACTTATGTATTTTTCGGTTTATCAGATGATGTATTTATCTAGACTTGTAATTTTGGGAAATTGACATTTTGATGTACCAGACTTGTGTTTTGAAATGGTTTAAAAATCTTCCGCTGTTTTATCTACTTACTTTGTTTATTTACATATACATATATGTCATGTCCTGCCTTGCTATATCATTATGCATGTTTACCTTGTTTTTAAAACGCCCCACCAAAGTCAGAGTTGCTCGCAAGAGCTACCCTGGCGGAGGTGGGGTGTTACATCTGGTATCAGAGCATATGGTTTACGAGAAGGGATAAAAAGGTTTTTAAAACTTTTGAAAAGCTATTTTCAAAACCAAGTATTAAGTATTTTCCAAAGAAAAGTCTAGTTATTTTTAAAAGGCTATTCCCCAAAAAGCCATTAGCACTATCCTTTGATCCCTCGTTTGAACTCTTTTCTTTTCGTTTCCAGCATGTCTGATAATCTCATCTTACCCGAAGGGGTAACAATACCCGATTGGTTTCGTCGGTACTTGGAAGTCACGGCACCGGTCCCGGGTGTCTCTAGTGTTGTCTTTCCAGTGAAGGCCGCTGTTCCTCCTCCTCCTCCTTCCGTAGCTGATGTTCCTCTTCTCCCTCAGCCTCCATAAGCGGATTTTGCGGAAACTTGTAAGAACTTTAAGATGATGGGTTGCAAGAATTTCTTTGGAACCGAGACTTTAGTAGAGGCAAGGAATTGGTTGAAAGAGACCGAAGATCTTTTAGCCACCTTTGATATAGGTGACCGCAGGAAGGTTTTATTGGCAGTATGGTTGCTAAAGGAAGAAGCTGCACGTTGGTGGGTAGTCACCACCACTACTAGGCCAATCGAGACTTGGGATGACTTTAGAGGAAGGTTTGGACTGAGGTTCTTATTACTGAAGCAAGGGGACATGACTATTAGGGAATACATAGATAAGTTTAATCAACTGACTCGTGTCAATTTAGACTTGGTTAATACAGCTCAGAAGAAGGCCCTACACTTTGCTCTAGGATTAAACGAGCCATTACATGGTTTGGCCATGTCTCATATACCCTTGGGGGCGACTTTCGAGAATTTGGTGAATATGGCCCTACTTCAAGAAGAAGATAACAATGACAAGAAAGAGGTCAAGGCGAATGAGTCTCAAGGCAAGAGAGTAAATTCCGGGAAACGGGGCAAGAATATGAAATGTAACTTCTGTGGTGAAGTTGGACATATAGCCAGGGAATGTAGGAAGAAGGAAAGAAGAAAGCGGGGCGAATGCTTTCATTGTGGTGAGTTTGGACATCTCAACAAGGATTGCCCGAAGAAACAAGGGCAAGGTCAGACTCAGTGTGCAGGGCTATCTGGAGGGAGAGTTCATCCCCTCAACATCGTTCTTCCAGCTTATGATAGAGGTAGTGTTTCTGTTGAAAATCTTGTTTGCATTTTCTGATTTCTCCTGTTCGAACTTTGTTCGATTCTGGCACATCGCATAGTTTTATTTCATCCGATCTAGTTGAAAGTTTTGCACCTAAGTACTAGTCTGGTTGATGATCCCGTATATGTTTCAAATCCAATTGGGGGTTCTGCCCGTTTGTCTGTGGTCTGAGTGGATTTGGAAATTTCTATCTTGAGTATAGAATTCTCGTGGGATGTTTATATTCTCGGTTTCAGGGGATATGGGTTGGTTTTGGGCATGGAATGGTCGTCCTGTTTTGGGCCATTCTGGGTTTTTGTATATAGGGTGTGGGGCTCATGACTCGCCTCGGTAATACCCTAGAAATTTCTGGCAACCCTATGGGTCCCGTCATGTTATGTTATCTTGAAATCCCTCAACTCGTCTATCGATAGTTTGCGATCTGTGAGGGTGGTCCGAGAATATCCTGATATCTTGGGTGAAGTAAAGGGGTTACCCTTAGACATGGGATAGATTCCCGCATTATCTGGTTGGTAATACCAAGCCAGTTTCGTGGCCGGCTAGGCACGTGACCTCACGAGATGAGAGTTAAGAAAGCAAGTCAAGGAGTTGCTTGAGAAGAACTTCCTGAGACGAAGCATTTTCGAGTAGGGTGCTCCAGTAGTATTCGTTACTGATGTGGACAGTTTGTTTCACTTATGTGTTGATTATCGTGAGAGGAATAGATAACCGTTACCAAGGATCAATGATTTGTTTGATCAGCTTGTGGGAGCATCTGTTTTCTTTTGATCTAGCTACCGGATTCCATCAGCTTAGGATGGCTGAGGATGGAATTGACAAGACTGCGTTTAGGGCTCTAGATGGGTTTTAGAATGGCTAGTCATGCTATTTGGATTGACTAATGCACCCGCATATTACGTGAACTTGGTAGGGTGTTTAGGGAGTCCTTGAACAAGTTTGTCGTGGTCGTCGTAGACGATATTTTGATCTCCTTAAAAGAACGAGGAAGAGCATGCTATACATCCCAAGGAGGAGATGGATACGCTTAGAGCCACCAGTTGAAGGTCAAGTTCTCCAAATGTCACTTTGGAGGAAAGAAGTTGGATTTCTTGGGCACATAGTTCCTAAGTAAGGCTTAGCGGTGGATTCCGCTAAAGTGGTTGCGGTTTAAGACCGGAAAACTCTGAGGAGGGCAATTGAAGTAAGAAGCTTCCTCCGTTTGGCTAGTTAGTTAGCAATCCCTGAGCTTAGACTTATTCTTCTGGATCAAGAAGGGGGTTTCACAGGAAGAAGACCCGCAGTTAGTCAAGAACATGGACCAGATGATTCGAGGCGAGATGTTAAGTCACCTCACTAGATATATTATAGATGACAAGGGATGACTAAGGCACGATGAGAAATTATGTGTTCCTCGAGTGGAAGACTTGGTAAAGAAGGTTCTTACAGATGCGCATCACTCGAGGAGGTGGTCGAGTTGGTCTCGGAATGCATGTTGTGCCACCAAGTTAAGGCCAAGTCATTGAAGCCCAGTGGGCCATTACTTCCATTGGAGATTCCGCAAGGGAAGGGTGAAAACATCTCGATAGATTATGTGGATGGACTACCTAGATCAAAGAAAGGGAATACGGGTATGTGGGTCAAAATGGGTAGACTCACGAAGAGTGCTCATTTCAGTCCGGTGAAGAGCAAGAGGACTGCGTCATGGTTAGCAACAAAAAGTAGGCCAGTTTTGAAATAGCCTATAGGAAGCCATGGGTAGGCAAATCGAATCTAGGTATGGCCTATCACTCATAGGCGGATGGTTCATTTCGATTAAGCATGAGTTATAGAAAATCACGTTTATAAGAGCAATTGGCAACGTGGATTGGTATTTTCAAGAAAAGTTCTGTTGCATGGAATACTTTATAGTAAGTAGACGAGATCCAGGATTCACTGGTGAATTTTGAGAGAGCTGGCATGAGATCATGAGGTTATAGTAGGTTTAAGCCAAGTATACAGAAGGAAGAATAAGTGGAAAAGAAAGACGAGAGGCGATAATGAAATGACTTCCAACTCGAATTTGGGAAATAGGAGTTAGGAAGCCAAGGAATCATGAAGTGAAAAGACAGTCAAAGCACAGTGGAGTTAAGCTCAAGGAAACGTGACTAAGAAGAGCGAAGACTAGATACGCGCATCATATCTCTTCTTAAGAGTGCATCTTTGATCCTTGTTTTCCTGTGGAGCTTGCTTGCAAGTTATCTTTTGTATATATCCTCTCGGTCCCATTCTCGATCTTATTTCTGTTGTAAACTCCATAAGGGGGTTAAGGACTCATCGGTTAGTACTATATGTCAAAGTTTGAATGGATTTCTTGTAATCCAAAAAGGAGTTTATCTAGTTTATCTAGTTTATCGTGTCGATCTTGTCATGAGAACCTTAGGTAGAAACCCTTTGGATGAAACATGTATTTGAAACATGTTATGCTTGATGGTTGCAAGTGGTTGCAAGTGTTTGCAAGTGGTTGCTCGTGGATGCATTATACACGATTAGGCACTAGATCGGCTCACACACTCCTCATATTGCATGTGCATGAGTGTTTATTCTCGGATGAAATTCGTATGCTATCACATGGATGTTGCATATGGATGTATGATTGAGCACGCATGTAGATATTATACATTATGTTAGGAATTTGCATACATATGGATTCATTTCACTGACATACATGTGCATTAAGGAGGTTTACTGTATCAGTAACCGCCTGATTTACACACATATGCATTAAGGAGGTTTACTGTATCAGTAACCGCCTGATTTTTGCATTAGGTAAGTACATATACACACACTTTTGCATATGTTCATCCAGCATTTAGAATCTTGTAAGGACAATGATTGCTCGTGGATGATGCTTTGAGTAGATGGATGATTGGATGGTAGGATACGTTCTTCCTAACTTGAAGATTTCGGGGACGAAATCCTTTAAGGAGGGGAGAATGTAACAACCCGTATTTTCAATAACCTGTAATAATGTAAATTGAGGCAGAATTTAATTCTAAAATCTGAATCAAGGGAAACGGGCTATGCCATTGCGTTCGTCTCGGAAAAATACGCGAAATAGAGTCCGAGTTTTCGAAAATCAGAGTCCGTATAACCCAGTTAAGGCCCATTGAAGTTTTCAGAAAATTCCTAAGTAAAAACAGATTTAAATTTAAATTAAAAAGAAGGATTGGGCACAGCTGGCGTAGGCGGGAAAACTCCCGCCAGGGGCCCCATGTCGACAGGGTCCCCAGGGTGTCGACTGCCCTGTCGACAGCCCTGTCGACAGGGGTTAGCCAGGCAGTATTGCCTGGTGCACCATTTTGGTTTGGGCTTGGTTGTGTGGCCTGGTTCTAGAGCATTCCGAAATCTGACGGGCCAAAATTCACCTAGGGTTAATCCTAGGGCTAAAAACACTCTAATCTTCTATAAATACAACCCTAATCCTACCCTAAAACCCAATTATTCATTCTAGCAACCAAACTATGCCAAATTGAATTCTCAAATGGCCTCCACCTAAAAACCCTAGCCTCCAATCCCTTCATGAATCATTCCTATGAAGATATGATGATCATACAACCTTTTCTATGTTGTATGAATGCTTAATAACTTGCATACTTCATTAAGTTGCAAGTTTGATTTGCTAAGTTTGTGTTTTTGGGATTTTGCAAAAGGGTTTTCTTATTCGAAGCTTTGTTTTGGGTTTTCAAAGGGCTTCTTCATCTTATTTGGTGGATTTGTGACTTGTTTATATTTGTAAGCCCTCTTACCTTCATTTTAGAAACTCTAAAGTTAATATGTGATGCAAGTTGGGATTTATGTATGTTAATTGAGTTATGCATGTTTATGCATGTTTGCTAAGTCATGATTTACAAGTTTATTGAGTTATGCATGTTTATGCATGGTTGCTAAGTCATGATTTACAAGTTTATTGAGTTATGCATGTTTATGCATGTTTGCTAAGCCATGATTTACAAGTTTATTGAGTTATGCATGTTTATGCATGTTTGCTAAGCCATGATTTGCAAGTTTATTGAGTTATGCATGTTTATGCAAGTTTGCTAAGCCATGATTTGCAAGTTTATTGTAAGTTATGCATATTTAACAAGTTCAAAATGACAAGTTGTGCATGTTTGACAAGTTATGCATGTTTATGGTAATATGCAAGTTCACTATGCTAAGTTATGCAAGTTTAACCATGTTATGCATGTTTATGGTAATATGTAAGTTCACTATGCTAAGTTATGCAAGTTTAACCATGTTATGCATGTTTATGGTAATATGCAAGATCACTATGCTAAGTTATGCAAGTCTAACATGTTATGCATGTTTGTTGTGATAAGCAAGTTCATCATGTATGTTGTGCCAAGTTCCCTCTTCCTATCCTTTATGCGTTATTACGAATATGTAAGCGATAGAATGACGTTGGGGGTTTGGGTAAACTTAAAATACATGAAAATATAAGATTGGGAATTTACCTATTAAGTTAGGTCTACCCCTTGGGAATTTACCTATTAAGTTAGGTCTACCCAAGTAACTGTTTGACTTGTGATTTGAAATGAAGTGGACATGACACTTAGAAAACATAAGTGTGGCCAACTCGAGGTTGGGTTGAGTTTGTAGCATAATTCTACCCGGAACCGACCGGCTTAATTAGTGGCTACAAACAATAGGACCCAATGTGAGAAGTTGGTCATGTGGTGCCAAGACCCGAGGTTAGACCAAGTTGTGGTGTAAAGCTACCCGGACCCGCCCGGCTTAACTAGTAACCGCAACAAAGTCTAATGTGAGAAGTTAAGGTGCATTAAATTAATTAATGCCTCATGATTAGGGTTAAGTCAGGGTCCACTAATACTTAACCAGTTTGGGGATTCAAGGGATTAGAATGTGGTTAAGTTGTGACCCGTTGGTTACACTTAACTAGTTTAATCCACTTGGGGATTCGAGGGATTGAAATGAGGTTAAGCCACACTTAACCAGTTTAATCCAGAATTAGTGAAGGGTTAAATCACACTTAACCCTCTTAGGAAACCCTAGCAGCGGGTCCGTTCCGGCAGTAATCCCAGTTTGGTATCATCACAACCCTAGAGACTAGGCTAGGGCGGGGCACGATTACTGGACGGATGTAACCGACCAAAGAAGAGGCCGAGTGGTACAGCGATGCGGGTCCGGCGGGCTACGGACGTGCACGTAGTCCGATATGGGACAAACTCGAGGCACGGGTACCAGTAGGTTTGGACTGTGCATTATTGCTTAAGTGTCCGGGGTTGACACCCAAGGGCTTGATACACCCGAAGGTGGACCCAGCACAGTCAGACTACATCCATATGTGGGCCGTATGGACATCAACACTTGACGTGTTAGGCTTATAGGGAGCCGATCGACTAGACCGTTGGGTTGGACCTTATATTAAGGTCACTTCATGTTATTGGGCCAAAGTTTGGGCTGAGGGATCAATACCTGTTATGTTGGTTTGCTAGTACACCGTGGTGCAGAACTTAACCTTGTTTTATGCGATGACACCTCTATCTATCTTGTAGTTGATTTATCATGCCAGTATGTTGTTATTTATGATCATCTCAGTTTCCATCATGATGTTAACTTTATTAGTTTATAGACTGATCGTAGCAGGGCTTACTCAGTCTTTTTGACTGACCTGTTTTCTTTCGCTTCTTTTCTTCCGTTCCCCCCCCCCAGGTTCTCAGGGAGGGAATACTGGAGCCTAGCTTGGATTTTAGCTGCTTCCTTGGATAGCTCAAGTATGCTTTGGACTTGAGCCTCTATGGTTTATCACTCTTATTTGGGGATAGTACTTATGTATTTTTCGGTTTATCAGATGATGTATTTATCTAGACTTGTAATTTTGGGAAATTGACATTTTGATGTACCAGACTTGTGTTTTGAAATGGTTTAAAAATCTTCCGCTGTTTTATCTACTTACTTTGTTTATTTACATATACATATATGTCATGTCCTGCCTTGCTATATCATTATGCATGTTTACCTTGTTTTTAAAACGCCCCACCAAAGTCAGAGTTGCTCGCAAGAGCTACCCTGGCGGAGGTGGGGTGTTACACAATGTTATCAATCGTGGAAGCTTGAGTTTTCTGAACAAGGATTTTCCTCGAACATTGGCTCTTGTTTGGGAACAAGTACTTAAATATTTCAAGGATAAAGAAGATAGTGCTCTCCAAGAGACCCTCCTAGAGGCAGTAGACCGTGATGCTTTAGATAAAGGAAGAAAAATACTAGCAGGTGAACAAGCCCAGTCTCTAAGGAAAGCGGTTTCGAATATTGTCTCCGCTTGCACTTCTCGTCCTGCTGATGACGAAGCTTTAAACTCTCAGATTCCTTCTGCAAATGCTTCCATTATTAACGAAAATGCTTCTAAGGCCCACTTCACTAACGATCATGATATTCGGGATAACACCTCCAAGCAATGCACTGGGTGTGGTGAAGAAGAGTGATGATCTTCAGACTGGTTATATATGTGAGTGCCAGTCCTCACCCGCTACTTTATATTTGTGTTGCCCGCTTTGTGACCCTACATCTGATCTGTGATTCTGTAATGAATTTATGTTTTACTTTGTTATCTTTCTCACTGGCACGTTGCATATTATGCTCTTATCGCGGTTTATTCGTACCAGGTTATGCTTTATTGTTTGTATGATTGTTACGATCTCACGGTGTGTAACACTAATATTGTGCGTTCGTTTTAATCGTCATGGTTATACCTCCGTATTGAAATTCGCCGCAATCTTAGAGTCTCAGTTTCCTTCTTTGCTCCCCCTTAAGGGGTTTTATTTTATTATGCACTTATTTATGTTTCTCAATACGTTGGTAATTCAAACCCTAAGAAGTTTTTATTTGAATATATGCCCTCCTCTGGAAAACATGAATGTACCCTAAAATGCGTCTAATTGTGTTTCTTACTGACCTGGTGTCCCAAGCCTTTCGGAGACTCGATTAAACGCACATTCTTATATATACATATTATTATTTTTTAATGTGTGCTCAACCCCATATCTCACTAACCAAGTCACCCAAGCCCTTCAGAGACTGGTTTTGAGTACGTGTCCCCAGCGGAGGACTTGGGTTTTAAGTTTTCGACCCAATGTTGGCCTTGTTTGATCCGATTTATTATTCTTAAATAGAGACTTAGATTGGATACCCCCTTTCGGCTAGGATTCTTGAATTGTTTTGTTACCCCCTTTCGGCTAGGATTTTTGTTACCCCCTTTCGGCTAGGATTTCTGTATTGTTTTATTACCCCCTTTCGGCTAGGATTTCTGAATTGTTTTGTTACCCCCTTTCGGCTAGAATTTCTGAATTAGGTATTTGCTGAAAATTGCGTGTCTTTGTGGCGGAGAGCACGACTTTCTTCATTTTCCATCATTTGACTCAAACTGATTTTTTTTCTTTTGAGATTTGCAAGGTGGTAGTTTTGATTATCTTGCTTGGTTCGAATGGTGCTTTTGGCATTTGATGCCTGAATTATTCCAACCAGGATGTGCTTGGGGAGTTCTCAGTTATGGTTGAGCTAGGAATGAGCAGTCACCAACCATTCTTGTCCTATATTTGAGAGATCGATTTTAGTATGAGTCAGCAAACATATGATTTATGCAAGCAAATAACATTCAGGTTGTAAAGCTCTTGCTTGGTACAGTACAGGTAAATCACAAATTGTTTGTAGAAACACATCAAGAAGTAAAGCAAAGCAAAGTAATTACAAAATAAAGGCAATGGGGGTCACACATTTTTAGCTTTGGATATTGAATTGTAGCCGATGTTTGTTACTCGATGACCGGCCGTAGGTCTACGGGTGCTTGGGCTTTCTCATGTGATCCAGGTTGACTGGTAGTGTTACTTTGTCCTTGGGCAGCTGGAGCGTTCCGAGGATCCTTGACATACTGTTGAAGTTGGTTCTTTCGGATGAGCTCTTCAATTAAGCTTCTCAGGTGCCGACATTCATTTGTGTTGTGCCCTGGCTGATTATGAAACCGACATAATTTCTGGAGTTGGCCTGCAGCTCCGTAATCCTCTGTGGTTTTACTTGAGGAAAAACTCCCAAGTCTTTTGTAGCAGAATAGATCTTCTCTGGGGTCTCGTTCAAAGGAGCCAGCTCTATTTGCTTAAAAAATTATGACTTCTTATGTGTTTTATTATCCTTCTCATTAGTTCCTCTCTTTTGCCCAAGATCATTCTTCCGCCCTATTTGAAACTCATTAATTTTCCTTTCTTTGGCCGTACTACTCTCTATGTCCTTTTGGATATTTGAGGCATCATCTTCCACACTCATGTACTCTTCGTCTTTCTTATAGAATTTCTTTAGGGTCTTGGGTTTCTTCATTTTAAGCCATTTCCCAAACTCCGATTTCTTATTGATAGCACCTTTCAAAGCTGCCAATAAGTACCAAGGCTTTGTTCTATGACTTCTGCCGTTGCGACATGAAATCTTGTAAGGAAAGCTTTGATGGTTTCCCCAGACATTTGCTCCATCTCGCTGAGAGACATTATGTCTCTTGCTTTGGTAGTTTGCAGACGGAACTGGTCTTGGAATCTTCTTGCTAAATCGGCAAATTGATCAATGCACTTAGGTGGAAGTCTAGTGAACCATAGTGAAGCACACCTTCTAGGAATACGGGAAAATACAAGCATTTTATTTCGTAGGTTGCCCTGGCCCAGTTCATGTGTTGATCATATTTGAATAGAAAGATGTCTGGGTCTCCAGTTCCACCATAAGGTGCGATAGTTGGGGGGATGAATTTCTTAGGAAACTTCGCTTGTCGGATCCTGTCTGTAAATGGGTTTTTACTGGGTGAAAACTCCCATTCATTCTCATCATCTTCTTGGACTTCATTATTTGTTGAATCATGTCTATAATATGCTTTTCGTTGTCTGCTTGTTTCGTAAGACCGGTGTTGAAGCTTTTACCAGAGCGACCACGGTTTGAACTACGGTGCTTTGCTCCTCTTTTGGGGAATGTCCCTTTAGTAGGGCTTGCGGCACTCTAAGTTGTATGTTTTACCTCGTCCTGTAGGACTTTGACCTTAGAATCTTTAACACCGGCCTCACCCTTGTCTTCCACCAAAAAGTGGGATCGATTAAGGCCTGATGCAGAAGAGTCCTCTTTTTCATTGGCAGCGTTTACGGCATTCAGTGTAAGAGGATTGATTTGAGTGCTAATTAGGGCATCAAGCCTCACCATCATCATTTTTGTCGTGGCATCCATTTTCTTGTTCAAACCGATCAAAGCCACATTTAACTCATCTCGTGTTATAGATGGCCTGGAAGATTCTTCGACTTCTCGATTCAAAGCTTGTGGTGTATCTTCATCGTCTTGAGCATCCTCCGCAATTGTGGTAGCTCTGCTGGACTTGTTATTTTTTTTGAACCAGCCATGGCTTCGAGGAAAAAGACAGTTTGAGAGATCGACAGTGGACTGTTTGAGACTAGAGGGAGATGTAAAGGAAGGAAATGTTAGTCGGACCCACGGTGGGACCTAAAATGTTTTCACCAAAACTTGGTTAAAAGACCAATGGTACAAAAATCGTACTTCACCAAACAAGGTAAGAATATAAATGGAGCCGCACTCAACAACAATTGGAAGTAAAATGCGAAGAAAACAAAATGAAGACGGAATTTTAGAGTGGTTCAGCCTTAAGCTAGGCCTACATCCACTGTGAAGGTGGTGCGGCAAGATCAGAACTATCCGAAGGAAGAACCAATCTAGGGATGAAAGCTAACAGTGTTGGGTCAGAGATCGACACAGAAGAAGAACTGAGGAAGAATTGAAAATGGGACAGAATGGTTTCTTTGACTTCACATGGCGTGGAAGCCATAAAGAGATCCGGACGCTAGATCTGATGAATCGTAAGAAAATTATTCTTCTTACGGATAGAAGAATGGAAAAACTTGGAGTTCGTATCACCATCAACAATCCACTTGATCCTCGCCTTCTGGCGAAGAAAATCATGCTCAATACGAAGTTCCGATGAGAAGGCTAGTTGGAAAATCGCGTAAACCTGTTTATTAGCAGCTGAGGGAATCCCATAAAAAGACGCTTCTGCAAAGACAAGAGTTTCTTCAACCGGCCGAACACGATCGAATATATTCTTGAAAACAAGAAAATTCCACGCCTTAAGCAAGCCTTAAGATGCTTCTTCTTAGGAGAGAACACAACACATGGAGAACCAAGAACAGGGAAGTTCGAGGAGTCTTCCACAACACTATGGAAAGTGTAGTGTGATCTCCACATACTCTGGAAAAAGAAGAAGGTCCAGAGAAGGAAAGGGGGTAGCAGCGAAGAATCATTGGAGCATGATCCTAGAAGGTATGATGTAGATGGGAAACAGAGAAGTTGAACGGAAGGTTGAACCAGCATTCCGATCCAAACACTTTGTCCAGGCGAGAGAGAATCCGATTTGGCCCCTCTTGATTGTTGCTCCAAGTGAAAGATGAACTGACAAAAGAGACTTCTGAGAGACCCGAACCGGCTATTAAGGCATTGAAATCCGATACCCCCAAACAGTTAACGGCATTGCCTCCCCGTTTCTCATCTTGGTAGGTGATAACATTGAAGTCGCCTCCCAAAACTGAAACCAAGAAACCCAAGTCCGAAAGAGCGAGAATGTTGGACCGAAGGGCCAACCTTTCAGCCCTATCGCACTTAGCGTAGACCACCAAGAACAGAAAGGATAGGGAAAAATATGGACACGAACGGGCCATCCACAGTAGCTGGTCAGAATCAAAGATAGGGTGTACGACAATGTCTTTGGACCAGAGGATCCAAACCTTGTCGGATACATTGGCAAAGGAACCACCAAAAGCAATAGACAAAACCAATTTGGCGACCTTCTTCGGACCCACAAAAGATTCCATAAGCGCCACCAAAACGATATACTGCTTCTTAACAATGCGCTTGAGTTTAACCACCGATGCATCATTGCCTATACCTCTAACATTCCAAAAAGGAAAATTTGCCATGAAGAAACAATGAAAACAAACAGACAAACAAACAAGAGAGTCCACACTGCTCAGATAAGATACAGCATATGTCGAGTAGATCTAATAATCTTCTCAAATGCTGCTATAGAGCGTGTACGAATGGTGCGGGGGAGTGCAGGGAACCACTTTCGGTCTTCGATGTGAAAAGCAAAAAGAGAGGACAGAAGGACAAACATACACCTCACAAGTTCAGGGCGACTGAAAACTACTCCAAAACCTCTATCAGACGGATACCAGCTCTAGACAGGAGATCTCAAGGGACAAGAGTTCTTAGTAAAAGGATACAAACGATCGTTAATGATCGCTATCTCGCCCTTGCTCAGAACCAGAGATAGAAGTCTCAACGCACTCAGGGGGTGTGGGACACGATGGGGGCAAAAGTGACAGACTGTTAAGGTAAAAATGTGGTGTTTCTCAGAAGATACAACACATGATCCCGTGTGAGCATTACAAAAGTCAGACTATCATCAGATTGACAGCCTGATAATAAAGGTAATGTTCCTAGCCTGAAACATATAAAGTCTACATGTGGCATAGATAATATGGAAGGCCAACGTTTCTGGTAACGTGTATAGTGAACCAATACGTGTTCTACTATACGACTACGGAAATGAGTCCACCCATCCCATAAATCTCCTGTCCAATGTAGACTCCAAAAATACCAGACCATCCTTAAAATCCAAATCCAATATTGGAGATCCACTGACGACACGATGAAGGCCTCGTAGTGACTCAATTAACCAACTGAGTGGCAATCGACCATCACTAATACCATCATTGTAACAACCCGAATTTTAACAACATGTTAAGACAAGAAATCAAGGTATAATTAAAAATGAAATAAAAAATATAAAAATATGTTTAGATAGGTAAATAATGGTGATGCATAAGAAGAATTAATTAATATTTGGAAGAGAAGAAAAATTAGTTCGGAAACGGTGTGTGTAACGGAAAAGATAGTAAAATAAGGATAATTCATTTAAGAATCAGGAATTAGGTAAAATGGACTTCACCATTGCGTTCCTCTCGAAAAAATACGCGAAATAGAGTCCGAGTTTTCGAAAATCGGAGTCCGTATGACCAAGATATGGCCAAAACAAGTTTCAGCAGAATTTCTGGCAGACAGAACCGAGTAGACCCTAAAGTCGACCTCCCCAGGCCAGGTCGACCCTAGAGTCGACCCCCCCTGTACAGGTCGACCTGGTCGGCCTGGTTTGGCCCAGAACCCATATTTGAAGCCCGGTATGTGTTTTGATGGTCCGGATTGACTCTGGGGTTGATCTAATGGCCTAAATGAGTTGCCTACAACTATTTAAAGACCCTAAGACCCAGCCTAAATCATACTATTTCATTTTAGCACTCATGCAGCCACCATTAAGCCTAGAACTCTAAATTAAAAATACAAAGAACAAAAATTAAAGAAGACGAAGGATGATTCTTGAAGGCTACAGCTAGAAGCTACAACAACTACGACGCTTTAGACAACGGATTTGGGGCTATTTGATTTAAAGTTTTGATTTGGATTGCTTGCTTCATATTGTAAGTTCTATGTCACTTTTTAGGCAAAAACGCTAAAATAACATGGACATGCTATGAATTAAAACCGGATTTAAGAACCATTATTAATCCATGTTTATATTGTTTAACTTTGAATCAAAATTTGGGAATATTGCTATGTTAATGTTGCAAGTTAAACTTATCATGATGGTGATGTTGTTATGAATCACTTGGGCTAAATTTTATTGCAAGTTGAACAAATACATGTCCATGGAATCATTATGTTCATTGAAATCTTCATGTTGATGAAATCATGCCTATGATGTAAATTAAACCATGTCTATGATATTAATGAAACTATGCCTGTGATGTTAATATACCTATCATGCTAAATTGGGAATCGCTAGGTTATGACGAAAGGTTGGAATCATTATGTTTATAATGCTAGATGAGAATCATTATGTTAAAAATACTAAATTGGAATCCACTATGCCTATTAGAATTACCATGCCTTTAATGTTTCATGTTTATAATAAAATTATTATTATGCCCGAAATGATTATTATGCCTAGGATGTAAAGTTGAAATCATCATGTTAAACCAAGTTGAAACCATTATTATGCCAAGTTATCATCATGCTAGTATTGAAACCATGTGATATGTTATAGCCTGTTTATTATGCAAGTGATGGTGGAATTGTCACATATGCCTATCACATGTTTGGTGTTATTCCCCTTTATCTCTTGAATTGTTTATGCTTGTGAACGAAGTACGTTTATATGCGTTGGGGATACGATTGGGTAGAATAGGCAAAACTTGAATTGGTTATAATCATAAACCATGAAATTTGGCATAAGTAGAACATGAAATATGGAACGAAAAACTTGACTTGAACATTCCATAACTTGACTTGAAACATGCCTTAGTTGGGCACGGAATTGACATATGAACATGCTATGAAAATAGCATGAATCTGATAAGAACATGGGCATGACTTTAGAAAACAAGAAAGTGGCCAACTCGAGGTTGGGTTGAGTTTGTAGTGTAAACCTGCGCGGAACCGCCCGGCAAATCCAGTTGCTACAAACAATAGGATCCAATGTGGGTAGTTGGTCACATCGCGCTTGGAACCCGAGGTTGGGTTGAGTTCGTAGCGTAAACATGCCCGGAACCGCCCGGCAAATCCAGTGGCTACGAACAATAGGATCCAATGTGAGTGGTTCGGTGCGTTAACGAATCAATTAATGCCAATTAGGGTTAAGTCATGAACATAACCAACTTGAACACGATTTGTTGGGCTAAGTCATGAACTTGAAATGACAACACTTAGCCAACTTGACATGACACGTAAGCGGGTTAAGTCACAAATTTAAATGACATACTTAACCATCTTGACATGACTAGACTGGAAAAGGATTAAGTCACAAATTACATGACTTAATCAGTTAGGCGGGTTAGGTCACGAATTACATGCCCTAATCTGTAGGCGAAACCTTAGACACGACCCTTTTCAGCAGTAACCCTCTAGATGTATCAAGGTACCCTGGGGCTAGGCCGGGTGTGGCACGATTACTGGGCTGATTGTAAGAGGTGAACGACGACAGTGGGGTATGCCAGTGTAGGTTCGGTGGGCTACGATCGTGCACGTATTCCGGGGCAGACATTGGGTATCCGTAGATTTATCTGTGCATCTTGAATCGTGTAAGGGGTTGACACCCTAGGGCTGATACACCCGAAGGTGGACCCAGCACAGGTGACTACATTCGTGATTAGCCGTATAACACGGACACTTGATGAGCTAGAACTTCTAGGGAGCCGATCGACTAGATAATCGCTCCGTAGGACCCCGTACTTGGGTCAGACCCCGTTTCAGGGTCATTTCATGATATTGGGCCGTGGGATTTATTTCGTGATTAACTTGTGACATGGGCTTAGTACACTAGTAAAGTCGATGCAACGGATCTCGAACATGTGATGCTTTACTTGACTTGTCTTGACTTATCCTGATCACCTTAGTCTATCTTGTTCACCTTGACACCATTCTTAAGTTTAGTTCCAGTTCATACATGACAGGTTGTTTTAACCGTTTTTACACTGAAAGTCACTAGGACTTACTCAGTATTTATGACTGACCCTTTTCCTTTCGCCTCTTTTTCTTTCGTTCCCCTCCCCCCCCCCCCCCCCCCCGGCCAGGTTCTCAGGGAGGAAACACTAGCTCTTAGCTTGGATATCACTTGCTTTGGCTCAGCATGTACGGTTTGCTATGGCTGCTTCTTTTTATTGCACTTGGGGAATAAGCTGTTTTTCTGTTTTTAAGTTATTGCTTCTTTGGCTATTATTACAAGACAGCTGTAATGAAGTTATTTGAAATGTTTGTAAGAGACATGGTTTATTTTGGAATAAAATGAAGTTCTGTTTTGCTCATAAATTCTTCCGCTGTTTACTTAAATTTTTTTTATTAATGTTCTGTCTTGTGATAATTCTGTGATGTTATCTCGATAATACCCCTCCAAAACTAGTGCATTCTCTTTGTGAGTGACCCTAGCGGAGGTGGGGTGTTACACTTGGTATCAGAGCAGAAGGTTACCAAGACTGGGCAAAAGTTTTGAAAACCTTTTGAATTTTTTTTTCAAAACCATTTACAAAGAAGCACTTTTCAAGAAAAGTTGGTTTATTTTAAAAGGCTATTCCCCACAAAGCCATTAGCACAATCTTTGTTTCCTCGTTTGAATCTTTTCCTTTTTCGTTTTCAGCTTATCATGGCCGACGATCTTAATCTTCCCGAGGGTATCAATATACCCACTTGGTTCCGTCGTTTCCTCGAGGCTCGGGCTAATGTGGCAGGCCCAGCCAATCCTCCTCCTCATCCTCCTCAACCTCCGCGAGAAACCGCTTTTTCAAAGATATGCAAGGACTTTAAGGCCATGGGCGGAAAGGATTTCCTAGGAACTGAGACTTTTGTTGAGGCACGGAATTGGTTGAAGGAAACCGAAGACTTGTTTGTTATCTTTGAGGTAGAGGACAATAGGAAAGTACAGTTGGCGGCGTGGCTCATGAAAGAGGAAGCTTCTTATTGGTGGGAAGTCACCAACGCTACTAGTCCCATTGAGACTTGGGCGAACTTTAGAGGGAGATTTGGGCTTAAGTTCTTGTCATCAGCAGAGGAGAGTCTCCAAATGGAACGGTTTCTGGCCCTTAAACAAGGAAATATGACAGTTAAAGAATACGTGAATCGTTTCAATCAGCTTGCTCGCTTCGGATTGGAGTTAGTCAACACTCCTCAGAAAAAGGCGCTACGTTTTGCACGAGGCTTGAACGAGCCACTACATGGTTTGGCCATGACTCATGTGCCCATGGGGGCGACCTTTGAAAGCTTAGTGGATATGGCCCTACTGTATGAGGAAGATAAGAAGGGCAAGAAAGAGGTCAATCCCAACGATTCTCAGAATAAGAAGGTAGACTCCGAGAAAGGAGGCAAGAACGACAACTCACGTGATAAAAGGAAATGCAATTTCTGTGGTACGGAAGGGCACATAGCCAAGGATTGTAGAAAGAGGAAGAGAAAGCAAGGTGAATGTTTTCATTGTGGGGAGACTGGACACATCAGCAAGGACTGCCCTAAGAAGCAGACCGGACCTTCTGGGGTTACATCTTTAACTTCTTTTTCTAGATGCTTTGTTTTATCTTGTTTCTCTCCTCGATCCTATCTTGAGAACCATAGGTAGAATCTTTTTGGATGTAAACATGTAATTGAAACATGTTATGATTGCAAAATGGTTGCAAGTGGTCGCAAGTGGTTGCTCGTGGATGCATGAATACACATTAGGCACTAGATCGGCTCAGTCACAGTTTCATACTTGCATATGCATGAGTGATTATTTTGGAAACTTGGTTGTGCTATCATTTGGTTGTTTCATATGATTGAATGTTTGTGCACTCATGTAGAAATCATGAATTATAATAGGAAAAAATTTGCATACATGTTGGACTCATGGCACTAAACATATTTTGCATCTAGAAGATCAATCAGGCCTGATAATTTGCATTAAATAAGGAACATATACACACACTTTCTGCATATGTTCATACAGAATTAGAAATCTTTTAAGGACCATGGTTTCTTGTGGATGATGTTTTGAGTAGATGGATGATGGATGATAGGATGCGTTCTTCCTAACTTGGAGATTTCGGGGACGAAATCCTTAAAGGAGGGGAGAATGTAACAACCCGAATTTTAACAACATGTTAAGACAAGAAATCAAGGTATAATTAAAAATGAAATAAAATATATAAAAATATGTTTAGATAGGTAAATAATGGTGATGCATAAGAAGAATTAATTAATATTTGGAAGAGAAGAAAAATTAGTTCGGTAACGGTGTGTGTGACGGAAAAGATAGTAAAATAAGGATAATTAATTTAAGAATCAGGAATTAGGTAAAATGGACTTCACCATTGCGTTCCTCACGAAAAAATACGCGAAATAGAGTCCGAGTTTTCGAAAATCGGAGTCCGTATGACCAAGATATGGCCAAAACAAGTTTCAGCAGACTTTCTGGCAGACAGAACCGAGTCGACCCTAGAGTCGACCCTAGAGTCGACCTCCCCAGGCCAGGTCGACCCTAGAGTCGACCCACCCTATACAGGTCGACCTGGTCGGCCTGGTTTGGCCCAGAACCCATTTTTGAAGCCCGGTATGTGTTTTGATGGTCCGGATTGACTCTGGGGTTGATCTAATGGCCTAAATGAGTTGCCTACAACTATTTAAAGACCCTAAGACCTAGCCTAAATCATACTATTTCATTTTAGCACTCATGCAGCCACCATTAAGCCTAGAACTCTAAATTAAAAATACAAAGAACAAAAATTAAAGAAGACGAAGGATGATTCTTGAAGGCTACAACTAGAAGCTACAACAACTACGACGCTTTAGACAACGGATTTGGGGCTATTTGATTTAAAGTTTTGATTTGGATTGCTTGCTTCATATTGTAAGTTCTATGTCACTTTTTAGGCAAAAACGCTAAAATAACATGGACATGCTATGAATTGAAACCGGATTTAAGAACCATTATTAATCCATGTTTATATTGTTTAACTTTGAATCAAAATTTGGGAATATTGCGATGTTAATGTTGCAAGTTAAACTTATCATGATGGTGATGTTGTTATGAATCACTTGGGCTAAATTTTATTGCAAGTTGAACAAATACATGTCCATGGAATCATTATGTTCATTGAAATCCTCATGTTGATGAAATCATGCCTATGATGTAAATTAAACCATGTCTATGATATTAATGAAACTATGCCTGTGATGTTAATATACCTATCATGCTAAATTGGGAATCGCTAGGTTATGACGAAAGGTTGGAATCATTATGTTTATAATGCTAGATGAGAATCATTATGTTAAAAATACTAAATTGGAATCCACTATGCTTATTAGAATTACCATGCCTTTAATGTTTCATGTTTATAATAAAACTATTATTATGCCCGAAATGATTATTATGCCTAGGATGTAAAGTTGAAATCATCATGTTAAACCAAGTTGAAACCATTATTATGCCAAGTTATCATCATGCTAGTATTGAAACCATGTGATATGTTATAGTCTGTTTATTATGCAAGTGATGGTGGAATTGTCACATATGCCTATCACATGTTTGGTGTTATTCCCCTTTATCTCTTGAATTGTTTATGCTTGTGAACGAAGTACGTTTATATGCGTTGGGGATACGATTGGGTAGAATAGGCAAAACTTGAATTGGTTATAATCATAAACCATGAAATTTGGCATAAGTAGAACATGAATTATGGAACGAAAAACTTGACTTGAACATTCCATAACTTGACTTGAAACATGCCTTAGTTGGGCACGGAATTGACATATGAACATGCTATGAAAATAGCACGAATCTGATAAGAATATGGGCATGACTTTAGAAAACAAGAAAGTGGCCAACTCGAGGTTGGGTTGAGTTTGTAGTGTAAACCTGCCCGGAACCGCCCGGCAAATCTAGTTGCTACAAACAATAGGATCCAATGTGGGTAGTTGGTCACATCGCGCTTGGAACCCGAGGTTGGGTTGAGTTCGTAGCGTAAACCTGCCCGGAACCGCTCGGCAAATCCAGTGGCTATGAACAATAGGACCCAATGTGAGTGGTTTGGTGCATTAACGAATCAATTAATGCCAATTAGGGTTAAGTCATGAACATGACCAACTTGAACACGATTTGTAGGGCTAAGTCATGAACTTGAAATGACAACACTTAGCCAACTTGACATGACACGTAAGCGGGTTAAGTCACGAATTTAAATGACATACTTAACCATCTTGACATGACTAGACTGGTAAAGGATTAAGTCACGAATTACATGACTTAATCAGTTAGGCGGGTTAGGTCACGAATTACATGACCTAATCTATAGGCAAAACCCTAGACACGACCCTTTCAGTAGTAACCCTCTAGATGTATCAAGGTACCCTGGGGCTAGGCCGGGTGGGGCACGATTACTGGGCTGATTGTAAGAGGTGAACGACGGCAGCGGGGTATGCCAGTGTAGGTTCGGTGGGCTACGGTCGTGCACGTATTCCAGGGCAGACACTGGGTATCCGTAGATTTATCTGTGCATCTTGAATCGTGTCAGGGGTTGACACCCTAGGGCTGATACACCCGAAGGTGGACCCAGCACAGGTGACTACATTCGTGATTAGCCGTATGACACGGACACTTGACGAGCTAGAACTTGTAGGGAGCCGATCGACTAGATAATCGCTCCGTAGGACCCCGTACTTGGGTCAGACCCTGTTTCAGGGTCATTTCATGATATTGGGCCGTGGGATTTATTTCGTGATTAACTTGTAACATGTAGTACACTAGTAAAGTCGATGCAACGGATCTCGAACATGTGATGCTTTACTTGACTTGTCTTGACTTATCCTGATCACCTTAGTCTATCTTGTTCACCTTGACACCATTCTTAAGTTTAGTTCCAGTTCATACATGACAGGTTGTTTTAACCGTTTTTACACTGAAAGTCACTAGGACTTACTCAGTATTTATGACTGACCCTTTTCCTTTCGCCTCTTTTTCTTTCGTTCCCCTCCCCCCCCCCCCCCCGGCCAGGTTCTCAGGGAGGAAACACTAGCTCTTAGCTTGGATATCACTTGCTTTGCCTCAGCATGTACGGTTTGCTATGGCTGCTTCTTTTTACTGCACTTGGGGAATAAGCTGTTTTTCTGTTTTTAAGTTATTGCTTCTTTGGCTATTATTACAAGACAGTTGTAATGAAGTTATTCCAAATGTTTGTAAGAGACATGGTTTATTTTGGAATAAAATGAAGTTCTGTTTTGCTCATAAATTCTTCCGCTGTTTACTTAAATTTTTTTTATTAATGTTCTGTCTTGTGATAATTCTGTGATGTTATCTCGATAATACCCCTCCAAAACTAGTGCATTCCCTTTGTGAGTGACCCTAGCGGAGGTGGGGTGTTACACTTGGTATCAGAGCAGAAGGTTACCAAGACTGGGCAAAAGTTTTGAAAATCTTTTGAATTTTTTTTTCAAAACCATTTACAAAGAAGCACTTTTCAAGAAAAGTTGGTTTATTTTAAAAGGCTATTCCCCACAAAGCCATTAGCACAATCTTTGTTTCCTCGTTTGAATCTTTTCCTTTTTCGTTTTCAGCTTATCATGGCCGACGATCTTAATCTTCCCGAGGGTGTCAATATACCCACTTGGTTCCGTCGTTTCCTCGAGGCTCGAGGCCATGGGCGGAAAGGATTTCCTAGGAACTGAGACTTTTGTTGAGGCATGGAATTGGTTGAAGGAAACCGAAGACTTGTTTGTTATCTTTGAGGTAGAGGACAATAGGAAAGTACAGTTGGCGGCGTGGCTCATGAAAGAGGAAGCTTCTTATTGGTGGGAAGTCACCAACGCTACTAGGCCCATTGAGACTTGGGCGGACTTTAGAGGGAGATTTGGGCTTAAGTTCTTGTCATCAGCAGAGGAGAGTCTCCAAATGGAACGGTTTCTGGCCCTTAAACAACGAAATATGACAGTTAAAGAATAGTGAACCGTTTCAATCAGCTTGCTCGCTTCGGATTGGAGTTAGTCAACACTCCTCAGAAAAAGGCGCAACGTTTTGCATGAGGCTTGAACGAGCCACTACATGGTTTGGCCATGACTCATGTGCCCATGGGGGCGACCTTTGAAAGCTTGGTGGATATGGCCCTACTGTATGAGGAAGATAAGAAGGGCAAGAAAGAGGTTAAGCCCAACGATTCTCAGAATAAGAAGGTAGACTCCGAGAAAGGAGGCAAGAACGACAACTCATGTGATAAAAGGAAATGCAATTTCTGTGGTACGGAAGGGCACATAGCCAAGGATTGTAGAAAGAGGAAGAGAAAGCAAGGTGAATGTTTTCATTGTGGGGAGACTGGACACATCAGCAAGGACTGCCCTAAGAAGCAGACCGGACCTTCCGGGGGTACATCTTTAACTTCTTTTTCTAGATGCTTTGTTTTATCTTGTTTCTCTCCTCGATCCTATCTTGAGAACCATAGGTAGAATCATTTTGGATGTAAACATGTAATTGAAACATGTTATGGAATATCGCATTAGGAATATACATTTTGCATAAATGTTATACATTAGAGTAAAATAACATTAAGAAAAAAAATGTTCTTTTTATTTACATTTGAAATATAGGCCTTGTTATTTTTAATGTTAACATATTAGAATTTGCCACTTTTGTTAAAATTAGTATTAGCATACAAATTTGTTACTTTTACTAAAATTAGAATTGACATACAAATTTGTCACTTATGTTAGAATTCATGTTATGAAAATTTGTCACTTACGTTAGATTCATTTTGTTGTAATAAAAAAAGAAAGATTCATTTTGTTGTAATAAAAAGAAAAGGTTCATTTTTGTTTTGTAATAAAATAAGAAAACATTCATTTTTGTTTATGTATTGAAAGTTAACAAATAATATTCATTTTTAGTGAAAGTTAAAAAGAATATTTTTAATATTCTTTTGTTAAAATGGAAAATTATATTATTTATCACCGTTTTGTCAAATTAAAAAGATTTAACTTTTGTTTATACTTTAAAAGATTTCACCTTTGGATTTTAAATAAAAAAATTCCCTTTTTATTTTTGTCATTTAAAAAGAATGTCACTTTTATTTTTATGTGTAGTGAAACAAAGTACAAAAGTATCATTTTTGAGTGTAAGTTAAAAAGGGGCATTTTTAATGTTAATATGGTTAGAATGGAATTGTATTAACATAAAAATGAATCATTAAAGTATATAAGGAAGAATGAAATTTTGTTAACATAAGAATTTGCATTTTTAATGTAAATGAAATATGAGTCATAAATAAAAAAAGGGGATGCTTGTTTGACAAATATGGTAACATTAAAAGTACATTTTTATATGTAAAATAAGAATGAAAATTAGCATTGAATGTAAAATTACATTTTATATGTAATAAGAATTTAAATAGTCAAATCTATGTGAGAACTCTCTTCTCACTCAATTTTTATTTACGGTTATTATTTACTTTCATAAATGTATGTATATAAATGTCTGTGGTGAATGTTTTTGAATTATTTCTGTGGCATGCATGATATGTTGTGAATTAATGTTTGGATGAGATGCAATGTTTGAATTTTGAAAATAGGTAGCATGCTAATCAATGTTAATTTATTATTATTTATGATAATTCAAATATGTTACACTACCATATACAAGTTGCCTGACTTGTATACGTTGATTGGGCTGATATTTTCACACATCGCCCAAGTGCACAAATAATATATTATTATTTGGATTTTGTTGAATATCATTTGAATGTTGTTGGAATGTTATTTGGAAGTTATTGGAATGTTAACTTGGTGATAAAAGAATGTCTATCGTTATTTCACAGATGCGTTGTATGAATCCATTAATGAATGGTATTTGATTTGAGTCTCATTCCAATGAAGAATTTCCTAAAGTTATCAAGAATGGTTAATGCAGTAATAAATAATTAATTAATATTGGAAGTTTGAAATTCAAAAATTATACATTTGGAAAATATTATTATAATATTATTTTGAACATTATAAGAATAAATATAACAATAAATGACTAATTAATATTTCAAGTTCGAATTTCAAAATTATACATTTTGAAAATATTATTATAATATTATTTTAATATTATAAGAATATGGAAAGTTACAAATTATATTAAGATACTTGAAATCAAGATATTTAGAAATAAAGAATATCTTAAAATTGAAATTCCTTAATGGAAAGGATAATTTCAAATGATATGTTTTGGAAAAATTAATTATAATTATAAATTATAATTGTGCTTGGACACGAGGTTAGGTTACATTTGTGGTGTAAGTCTGCCCGGACCCGACCGGCATATCCAGCAGCCACTAATGTTGAACCTAATGTGAGAGGTCCAAGTGCACAAATATGAAACGGGCCATGACACGAGGTTAAGCCCAACTGGTGGAATAAGTCTGCCCAGAACCGACCGGCACATCCAGCATCCACAAGTCGTAGGATTAATGTGAGAGGTCTAGCCCATTATAAAATACAAATGGATAAGAAAATGAGTTGGGCTATTTAATCCGTTTTAAAAATAGCAACGCATTTTAAAAAACCCGAACGAGTTTATCGATTTATTTTATCCATTTTATAATAAATATTAAATGAGAAATTTCAAAATTAATATTTTTGGAAAATAATATTATAAAAAAAGGATAACCTATAGAATAATCAATTTTTAGATTATAGTTGGAATAAAAGTTGGAATCGTCTTGGAAACGAATTTATAAACATTTTAAAATACGTAAAAATAAGGAAAATCTTTTTATTTAGATTTAAATAAGATTCTCAATTATTAATTATAATTGAAATAAAAAGGAAATTGATTATGGGTTGTTTGTGAACAATGTTTTGAAGGACATTAGTTCTTGAAACTCGAATCAATAGTGAAATTTTGATTTGTTATTAATTAATCTTTTAATTAAGATTAAATGAAATTTTCTAAAAAAAGAGATGCCTAATATTAAATATTAAATTAGGAATTAATGAAATATGAAATGGGGTCTCTCGTGAACTATGTTTTAAATAACATTAGTTCTTAAGCCCGGATTAAAAATAAGATTAATTCCAGAAAAGTGATTAGTCATTTAACAATGATTTTAGAGGACTAAACCTTAATAAAGTTTTAAATAAATCTTTAATTAGATTGAAGGCGAATAAAGGAAGATTAAAGAATAAGTTGAAAGATTTATCTTTGATAAAATTTATGGGAACCTTTCCCTAATAATGCGAATACTTTATTAAAAGGATATTCTGAATTGGAATGAGGCATTGATGTGATTTATGTATAGCACCTAATTTTAAATCACGCGAGCTATTCGGAAAGACCGGGTTTGACCCATTCCAAATAATGATACGACATTCGAAGAATTGAAGACGACGATGGAAGACCGACGATCTTCGCATCGAATGGGTAACTAGTGTTGAGGCCCTTGATTGATTTGCTCCCGAGATGGGGCTAAGATGGTAGTTATCCGGACGTAGTGTTGATTTGTACAGATTTGGCTTTCGCTCAGACCCAGAGCATAAGCTTAAAAATGGAATGTGTGTCTGACGTTGAATTTTGTTCTATGTAAATTGATTTCTATTAATATACGACCGTTGGCGGTGGAGAATTTATTCTCTTGCTTAACGCCCTTAGAGGTTGTGTATTAATAGTTATCAATCGCATGACGTGAATTGTCAACGTGGCATGCTAAGATGAAGATGATCAAGGCTTTGTTGAAAAGTAGGCCTTGTGGTTATAACGTTACTTGGCGAGCCTCACAACCTGGTTGGAGTCTAAAACGGGAGAAGGGAACGCAGGGAGAGCAGCACGTTTCTTTCTAGCTAGAAGTGGTGTCGGTGCTTAAACTGACTGATATTTACTTATGTGGATGATGGAATGAGGCGCCTCGGATGATAGGTCCTGTAGGACCGGGAAACGTGCGTTCAGGAATTACCAATCCACAAACCGCAAGTGTGGACCGACCCTGCAGGATCCAAGGGTTCTCTGCGGGGAATCCTGAGACATTAGCTAGAGTGTCTCGAATCGGTAAGGAGCTCCTCCCTAGCCTTGACTCATGATGGAAACCCAATTTCCAATACGACCTCATGCGATTTTGATTGTATTACTAGTATGGAGGCAGAGTATATGGTAGCTATGCTTCCTAGGATTGATACATTTACTTTGAAATGTTTTTATATACATTAATAATAATATCAAATTCGTTTCATCGTACCAAGCATGTTTAATCACCATAAGGTAAAACTCGATCCTCTGGTTTGCGTTGCATTGTGTGATGGGACTTGAGTCTTATGGTGATTTCATTTTTCTAAAATGCATTGCGTTGTTTTTACGATTCACTTTATCTTATGCACCAGCAATCCAATGGAATAAACCCGTTCCGCGTCAGCAGCGTGGTCCTTGGATTTGTCTTATTGTTATTAGTTAAGAATTCTCACACCAGTCCCATGACTGACCCGTTGTTTGTTTTCACCTTTACAAACTCGGGTGCCCTCTTTCCACACGGGAAGTCGTGTAGTTTGTCTACAGGTTCTTATCTCGAGCAAGATTCTGGATTGAAGCCTAAAGCTGTGTCCAGAGCATAGTTGTCTTCTGCTGCCTTAGTTATTCTATTTCCGTTGCATTGTATTGTATCTGTTGTAATTTATCTTCCGCTGTAATTTTATTCAATGTACTCTGATATGTTCTGTACTCTGATGTAACATTATTGTAATGTTTATAAAAGTTTGTTGTTGTTGTTCTAATGTGTTGTATTCCCCGAGTTAACGGGTTCGGGTTTTGAACGGTCTTGGTCGATTTTGCGATCGATTAAGGTCGGGCGAAACCCGGGTCGTTACAGCTGGTATCAGAGCTTTGGTTAGCTCAAATCTTTGGGGTACAACTCATTAGAACTGAACAAAAGACTCATCAGAGACTGGATTAGTAATATCCAATAAGAATACTCATTAGAGATAGGATCAGCAGTATCCTAGAATGAGAAAACTCATTAGAGATAGGGCTAGTAATGCCCAAGAATGAGTTGAGAGTGCCCGGTTTATAATTTACGTATTTTTTTGTATATAAATCTATTTTAGAAAATATGATTTTTTTTAATATATAAAAGTTATATATTTGAAAGTTAATCATCTAATAAAATTATCGGAACCAATAAAATAATGAAAATTTGGTTAATTAATCGAACAACTTTTAGCTTCGTTCCTTTTCGAGAACGAAAAGATTTTAAGTGGGGGAGACTGTAACAACCCTGAATTTTGGGATAATTTTAAAATTTATTTTAAATAATTTTAATGAGTTTTTGATATTTAAAATAATTTATTTTAAATGATCACGATTAAAAATTTATGTGATTTGTAAGTTTAATTTTCACAAGAATAAACTAAACACAATTGTTGACATTAATTAATTTAATGTTATATTGTATATTGGAATTTACATTCCAATATAAGTGGCTAGAACAATAATAGAAACCATATAAAGGACATTTATTAGTGGTTCACAATATTTAGTCTAAGCGTTGCACGTAAGGTAAATTTTTAGTTTGTATTATTTAATTTCTTTCCCTATTCAAGTTCTTTCCTAGATCTACAAATTTTTATTATGTAAACATATTCCCTTTTGTACATATCATATATCTATTGGGAATTTAAATCATAGCAACTCGAAATATAGAAAGGTTGTTCTTGTCACCCGTTTGGACTAGCATGTAAATTATTTAGAATTAAGATATTTTGTAAATGAATAAATATGAAAATAAAAATATACGCCAAACAAAATATATATTAATACTATATCCATCCAAAAACATACGTAATTAATGCTAGTTGTTATTATTATTAATAGGTAGACGTTAAAATAGGTTTGAATTTGAATGTTCTCCATTAATGACATGTGTATGGTAACATTTCCAATAATAAAATATGTATAAATAGTTGTAACCTTGGGATTCTGGGCAGCAAATGTCGAATTTATTATAGAATTTGAAAAGGTTCCAATTAGTGTAAATATGAACTAAAGATTGTAACCATGCAACATTGTTGGAAATGGACGTGTTAATAAATTTTAGAAGTTGAAGAAGATTACAATAAATGTGATAAATGGGAAATAAATATTGTAATTCCAATTTAGGAGTAATTAATGTAGTAAACATAATTATATACACACACCCACACGCGCGCACACATTCACATAAATAACAGTTAATATGATGAATTGTAATTAATGTGTTTAATAATAATTAGTGCAATTAATAAAATTAATTTGGATGTCTATCGTGTTTGGGAAAAATACGTTATGTTTCTCCCTAACATGGTTCAAACCATGTGACACGGTTATTTAATAGTACGTTTTTGAATGTTAATTCGGTGTCAATTTTAAGCAAGTGTGTATATATCTATGTGCATGTGATTATTTTTCCATGTTAAGTTAAAAATCATTATTTTCTTTAGCAAACGTAATATTATGAGAAGACATTATCTATTTTTTTTTTTTTTTTGAATAGCTTAATCATGGCATGGAAAATGGACCTATATGTAAATAAAATAAAAGAATTGAAGGGATAAATTAAAAACATAACACCTCTATATATTATCCTAATCTCACTCATAACCCGAAACATAATTCTACCCTTCCTCCTTCATTCTCTTCCATGGCGGCTCTCTTCTCTTCCTTCCTCCATCAAATTCTCTTCCTCCACTCAAAATTACACCATCTGATCTACAAACCATAGGTCCAATCGATCGCAAAAGTGAGACCTAATTTCGAACCCATTAGGAAATACGGCGGCCTTATTACCTGATGAGGAAGAAGGTGGAAATTCATAATTTATTTTATTAATTCAATTATCTATTTAATCTTCTAATCTTTAAACGATGATAACTTGACTAAATGAAGTCGGAATTCAGAAATTCCAGTTGCGTTGGACTCATGACGAAGAATACTTCGCGATGACACTGTCCAGAACCATAATAGAGCAGATCAGAATTTCAAGAAAATTCAAAAATAAAAACCGATGGTGAGATTTCTTTTTTTTTATATTTTTATATATAATTATAATCAATTGATTATCATCATGATATGGTTTTTTTTACATATACGTGATTTGACTGTTTGATACTGATTGGTTGATTGGATGAAATATTTTTGTTGCATTAAAATTGACAAAAATAAAGATGTCAATTTGGTTGAATTGGATTATGGTCAAGATAAAATACATTCTTGTTATGAAATATTGTTTTAGAAATAAAATTCATTATCATTACGAAATATTGTATTAGAGATCAAATACATTCCTGTTATGGAATATCGCATTAGGAATAAAATACATTTTGCATAAATGTTATACATTAGAGTAAAATAACATTAAGAAAAAAAATGTTGTTTTTCTTTACATTTGAAATATAGGCCTTGTTATTTTTAATGTTAACATATTAGAATTTGCCACTTTTGTTAAAATTAGTATTAGCATACAAATTTGTTACTTTTGCTAAAATTAGGATTGACATACAAATTTGTCACTTATGTTAGAATTCATGTTATGAAAATTTACATGTCACTTATGTTAGATTCATTTTGTTGTAATAAAAAAAGAAAGATTCATTTTGTTGTAATAAAAAGAAAAGATTCATTTTTGTTTTGTAATAAAATAAGAAAACATTCATTTTTGTTTGTGTATTGAAATTTAACAAACAATTTTCATTTTTAGTGAAAGTTAAAATGAATAGTTTTAATATTCTTTTGTTAAAATGGAAAAATATATTATTTATCACCGTTTTGTCAAATTAAAAAGATTTAACTTTTGTTTATACTTAAAAAGATTTCACCTTTGGATTTTAAATAAAAACATTCCCTTTTTATTTTTGTCATTTAAAAAGAATGTTACTTTTATTTTTATGTGTAGTGAAACAAAGTACAAAAGTATTATTTTTGAGTGTAAGTTAAAAAGGGGCATTTTTAATGTTAATATGGTTAGAATGGAATTGTGTTAACATAAAAATGAATCATTAAAGTATATAAGGAAGAATGAAATTTTGGTAACATAAGAATTTGAAGGGGTGGGCGCGGTTCGGTTCGGTGCGGTTTGAAGCTCAAACCGCTTCCGCACCGCATCAAGCGGTTGATCAAAAATACAAACCATTATACTAACCGTTCAAAAGGTTCGGTTTCGGTTCGGTTTTGATGTAATACGGTTCGGTTTTGGTTCGGTCCGGTTTGAACCCGTATTAAATATGAAACAAGAAAATTACTTTCATCAACAAACAATTTACGATTTTATGACGTTGTGTCATCTAAAGGTTAAATCACATAGTGTTATCTTTAATTAATATAACTACATCATACGTTGAAAATAGAATATATAGCGTTAATTTAAAAGTTATATAGGAATTTGTTAATTTTTTTATCATAACATTGTCGGTGTAGCTATGCGGTTCAGTTCGGTTTAATACGGTTTGGTAAAAGTTCAAACTGCAACCGAACCGTATCATGCGAGTCGGTTCGGTTTGGGTTATTTGCTTTAAAGAGAGAATCCGGTACGACTTTCCGCACCGTTTTTGCGGTTCGGTCTGGGCGGTTTCCGCATTGCGGTGCGGTTTATGCCCACCCCTAAGAATTTGCATTTTTAATGTAAATGAAATATGAGTCATAAATAAAAAAAGGGGATGCTTGTTTGACAAATATGGTAACATTAAAAGTACATTTTTATATGTAAAATAAGAATGAAAATTTGCATTGAATGTAAAAATACATTTTATATGTAATAAGAATTTACATAGTCAAATCTATGTGAGAACTCTTTTCTCACTCAATTTTTATTTATGGTTATTATTTACTTTCATAAATGTATGTATATAAATGTCTATGGTGAATGTTTTTGAATTATTTTTGTGGCATGCATGATATGTTGTGAATTAATGTTTGGATGAGATGCAATGTTTGAATTTTGAAAATAGGTAGCATGCTAATCAATGTTAATTTATTATTATTTATGATAATTCAAATATGTTACACTGCCATATACAAGTTGCCTGACTTGTATATGTTGATTGGGCTGATATTTTCACACATCGCCCAAGTGCACAAATAATATATTATTATTTGAATTTTGTTGAATATCATTTGAATGTTGTTTGAATGTTATCTGAATGTTATTGGAATGTTAACTTGGTGATAAAAGAATGTCTATCGTTATTTCACAGATGCGTTGTATGAATCCATTAATTAATGGTATTTGATTTGAGTCTCATTCCAATGCAGAATTTCCTAAAGTTATCAAGAATGGTTAATGCAGTAATAATTAATTAATTAATATTGGAAGTTTGAAATTCAAAAATTATACATTTTGAAAATATTATTATAATATTATTTTAAATATTATAAGAATAGATGTAGCAATAAATGACTAATTAATATTTCAAGTTCGAATTTCAAAATTATACATTTTGAAAATATTATTATAATATTATTTTAATATTATAAGAATATGGAAAGTTACAATTTATATTAAGATACTTGAAATCAAGATATTTAGAAATAAAGAATATCTTAAAATTGAGATTCCTTAATGGAAAGGATAATTTCAAATAATATGTTTTGGAAAAATTAATTATAATTATAAATTATAATTGTGCTTGGACACGAGGTTAGGTTACATTTGTGGTGGAAGTCTGCCGGGACCCGACCGGCATATCCAGCAACCACTAATGTTGAACCTAATGTGAGAGGTCCAAGTGCACAAATACGAAACGGGTCATGACACGAGGTTAAGCCCAACTGGTGGAATAAGTCTGCCCGGAACCGACCGGCACATCCAACATCCACAAGTCGTAGGCTTAATGTGAGAGGTCTAGCCCATTATAAAATACAAATGGATAAGAAAATGAGTTGGGCTATTTAATCCGTTTAAAAATAGCAACGCATTTTAAAAACCCCGAACGAGTTTATCGATTTATTTTATCCATTTTATAATAAATATTAAAAGAGAAATTTCAAAATTAATATTTTTGGAAAATAATATTATAAAAAAAGGATAACCTATAGAATAATCAATTTTTAGATTATAGTTGGAATAAAAGTTGGAATCGTCTTGGAAACGAATTTATAAACGTTTTAAAATACGTAAAAATAAGGAAAATCTTTTTATTTAGATTTAAATAAGATTCTCAATTATTAATTATAATTGAAATAAAAAGGAAATTGATTATGGGTTGTTTGTGAACAATGTTTTGAAGGACATTAGTTCTTGAAACTCGAATCAATAGTGAAAATTTGATTTGTTATTAATTAATCTTTTAATTAAGATCAATGAAATTTTCTAAAAAAAGAGATGCCTAACTTTATATATTAAATTAGGAATTAATGAAATATGAAATGGGGTCTCTCATGAACTATGTTTTAAATAACATTAGTTCTTAAACCCGGATTAAAAATAAGATTAATTCCAGAAAAGTAATTAGTCATTTAACAATGATTTTAGAGGACTAAACCTTAATAAAGTTTTAAATAAATCTTTAATTAGATTGAAGGTGAATAAAGGAAGATTAAAGAATAAGTTGAATGATTTATCTTTGATAAAATTTATGAGAACCTTTCCCTAATAATGTGAATACTTTATTAAAAGGATATTCTGAATTGGAATGAGGCATTGATGTGATTTATGTATAGCACCTAATTTTAAATCACGCGAGTTATTTGGAAAGATCGGGTTTAACCCATTCCAAATAATGATACGACATTCAAAGAATTGAAGACGGCGATGGAAGATCGACGATCTTCGCATCGAATGGGTAACTAGTGTTGAGGCCCTTGATTGATTTGCTCCCAAGACGGGGCTAAGATGGTAGTTATCCGGACGTAGTGTTGATTTATACGGATTTGGCTTTCGCTCAGACCCAGAGCATAAGCTTATAAATGGAATGTGTGTCTGACGTTGAATTTTGTTCTATGTAAGTTAATTTCTATTAATATACGACCGTTGGCGGTGGAGAATTTATTCTCTTGCTTAACGCCCTTAGAGGTTGTGTATTAATAGTTATCAATCGCATGGCGTGAATTGTCAACGTGGCATGCTAAGATGAAGATGATCAAGGCTTTGTTGAAAAGCAAGCCTTGTGGTTATAACGTTACTTGGCGAGCCTCACAACCCGGTTGGAGTCTAAAACGGAAGAAGGGAACGCAGGGAGAGCAATACGTTTCTTTCTAGCTAGAAGTGGTATCGGTGCTTAAACTGGCTGATATTTACTTATGTGGATGATGGAATGAGGCGCCTTAGATGATAGGTCCTATAGGACCGGGAAACATGTGTTTAGGAATTACCAATCCAAAAACCGCAAGTGTGGACCGGCCCTGCAGGATCCAAGGGTTCTCTGTGGGGAATCCTGAGACATTAGCTAGAGTGTCTCGAAAAGGTAAGGAGCTCCTCCCTAGCCTTGACTCATGATGGAAACCCAATTTGCAATACGACCTCATGCGGTTTTGATTGTATTACTAGTATGGAGGCATAAAATATAGTAGCTATGCTTCCTAGGATTGATACATTTACTTTGAAATGTTTTTATATACACTAATAATAATATCAAATTCATTTCATCGTACCAAGCATGTTTAATCACCATAAGGTAAAACTCGATCCTCTGGTTTGCGTTGCATTGTGTGATGGGACTTGAGTCTTATGGTGGTTTCATTTTTCTAAAAAAGCATTGCGTTGTTTTGACGATTCACTTTATCTTATGCACCGGCAATCCAATGGAATAAACCCATTCCGCGTTAGCAGCATGGTCCTTGGATTTGTCTTATTGTTATTAGTTAAATTAGTTAAGAATTCTCACACCAGTTCCATGACTGACTCGTTGTTTGTTTCCACCTTTACAAACTCGGGTGCCCTCTTTCCACACGGGCAGTCGAGTAGTTTGTCTACAGGTTCTTATCTCGAGCAGGATTCTGGATTGAAGCCTACAGCTGTGTCCAGAGCATAGTTGTCTTCCGCTGCCTTAGTTATTCTATTTCCGCTACATTGTATTGTATCTGTTGTAATTTATCTTCCGTTGTAATTTTATTCAATGTACTCTGATATGTTCTGTACTCTGATGTAACATTATTGTAATGTTTATAAAAGTCTGTTGTTGTTGTTCTAATGTGTTGTATTCCCAGAGTCAACGGGTTCGGGTTTTGAACGATCTTGGTCGATTTTGCGATCGATTAAGGTCGGGCGAAACCCGGGTCGTTACAAAGACCCACAATTGGTGGGGTGATCAACTCCCCAACACCACGGTTCTCTGCCGACAAAACCTCGCAACCTGAATTTCCAAGCACCCCACCACATATAAGAAAGCCTACCATAAAACCAGGAACCACCATCGAATAAGATACACGAGACCCCCTGAACAGTAAACAAGGTGCAAACGAGGTAATGAGATCCCAGTCGACCTGTTAATTTCAAAAGTGTGTCATGAACCCATAACCACTCTAGTCAGCTGCTCGTGCATCTTGCTAGAAGGGGCATAGGCAGACGTTAGAGCACCGGAATAAAACGACTTAAGCTTCAAAAAACAACCTCCCAAAAATAAGAACCGGAATCTCACTAGAGCCTCAAAAGAAGCCAATGAGGATAACCGCACCACCAGATTAGTAACACCAGCAAATTCAATGGTAAACGGTTCAGGTATAATCACCCCTATCGAAGTAAATATAGCTTCAATAGGAGGGAAAGCTTTTAGAAAGGAGTCGGTTACCAAAAAATCGCCCAAAATCGATGAAGCGTCCATAACCTTAGATAAAGGCTCATGAGACGATTCCGAAAAAAATGGCTTACGAGTCCCGATGAGAGCTAATATGAAGAGCAAATAAGGTTAACCACGAGATAGAAGAGCAGAAGTTGTTCGAAGAAGAGAAAGAGAAATTCGCGAGAGCTCAGAAACTGGAAGCCATGGATAGAGCCGTTGTAAAGAAAAAAATTGTTTGGTTACAAAATTGCATGTAACCAAACTGGTTGTGTAGGATAGGATAATTAGGTGTCAACACCGCTACTTAGTCATTGTTAGAAATTTCAGAACAAAATTTCTTTTAAGGAAGGAAGAATGTAACACCTTGGAATTTAACGATAATTAAATTAGTTAGTTAGCTATATTCCAGAAAAGAAAAGTTTCCAAATAATGAAATTTGACCATGAAACTTGCACCATCACATTCGTTATGGAATTCTGGCCAACTTTCATGTTTGGAACTTTGTAAACAAGGTTCATATGAAAAACTTACAGATGAAATACGAAAATAAACAAAAAATAAATAAACAGAATAATATATAAATAAATAGAAACAAATCTCACCTTGCCTCCCATGAGAGACAGATCGACCATAGGGTCGACCTGGGGGTTGAGCTGGCGGTCGACCGCCCATAGACTGCAAGCCGATGTCGCTTGGTAGTGGCTAGGGTTAAGTTATATAAAAATATTATATAAACGGATGAGATTTTATAAAATTTCATTTAATGGTTCAGGGTCATTTCTATATCTATAAATAAAGGGCTAGACCCCCACTCTTTTACTCATTTTTTCTGAAGGCAGCAACGAAACTCTGTCATTCCCAATCCTCGAATGTCTTCTAAAATTCTAAAATATAAACTTATACAAACGTAATAAATAAGGATTGGAGAGAATGAATTTAGATTTGTGTAAAAGGGTTAGTTCTATGAATAGGTAATCTATATTATTAAATTTATTTCTTCTTTTACAATTTTTCTTTTAGATCTACAAATTTATATTATAAATATATCCCCTTTGTATACAAATCGTAAATCTATAATATTTGAAAATTATAGACTAAAGTCTGTGTTGAGATTTGGATTTGAATAGCTTTCAGGTGAGTGGAAAATATATGCATTGTTTAAAATATCATATATAATTCGTTTGCATTAAATATGGGTTGTATGCTTCAATTATCAGATTTGTTTTCTTTGTGTCATATCTGAAATAATATGTGAAGTTGGATATGGATTTGTAGGCCTCTTAGTTTAATAATCTTATATTGCCTACAATTCATCTTGGATTGTTTGTGGTTATTGTAAACACCCCGAATATGGAAATTAGTCCCAAAATATTATTTGATGTGTAGTGTAGTTATTCTAGATTTATAGGATTTGGGTGTAAAAATATGATTTGTGCAGCATTGCTTTTAGAATTATAAACCTATTTATGTTTGATATTGATTTGGGTTTTTACTTAATTGTTATAAATTTTCACTATTTATTCTTTTTGCATAAAAAAATATTATTTGAAATCTACAAGGAATATAAAAAATTAAACAAGAAGAGGTGTGTAAATTCACATATTTTTGTATGTAGTTTACAAATTTATTCCAAATAAAATAATACATATTCTCTTGTGATTTGAAATGTGCCAACATTGCTCTTTTAAATAGTTTGGGCAAAATTTACAATAACTGTAGTAAACAACCTTTCCATGAGATTTTGAATCTTAAACAAGATTAAACATAAAAGAGGATTTTTTCTGGTCGTTAGCTTAGACTGGAATTTAAAATAATAACGATAATAAAATATAGGTAATAACTATGCTAACATCATGCTTAAAATATAAATATATAATTATTACAATTTATCCATCCGAATCTACATAAATAACCCTATTATAATTGAATGTATGGTTGTGTGTTTGAATTTGAATTGTTTCCATTTAATGAAAATAAATGTATGGAAATATTTCCCATAATAATGGAAATGAATATTTGTGACCATTATAGCAGTAAATGTGGAATTGATGGCTATAATGAAAAGGCTACAAATAAGAAAATAAATATTGTAACCATGAATGTTTTGGGGAAATTAATTGAATAGGTAATAAATTTCAAACAATTAGAATTAGAATTTGATTAGAATAGTGTTGTAACTCCAGTTAGGGAAACTAATAAATATAAACTTATACATACACGAACTAATGAAACTAACTAAATATAGTAATATTTAGAAGTACAACGATTAGAATTAGTATAAGTAAATGGGATTGATACAAATGACATTTAATAGGAGGTGTAATGCTTTAGGAAATATAACCGTTATGTTCATTTATGGCATATAACCATTATAATGATAAATATAATTCAAAGGGGATTATTTATGTATATATGGGTACATGTCCCATGCTATGTTGGTAAACCCGCATCATGTATTAATTTGATTGTTTACCAAGCTTAAGCCAACCAGGACTATTTGGTATATGAACAGAGTATAAATTTTGTAGCTACTTGTTATTTAGTAACTGGAAACACCCTAGTTGGAATATAACTAGGAATTTTAGCTTTTGGAATATATTCTGAAATTAACAGTGAATACTTGGCCTTGGCATATATCATGAAATTATAGTAACTTGAATTTTGAATTTCGATTAACATTTTTGTGCATTTGCACCATTTATAAGATGATGTGCCCAGTTCATGGTACTGTCCATTGTGTTATTGTTTGCTGTATATATATTGCTTGGCGGTGAACCTGAGCATGCTCATGTTGTGCCTTGTAACCTGAACGCATGCCCTTGATTTTATATGTCCTGCTTTGTAGGAGACACTATACTCATACACGTTTTTTGTTATATGTTATAAGCCTGAAAACACATGTAGCTTTGATAATTCATTTATATGCCATGTCCCTGAAAGCATGTTTATCATTAAATATTGTAGCATGTAACCGAATCACATTTTTGTAACTTAGAGTACATGCTTTGTTTTCCTTTGTTGCTTGATGTTTTGTGTCTTACTGAAATAAACTGCGAACACCCTGGCTATCCTTGCATGGCTGCTTATTGTTGCATGTTGTATTTTGGCCTGTTGTCTTGACCCTTATATTGGCCTCTGTTATGCTATATACATCCTGTCCTGTTTTCTAAACTTGAAAGTTTGAAGTGTTGCTAGAATCATGCACCTGAATCATCTAGGACCCACCGTACACCCATCTTTACTTAGCTATTTTACATATCGTTGCACCCTCATGTGATCTTCTGGCCATTTATAGTGCTATATTGCCATGGTTATTCCCTTTCGTACTGTTATATTTCCATTTTGTACTTTTGTTGTCCTGAGAAAAACCGGCACCTTGGCAGTTGTTAGATTATGACCTAAAATACTTTGTATTTCCATAACATGTTATTACTGGTTCAGACTTGCAAATTATATAACTGCCAGTGCCTTGATGCTGACAGTTTCCCCCTCTGTTACATGCTATGCCAGACTGTTAACTGCCTATTTGTTGTTGGTGATGCATGCATATGCTGTGTACATTTTCTTGGCATGTAAAATTTATTTATGCTACTACACTTATATGTGCATGTCTGAAAATTTGAATGAATATAGACTTGAATTGTTTTAACCTTATGATGAACCGGACCTTTACTGTGCAGGTGACGACCGCCCATAACTCATGCACTAAACAAGAGGAAAACTGCATTGAAAGATATGTCAGGCAGCTATGGACGATCATCAGAGTAGGATAACACAAGCGGAACATGTCGTATAATTCATAGCGCAAGGATAAAATATAATATAACATATACAACAGGCAATAATAGTGAAACAGAAATGGGCAGAATCTTAAACTCTTTTATGTCATCATGAAATAATATCCATGCATTCAAGGATTACAACATAAGAATCTGTACATAATGCCTCACTACAATCACTTCGGGAAATCATAACAGCGAAAACAACAAGATATGTATAGTAACAATAGTACGAAAGCCTCATGCTCGTTGTCGCTCCACAGCATCATCTCATCAAGATCAATCACCTGTCACCTAGTTTGCCCATCCACAACATCATGGATGAACAACCCAAGGTAATAAGAGGAAACATAAAACTTTGAGTCAGACAACAGTCTTAATGAGCGATAAAACAGCTGCTTAACATCATCAATAGAGTATATGAGAATCGATAGATTAATCAATTAATTTACCAACATCAACAGAGACGAACCCAACCCCGTCTTCCCCACATCCGACAGTGATAGCCTTTACAACAACCAAGTAGAAACAAACAGTATATTCATGGCAATCAATTATCAAGCGTAAACCATCCTAATCGATATCGACATCTCCCAAGCACAAGCCCTGAAAGCCTAAACCAACATCAGACAAGCACCCAAGAGATATCTCCTCCGACTCAAATAATCTACACAAGACGATACAAGCAAAAAAAATCATCATTCATTACTCTAGCTATCACCGTCAATCTTGCTTCGAAACCATCGTTAAACATATGATTGGCCATATCATCATGCCATCGGTCAAGGGCTAATGGTAACCCCGTTCTAGCAAAAACTCCATGCATCTTTCGTCGCTATGTATCTAGGACTTTCGTCGCTACCTAGGGTACTCGACTAATCATCTAGTCTTTTAGGCTTCCCTATTATACCCCTGCTTTGAGTCTGCTAGAACCTACGATAATTCCTCGGCCTTCTTTATCTCTAGTCGTCATCATTGGCGGCCATTAAAAAGCTCAAATCATCTTGAGCAGCCATTATCCACGAGTTCAAAATGTACTTGAGTCTTCTGCATATTCTTTGCATTTTGCCGATTAATGAACACTTCATATCACTACGAAAATTCCTTCCTGAATTCACTTCGAAGCCACATCCATTCTCGAACCTTTCCGCCATGAAAAACGACCCATAGCCTAAAAAAGGACGCATAGCCAAAAACGACCCATAGCCAGGAAAAACGACCCATAGCCAAAAATGACTCATAGCTAGGAAAGACGACCCATAGCCAAAAATGAGCCATAGCCAGAAAAACCGATCCAACTTCATTTCGTGCTCCACAAGTCACGATCTATACTTCGACCCGACCTCGATCGACCCGGCTTCGAGTGACCCGACTTCAAACAATCCGACCTTGTGCCATGTTTTCAATCATCATTTCTTGCTTCCCAAGCCATGCGACCCATGCAAAGCGACTCGACTCCAGATCTGACCAATCTATCTCCAATCTCAATCAACCCATCGCCAAACGACAACGTAGATGCAAACAACTTATTTAAATCATCCAATTCAACCATCAACACTTTATGAAATCATCAAAAACACTTAAACGACAATTATTCATTATATAACCAAATAAAACTCACAAAATCATGATAAATTAACGAATAAACAAAAAATGGATCTAAACTTGCATAAACATATGAATTAACATCATAATTATTTATTTAAGTTGCTAGATTAGATCCTATGGTGATTCAAATGAAAATATACTTAAAATGATGTAGATCTAGGTGAAAACAACTTAAAATGATGGAAATAAGATCAAACAACCCATATACTTGATTGAATTCATGTGAGAGATGTTTATCACTCATCAAATCTTCAAAATAACTTGAAATCACTGAATTCCCAATCTAGACAGCGAAGAATGATCTTCAAACCTCTCAATTTGATGTGATCTCCCTTCACTTGATGTAGATCTTTAATCTTCTTGCGTAGATCTAGAATTTTAATGGAGGAAAGATGTATTTGATTGAGCAAGGAGGAACACAAGCTCAACCAAATGAGAGAATAAAGAAAGTAAACTATTCACCATGCCTTTACCCCCTATTTATAGCCTCTAACCAGTCCACTAATGGGCCACACCAAATCAGCCCATTAATGACTAGCCAAACCTGTACAGAAATTGTGCAGCACTAAAACAGTGATTCCTCCCAAATCGCTGATCCAAATCTTTAATGTGACCACTCTACGGAATTGGCAACACCATTTCCTTTCCAATGAAATCGATCTCAGCACCTGATTCTCTCCTAGTCAAAACTTATTTCCCTATACAAAACTGACAAGGGCAAAATGCTTATAAATAAAATTGGTAAAAATTATGGATATGTCTCACATCCCCATAACCAACATATCAAAAAATGAGAATGATCCAACCCTCAGGGGAACAAATAAAAATATTTTACGATCCTTCGATACGTAAAATGCGGGTTGTTACATTCTCTACCCCTTAGGAATTTCCCGTCGAAAATTCCAAGCAATCACAACAATTCTGCATGCCTATCATCCACAAGAAGCCAATTTTACCATCCAAACTAGCATCTATCAAGCCATTCATCCATAGCCTTATCCTAGCATGCGGAATTATACCAATAATAGTACGAGCTACAATGATGTATGGTGACACAACATTAATGGGTCATACTGACGAAGTGTTCTGGATGGATCGTCTTTATGCTCTCTTCCGTCTCCCACGTATAATCGTCATCATACTCACTCCATTGCACCTTGACTAGCTTAACCGTCTTCCTCCTAAGCTGTTTCATGTCATTCCCCACAACGTGAAGCGGCTTACGAGGTTTCGTAACTGTGGACTCGATTTCTAGGTTTTTGTATTGTTCCAGAGATACCACCACATTTTCGAATCATGCACACACTTTTGTAGAAACGACACATGGAAAATATTGTGTACACTCGACATCTTCTCGGGTAACTCCAATCTATATGCGAGCTTTCCTATCCGCCCGATTATCAGAAATGGTCCAACAAACCTTGGAGCTAACTTTCCTTTGCTTCCAAACCAAACAACTTTCTTCAATGATGAAGTCTTCAAGAAAACCATATCGCCAATGTAGAATTCCAAACCCTTTCGACGCATATCGGCGTAACTCTTTTGACGATCTTGAGCCGCCTTCATTCGTTGCCGAACGATCTCGATACAATCCAATGTTTCTGTAATCATCTCAGGCCCAAGTATCAACTTATCTCCAGTCTCTAACCAACAGGCCGGAGAATTACAAGGTCTTCCATACAACGCCTCGTATGGTGCCATCCCAATGCTCGACTGGTAGTTGTTGTTGTATTCAAACTCGACTAAATGTAGATGGTCTTCCCACGATTCTCCAAAGTCCAATCCACAAGCTCTTAAAAGGTCTTCCAAAACTCAATTGACTCTCTCGGTTTGACCATCAGTCTGGGGATGACAAGCCGTACTCAAACACAATTCGGTTCTTAAAGTCACTTGCAAATTCTTCCAAAATCCACTTGTGAATAGTGGATCTCGATCACTCACTATGCTCTTTGGGATACAATGGAATCGAACTATCAACTTAATATAAAGCTCAGCCAACTTTGATGTTGTCCTAGTCGATCTGATAGGAATACATCTCGCACTTTTGGTCAAAGGATCCACCATGACCCAAATTCCTTCATTTCTTGCCCTGGTTCTAGGTAGTCCATTAATATCTAATCCCACTTCCACGTAGGAACTTCCAATGGCCGAAGCAATCAACTCGGCTTCCTTTGTTCAGCTTTCACCAACATCCCTCTTCATACCTTCCGAGTACTGGGATCGATTCATGTCTTAATACATCTTATTATCACTAGGATGAATCGTCAAATTTGGGTGAAGACATTCCCTTATAACCTCATCTCTCAATTCGTCGATATCAGGAACAACTAGTCGTCCTTTCTTTCGAAGCCAACCCTCTTGATCGATCTCGAATTCCTTATCCTCTGGTTCCAACTTCAGGAGAATCTCGACAAACTATGCATCACGCTTCTGTCTTTCGCCAATCCTTTAGATAAGAGTAGGTCTTATCGATAAGATTTCCAACATTTCAGGTTCCTACTCACACCGTGGTCTGAAATCAAATCCTACCAAGTACTCGAGGTGCTTCCATTCCAGAAACACCACCACCAAACTTGCATGTCTTCGAATCAATGCATCTGTCACTATGTTACCTTTACCAGGAGTAAAGGCTATACCAAAATCGTATGATGCCAGAAACTCTAACCACCTTTTCTGTCGAAGATTCAGATCCTTTTGGGGGAAAAGATACTTCAACGACTTGTGATCCGTAAACAACTCGAATCGAACTCCCAATAGGTAATGTCTGCACATCTTCAGAGCAAACATGATCCCCACCAACTCCAAATCATGAGTTGAATAATTCCTTTCGTGCGGCTTCAGTTGTCGACTCGCGTAGGCCACAACCTAATCCTTTTGCATCAGCACCGCTCCAAGTCCAGTACCACATGCGTCAGAGTATGCCACCATTTCTTCATTCCCACTTGGAATCGTCAAAACAAGAGCACTCGTCAGTCTCTCTTTCATGATTATGAAAGCTTGCTCACACTTTGCATCCCATGTGAACACTTGGTTCTTCTTCGTCAACCCTGTTCATGGTGCAGCTATCTTGGAGAAATTCTTGATAAAATGATGATAATATCCCACTAACCCAAGGAAACTCCGAACATCTGTCACATTCTTAGGTCTATCCCAGTCCTGGATTGCTGCCACCTTACCGGGGTCAACTGCTATTCCATTTCCAGAAACAACATAGCGTAAGAACCTCCCTTCATTCTTCCAGAAGTGACACTACTAAAACTTAGCTCTTAGCTAATGCTTCTACAAGATTTCCAAAACAACTCTCATGTGCGTCTTATGCTCTTCCTCATTCCGAGAGAAAACCAGAATATCATCCACCAACACAAGAACGAATTTGTTCAACTGATCCCTGAACACCCTATTCATAAGATCTACAAATATACTCGCGCATTAGTCAACCCAAATGGCATCACCAACCATTCAAAGAAACCAAATAGTGTCCTAAAAGCAATCTTCGGCACATTATTCTTTGCCACCCGCAACCGGTGGAATCCTATTTCCAAGTCCATCTGAGAAAACACCTTAGCCTTGTGAAGATGATCGAACAAGTCATCTACCTTAGCAAAAAATACTTATTCTTCCTGGTCACCTTGTTCAACTCAGGATAATCCACAGACAACCTCAAAGATCCATCGGCCTTTATTGCAAACACAACTGGTGAACCCTATTCGGATACACTTCTCCGAATAAACCCTTTTCCCGAATGGTTACGTACTTACACCTCTAGCTATCTCTATTCCTTAGGCGTCATCAGCCTAAGAGGCATGACAATAGGTCTAGCACCTTTGACCAAATCGATTCTGAACTCAATCTCGCAATGCGGCGGCAACCCTTTGACCTGGTCAAAGACATCTTTAAACTCACTTGCGATCGACATCAATGACAAGTCTTCCCATGGAATCATAAGCGAATAAAAATATACCATGAAGACACCATCTTCGGGTTTACATCGAATCACAACCATTCGCCTTTCCACATTCCCGACTGTCACTTCCAGCTTCTTGCAATCCACTTTTTCTGCATACCTCTTGAGCCAGTCAATACCCAAGATAACCCCAAATCCAGCGAAGTTCAAAATAAAGCAATCATACAAAAAGGAGCAATCATGACTCAACAACACTAGACCACAACAGATCATATACAAACTGGATGAACCCCTGACTGGATAAGTCAAAACGAAAGGTCTATCACAAATCTCGGGTTCTACACCCAAGCGGCAAACAAGCTCATTACAAATAAATGAATGTGATGATCCAATATCAAACAACACACAAACTGAAACACCTCTAACGAAAAGAGTACCTTGAACGATGACACACTTCCCTTTCTCCTCTGCCGTAGGAACCCTTGAAGATGATGGCACAGCCTCCAAAGCATACGCCTTCACAAGCTGCTTTCCCTTAGCTGGTTCCAGACAATCCTTCTTGTTATGCCCAGGCTTACCACAATTGTAGCACTTCTTCTCATCCTTCGGGTTCTTGCAATCCCTGAAGTAATAGCACTTCTACTAGAAGTTGTAGCAAATCACTTCGCCTTTCTTCTTTTTCTGGCCATCCTTTCCTTTCTGCTATTGTTGCTTCCTCTTTTTATTGTTACCACCCTGCTGTGGTTTCAGTTCTTCCTTAGCTGCAACAACAGTCTCTTCCTTGGGAAACAAACTCTCGTGCCTCAGATCTTTCACAATGATCTTATCATAAGTGTCATCTAAATGATCCACCAGCTAGTTCCCAAGATATTTGTCCAAGCCCATGACAAACTTCTTGTTCTTCTGATAAGGAGTCTCGACATATGAATGAGAATACTTCGACAAAGCTTCGAAGTCAGAAACATACTCTAGCACTAGTCTACCATTCTGCTTAAGCTCGACAAATTTTTAAACAGAATAGACTTCTGAGCGGTAGAGATAAACTTCGTCTCAAACTTGACTTGGAATTGCTCCCTTGAAATCTCATCTTCTGGAGTCTCTAGAGTGATAGAGTTCCACCAATACATAGCTCTACCTTGTAGCTGTCTCGATGCATGCTACCTCTTAGTCACGTCATCAATTCCTAAGTCTCCAAAGATCCGAATGCAAGTATCAAGCTACCTTTGAATCTCTACAATCGGCTCTGTCCCCTTAAACGGCTTCCCTCCTAGAGTAGTAAAGTCTTAGCATAACTTCACTAAGTCCACGACTCTAGGCACTTGCACTTGAACTCCTACATCTACCGCAGCTGTCTTTGGAGCGGGAGCCCTCCTCATGATCGCTACCATCATGGGGTCAAACATAGTTGGGTAATCAGGTATACCGCCATTTCCCCTCCAGGAAAAGTCTAGCTACTCCCTAGCATTATGTCTCGATGGTCGACGACTCATTGTAAATTAATAATACATAATGATTAGTCCATGCACAAGAAAAACTGCAAATGGAGTTCAAACGCTGTTACACTATACACTAATATATAGTATACATCCATCAGAAATTTACAAATACGTCTCTCGTACGTAATTACATCTTTGAACTTTGGCTAAAATCGATAACCAAAGCTCTGATACCAAACGTGACGACTGCCCATAACTCCTGCATCAAACAAAAGGAAAACTACGTTGAAAGACGTGTCAGGAAGCTATGGATGATCATCAGAGTAGGATAACACAAGAGGAACCTGTCGTATAACTCAAGCGCAAGGATAAAACATAATAAAACATATACAATAGGCAATAATAACGAAACAGAATTAGACAGAATCTTAAACTCTTTCATATCATCATGAAATAATATCCATTCATCCAAGGTTATAACATAAGAGTCTGTACATAGTGCCTCACTACAATCACTCAAAGAAATCATAACAGCGGAAACAACAAGATATGTATAGTAGCAATAGTACGTAAGCCTCTTGCTGTTATCGCTCCACAGCATCATATTATCAAGATCAATCACCTGTCACCTAGTCTGCCCACCCACAACATCATGGATGAACAACCCAAGGTAATAAGAGGAAACATAAAACCTTGAGTCAAACAACAGTCTTAATGAGCAATAAAACAACTATCTAACATCATCAATATAGCATATGAGAATAAGCAGATTAATCAACTAATCTACCAACATCAATAGAGAAGAACCCAAACTCATCTTCCCTACATCCGACAGTGATAGCCTTTACAACAACCAAGTAGAAACAAACAGTACATTCATGACAATCAGTTATCAAGCGTAGGTCATTCTAATCGATGTTGAAATCTCCCAAGCACAAGCCCCGAAGGCCTAAACCAACATCAGACAAGCACCCAAGAGATATCTCCTTCGACGTCGAATAATCTACACAAGATGATACACGCTAAACAGTTATCATCCATGAATCTGACTATCACTGCCAATCTTGCTTCGAAACCATCGTTAAGCGTATGACTGGCCATATTGTATGCCATCGGTCAAGGGCTAATAGTAACATCGGTTCTAGCAAAAACTTGATAAGCCTTTCGTCGCTACGTATCTAGGCCTTTCGCCGCTACTCAGGGTACTCGACTAATCATCTAGTCTTTTAGGTGTCCCTATTATACCCCTACTTTAAGTCCTCTAAAACCTACGATAACGATAATTACTTATCCTTCTTTATCAATAGTTGTCATCATCGGCGACCATTAACAAGCTCAAATCATCTTGAGCAACCATTATCCATGAGCTCAAAACATACTTGAGTCGTCTGCATATTTATTGCATTTCGCCGATCAACGAACACTTCGTATCACTTCGAATATTCCTCGCTGAATTCACTGCGAAGCCACGTCTATTCGCGAACCAAAATAATCATCACTTTTGGTCGACATTCAATTCATAGCACTTCAGCCTTTCCGCTATGAAAAATGACCCATAGCCCAAAAAAACAACCCGTTGCCAAAAATGACCCATGGCCGGAAAAACGACCCATAGCCGGGAAAAACGACCCATAGCCAGGAAAAACGACCTAACTCCATTCCGTGCTACGCAAGTCACGATCCGTACTCCAAACGACCCGACCTCGAGCGACCCGACTTCGAGTGACCCAACTTCAAACGACCCGACCTTATGCCATGCGACCCATACAAAATGACCCATAAAAAAGCCGAACCGACTCCAGATTTGACCAAACTATCTCCAATCTCAACTAATCCATCACCAAACGACAACGTCGACGAAAACAACTCATCCAATTCAACCATCAACACTTTATGAAATCATCAACAACACTTAAATGACAATTATTCATCATACAACCATATGAAACTCGGCAAATCATGATAATTCGATGAATAAACAAAAACAATGGATCTAAACTTGCATAAACATATGAATTAACATCATAATTACTAATTTAAATTGCTAGATTAGACCCTATGGTGATCCAAATGAAAACATGCTTACCATGATGTACATCTAGGTGAAAACAACTTAAAATGATGGAAATAAGATCAAACAACCCATATACTTGATTGAAACCGTGTGAGAGATGCTTATCACTCACCAAATCTTCAAAATAACATGAAATCACTAAATTCCCAATCCGGACAGCAAAGAATGATCTTCAAATCTCTCAATTTGATGTGATCTCCCTTCACTTGATATAGATCTTCAATCTTCTTGCGTAGATCTAAAATTTTAATGGAGAAAAGATGCATTTGATTGAGCAAGAACGATCACAATCTCAACCAAATGAGATAATGAAGAAAGTAAACTATTCTTTATGCCTCTACCCTCTATTTATAGCCTCTAACCAGCCCACTAATGGGCCATACCAAATCATCCCATTAATGACTAGTCAAACCTATATAGAAATTGTGCAGCACTAAAACAACGATTCCTCCCAAACCGCTGATCCAAATCTTTAAAGTGACCATTCTACGGAATTTGCAACACCATTTCCTTTCCAATGAAATTGATCTCGACACCTGATTCGATCTCAGTCAATAACTATGCCCTATACAAAACTGATATGGGCAAAATGGTCACAAATAAAATTGGTAAAAATTATGGATATGTCTCACATCCTCATAACCTACATATCAAAATATGAGAATGATCGACCCCCAGGGAAATAAATAAAAATATTTTATGATCCTCCGATATGTTAAATGCGGGTTGTTATATTGCAATTCACTTGCCTATGAAGTTATATCATATTGTGTTAATATACTAGTATTTTACCCGAGTTCATATATGTATACTGTTATACTTAGAGTATTACATTTGAATTAATTTACTCGAAATAAGGTTAATCCCAACTTGAGTGTTTTGTGTATTGCATGAAATGCTCGGGTCAGACCCGAGTGTTGCAGATTTAAGGACTTCAGCTATCGAAGTTAGAGAGTTGTGAGGACGCCCGCATTGGTTCGTTCTTCTGCAACTTTATTTTATTAAAATATTATGTATTAAATCTTCCACTGTAAAAGTATTTTATAAACTCTGATATTTTTGTAATAAAATGTTGAATAACTGAGCAGTAAAAGATGAACTAGAATGATGGAGTAAACGTCATTTAAGGCACGTACAGAACGTTGTCCTTAAGGAATTATTTGCCCCTACTATTTTTAGTGAAGAAGGCAGCGAAATTCCTCCAGGATATAACAAACAATAAATTTACAGAAGTAAAAGTCGAGAAGGTAGAAGAGGAATTGTTAGAGAAAATTATTCTGAGAGACAGAAAGGATGTGTATATATAAAGGCTGAATGGACACAACCGTTGGGGACGGTTGCGCGCTAGTAGATGCGACTGTTGGTTCAAAAAATATGACTGTTTGGAATAGTCGAACCCGTTCCATACGGTCACGCATACGCCCACGTGCCCCAAATGCCCATCTTTGACCCATAATAATATTTTATAGGTCCAAACCCATTCAGCCCAAACAATTGTGCTCGTCTCTAAGCCTAAGTTATTGACTCATAACATCCTATTCAAACTCTTTATATATAGGATGAGTAACGTCATAATATTTGCCGATGTGGGATAAATACTTATTGCAATCTTTCCAATAATCCCCCACAAGATCATAATAATTATTATTTTATGCATACAAAAAAGTACCTTTTAGTTTAAACTTTTCTCCTTAGTCTATATATTTAAGTTTCAATAGAATATTTGGTAGTAAATACTTAAACCAAAATCCTATGCGATGAAACAAAATATATGAACACATTGATTTTATCATGCTTATGTAAAATGTCATAACCGTAAATTGGGTATTAAATTCCTCCTGGTTTTCATGAACATGTATAAAGTTATATCTGAACTTTATTGAAACATTGTTTCATATGTCCATATAGGTGTTCATTCTTTTCGTCCTTGTTACTATGGATAAATGATCACCATAAAATATAATAATACAAATACTGATATTCAATGTTTATCAATCAATTTTCTGCAACTTGTTCTTACCCTTTAAACCTTGAATAATATAAGGTTTGGTTTCCATTGCAAGTGATTAGAATGACTTCAGACCCATTGCACTACTAGTAGGTTTCACCATTTCTCTTGGTAATCTATAGTTAGTGGGTCTGCTAGATTGTTCTTTGATCTAACAAATATGATAGTAATGATACCATATACAATTAATTCCCCGAGATATGCATGTCTTAAACTTATATGTCTAGACTTTCCATCATAGATCTTATTACAAGCTCTAGGCAATGTAGCTTTGTTATCACAATACACAAAAATAACTGACATTGGTTGCGACCACAACTCTATTTCTAATAGTAAATTTCTTAGCCATTCCGCCTCCTTCTCCGATGCATCTAAGGCAATAAATTTTGCTTCCATTGTAGAATGTGTTATAACTATTTGTTTCTTGGAGGCCCAAGATATAACACATCCTCCAACAGTAAAAATCAATCCAATAATTCCTCTATTATCGTTTTTAGGTGTTGCACCTGAATATCCTTCCAGAACTGCTGGGAAATTTCCATAATAAAGCCCTAATTTCATGGTTCTTTTAAGGTAACCAAGAACTTACATATTGCTTTCCAATGTGAAGTGCTTAGTTTGTGCCTATATCTAGATAGTTTGCACACAACGAAAGCAATATCTAGATGAGTGCAATGCATTGCATAGATGAGACTTCCAATAATGCTTGCGTACTCTAGTTGAGTATTTCCCCTTCAAAATTTGCAAATAATTTAATTGAAGAATCATAAGAACTACTTGCTTCTTCAACATTTAAGTATTTACATTTAAGAAGCAATGTTTGAATATAATGAGATTAGCGTAATGCATATCCACAACTATTTTTCTTTAATTTGATTTCTAATATAGTGTCAAGTTCATTTAAATCTTTCATTTTAAAACATGAAGTCAAATATTTCTTTGTCTCAATAATACCTTCCATATTTGTACCAAATATTAGCAAATCGTCCAAATATAAGCATATTATAATACCATATCTATCAGTGAATTTAGAATATATACATTTGTCTGCATTATTACGTTTGAAACCGTTAGACAAGATCATAGAGTCAAACCTATCATGCCACTGTTTTGGTTCTTATTTCAAACCATAAAACGATTTAACAAGTTTGCAAACTTTATGTTCATTTTCAGGCGTAATGAAACCTTTTGGTTGTTCCATATATACTTTTTCATCTACGTTACCATTTAAAAAAGAAATTTTAACATTCATTTGATGTACATGCAACTCATGAATAGAAGCAAGTGCAAATAAAACTTCAATGGATGTAATCTTACAACATGAGCATATGTATCGAAATAATCTATACCTTCCTTTTGCCTGAAACCTTTAGCAACTAGCCTTGCCTTGAAAGTTTGTATTGATCAAAATACCCATTTACATCCAATTGGCTTTGATCCGCTAGGTAAGTCGGTTAATTCCCAAGTATTATTAGATAGAATCGAATCCATCTCATCCTGTATTGCATCTTTCCAAAAGGAAGCATCCATAGAAGCCGTTGCTTCTTTAAAAGTTTTGGGATCGCAATCTGTACCTAGGACATAAGTAATATCATTGATAATATGTTGTCTATCACCTATGACGAGATGAACTACATCATCAGGTGAAATGAAATCAGGTCCTAACTCTTTAGCTTTCTTAGTGCTTTGACTTCTTCTAGGTTCCTCCGGTATATCATAAAATTTTCTTTTGTTAGAAGAAGTTTGTTCAAATTTTTCATTATCTTTGTCGTGAACAATTTGAGTAGGAACTAACACTCGACTGGAATCACATATAAACTTATTTTCAATAAATTCTACGTCTCTTGATTCTACAATGATATTAGAATTTAAGTCTAGCACCCGAAATGCTTTGGAATTCTCAACGTATCCTGCAAATACACCTTTTAAAGCCCTTGGCCCTAGTTTATTCCGTTTTGGATCTGTTACTCGATAAAAGGTTAGACAACCCCAAACTTTCAAGTATTTCAAACTTGGTTTTCTACCTTTCCATAATTCATATGAAGATACTTTTGTTTTACTTGATGGAATTCTATTATGTAAGTGATATGCTGTTAAAAGTGCCTCCGCCCATAAATTTACATTTTGTTTGGCATTTAAAATCATAGCATGAGTCATTTCCACTAATGTTCTATTTTTCCATTCAACCGAACCATTTTGTTGTGGGGTATATGGAGCAGTTGGTTGATGTATAATTCCACTTTCCTCACAGAATAAGGGAAACTCTATAGAGAAGTATTATCCACCTCTATCACTGTGTAATACTTTATTTTTTCTTTCCTTTTAATTTTCGACTGTGATTTTAAAACGTTTAAACATATCAAAAGCCTGATTTTTTGTTTTCATTAGGTAAACATATGCATATTTGGAATAATCATCTATAAAAGTAATAAAATATTTATTCCCTCCTCTAGTTAATATACCATTTAATTGACATATATCAGAATGAATTAACTCAAGCAACTTTGTATTTCTTTCAGATTTAGGGAACGACTTTTTGTACATTTTGGCTTCAATACATTTTGACACATTTCTATTTTCATATGAGATTAAACCTTCAATAGACATGAACTTTATAGATTTAAAATTTAGATGTGCTAGTCTACTATGCCATAAATCAATAGAATTAAGAACGTAAGCAAATTCAGTCATTTTATTTATACTTAGTTTGAACATCCCGTTACAAGCATATCTTTTTCCAACAAATGTTCCCCCTTTTGTCAAAATGAGACTGTTACCATCAAGTACACACTTCACACCTTTACTACAAAGAAGACTTGCCGAAACAAGATTCTTCCTAATATCTGGAATGTGCAAAACATTCATGAGTACGAGTTTCTTTCCAGAAGTAAATTTCAATTCTGCAGTTCCCTTTTCAACGACAATGGATGTATTACTGTTGCCCATAAGCACTTTATTGTCATTTGAAACTTTCTCATGGAACGTAAACATGGACTGGTTGTTGCATAATGTACAGTAGCACCGGAATCATACCACCAGTCGGTATCCTTGGTTTTATCGGCCATGTTTAGTTCTGTCACTATATTAATATTTAATTTTAATATCATTGCCACAATCTCAGATTCTTCATGTTTTGCCATGTTTGCAGAGTCTAGATTCCATGATTGGGGTTTCGTCCTTGATCATTCTTTTGTCTTTTAAAGAATCTACAGTGAAATGACCTGTTTTTCCACAGTAGTAGCAATCCTTTCCTTTGTTGTTGGTTTTGTTCTAGTTGTTATCCCTTTTCTGCTTTTCTGTTTCCTTATGCCCTTTGTGGTTGTCGACCACAACATGTATATTTGAATCGGATTCAAATATTTTCTTTTCACGGATTCTGGTTTCCTCTTCGATACGAAGATGCTTTTGAATCTGTACCATGGAGAAACCTTCTGTTGAATGCATAAGTTTCTTTTTATAATCAATCCATGTTTGAGGGAATTTGGCCATAACATCCCCAACTTGCAGCGATTTAGGAATATCAATCTTAACATCCTTTAACTTGTTCAATATAACATATAACTGGTGGACTTGATCTAGAATAGAAGCGTTGTTCAGCATTTTAAATTCGAAAAATTTATAGATTAAGAACTTATCTGTGCCTTGCTTTTCGTTACTGTACTTGGTCTCCAACATCTTCCATATCTCCCTTGGTGATTTAACAGAAGTGAAAATATCGTACAACCTATCAGACAATATGTTGAGAATGTGGCCTTTGCATAAAATTTCATCATCTTCGCACTTCTTTCTCTCTAAGCCACAATTTCTAGAGTGTCTTTGTCAAAAGGTGGCGGGACAGGGGTTAAATTTTCATCAAGCACATAAGCAATCTTCAATGTAGTAAGAAGGAACATGATTTTGTCTTGCCAATGAGTGTAGTTCATGCCATCAAAATGATCAAGTTTCGTGAATTCCTGGTTCATAATCTTGTAGGTGGATTCCAAAGCACCCATGATAATTCCTTAAGACTGTTGAATAACTGAGCAGTAATAGATGAACCAAAAAGATGAAGGAAATGTCATTTGAGGCACGTGCAAAATGCCGTCTTTAAGGAATTATTTGCCCTCACTATTTTTAGTGAAGAAGGCAGAAAAATTCTTGCAGGATACAACAAACAATAAGGTTACAGAAGCAAAAGTCGAGAAGGAAGAAGAGCAATTGTTAGAGAAGATTATTTTGAGAGACAGAAAGGAGGTGTATATATAAGTGTTGAATGGACCGTTGGAGACAGTTGCGCGCGAGTATGCGACCGTTCATTCAAAAAATATGACTGTTTGGAATAATCAAACCCGCTCCGTATGGTCACACACGCGTCCACATCAGCTAAGTGCCCATTTTTGACCCATAATAATATTTTATAGGTCAAAACCCTTTCAGCCTAAATCATTATGTCCATCTCTAAGCCCAAGTTATTGATTCACAACATCTTATTCAAACTCTTAATATATAGGATGAGTTACATCATAATATTTGCCGATATGGGATAAACACTTATTGCAATCTTTCCAATATAAAATTCCGCTGTGATATATTATTGTTTATTCTGTGCTATGATTCTGTGTGACTGATTTTGTTTAAAACCTGTAAATTAAATAACAATCTGTCTTTTTGAACAGTTCGAGTTGGTTTAATTACCGATTTGAAACAGTCAAAAAGACGGATCGTTACACGTGTACTTATTATCCATAATCTTCTTCTACTGATAACTGACATGAACCTGTGTGTAGTATGTGACCTTTTAATTATGTGTGTTTATACCGAGCTGAATAGATTAATAGATTTAAGTTAGCATTTGATGTTGTGTTTTGCAATACTACTTCCTTACTATTACTGAAAATAAGTAAATAACAAATATCTATTTAATTTCATTCATGTTATTTTGGCAATTAATGGAAAATCTAGCGAGCATGGACATAAGATTAAATTAGTCACCTGTGGTGGCAGTAGTAGTTTGTTTAGTTAGGTGAAATTCAAAGCTGTGAAATATACGTACCTAACCGACTAACCATGTCCGAAGTAATGCGGAAACAATCAGAGCTAAAAAGGAGACAGCCCCTAGTTTTCAACCTTCAAAAGCCAGGTTCGAATTTTCGTCCCCCTCAACCTCGGGTAAAAGGCTAAACGAATGCGGCCCAAGGGCTTGTCGTTCACAGCCCAGCCCTTTATCGTTCACATGGCTTTATAAGCCTGCACCTCTCCAGAAATAATTAGGGTTCTGTTCAATATACCGGCGGCTGGCACAGCGCATCTTCTTCCTCTCTTTATCTAATTCATAAATTTTCTCTTTGTCTATTTTTAGCCTTTTGCTGTTTTGTTTTATGCTTTTTTGGCTGTAATGATGAGATTATCAAGTTTAAGTGCTGAAAATTTGTGATGGACGGAAATTTGTTCCTGAGCGGTTACCTGAGCAGCGATTATTTTTGTTTATAGTTATTTGGTTGGCAAGTTTGATGGATCTGTTTAATTTTGTTATCAATTTCATTTTGGTTTGCTTCTTTTAAAAAGTTTCGCTGCCGTTATTTTATCCTCAGCTAATCAAACAAAACTTCATAGTAATTTGGCCTTCTTGCTGAATGAACATGAACTTTGGAATGAAAGAGCTATGTTTTAAAAAATATAGATTAAAGGATATATTTTAAAAAATATAGATTAAAGGATATATCTTAGTTTGGTGATGCTGTTATACTTATTGAAATAAACAATTAGGCACACTAAATATATAGGTGTATAATTTAAAAATATAGTTTTATATTAAGGTTTTAGTTGATTGATGTAGATATAGAAATACATTTGCAAGCTAAATGAATATATTTTTATAATTCAAAAATAGAGTTTTAAATGATATCATGTAACTATAGAATTTAGTAATTATAAAGTTAATTTAATTGTGCATATACAGTTATATTTTGCTACACTCGTAACCTCATCGGTATACAGTAAATTCACTTTTTGTTCTTATTTTACGATGCGATCGTTAAATCTAGTAACTTTCGTAGTAATATTTATGTATGGTGGTTGATTTAGCTAGTTCTTTTTATAGAAATACAAACAAAATCAGTGCAAAGAGTTAATTTTAAAGTAAGATAATGTAAGACGTGTAGTATTAGGCATTTGCTATTGTGATCAAATTTAGTGTCCATAATCATGATATTTTCAGGTTTTGTTGTATGAGATTAATTAGTATTTGTTTTTTTATGTATAACATGTGAATTAGGGAGTGTTCGGTTGATATGGTTGGTTTTGAGATTAGAAATCTATCAAATTTTAATCAATCAAACTAAATCAAAGCAAAATAATTTTGATTAATTTGGTTAGTAAATGATTTATTTGAACATGAAGGATGAGTTATTAAATGATGTATCCACTTAAGGTAGAACATAAATTTGTGTTTGGTGAAATTATATACCATGAATGTTGTTTTTAAAGTAAAATTTGAAATATTTGCAATAAATGTTTTTGTATTTCATCATTAACATAATTATTTAAAATATTATAATATATTTATTTGTTGATATATTAAAAGATTGCTTAATTTGATTTAATTTATATTTAAAAAAATTGAATTTAAATTGATGTTTCAAAACCGAAGCAAAATGAGTTGATTAGGTTGATTAATTTGGTTTGGGTGTAATATTGCTTACGTCTAGCGTTAATGGTGATTAATTAGTTTGAAGCATTTGCTAAATCATTGTATGGATTCGTTGTATCCTCGCTATTATCACTATTTACGTTGCTACCTCTTTGTCTTTCGCCTGTCCATCGCTAAGAGCTTTATTAGCTCATCATTGGACATAAAAAGATATACGTACAGAACGTTGCTACATGAATTTGGCATTTCATCATGGGTGTCTACATATTAGCCATTTTCAGGTGATAGCTTTTGGTTTATTTTTGGTTATAATTGCTCGTTGTATTCATGAATTGGTCATCATCGCCAAACGGTATGGGGAATTGGTTTGGTACCGAAACCTCGTACTCAAAAACTGTTACTATTAGTTCAGTTTTTGGTTGGCATTGGTTGGTAGAGGTCTGTAATCAGTTTTTATCATATGCTAGTATGAGATTTTTTTATTTACAATATTTTATATTAAAATATTCAATATTAAAATTGATTTTTTTTTATTATATTATTATCTTTCTTATTTTACGTAGTGAAACGTGTACGGTAACTTAATGAATGAACGGAAATATTGTATAGATTATATTGTTATTAAGGTATATGATAAAAATTGCATTCAGTTTTGTATTATAATTGCATTTATCTAGGTATTTCAATAAATCATTACACGTTGGAAGTTCTTTGTTATGTAATAAGCATATATGATGAAATATAAGATTATACGTATGTATTGTTTAAAATTTGTGGTAGGTATGGTAATTACCAATGTTTATGCTTAATTACGATTATTGTGCCGTACATTTTCATGTGGTTTGACATATCGTATCAATAAAATTAATTATAAATTGTTCGGTATTATTTTCGTTGGTAGCGGTTGGTGGCGATTGGTAAGTGGGAATATGGTAAAAATGTCCAGTTCTAGTTTGCATAATACTAAAGTATTGTAGCTAAAATACCTCTCTCTCTCTCTCTCTTTTTTTTTTTAGACTGTTTATGGTTCAATCGTTAGTTTTAATGGTCTTTGCTAGCATTTTAGATTTGTATTTAACAAACATGAAATATTAACATCTTGCATTCGGTCAGCTTATGGTTATAGGTATGATGGTGCGTTCTTCCACCTTGACACCATATCTGTAAGCATATTAGAAATTTGGCCTAAGCCGAATTGTTGGTATTTCATGTTTGTTGAATCTAAAGCTAGCAAATGACTGTTAAAATTAACAATTGAACCATGAGTAGAGTCAGTATTATCATAATTTTTTTTAGCGTTTCAGCTACAATATTTTAGTATCATATAATTCTTTTACTAAACTAAATATTGCACCGTGATCGTTTACTTTCAAAATCTTGTAAAAATAATATGGTATGGTCTAGAATGCCATTTGACGGTGACAACCAATTCGGAATTGCAACGGACAGTTTAGCTAGAATAGGCAAATGTTATTAAGTGAAAATTAGGGGTGTGTAAGGTGCGCCAAATGTTATTAAGTGAAAATTAGGGGTGTGTATGGTGCGGCAACCGTTGCTATTAAGGCCAATCGCTGCCATATCGATTTGACGGTTAGTTCATTTTGTCAACTGTAATTGTTAACCGTTGATTATATATATTTAGATTTATATTTTATGTGTATATAATCAAGAATCACATAAAATATATTTGGTATTTGCAAAAATTGATGATCTTACAAAGCAAATAACATTAGTTACCATTCATTCCTAACTTCTTGATCGTTAAGCTACTAAGCATGCCTATTTTTTAATTTACTAATGTACGTATCATAGTTAAACGTAGTTCAACATAAGTTTATGCTATATTTAATAAATTAATTAAAAAAACCCGTAATTTAGTTAGATGATAGCGTTCAAAGCTTATAGTTGAAAAATAATGCTCAAAATGAAGTAAGTTTTAAATTTAGTTTAATAAAACAACGTTTCAATGTATGATTGTGGTTATACGTATTAACTACAAGCTACGATAACAGTGATAGCAAAAAACAGAAATGAAATTGTATTAGTTGTGTAATAGTTGAAATGGTTGAAAGATTTGATGAATAGATAATTGTTAGAATTTGTTCAAAAGCGTAGAACTTTTATTATTTTCAAGCACTTGCTTTACAATTTGCATAAAAGCCAATATTTATAGGTTTTGTTTTATAAGATATATTCTTACAGAATAATATAAAGTGAACATTCTAGAGTGAATAATTCAAATGGAGTATTCTAACAAGTTAATATTATATAAGTTATTCTTTATTTTTCTAGCTAATTCTAATTGAGTACGTTCTAAACTTCTAGAAATTTGTGTCTCTAGCACTCCTTGATGAAAATTTTAGAAACTCCTACCATTATCTGTATTTGCTCATATCTTTCTCTTGATAATGCCTTTATGAATATTTCTGCATCTTGGTTCCTTGTTGTCAATGCGTAAGTTCAATTTTTTTAGGTTTTTTTTTCACATCTTCATTGGAATGATATTTTGTAGCTGTATGCTTTACTCTGCTATAATGAACTGGATTCTTTGTCATAGTTATTTTTGATTTGTTATCAAAGTAGATTGAAATAGGATCATCTTGTTGTTCACCCATTTCTACAAATATTATACGAAGACATATTGCTCTATTTGTTGCTTCAGCTGCTGCTTCTGCCTTTACCGATGATTGTGCAACACTGTCGTTCTTCTTCGATGCCTAAGAGAAAATTCTTGATCCAAATGAAAAGACATATATTGATGTGCTCTTCATGTTATCATGGAAACTTTCCAGTCATGATTAATGTAGCAAATTAACTTTGGGTTGGTCAGGGCCTTGTACTTACTGTATTCAACATCTTTGTGCCTTGTAAATAACTAAATATTTTTTTGGCTGTTCTAAGATGAACTGGCTTGGTTTCTTCTCGAATCTTGGAAGAAAATATGTTGCAGACTTACAATCATTCATCCTGAATTTATTTTAATAAGGATTTGGCATAATTCTTTTCAGAATTTTTTTTCTTTCTGTTGTTGTTTTACTATTATGCTAAGAAATTAATTCATCAAACCAAGCTCAACTCATGTCATTTTCGAATCAAGTTATAATATCAAATTATTTTCAATGTAAATTAGACCATCTTCGTATAGCGAGACAATAAAAATATCACACGCACCTTCGCTTTTGATGTATGGTGTTGGCTCATTGTTATTCCTCCTGAATCACCTACTAATAGAATACATATCAATTCTACTATTTCATGCTCACGGAGCTTGCTTTATCTCATATAAAGCTTTTTTAAATTCTAGTACTTTTCCTTTATTGCCTTTATTTACAAAGCTTTTGCTTTCACTTTGTAAATTTTTTCTTATTATAATCCATTCACGGAGGCATGCTTGACGTCAAGTAAAAAATGTTTCCAACTTTTTTTGGCTACAAGAGCAATTAAAACTTTAATCGTACTGAGGCATGTGGTATCAGAAAATGTCTCATTATAGTCGATTATGTATTATTGTTAGGGGTGTTACGGTTACAGCAACGGTCAATTTTACCATCAACCATAGCCATTATTGACAGTTAGCAAATTCTATAACTTTTTATTTACATTGTTATCCATAAATAATTCAAGTTATAACATTTTTCTTAAGAATTAATTTGGTTATCTATGAAACAAACCATCCGTGTGTATGTTGTCCATAAATAAAAACACAAATAATTTATACATATGTTATTTCTCTAGCTTAAGTTATTAAAAAACATATTATTTTATGAAATACTACAAAAAAAAATCATATGCGGTTGGTATGTTTTACCGCGGTTATCAAAATATACAACCGTTACCGTCACCGTTACCATAATAGATAGTAACCGTGTACATGGTTAGTACGGTTGAGCTGTTCAACCGTAATAGCCCTAATTATTGTGTATAGCCGTTTAAAAAAACCCTATGCCTATGTATTAAGCCACTGGACTATGCTTTGTCTTATAAATCTATTTTACTCCAATAATACCTTTATTTTCGGAGCAATCTACTCATTCCCAAATGTTATTTTTCTCAATTTTTTTAATCTCTTCTTCCATTGATTTGATCCAAACTTTTTTCTTTGATGTTGTTTCATAACTTTATGGTTTAAATATGGCTAAGTTGTAAGTTTCATATATGTCCAATAAAGTTCTAACTATTCTTGGTATAGACTTCAATGAAGAGGGTTGATAACGAGATTGAGTGAGACTATGAAATGCATGGTTGTGCTCAAATATTGATTTTTTATATAGTCTACTCATCGATCAAGATAAAAATATTAAATTATAAAGAGGATGATACATTACATGCTCCGAGTTTTATCTTGGATATATTGGTTAAAAAAAATTAAATTACATTAAAACACTGATCATAGAAAAGGTTATATCGAAATCATTGATTTCATTATAACTTGGATAACAACTATGTATTACTAGATTTCGCTCACTATTTATAATTTTAAATATGATTTAAAATTATTGCCAACGTTATAGTAACCTATATGGTCGCACACTTAGAACGTTAGAAGGGGAGAACCATTATTGAATAAATATAAATCAAAATGTTGATATTTCATATGCATAAGAAGTGGTTGACCAATTTTAACTCTTGGATAAGGGCACACGTATATTTCAAGAGGAAATATAGTTTTTTTTTTTTTTTTTTTTTATACATATATACACGGATGAATAACCCTTTTCATCTAACCTTAGATCTAAGAAAATAAAACGAGTTAATAGCTAGTACCTCGCCCTTTGAATTCGATTTCGTAAAGACAATCTCGTTCAGCATTCATGTAGATACCAATAGAGGTGCAACGATCTGTTGTGCTTATCAATTCGAATCATCGCCGTATTCTTCTTCGAATTCGTGGATCTGGAAACTAAATGATATGAATTTTTTAATTTACGATTTTATTGCATAGATCCTCATTTATAGTTTGTTAAAAATTATAAAATACGGTTTCCGATTAGATCGACAAAAACCAATAGTGGTATCAGAGTTGTAGTTTGCAAAAACTGTATTTTGATCTTTAATTACGGTTTGTATATTTAGTAACTGCAGAATCGAAAATGTCATGAACCCATATGTAATAGTATAGCAATTTAAAATGATTATCTGATGCAAATTCATTTTCTGAAAATACTTTATATTTGATATAAATTAGGAAATGAATCCATAGGTAGATATTTTGTATTGATCCTAATTTATATTGATAATCTGCATCATGGTTGAATTTTGGTAATCTGGGTTAATTTTATGGTAGGATTGGAGTTAAGAACTTGACTTTCGAATTTTTGATTCCTCTTATTGAATAGATGAACAAAATTTGTTTTGTTATATGAAATTAGCCTTGAATTAATATTTGTTATCAATTCTGTCATGTACGTTAAGACTTCCTGTTCTTGTTAAACCATGTAGTATGGATTATCTGTTTAACATTTGTGTGAATTTATTGAATCCATCAATGAATATAACTTCCCTATAATTTTGATTCATAATTTTTTTTTGATCAATCAAAATTATTAAGCTCCTTCTAATCTGGCCTTTTTGAACATACTAAAGTTTAAAGCTGTATGTTTAAATTGCTGGTGCAAATACGATTTCAAATTGAACAAGTGTGACTTGTCTTGAATATTAAAATTTGTCTATATGAACATTGGTTGCCTATGACTGTTTCAAATATGTATGTGGTTGAATTAAATGTAATTTCTTTTAAAGCATATCAAGCATGTTTGTCTATTATAAGGTAAAACTCTATCCTTCAGCTTGCGTTGCATTGTGTGATGGGACTTGAGTCTTATAATAGCTTCATTTTTCAAAAAGCATTGCGCTGTTTATAAATTGTTTTATTTTAGAGTATCCATTAGAGTAAATCTGTTCTGTGACATACGACGTGGTCCCGTGATGTACCCTACTTTAAAGTAAAAGTTTAATAACCGTTTTGAGTTCTCACACCAGTCCCATGGCTGACCTGGAGTTTATTGTTTCTACCAAAACTCTGGGTTCCTATATTTTCCACATGGACAGCTAGTTGTTTCAGTTTTGCAGATGTCTATTTAGCAGGATCCTAGTTTACAATTGGAGCTATATTCAGTAAGCTTTGTATCCGTGTATTTCTTTCGGTTGTGGTAGTTGATGTTTTCCACTACATGTTATGTTTATGTATTTAAATGTAAATTATTGTAATTCTGCTGTATATTATTTATTCGCGTTCTGATATTCTTGTACTATGATGTAATATTGTTGTAACAGAAGTGAAAATTTCTGTTGTTCTGCGTTCCGATACTATTGAATTTCAGATATACCAGGAGAATGGAGTTTGGTTCAAGTCCAAATCAGAGCAGGGTAATCCACCTCTCGCAATTCTGTGAATCGTTTCCATGACGCGATTGTCGCCATTGAGCAGATGACATCAATCTTCAGTCCCCAGCCCAATTGTTGGAGTGTTTTGAGTGTCAAGTTTGAAGTTTAAGTTTGTGCATGCCTCAGATTCACGTCCAATTCTTGGATTCTGATCTAAAGAATCGGTGGGAAATGGTCCAAAAATACATGTTGATTACCCAAATTTCTCGAATATGCAAGTCCTTCATTTGCTCAATCAAAACTTCATACACATATAAATGTTTGGAGGGAAATGTTCTTCCTCCACTCATTCTTTCACCTCCCACTAACTTAAACTAATATAAATGTTTGGTCTCTGTAGGGGGCTTTTAGGGTGCCATTGAATTCTCCTCTATACACACACACACACACACACACACATATGTGTGTGTGTGTGTGTGTTTGTGTGTATGTATGTAACACCTTGTTTCTCTTTCATTACCTAAATAATTCTAACATGCCAAGGATACAAGTTTGAATAATTAGTGTTGATATTTTCCCATTTGCAGCTTGTTATTAATTGTGCCATGAATTGAGTGGTTATGGAAATCAGGCTTGTATACCTCGTATATGGAAATGATTGACAAAATTCACCATTAGAACGTTTCTTAATTCGAACGGTAATTAGCATTTATAGCGATTATTAAATTATTTATTTATATAACGTAATCAGTGCAATTAAACGTAATAATGGCGTAATATGGGTTAGGATAAGATTTGAAATTTTAATGTCCCCATAGGAATCCTGCTTGCATTTGTGTGTATAAATGGCTTATATTATATTAAATAATTACACACATACATGAGGTTAGTCACCAGTTGTGGTAGAAATCTGCCGAAACCAACCAGAAAATCCATGAACCATAAGTGAGTTGGCTAATATGAGAGGTCTGAGTGTCTTGGGCCATTAAAACTTAGTACAGTATGACATGAGATTAAGCCAGTTCGTAGTAGAAGTCTGCTCGGAACCGCCCGGCATATACAACATCTACAAGTAGTTGGTATAATGTGAGAGGTCTAGTGTGTGTGTGTGTGTATATATATATATCTATCTATCTATTACATGTGTGAATAGGTATGCTTGTTACCCACCTTGAGAAGGTTTTAATGAAATACTTCCTTCTTATCTGGTTTGGGTCTTAAGTGTTTAGGACTAGGTTTGTTCTGAAGGTTTATTCCTTGATTTGGGCCAAATTCATGGGACCCTCCCTTATTAGATTCGGAGTGGTTTATGGATACTTCTTCTCTAAAGTGATATAGTCATGGCAATAACGGAGTAGGGTAGTTTACCAGAATGTCCACTACCCCTAGAAGCTATATAAGGGCTAACCTATGGAAGAGTTTGTATAAGTGGGACGTAGCATGTAATTTAATTAACCATCGTCTAAGGGAAGTCTTAAGTGAAATAGGTCTACTACCGTAATATCAGTTAAGTAGTAGCATGAGGCGTCCGCCGGAGGGGTCTTAAATGGCTATATGTGAGCCTGTCCTAAACCAGTACTAAGCGGCGGGGTACTACTTCTCATATTACTTGTGATAATATATATATACTTATGACGTTGACGTTTTAGGACGGGGACTTAAGTGGCCAGGGTCCGCCTTAGGGTCTTAAGAGATCACAGGAATCCACCCTTAATATATATATATATATATATATATATACACACACACACACACACACACACACGTTAGAGTAGGCCTTAAGTGACCGAGAATGTCCACCTCTTTGGATCTTAAGTGATCGTTGATCCACCCTAAATACATTAATGAAGTTTTAAAGTGACTAATTTTGGATGTACGCCACATTAATAAAAATATACCCTTTGTGTCTACATGCTTGTGCATTTACATAGACATACTTTGAAGTATTTAACCTGCCAAATATAGAGTATAGTCTTTAAACACATGTTATTTTCATTTACTAGAACTTTATGTTTTGACCTCCCTCCTTTTAACATATAAACATGACAGTAGGTGGGTACACTTGGATTGGTGATATCTTGGAGGTGAGGCCTAATGATGGAGGATCCATAGTTATTTAACTTTATGGCAGTATTATTACATTAGGATAATCAATGTTGATGTACCTATTATTGCATAAGGCTTATTGTGACTGACATTTTTGATGGTTTTAAATTAAAGGTACATCCATTTTAAGTTATTTTATTTTATCCATTCCGTTGTGTGATATTCTAATTTTGCTTTAGTATGCTTTGTTATATCTATTATACCATTTCCTTATAGGAACCAACAATCCGTTTAGAATGGCTCTAAGTTTTGATTTTCCATTTTAAATCGAAATTTAGGCCCATTCTGGGCTAGTTGTTACATGTATGCTTTTGGGAAGCGGTTGCTGATCACAACCGTGGGTGACAATATGTTCTGTACACTCAAGTTGAATGAGTGGTCGGTTATGTGTGGCCGGGTTGCAAAATGTTCTTGTTGAACCCCAGTGTATCCTCTCTAGCGTACACTGATCAGGAGGTAATCCCATACCTTGTCAAGTTGGAAATCCAAACGCTGATACAAGCCATGCGTTTTTAATTGTATACCAACTATGTTGGAAAGTGAGGTGCAAGCTTTTGGGCTATATTCCCATTTTATTTGTGGTTGATAAACATTATTATAATATCACTGTTAATTCCATTATAAAATGTGTTTTAAAAGTCATGTTTTATTACACACAAGAGTGATAGATCATTTATATTAAGGCAATGGACAGGGTAATGTTTCAATATGAGTCGGGCGTAAACTATATAATGGATTGAGAACAAATTCTATGTACGGACTGAACATAAAATGCTAGCACGGATCGGCCGGTATTAGTGGATGGATCAGCTCCAAACTGAACAATATGGACCGATACAAATATGTGAAACAATATTGGATTGGTCGTGCATCTTAAAGGCTGCTGATTGGATCGATCGTGCAAGCTTATCGGGTCGATCACTGTAGCAGCTGGTCGATCGGTCACTGTAGCGGCTGGTCGGTCGATCATCATAGAAGCTGGTCGATCGGTCATGGTAGAGCAGATCGGTCGGTCACTCCATGTGGACGGAACGGTCGACACGTGCATTTGCACGTCATAGTTCGGCAGATTATGGCCAAACACAAATATAGACCACCACATCCCAGTTTACATACATAAAAGGTGAGATGGTACATGCCGTTATCACGTGATGAGTCAGCTCGTTTTATTATATGGAGTCTATTAACATTCATGAGCCAGTTGCTTATTAACGTAAGTGATGGCTACATGTAAATGGATAAACATGGATCACCTATTCATAAGGAAAGCATAAAGTACATGACATCGCTCACAATAATTCATGGCATACAAAGTGCACTATTTACATATAATGAAATCTATGGGTTGATTCATTTCAAATATAGAAAGTTGATATCTGCTGCATGGATATGTGACGTTAGTGCATGAGCATTCCACTGTAATAAAGCTTTATCTGGTTCCATGCAAAAGAGGTCGCATAAAACATGCTCATGCAAGTCGACCATGTTGATCGAAATATGAAGTGTGCCACGTCAGCAGCATATGGATCAGATTCATGCAAATGTGTGAATCCGCGATGCAACCTTCATGTGGTAATTAACATGAAGTGACTGCCCTACGTAATATGAATTAACTTAAGTAACACATGTTGTGGATATATTATAACATATATACGGATTGGTCACCGAACACTTCCGTTGGTCGGTCCCAAATTATAAAAGCCATGTGCATTGATAAAGCAGTTATTTACGCAAGCATGGGTCGACCAAAGTATATAAAGCAGTGACGAAAAGGTAAATAGCATGGGTCGACCAGTTTTATACATATGGGTCGTGCACAGTTTCTTTGCGGAAGGGTCGATCACGTATTCTAATATGGGTCGAGCAGTTTCTTTAAATTTGAGTCGGCCGTGGCATTTTTGTAATATTGATAGGTCAGGCGTAAGACCCATAGCCTGCGCACATGTAATTACAGTTCTGCTATTGCATCCAAATTTCACCTATAAATACCCCACTTCTCCACTATTCAAGAGACTGATTTTTCTACCTCGAAAGGCTGCCATTTTCGTTTCTCTACCACTCTTAAGCACTCCAACCTCCATTAATGGCTTCTTAAGCTCAATTCATCTTCCTCCAACAACAAATTGATCAAGTCTTCTCCAAACTTCATTAGAAATCTATCAAACTCAATTCAAGTTATCTCCAACCACTATTAATTCTCTCTCAAGCTTAGATTCAATACAAATTCACCATGAAACTAATGAAGATCATCTAATTGTTTACGTGGTTGAAGATCTACATAACAACCATCACAAATCAAGAGATCTTACCAATTCCTTCATGAATTCAAGTGAAATCCAAAACAAAAAGAGAGAAGGTCGAGAATATCATTATAAAAGAAAGAGAAAAGAGTGAAATGAATGAAATGGATGAAGCGATATACTTTGTAAATTCTACTATGATGATGAAAATAACTTCTATAGTGGATGTAGGCCAACTTAGAGCCAAACCACTCTAAATTCCGTGTTTTTTACTTGCTTTTAAATTTCGTGGCTCCATATTTTCAAATCGTACTTTTGTGAAGTGTTGCTCAAACACCTTAGAGTGTTGAGATTCATTTTTGATCTCAACATTTTTGGCGCCCATCGTTGGGCCATGATTCACATTCTCTAGGAAATTTGAAGCCTGCTTCTATGATAGATCCTCCAAATCCAAGATCCAAGCCATTAGACGAATCCTCTTCTAAGTTCAAAACCTTGTCCGAGATAATGGGACAGTCAAAGAAAACTACAAGTAGAACCGTTGGAGAAACCGACAACGTTGCTAATAAGGAAACACCGCTAACCAACCGCTTTGAAGTTGGAGAAAACTTGATAGATGGAGCCGGAGTAACCAGAGCTAAGCTGGATGCTGTTGTGGCCAACTTAAATCAACGGATGTAGACTTCAAATAAAGCTTTGCTGGATGCTCATCAGGCTCTGATGGATAAAATGAATGTTCTTCTAAACGTTCAAGCTAATTCCGTTCCTCTCCAAAAAGTTCAAATCAACCTTGAAGAGAACACGAATTCGGCAGCTTCTGATCATCACTGTAATGATAACATGGAAGGGCTTGATGGCCGAGAAAGTGACAAAGGCGATGCTGATGTCCAAGAGTCAAAGTTGAAGACCGAAAGTCATTCCGACCGAAATACCCGAAGAGTTACTAGTCCCGCCAATGGGGCACCTCCTCATAATGGAGGTAAAAGACCTTGATCCACTAATAGCGATCGCTCGCCAAGACGAGCATCTGGAAAAGAGGTCGAAGTCCGCTCTATGGAATGACACAACTCGGAAGAGTATATCGCGGATATGATAAAGCAAATCATGAAAGATAGCTTGGCCTGCAATGGCAACGAGAGAGAATGGGATTTATCTCCCAGCAAAAATCCATTCACCAAGAGAATCTGCAAAGCAGAATTCCCTAAAAAGTTCTCTCATTCTACTCTGCCTCTATACAATAGGACTTCTAATCAAAATCACTTCCTTTACAAGTATGAATGGCACATGAATGCAGCCAAAGCGATGGACGAGATCAAATGCCTGTGCAACCCTTTCTATTTAGAAGGCGTTGCATCATTATGACTCACGAGGCTGCCTCCCAAATCCATTGAGAGATTTGCTAATTTGACTCTGAAATTCAAGGAGCAGTTTAGGCTGCATGCTACAAAGGCTTAGGATGTTATTTCTTTGACACCAATGAAACAAAATCCAGGAGAGTCTGTTAAAGCTTTTCTCAAGAGGTTCAACATTGCTTTGTCCGAGGTGGGGAATCTCGAGCCCGCATAATCTTAATGTCTCTAATCGGTGTCATAGATGAGAAGAGAGAATTTGGTAGATGGATTAAAATGAAAGAACCAAACACGCTTGAGAAATTCCATAGAAAAGCAGAGGAGTACATGAGAGTGGACAATAATCCTGTGCCTCTTCAAATTATCGATAGTAACCAACTTCTTGAAGCTCCCAAAAATACTGCTACTCAATATAACAGAAGAATCCCGGAAGTCAAAAGAGAGGAAATGACGGGAAAGATAATCGAGAGGGCATGAAGACTCGCTTCTTTACACCCATTAAATTCACCAGTCTGAACAATACTCTGGAGAACATTTTCTTCTCCATCAAAGATACAGAACATTATCCAGAACCACCACCGCTGGGTATATCTAAGAAAGCTGTGAATTCTAGGAAGTTTTGTCGTTTTCACAATCAACCTGGGCATGATACTAATGAATGCCGACACTAGAAGAACTTAATTGAGGATTTGATTAGGAAAAACAAACTGCAACAATATATGAAAAATCCACAAGCTACAAATCCTTCTGCAACTCCCCAGGGGCAAGGGACATCAAATTGTCAATCCAGTCCAAACAACGGAGCTTCTGCTCAAACAAATGCGAGGCCGGTGATCCACTGATAACCAATGTTGGTGCTCTAATTCCAATGGCTCAGAATAAGCAACCATCATTGCCATAACTTTATTTCATGTTGTATTCAAAAAATTTATAAAACAACCTATAATATTTTATGAACACTGTACTGAACAATTAGCTCATGATTAAAAGAATATCTGTCAGAATAAATCTCTCACTTGCAAAAATTTTGTCAGATCAAAATTTTCTTAAAGATGATTTAATATTGCAAGCCATATGTCAAGCGCTTGTTCCCTTAAAACCTGACAAAACATAGCGACCCCAACAACACTAGTTCAAGCTAAATGCAAAAATAAAAAGGAACTGCCTTGAAAAGTGAATGGGAAGAGTAAAAAAGATTCCAATAACGAACAAGCACCACGACAAACAAACGAGAAGGTTGCAAACTTTGTCATAGGGTCACTTCCCTAATTAAAAGGTCCAAGGCCCCAGTTCATTAGCTGAAATAGCCTGCCAAGTCAAGCATTCAACAGAGGAACTGGTGCCTGCCCCGAGAAACGATACAACAACGAAAATCCTTCCCGAGCGAAGGTAACCTTCTCAACACAAAATATAATACCTCCCCAAGTAGGGGAACTAAATATAAGTCCTCCCTTAGTGGGGGCACTAAATATAAGTCCTCCCCTAGCGGGGGCACTAGATATAAGTCCTCCCCAAGTGGAGGCACTAAATATATGACCTCCCCAAGCGGGGGCACTAAATATAAGTCTTCCCCTAGCAGGGTCCTCAAATATAAGACCTCCCCAAGCGGGGGCACCAAATATAAGACCCCCCAAGAGGGGGCACCAAATATAAGACTTCCCCAAGAAGGGGCACTAAATATAAGTCCTCCCCAAGTGGAGGCACAAAACATAAGTCCTCCCCTAGCGGGGGCACAAAACATGAGTCCTCCCCAAGTAGGGGGTATCAAATCCAAAGACCTCCCCGAGTGGGGCATTGAATTCAAATTCAAAATTCAAAATCCAACCGAGCTACTACAGCCGACTTAAAAAATAGATAATCAGCAAATTCTCGCTCTCCCGACAAAATGCCAAGAGGACGAGGAATAACCAAAGACTGATTCGTTTACAATCCAAGAAATGCAGTTTCTCTAGCCTTAGAAATTCATTTAAAGCTTCGATTTGAACATGTACACGTTTCATATAATATGAGCTGTTGACGTCAAAAGTTGGTCACTAATGACGTTCAACTCCCAATCGTGTGAAGAGCACACGAATACTGATTATAAAATACAGAAAAGTAAAGGAAATAGGGAAACACACAGACTTTTTATAGTGGTTCGACAAAGACTGTGACTACGTCCACTTTATATGTTATTTCTGCTTTAGATTACAAGTATAATGCCTTTTCTATTTAAAGAAAAGAAAGAAGACGGCTATTTTCTCTTCCAGATAATACTTTTCTGGAAAGAAGAAGTATTAGCCGAAAAAGATCAGGTTCCTCTCTTCTTTAAGCTTTGAGGTATTTATAGGCGGAGATGGCGGCTTAGGCTGTTGTGACGTGGCCCGACCTTTCTGTGAAGACCTGGACGCGTGGAGCTCACCCCTTGGATAAAATAGCTGCTGGAAGACTGGTTCCACTATTCATAAATAGTATCCTTGGAAATTGCGGCTTACGTGGCATCCATAGTGAGGTGTATCAAAAGTAGAGCTTTGTCCGGATGTGGTTGACCGCCTTTTCTTCCTTGAGAGTTGGGCGCAGTATTTGAACAGCTCAAATGGATATTTCGTGTAGACCCGAAATACTTGGTCGATACTCCCTGTGCGAGAGCAGTTCTCTTGGTCGATTGGGAGAGCGAGTCTTCCGAAGCGAGATATTGGCTTGATTGGTCTGATGCGTGGCTTCTTCGGGCCGAGCTTCTACTGGGCTTCCTGGAATAGGATCCATTTAACTTTATTGGTTGCGCATTTAGGCTTTGATTTGGCCCGTTGCGTCTTTTACCAAAGAGAAGGCTAACTTTTTGCCCCTCAGAATGCATCTTCTTCGATAGATAGAGGTGTGTTCTGAAATGTGAATCGAAGCATGATTGTTCGAGCAGGTATGGTCGTGCCGGACCAGATTAAGGCTGGAAATACGACAGCTCCGATGTTGTATTAAGGCCAGAAAACCGACGATCGAACTGGGTCGTATTAAGGCCGGAAAACCGACAACTATCAATAACCATATTAAGGCCGAGATGGTGATCGTCTTTATGAGAATTAGTTCCCGCAAAGACAAAAATAAACCGTTCCCGGCTTGGAGAAGGCTGATGGGTCGAGCATTTTAGTTCACTTGGCTTTGAGGGGTGGCGAGTATCAACCATACTCGGCTTAGTGACGAGTATTCACCATACTCGGCTTGGTAGCGAGTATTAACCATACTCGGCTTGGTGGCGAGTATTAACCATACTCGGCTTGGTGGCGAGTATTAACCATACTCAGCTTGGTGGCGAGTATTAACCATACTCGGCTTAGGGCAAGCGTTTTTCATGCTCGACTCATGTTAGATTAGTGTGTCTAGCAAGCGGTAAAAGCTCGTTGTTTATAAAAAGAAGGGGCGAGTATCACTCATACTCGGCTTAAAGAAATATACCACACTCGGCTAGGGGAGTAGGTGTTAAGATATGGTATTAGGCTTTCGTGCTGACCACATTAAAGGGGGGTGAGCATTATCCATGCTCGGCTTTAGAGTTTTCCAACCATTATCCATACTTGTAAAAGAACATTCATAGCAACTAATGAATTATTACAAAGAAATTCTAAGAGGACATCGATTGATTCCAGAGCATGCCTAGGAGCTAAATCCTAACCCCATACATGTGTACATCAAGGTGTCCTTTTTATTGAAAGAAATACATCAGAAAAAAAATCTAATTAATGACAATGCCGCGAGTGCTAGTCTTAAGGTCCTTTCCATTTCTAGGAGCTCGTGGATCGGCCTGAGGAGCTTGGGCAGAAGATCGTGGAGGCATGGCCGGGGCATGATTTTTGACATATTCGGGAAGCTCTCCTTTTCTGACTCGATCCTCGATGAGATCCCGCATAAGCCGGCATTCATTGGTGCTATTTCCATCTAGTTGTGGAATATACAATGTTTGTCGGAATCGAGCTCCATCTGTGTTGGCTCTCAACGAAGTGGTCTCGGAGTGGGCAGGGACCCGTATGTCAAGGTAGATATTGAGTAGAGAGAAATTGAGTTCGGTGTACTGATCGTACTTACTTTTGATTCAGGGTCGCACATGACGCTCGCTCTTTTCCGGGGCCTTTCCTCTTCCTTTATTCTGGTCGTTGCTGTGGGATGGACCTTGTTGTTTGGCGGCTAAGACCTCTAGGCTCTCCATCTCAATGCTGGCATCTTCTTGTCGGAGGAATCACCTGGCCTCGAAATAGAAATCATCTATATCCTTGGGGGAATCTCTGGTTAATGAGATTGAGAATTCCAATTGATTCTGAACTCTCACAATGGCGGTCATAAGTACCATCGACGGCTCAGGCCGATCGACTGACGTTACAGCTGCGTTGAATCTTTCGAGGAAGGATCTGAGCGTTTCTCCTGATCGCTGCTTGATGGTGGATAAGAACATAACGCTCTTTGTCGAGAGATATGTACTCTGAATTGTTCGATGAAGCGGGTGACCAGAGTGTTCCAGCTGCTGATCGACTCCGTCGTCAGCTATCGAAACCACATTCCGGCTATGTCTATAAGAAAGAGTGGGAAGCATTTAGCTATGATGTTGCTCGATGCGCCAAGCACTTCCATACGTCTCATGTATCGCATGAGGTGGATGGTTGGGTCAGTGCGGCCGTTGTATCGCTCGATAGCAGGAAACTTGAAGTTTGGAGGGTTTCGGGAATTTCTGATTTCCCTAGTGAAGGTGCTGCTATTGACATTATCTATGTCTTGTTGCGAGGAAGTGCCCCGAGTATAGCGTTGGATGATGCTTGCAAGCTGGCTTCCATCTCCGAGGAGTCGTTGCCATGAATTTAGCTCAGCATCTGGGGGAACTTCGGTGCGAGGATCCGGCAAAAGCATATTCGGAAGGGCGACTGTTGGCGGGGCCCATCTTCCGAGAGTTGAGTGAAGGTGTGAGAGAAGGTGAGCTCTGGTAGGTGGTTCTGGGGTGAATGGATCCTCTTGAATCTGTGGAGTAGTAGGTCGAACCGTACCCGTAACAAAGGGCCTAGGCTGATCCAGCATAGCATGTGATGTTCGGAGCTCGAAGGTGCCCCTGGTGAGAGCGAGGTTAGTAGGGTCTGCGGTAGCGTTTTCTTTTGCCACTGTGAGGACCGTACAGTGGGGTTGCTCCCTAGTTTGAAGGGAAGGCCGCGCCAGCTCTTCGTTGAAGGGGAAGAGTGGTTAGACTGATTTGTGGTAAGATTCCGGGTTGTAATGGGAATGGCATTGATTCTGATGGACCCGGTGGCTGCTCGACTGGTTCGATAGGTCGAGCTGTTCAACCGATCTAGATCTTGATCGCGAGCCTCCTGAGGTTCTGCTGCTGTAACTGTGCTGGTCGCTGGATGCGATACTCCTGGTTGTGATCGATCGGTGGGTGGGACCAAACCAGGATGAAATAAAGGTGTAGCCTGATCAGTGGCCTGATTCTGTGCTGACCGAAGAACAGTTGTTGCCCCAGTTCCGACCGGTGGAGGAATTGATGTTGAAGCATTCAATCCTTTCTCCAGTCGACCGAGAAGGTGATCCATCAACTGCTGCTGTCGCTCAAGGAGTTTATCCTGAGATGTCATATGGTCTCTAAAGTCGACCATGATTTTATCCATGTCATCCCGGGTAAGAAACCGAGACATATCTTTATGAGAGGAAACCTCGTGGCTTGTTTCTGCAGCATTAGTATCGGCTACATCGGCGTTTGCAGGACGAGAGGATGTTGTATCTTTCTTTCATTTGTTCGCCATGAACTAAGACAAGCTGCCCCTTTCCAACGCACCAAAATGTTGACGTCAAAAGTTGGTCACTAGTGACGTTCAACCCCCGATTGTGTGAAGAGCACACGAATACTGATTATAAAATACAGAAAAGTAAAGGAAACGGGGAATCACACAATCTTTTTATAGTGGTTCGGTAAAGACTGTGCCTACGTCCACTTTATATGTTATTTCTGCTTTAGATTACAAGTACAATGCTTTTTCTATTTGAAGAAAAGAAAGAAGACGACTATTTTCTCTTCCAGATAATGCTTTTCTATGAAGAAGAAGTATCAGCCGAAAAAGATCAGGTTCCTTCCTTCTTTAAGCTTTGAGGTATTTATAGGTGGAGATGGCGGCTTGGGCTGTTGTGACATGGCTCGGCATTTCTGGGAAGACCTGGACGCGTGGAGCTCACCCCTTGGATAGAATAGCGGCCGGAAGACAGGTTCCACTGATCATAAATAGTATCCTCGGAAGTTGCGGTTTACGTGGCATCCATAGTGAGGTGTATCAAAAGTAGAGCTTTGGCCGGATGTGGTTGACCGCCTTTTCTTCCTTGAGAGTCGGGCCAAGTATTTGAACAACTCAGCTAGATATTTCATGTAGACCTGAAATACTCGGTCGATACTCCCTGTGCGAGATCAGTTCTCTCGGTCGACTGGGAGAGCGAGTCTTCCGGAGCGAGATATTGGCTTGATTGGTCCGATGCGTGGCTTCTTCAGGCCGAGCTTCTGTTGGGCTTCCTAGAATGCGATCTGTCTAACTTGATTGGTTGCGCGTTTGGGCTTCAATTTGGCCCGTCGCATCTTTTACCAAAAAGAAGGCTAACATGAGCCGTCGTACAAAAGTTCACAAGTCATTAAAATAGCGAAGCCTGAGATTCATGAACTCAAGTGTCGTTGCGAACTTGAATAAGAATATCGTATTCATGTAGACAAAGTTCAACAAGTTATAAAACATTCGAATAATCTTTCCTCTGAAAAAGCCATAATAAGAAATTCGCCATAGTTAAATTTTTAATGATTAACTATTATCAATATGGGCAATCGATAGCAAAATATTAGCCCAGAAAACCGTGCGATGTTTTTGTCATAAAACAGGGCGTAGCACTGAAAAATCATTCTTGGGTTATCTGTTACAAAGACAAATCATTGACTACTTACCAGTGCAAAAATCCCTGCAACAACATTAAGTTGCGAGCATTTCAAAGATACCTTCGATATCCGTGCCTTCAAAATCTAAATCGACAGAGTCGAGCTTCGATTTCAACTGCAAAGCATTGATATCGACCATTCAGTTTAATACGAAATATCCAACTCAAACTCTAAAAGTCAAATCTCTGATTCAATAGCAGAGGCACCAGTGACCAGGAAGCTGATCCTCCAAAATTAACCTGTATTCGATCCACTACCAAAAAATTTCCAATTCGATATACAAGAAAGTGTCCGGCACATACATGTATATAAAAATCTATGTTACGATCCAAAATACAGTAAGAACTCGACCTGTATATATACATAAAAGGGCCATTTCCAATCCACCAAAAATAAGTATAGACAATCTATCAGTGTATGGCGGTCATTTCGAAATTTTCATTTTTCACAAGCAAAAATATAAATTTCAAGGGGAAAATGTTAACTCCGTTATAAAACGTGGTTTAAAAATCATGTTTTATTACACATAAGAGTGATAGATCATTTATATTAAAGCAATGGACTGGGTAATGTTTCAATATGAGTCGGGTGTAAATTATATAATGGATCGTGCACAAATTCTGTGTATGGATCGAACATAAAATGGTAGCATGGATCGGTCGGTTATCAGTTGATGGATCGGCTCCAAACTGAACAATATGGACCGACACAAATATGTGAAACATGAGTAGATTGATCATGCATATTAAAGGCTGCTGACTGGATCGATTGTGTAAGCTTATCAGGTCGGTCACTATAACAGCTGGTCGGTCGGTCATTGTAGGGCTCGTCGGTCGGTCACTGTAGCAGCTGGTCGGTCGCTGTAGAGCAGGCCGGTCAGTCACTCCATATGGGTGGAATGATCGGCATGTGCATTTGCATGTCATGGTTCGACAGATTATGGCCAAACACAAATATAGACCACCATATCCCGGTTTACATAAATAAAAGGTGACGTGGTACATGCCGTTATAACGTTATGAGTCAACTCATTTTATTATATGGAGTATATAAACATTCATGAGCCAGTTGCTTATTAATGTAAGTAACAGCTACGTGTAAATGGATAAACATGGATCACCTATTCATAAGGAAAGCATGAAGTACATGACATGGCTCATGATAATTCATGGCATACAAAGTGCCCTATTTACACACAATGAAATCTATGGGTCGTAAGTTAATATCTGTTGCATGGACATGTGACGTTGGTGCATGTGCATTCCATTGTAAGCAAGCTTTATCTGGTTCCATGCAAAAAAGGTCACGTAAAACATGCTCATGCAAGTCGACCATGTTAATCGAAATATGAAGTGTGTCATGTCAGCACCATATGATCGGATTCATGCAAATGTGTGAATCAACGAAATAATCTTCATATGGTAATTAACATGAAGTGACTGCCCTATGAAATATGAATTAGCTTAAGTAACACATGCAGTGGATATATTATAACATATATATGGATCAGTCACTAATCACTTCCATGGGTCAGTCCCAAATTATAAAAGCCACGTGCGTTGATAAAGAAGTTAGTTACGCAAGCATGGGTCGGCCATAGTATATAAAGCGGTGACAAAAAGGTAAACAACATGGGTCGGCAGTTGTATACATATGGGTCGTGCACTGTTTCTTTATGGAAGGGTTGGTTATGTATTCTTATATGGGTCGAGCATCTTCTTTAAATTTGGGTCGATTGTGGCATTTTCGTAATATTGATGGGTCGGCGTAAGACCCATAGCCTGCACACATGTAATTACAGTTCTGCCACTGCAACCAAATTTCACCTATAAATACCCCACTTCTCCACCATTCAAAGGACCGATTTTTCTACCCCGAAGGGCTGCCATTTTCGTTTCTCTACCACTCTTAAGCACTCCAACCTCCATTAATGGCTTCTCAAGCTCAATTCATCTTTCTCCAATAACAAATTGATCAAGTCTTCTACAAACTTCATTAGAAATCTTTCAAACTCAATTTAAGTTATCTCCAACCACCATTAATTCTCTCTCAAGCTTACATTCAACACAAATTCACCACGGAACTAACGAAGATCATCTAACTGTTTAAGTGGTTAAAGATCTACACAACTACCATCACAAATAAAGAGATCTCGTCGATTCCTTCATGAATTCAAGTGAAATCTAGAGCAATAAGAGAGAAGGTCGAGAATATCATTAAAAAAGAGAGAGAAAAGAGTGAAATGGATGAAGCGATGTACTTTGTAAATTCTACTATGATAATGAAAATAGCTTCTATAGTGGACGTAGGCAAACTTAGAGACGAACCACTCTAAATTTCGTGTTGTTTACTTGCTTTTATATTCCGTGGCCCCATATTTTCAAATCGTACTTTTGTGAAGTGTTGCTCAAACACCTTGAAGTGTTGAGATCTATTTTTGATTTCAACAATCATTGGATTTTGATATAAAAGTGATTTAGTTATTGTAAGGTTAAAACACGAATCATGTTCATGTATGGTCGTATCTTGTGAGAGTTCCATTCAAAGGATTTTCCAAAGTTAAGTAAGTCGTTTGTGATGTGAATTTATGACTGAAAATATTCCATACCGGTCCAAGTGAATTTGCTTTTCCTCGAATGTGCTTGGGTCAGACCGAGTATACTTCCAGGTCAGGTTTTGCTTGGTGCTTCAGAAGAGGAGTTGGACAGAGACGTATTCCCATATTTTATGGTATTAATCTATTTCCGATGTGTGTGCTGTATTCATTGGGTTTTATAATCTGATTCTCGGATGTTGTGTAATGATATATAAACAGTTTTATCTTTGTGTAAAGAGTATTGATATATTATATTTTATTCATTCTGCTATGTGACTCTGATCTTCTTATTCTTCTATTATAATATTTCATTTTTCCTTCATCTAACCCTCTTTATTCTTTCTTCTAAAAATTTCTATTTCTCTGCAATTTGGGTTGGACGTGGATTGAAATTAGTTGATGCAAAAGGTACGGATTTGCGGGCCTTTACAAACTTCAATTTGTTGGAATAAGAAGAATTATAAGATAAGTTTTTATGAATCTATAAATTTGTAAGCAAACATGTTTTGTTAAAGTGGTAAGGAAATGTGCAGCGAAAGAGGTGTACAAAATATAGGTGAAGCATAAATATTTTGTGCTACCTATTTCAACAAAGAACATGAAAAAAAATTAAGTGTTTCGAAGCTTTCTTATTACTTTTCATAGAACACAAAATCCTCTCTAGAAAAGGTTCATAAAAACTTATTCTTATTTAGTCAAAAATAATTTAGTGAGATGGGTTCCATTAGTGTGCATGGACAACTAGTAAAGGTTTAAGGAAATTTCAAAAAGGTGTTTCAAGTGGTTAGCGTTTAATAGAAAGAAGAAAAAGGTAAATTTAAAACTTGCATGGTTCAAGGGAAGAGGATAAAGAGGAAATGAATGGGAAAAAGCAAGTTGAGTTTTTTCTAGAAGTCCTTTTTAGCACCCCTTGAGGAAATAGAAAAGTTTTCTTTTAGTATAAATTTATATTCCTATATAGTGTTCTATTCTAGAAAAATAGAATAGTTTAGTGGGATATCCTCTTTCTAGGTGTTTGTGGTGATTGCTAGGAAAGAACAAAAACATATGATACTACAAATAAAATGAAAATGATGGTAAAAGATGAACAACAAAAAGAAAAGCAAACAAAGACGAAACTTGCAAAAATTGAGAACAACAAAGGAAAATGAATTCTTCCAAATAAGCTTGGAAAACTGAAAAATTTTGTTTCTTGCGTAAACTGTGCTTAGAATAGAAAAATATGAATTTTGATAAGATTAGCAATTAAGGTTTCCAAGGATGGGGAAAAAGTGCATAAAAGTGAATGGAAAATATGTAATTTTTCATTTCTACCCCTTTGTAACATAAAAAATCGAATTCAGAAAATTAGACTTTTATGAAATTCACAAAATCTAAAGTTGGTAGCTAGGATTTGCATGCAAAAATTAGATGAACTACGCTCTTACTCTGCAAGAGTGTAGGAAAAATTGGATGAAAAAGTATTTTTGACCTCTAAATATTGCATTCATATAGGAGTTGCCAGTACATTTAGGATGTGTGCATCATGTGTTCAAAAGATTTTCAAGAAAATTTGCATTTATATAGGAGGTACCACTTAGGCATTCATTGCATTCAGGTATTTTTATGTTATGTTACACTATGCATAAGTGCATAAATAATTGCAAAAATTGGATGTACATATGATGGTTGTAAATTATAAGAGGAATTATTTAATTTTAACCTTACCAAATTTCGGGAATGAAATTTCCTAAGAGTGAAAGAATGTAACACAGGTATTTTTAAATTAAATAATAAAATAAAATTTATAAAATTTTCTCATGAAACTAGCGACATTTCGTTGATGACGATTTTATGATCAATTGACCTATAGTTTGCAAAAAACGGACTTATGACGAATAAGATATCATTAAATGAAATTTCAGAACAAACTTAAAAAAGAAGAAATAAAAGTAACACACATAAAACTAAGAATTTCCAGTGTTCTAATTTTATGAACAAAAAGAAGTGTGGTTCAATTGTTGAGCACTTGCCTCCTAAGTTGTAATGTGCGAGTTCAAATCCCACAAATGTCATGTTTTTAAAATTTTAAGAGGGCCAACCAAAAATTGCATGTTCTAAAAGAAAAGTATATATGTATGTGCATATAAGGAAATATTATATATAGACGATTATGTATGTGTGTGCATATGTATGTGTATATATATAGACATGAAATTCAAAAGTAACATACAACTAATCAAATCAAGTGAGAAATAAATTTTAGGATAACAGTGTTTGAAATTTGAAATAAATGAGGTTGTACGCTGATAAATACGAGTAAGAATTCTATGAATAACTACGTTTGAAATTTGAACGTATATTAAAAACGGAAAGAATCAATGAAATGATTAGGGAATAACAACGTTTAAGAAACAAAAATTACGCAGCTATTAATGGTTGAAATTTTATGAAGTTGTCCGTAAATATATACACATAGGTTTAAAATCGAAATTTAAAGTGCAAAATAGCAGAAAATAATAAATAGATTAGTCTAAAAAAGGGGAAAGAAATAAACTTAAAAACCTTAAGAAATTATAATGTAAAACTATCAATAAACGAAGAATAAATCACGCGCAAACGTGGCCCTATACATGGTTTAAAAATCGTGCATAGGTCGACCCTTACTTGAAGTGGGTCGAACCAATTAAGGGCCAAGTGACGTGTATTATTTGTTTGTCGATTCTGATTTGTTCTCCATCAATTTAATGTATGCGGTTCTTTTGAGCAACTATATATAAACCAGAAGGGCCTAGCCTCCAACTCATATTTTCTAAAAGTGCGCCAGAGCTCTTCCATTTCTTTTCTCCTCCAAATTCTCTTGAATTATAAAATATTAGTCTGGAACTTCAGTTTTGAGATTTGGAAATGAAAATAGTAGGCCTAGGTTGTAGACGCTATGAATTCACTTCCGCACAAGGTAAGTTTCGTGAATCTGAATTAAGATCTATTCTTTTAATTTCTTTTAGAATCAAATTTGTAAATAATTATAGTAGTAGATTCAGTTAGGAAGGTGTAACGACCTACATTTTTGACCAATCCAAGTTGGTAATTAAACCAATCCGGAACGTTTAAAACGACAGATAGTTATTTTAGCTTATTGGGTTTAAATAGAATAATCACACAGAATCACAACACAAAAAGATAACAATAACTCATAAAGAAATTTTATTGCAAAACATACCAGAGTTTACAAAACAATATTTTACAGCGGAAGATTTTTCAAAATATGTACATTTAATTTAATTAAAATAAAAAACAGAAGGACGAACCAAAGCGAGTGCATCTTCACGTGCTTCAAGCTTTAATAGCTGAATCTCTGAAATCTGCAACACTTGTATCTGACTCGAGCATTCCAAATGAATCAATATCGATTTGGACTTGTAATGACCTACCTTTTTGACCGCTCCAAGTCGGTAATTAAACTAATTCGGAATGTTCAAAACGACAGATAGTTATTTTAGCTTATTGGGTTTAAACAGAATAATCATATAGAATTACAATACAAAAAGATAACAATAACTCACAACGAAATTTTATTGCAAAACATATCAGAGTTTACAAAACAATATTTTACTGTGGAAGATTTTTCAATATATGTACATTAAATTTATTTAAAATAGAAAAAATAGAAGGACGAACCAAAGCAAGCGCATCTTCATGTGCTTCAAGCATCGATAGTTAAATCTCTAAAATCTACAACACTCGTATCTGACCTGAGCGTTCCATGCAAAACATAAAACACTCGAGTCAGAATTAAACTTATTTCAAGTAAGAAATTTTGAATAAACACATAAATAATCAGTTTAATCCAAGCATCTAAATGATTTGAGTATGTTAACCATGAAAACTGTCGAAATATATAGGCAAAATCCAATCAGAACTAAGTGGTAGTGTGCATAGTTCACATGTTTAACGCACAACATGTAAATGCATGTAGAATACATAGTAGACAACAGGTAGTAGGATATAACGGTCTATCGCTAGCCCAAGTAACGTGGTATGCAAGTGATATACAAATTGATGCGTATATTTACAAAGAAATCACAAGATAAGGTCACAATGTAACTAAGTATGAATTACATGAGGTGGACGGTGGCGAAGGTCAAATATGCAGCAGGCTTAAATAGGTAGCGAAGGCGAATTACATAAGAATTGGAAGTTTAAAACAAGCTCAAGCAATATCTACACAGCACCAATGCGCAACATACGTTAACTATACAAGGCTGGACTAGACATATACGGACCTTATATACCCATTATATGACATTTATAACTAGCCTTTGATTTTATATATACGCCCGCCTTTCATTTTTAAACAAACACAAGAATAAAATTTTAAGATACAAAATATGCAGTGCATGTATAAAAAAATGCTTCAAGTTCAAAAAAAAAAAAAAAAAAAAAACGGGTATGACTTTGAAACAACACCAGTCAATGAAATAGTAGCAAAGAAGTAACATAGCATAACTTGTGTTCACAATTTACACATGTAGTTATTGGCTAATCATAAGTGAGCATTTCAGTTTAATACAGATAGCATAGTATGTGACAACTGCATGCAACCATGTACCAATTTGATGAGCAAGCAAAATGCATGTATACTATGTATATGTGAAAAATCAAAACAGTGGGGAGGTACATATGAAAAGAAGCGGTCGAGTGTATGTCTGTTCATAACAGATTTTCAATGTGACAAAGTGACGGTATCTATTTGAGTTATCAAGTGAAAGCTTCTGTTCTTATCAGGGAAAGGTAATTAAGATAACCGCAAATACCTCAAAATCAAGTGATAGTCAAGCAGTAGCCAGGTACCCGCACAATATCAAAATCACCACCATTATAAATTTTAGTTTAAACCAAACATTACCTGCTTGAAATAAGGTCAATCGTGAGGGGAGACTCACCAATACTCGGCAGGAAGAAAGCGCACCAGTTTTTGATGAACTCGATCATGGCAAAGGCTCCGATTGGCGGTCGTGGAGCAAGAAATGGTAGCGGCTTAAAACGCGGTCTCGAGATGGGTTGGAATAGTTTCAGATTTCACTATGAGGCCGCGTCATACTCAAGAGGGGATGGAGGGGCCTCTGGCGAAGTTATGGGTCACTGCGCGTGAAGGGTTGCTGCAGGATGGAAGGAGGTTATCGAAGTGATGGAGACGATTTTGAGGAGTGCGGTGGGTCAGGGGAGATTGTTTGCCGATGGAGGTGAAAGGCCAGAGGAGGCGGAGCACACGGTGGAGGAAGCAACCGTTTTTTTTGAATTTGGGATTTTGTGGCGGAAGGCCATTGACAGTAATTTGGGGAAGAACGATCTGCAGCAGGGTAGAAGAATGAAAAAAGGGAAACATGAAAATAAAAGGAAAAGAAAAGGAATGGGTCTTCTTTTATACCAAAGAAAGGGACGCGTGGTAAATACTCAAACCAGTTTGCACAAGTGGCACACATTTTCAGTACAACACCAACAAGTGGCAAAAATGATTAAACAAAATTTTTCTAAGTACATAACATTTAATTACACTACGTATTATACCAAGTATACTACACAATACTTGAGTATTTAGTATTTTCAATTACAATGTCAAATAGATATCTTAAAAATCAAATCAAGACCAAATAAATTTATTTAAAATTCAATTGTAATCCACTAATTAAATTGGAAAGAAAAATTTATAATTTGTCAAATAATAGATTCAACTAGTTTAAAATATAATTATCGTAAAAAAAAATTAACAAAACTGTTAGATAAAAATTTAAATTTAGATTTGCAAATTAATTCAAAAACCAAGTTAAATAGATTAGAATTTCAAAATTATAAACAAATATAATTTTCTTAAATACCATATTCAAATCAATTTCATAATTTTAAATCGAAAATCTTGGTTCGTTACAGAAGGCCATGGATGACAGATCTAAATCAGATTCAGGAATTGGAAAGTAATCATATGAGTGGATTTAAATTATATTTTCCGATAATGGTATTTTATATCATTTGATTCCTGTTGGAATTTACAATATTCTCTTCTTCTTCCTTTCCCCTCTTCTATGTCAAAATATACAATTTATGTTAAGTTTTATTTATGTGTAAAATGAATAAAATTGCGGCGATGTGCAAAATAATTAAACTGTGATTAGACGCAAATTTATTTGAATTGTGGTTACGCACGAAGTAATTAAATTGTGGTTAGGTGCAAATTAAGTTAATTGTGATTCTGGGAAAATTAATGGGAATTGTAATAATAAGGGAAAGTTTTGATGACTTAGAGTTAAAAGAATATATTGTGCCAATATTGTAATAAAAGGGAAAGTTCCAGAATTTGTACATTAATTGCGTGAAATCACCTTTTAGATTTAAAATGAAATATTTACAGAGAGGGAAAATTGGTCTAAGTCTAAATCTTACTTAAGTACAGAAAATATGTAGATTTGGTGTAACAGCCCGCATTTTACGTATCAAAAGATCGTAAATTTTTTTTGTTTTATTTTATGAGGGTTGGATCATTCTCATCTTTTAATATGTTGCTTATAGGGATGTGAGACATGTCCATAATTTTAACCGATTTTATTTGTGACCATTTTATCTCTGTCAGTCTTGTACATGGCATAACTTTTGACTCGGGTCGAATCAGAGGGTGAGACCTGTGCCGTTGGAAAGGAGTTGATGACTGTCTTTCTGTAGAGTGGTTACATTAAGGATTTGGCTCAACGGTTTAGGAGAAATCACTATTTAAGGTTTTTCAGTTGGCTGTCCAGGTTTGATAAGCCAAAATAGGCTGAATTAGGAAGGCCCGTTAGTGTGCTGGTGGAAACTATAAATAGGGAGTAAGGGATATGGGAAATGGTTTTAGTTTTCCATTCTCTCCTTTGGTGCCTTGTGCTCCTTGTTCCTCTAAACACCTTTCCACTATTAAAAATCCAAATCCAAGGAGGGAAATCATAGATCTATACCATTGGAGGCTAGATCTACATTAATCAAAGCAAGAGTTCATCGGATCAAGGGGATTGGTGCGAGGTGCTTGCTGTCCGAATTCTTATTTCAACAATTTTAGCTTGTTTTGCAGAATCGGTGAGTGATTTACATCTCTCACATGGACTCAATGAAGTATATGAATGTTTGATCATGTTTTCCATCAAACTCCAGTGTTTTACCATAGATCTATACCATGTTAAATCCATTTTCATATGAATCGCCCTATGATCTAAGTTAGCATGTTTAAACCGGTAATTCTTATGCCATTTTACATGTTTATACAAGTTAGTATTTAGGTCATATGTTCATTTATTATGGTTTTTGGTGAAATTTGCATAATTTAATGATAATTGTCATTTTCACGATGTTAATAGTTTCACAACATACTTATGATTGTATTAGATGTATTGGATGAGTAGATTTTGTCGATATAGTTGTTTGGCGAAGTTTTGGTTGAAATTGGAGTTGAATTGGGGCTGTATAGTGGACCGATCGATCTAAAACTTTGTCTTGGGGAACAAGCCAGGGGTGGTGCTTTAGAGGACCGATTGGTGGTGCTTCAGAGGATCGACCGGTGGAGTTTTAGAAGGGTTGATCGGTGGGTGTTTTAGGTGTACCGATCGGTGGGTGATTCTGGTGGACCAATCGGTGGGTGCTTCAGAACGATCGGTGGGTGTGTTTCACGGAGGACAGTGGGTACTCCAGGGGGGACCGATTGGTAGGTGTTCCGAGGGGGGGTTGGTGCTCCAGGGGGAACCGATCAAGTAGGAAGGTTCGAAGTGTTGAAAAGTGTTTGTTGATCAGTGTAGAGCAGCGAATGGCGTGACAACTCAGAGGTCGTGAGTTGGTGGATAGTGGTTGCTCGAGAAGGTTTCTTGAGCTATGAATAGTCATTGGGTTGGATGACTAGAGATGCAAAGGCCGAGAGATTATCATTGTCGTAAGCTAGCAGGCTCAAAGTAGAGGTACGATACGGGCACCTAAAAGACCGGTTGTAGGTCGAGTACCCTGGGTCTTGTAGAAAGGCCTAGTTGTTAGTGTTGGACATTGTCAAGGTTGGACATATGGAGCTCCAACTAGAATTGGGGTTACCATTATCCTTTGACATATGGCAAGGTTGGCCATCATACAATTAACGATGGTTTCAACGCAGGATTATCGGTGATGGCTAAAGCCAGTCATGGATGTTTGGTTGTTCTGTTTTGTACCGTATCATATAGGTTGTCCTACATCGAAGGAGATGTTCCTTGAGTGCTTGTCTAATAATGGTTTAGGCTTCTGGGGCTTGCGCTTGAGGGATGTTGAATTCGATTAGGATGGTTTACATGAGATATATATAATCTGGATGTCATGAGTTCTTTACCATGATTGAATGGGTGTTTCTGCTTTCCATGGATGAATGGTTGACTTGTTCATTGTAAAGGCTATCACTGTCCGACAACGTGGAGAAGATAGGGTTGAACTCTTCTCTGGTGTTGTGGGTAGATTAATATGTTAATATATCCATTTTCATATACTTTATTGTTGAAGTTTGTTAGTTGATTTATCGCTCACTAAGACTGTTATCTGACTCAAGGTTTTATGTCTCCTCTTATTACCTTGGGTTGTTCATCTGGTTATGGATGGGAAGACTAAATATCATATTACAAATGATTAGTGAGGATAGTATTGTTGTGAGGAGGTGAGCAGGAGGCTGGCGTACCAGTTTTATTACTATCTAGTATTCCTGTTTCCGCTGTTTGAGTTGCTCTATGAGTGTTGTAATGCGACCCTATGTACATACTTGATATTTCCTATGATGTTGGAATAATATTTCAAGATGTTGTGAAAGTTTGAAAAGTTTGCTATATGGTGTTTCACTACTATTACCTGTTGTATATGTTCTATTATATTTTATCCCTGCGCTGTGAGTTCTACGACAAGTTCCGATGCTGTTTACCCACTCTGATGATCGTCATATCTGCGTAGCACACTTTTCAGCGCATTATTCCTTTTGTTTAGTGTAGGGGTTATGGATGGTCGTCACATTTGGGAACAAAAAAAGAAGAAGACAGGAATACATATATACCTAAAAATCTGAAAGGTCGGGAATAACCTAGATTGATTGCTTAGGAAAAAGAGGAATGTATTTGCATAGTTCGGTAAATAAAGAAAAAATAGGAAACATGATTGCAAACTGAAATTATGAATAAATGGAGGTTGAAATAGGGAGTTAATTGTATTGCGCACTAATTTGATGAACTCAAAAATAATGAAAGAAATGTTTTGCAATCATGGCTTCCTATTACAGTAATTACCTAAGAGTATGGAAATGGATTTTATTTCAGTTTTGGTAACCAATCAATTTGGAATACGCCTAACTTTCTAAAAAAGAATAAATTTTAAAGATGAGAAAGAAGTGTAAAATAACTGAAAGAGGTTATGAAAAGAAAAAGAGATAGAAAAGTTTTATTGTGTAAACTTACAAAGACGGTAAGTAGATTAATGTCATAACTATAAGGGTTATATTAAATTATAAGAAACATGTATGTGAAGTATGCAATGAATGGGGAATGTAACCTACTATAGTAAATTATATCAGACGGGAGTGTAATATAATAGGTAGACTTGTCATAGGGACAAGTAGGATAACAACACACAGCTATAATTAAAAGACAAAATGGGAAGTAATAGGCTTATTATAAATAGGCAGCACAGAATAAGTTTAATAAGCAAACTCACAATTATAGTTGTGGTAATATCATAACACAAGGTTATAATTAAATAGAAAAGAGTAGAGTAAGGCTTATGGCTTATTATTAGTAAATTTATAATTGAGGAATTAAGTTTAATGAATATAATAATAAGCAGTGGTCCGTTTCTTCAGCGAGAGCTGATTAGGGAAAATATGAAACCAATAAAATGAATGAGAAGTGATCCATTCCAGCCGCGACAGATGATTGGGGAAATAAGAGGCCAACTAAGGCTAGTAAACAAGCAGAATAAACAACTTACTGTTTGTGTTTATTAGCAATGCGGTAAGTAAAACAAGCACGTAGTTGAAGATTAGACATAGGTCTAACAACATAATAACGAGATGCGGTTGGATCAATCCGTACATATTTGGGGTAAAGAGCTCAACGTGGCATATCATCGTGCGTGTTTGGAGATACGAGGGGAGCACGTTCAGCTTATTCGATGGGGCATGAAGGAAGTACAGGACTTTTATGGGACGTTAAGATACTCCGGGGTGGACTTCTGTGGTAGGCCTAATGAAGTTGTTCCCACAGAGCCATGGTATGTACCGTTCCATCCGATGAGTGTGCCTTAGCTGCATCTTGGATGATGGGCAACCTAAATACCAATAAGTGGATGATTTTTCGATGATTCGGCGATTGCCTCAAGGTGAGGCTTCATTGTCGGGACACAACAAAGAATAGTATGCCGTCATATGCTTGTTATCATCAGTTGGAGCCTATGCAGGAAAGACTAGAGCTAAGCCAAGAGGCCAGTGATCTTTTACTATCGGGTCATTGGATGAGGGACCACATGTTTGTTTAGATTAGATGGTAGGGCAACCATTTAGCTCTTCTGAATAGTCTTTCATTAGATGGGGAGGTAGGATGGAGTAGGGCATTAGAGAACCACCAAAGAGGCAGATCTATATTTGGATATCTGTACTGATGGCCTAACAAGGTTGTCCTTCACAGGCATGTGTAAATCCCCCGGCTAAGTTTCGTGGAGAAACTTAGGGATTAAGTAACCCTTATGGCACAATGATAGAGGCTTATACACTTTTGCAACATAGCCTAGTACGCTTTCATAGGTGATGTTGAAGACTTGGTATGCCTTCGTAGCATAGTCCAGTACGCTTTCGTAGCTTGGAGGTGGAGGTCTGGTACGTTTTTGGAGTTGGACAATGAGGACCACTTAAGGAGGGTACTATAAATTGTACCTCGATATATATAAGGTACATAGCTACATATATTATTTATCAGGTTAATATATTGGGAAGTAGATGGGTACAATTTATGTGAAAAATCGAAAAGTGTATTGTGAGATAAACCCGAATAACTTAATAAATATGAACCAGTGATAGAACGATATATGTAGTGTTATTTGTAGAGATATAATTTATATGTTCACCAGAACATTTTTCTGACCCCTCCACATAACAAACCTGCAGGTTAGATATGTGGTTGAGATTCTACAGCTTATAGACACTTGTTGATAGTGTCATTATATTGGTAAGTGTTTACCTACTATTATATTTTATTCCCTTCCGCTGTGAGATTTCTTTTATGAGCTCTGATATATTTATGTTAGACTTTCTGCTGGATATCAGACAACTTAACTCGAGCTTTGATAGATTTAGATTTTTGAAAAAAAAATGGGTCAATCAAAATTCGGGTTGTTACAGCACACCTAGAAGGTAACATTTCTACTATGTCACTTATTTCAGACCCAATCGTATCGCACGAAATACGTGCAAATGTGTTAGTGCGTATGTGACTATGTATCGATAACGACTCATTTACGCTTCGGCTAAAGCAAGAGGCAACGACTAACGTTTGATTTCTTAAATTGATAGGAATTAGACGCTTACCGGAGCAATCAGACAAGTTCAGAAAAGAGATAAAGTTCAAAGCAACAAGAATTCTCAATAAAGCTGGAACTGCGAACTTGCATCAGCAATATTACGACCCAAAATTTTGACAATGAATAAATTAGTTATTTAATTAGATTTCCAAAATAAAAATTTCTACAAACAATGGAATTTGACCATGAAACTTGGACCGTTGCGTTAGTTATGAAATTTTGGTTAACTTTCATGATTTGTGTTTAGCAAACGAAGTCTTATGAAAAAGTTACGAGCAAAATATGTAATATCTCGGATTTTTGACTAATTTTGTTCGATTATAATTTATAGAATTATCTATAATTTAATTCAATTTAATTAAATAGTATTGGATTGAATATTATAAATAGATTTAGACATAATCATTAGTTTAAAATCATATATGTATATATTTAATTTGTTTTATTTATATATTAACAAATCCGTGGTGTTTTAACATCTTTGATTATCTTGAAAGTTTTTTAAATTTTCTTAACAAATGTGTATACTTATATGTATTTATATGAAAATAAACAAGTAAATAATGCTTGGTATTAAGTTTTATATTTTAATATAGTTTTAAACTCATGTGAATTAAATTGTAATTAAGCATAATTGGTTTATTTCATAAAGAAGGGATTTAAGAACATGGCTATTAATGAAAAAGGACATGTCATTAAAATTATTTAAATGAAAATAAATCAAATGAAAGTTATGTGAATATTTGTTGCGTACAAATATGTGCCATTTATAATGTAACACCCCATATTTTCCGAGGATATTAAAAGAACGAATTAAAGAATACTTAACTTTTAAAGTGAGAATTAAGAGAAACGGGTTACGCATTGCGTTCGTCTCGAAATTCTGCTTCAGATAGAGTCCGAGTTTGTGTAAATCGGACTCCGTATGAAGAAGTTATGGCCTTCAGAAGTTTCAGAAAATTTAAATTAATTAAAACAACTCAGATTCTAAATTCAAAATTCTAATTCAAATCACACACCCGGGCTGGGCGGGAAATTTCCCGCCTAGGACCCAGGTCAACCAGGGGGTCGACCTGGGTCACATAGGTCGACCAGGGGGTCGACCTCCCCCCATTTCCAGATCCAAGGACAGGTTTGTTTATCTGCATTTGGACGCCCATTCTGACCAGATTCGTTGATCCCTATGCTATATAAACACCCCTAAGGCTACAGTTTTCTCTACACAACTTCATTACACCTATACTCTACCCTAATTCATATCAAAATAAATTAAAGACGTCCTTATGCTGCTCTATTCTTCAAGAAATCAAGTTTAGAATTCAAGTAGAGATTCAAAGGCTAATTCAACGACTTCAACAAATATTTTCTAAGAATCAAATCTAAATTAGAGAATCGATAATCTATGTCAAGTGATAGCTTTTCAGTTCCAGAAATCAGATCCCAAAATTCAAGACCGTTCTGTAATTTGTAAGTTCATGTTATTTTCAGAAGTAAAATTCAATTTCGATTCTGACATTGTAATAAATCTGAATATGAGGTTATGCCTATTTCTGTCTGTCTTTCTATTGGATCTATCTCATTTGATATTATTATATCCATTCTTTGTCTCTACTTTCCTTCTTCCCTTTTTGTTTTTATAGCCAGGCTACTGTGAGCCCGAGAAAAATCTCATAAGAGATGAACGTACGTTGGAAATAAAATTGGGCATAATATATGATTTGGACATGACCAGCACAAAAATTGGGCATAATATATGATTTGAACATGACCAACACCAAAATTGGGGAAAAGTAATAAATTATGTATAATTGGGCATAACTGATTTATAACTGATTTGAGGACATGTTATGTTGTATTTAAAACATAAAGTGGGTCGAACATTTGACTTGAAAATTTAGGCATAAAGTATATTGGACATATGACTTGGGTTTTGGGGCATAAATTGAGTTGTAAACATATAAGGCATAGCACAAGTCGTGATTTAAGACCTAAAAGTTGGGGCATATTATATATAATATCTTTTGATTTGGGAGAAGGAGATTATGCATGAAAACCTGTAGTAAGATAGGGATAACTGTTAAATGTGAACACGCCTAAATTGGGATTTTTGGGTAAATTGGTATGCACTGTAATTAAAGGCTATAATTTGGCATAGTTTATACTATGAATCATGATTGGGGGTTTTTGGAGAATATTTTATACAATGCAAAATAACTAAACCTTAGGGCATGTGTTGTATCGTGGATTATGACCATGATTTTGGGCATGTAAGTTTATAGGCTTAATTTACGGTTGGGCGAGATATATTAATGGAACTTTAGGTGAGGTTTAATTTGTTAAACTGACTAATGTGCTGAAATCGGTTGAAAGGGAATTTGTGGGGCATAACTTGAAATTAACTTTGTTAAGGCATAACTTGAGAATTGGAACATGAGTAGTTTTGTGAATTTGGGATAATTAGCATGTAAAATCTAGATTTGGGTATATGTATGGTAAATATGCTTAAAGATGAACTTGCCTAACCCAACGTTAGATTGAGTTGTAGTGTAAAACTGCCCGGAACCGCCCGACACATCTAGTAACCACAACAACATCTATCTAATGTGAGAGGCTAGTGCATCGTGCCCAAGGAAAACCCGAGGTTAGATTAAGTTGTGGTGTAAAACTGCCCGGAACCGCCCGGCACATCCAGTAACCGCAACAGCACATATCTAATGTGAGAGGTTGGTGCATTAATAAATCAGTAATGCTAATGGAGAAGATGAATGACTAGGGTTAAGTTCATAGGAAAACTTAACCAATATAACATAAATGACTAGGGTTAAGTTCATAAGAACACTTAACCAATATAACATGAATGACTAGGGTTAAGTTAATGAGAAACACTTAACCAATATAACAAGATGAATGGACAGAGTTAAGTTAATAAGAAACACTTAACTAGTATAACATGATGAATGGATATGGTTAAGTAATAAGAAACACTTAACCAATATAACTTGATTTGTGGTAAGGTTAAGTTAAAACAAGAGGGCAACACTTAACCAATATAACTTGATTGGTGGTAGGATTAAGTTAACACAAGAAGGCAACACTTAACCGAAGTAACATGACAAGTAGGTGGGTTAAGAAACTTGAATTGATTGATGACACTTAACCAATACAACATGATGAACATGTAGGGTTAAGTTAACAAGAAACACTTGACCAATATAACTTGATGGACGAACAGGGTTAAGTTAATAGGAAACACTTAACCAATCCAACATGATAAGTGAGGAGGGTTAAGTTAATAAGAAACACTTAACCAATATGACATGACGAATAGGTGGGTTAAGTTAACATGAATGAACAACACTTAACCAGTATGGCATAATGTGCGGGAGGGTTAAGTACATATCAAGTTGGGTGGGTAACATTAGTAAATATAGTCCCACAAACTTAACCATTAAATAAACATGCTTGAATCAGTGGGAGGGTTAAGTACATATCGGTTTGGTGGGTAATATTAGTAAATATAGGCCCACAAACTTAACCATTAAAAAAACATGCTTGAATCAGTGGGAGGGTTAAGTACATCTCGTGTAGGTGGGTAATATTTGTATAGATAGGCCCACAAAACTTATCAAGTAGGAAACCCTAGTAACGGGGACCCATGTCAGCAGTAACCCACATAGATATATCATGGTACCCTGAACTGGGCAGGGTGGGGCACGATTACTGGGATGATTATAAGCGGTCAAAACAGCGGCAGGGGTACGTCAGTGTAGGTTTCGACGATTTACGGGCCTGCACGTACTCCGGAGTGGGAGAAAGCAGGCACTGGGTACCAGTAATTATACACTATGCATCTTGAATCGTGTCGGGTTGCTATGATAAGGATTGATACACCTTATGGTGAGACCAGCACAGGGTATCTACACGCAAGAGATGTCCGATTGACACAGTCACAAGAGAAATTAATACAAGTAGGGAGTCGATTGATATGGTAGTAAGGGTACATCTAACACATTCATGGCAATTAGGCAGATTGAGGTAGAATCCTCATAATGGATGTACACCTGAAGGCTACCACATTTGCCGGGATTGGGATCACGTTATCATATTATCATTTTATATAGATTACTAGTTGGGACACTAGTTAAGGGGTGCAAAGATATAAAAATCAGAATAACAAGGTAGTAGCGAAGCAGAGAAAGAGTAGAAGCGCATTCAGTTTATCTTGCCTTATCATATCTATACTAATCGTATGTTATCTTGTTATCCTTGTTCTCACGGTATTGTCTTATATTCAGTTTATTCATGTCATGATGCTTTTGCCTGTTTATATGCTGAAAGTCACTGGGCTTACCAGACTTATGTTTGACCTAGTTTTGTTTTGCCTCGTTTCTTCCGTTTCCCCCTCCCCCCGGTTTGCAGGGAGGAAATGTTACCACTTAGCTCAGTTTTCTTTCCAAGCAAGAAGATAGTCGATGTATTGCTTTGGACTCTCTCCTCCACTACTTTGGCTGGTTTATGGTTTATTAGGGAATATCATTGTTATTTTTATGCTACTTTTATACTCGGAAGTTTTTTTTTCAAGACAGAAGTGCTATGTATTACTTTTAAGTATGATTGAGACAACTATTGTAAAAGCTTGACTGAACCACATTGTTTATAAAATGACTTTATTTTCCGCTGCTTTATTTGTCTGGCTTGTAATTTATCTGCATCTTTTACCTAAAATGCTCCACCGAAGTTAATCATTCCCTTTGTGAGTGACCTTAACGGAGGTGGCATAACTGATTTGAGGACATAACATATGTTGTATTTAAAACATAAAGTGGGTCGAACATTTGACTTGAAAATTTAGGCATAAAGTATATTGGACATATGACTTGGGTTTGGGGCGTAAATTGAGCTGTAAACATGTAAGGCATAGTACATGTCATGATTTAAGACCTAAAAATTGGGGCATATTATATATAATAGCTTATTATTTGGGAGAAGGAGATTATGCATGAAAACCTGTAGTAAGATAGGGATAACTTTTAAATGTGAACACGCCTAATTTGGGATTTTTGGGTAAATTGGTATGCACTGTAATTAAAGTCTATAATCTGGCCTAGTTTATACTATGAATCATGATTGTGGGTTTTTGGAGAATATTTTGTATGGTGCAATATAACTAAACCTTAGGGCATGTATTGTATCATGAATTATGATCATGATTTTGGGAATGTAAGTTTATAGGCTAAATTTATGGTTAGGAGAGATATATTAATGGAACTTTAGGTGAGGTTCAATTTGTTAAACTGACTAATGTGCTGAAATCTGTTGAAGGGGAATTTATGGGGCATAACTTGAAATTAACTTTGTTAAGGCATAATTTGAGAATTGGAACATGACTAGTTCTGTGAATTTGGGATAATTAGCATGTAAAATCTAGATTTGGTTATATGTATGGTAAATATGCTTAAAGATAAACATGCCTAACCCGAGGTTAAATTGAGTTGTGGTGTAAAACTGCCCGGAACCGCCCGACACATCCAGTAACCACAACAACGCCTATCTAATGGGAGAGGTTAGTGCATCATGCCTAAGGAAAACCCAAGGTTAGATTGAGTTGTGGTGTAAAACTGCCCGGAACCTCCCGGCACATCCAGTAACCGCAACAACACATATCTAATGTGAGAGGTTGGTGCGTTAATAAATCAATTAATGCTAATGGACAAGATAAATAACTAGGGTTAAGTTCATAGGAACACTTAACCAATATAACATGAATGACTAGGGTTAAGTAAATTAGAACACTTAACCAATATAACATGAATGACCAGGGTTAAGTTAATGAGAAACACTTAACCAATATAACAAGATGAATGGCCAGGGTTAAGTTAATAGGAAACACTTAACTAGTATAACATGATGAATGGGTAGGGTTAAGTAATAAGAAACACTTAACCAATATAACTTGATTTATGGTAAGGTTAAGTTAAAACAAGAGGGCAACACTTAACCAATATAACTTGATTGGGGGTAGGGTTAAGTTAACACAAGAAGGCAACACTTAACCAAAGTAACATGACAAGTAGGTGGGTTAAGTAACTTGAATTGATTGATGACATTTAACCAATACAACATGATGAACACGTGGGATTAAGTTAACAAGAAACACTTGACCAATATAACTTGATGGACGAACGGGGTTAAGTTAATAGGAAACACTTAACCAATCCAACATGATAAGTGAGGAGGGTTAAGTTAATAAGAAACACTTGACCAATATGACATGGTGAATAGGTGGGTTAAGTTAACATGAATGAACAACACTTAACCAATATGGCATAATGTGCGGGAGGGTTAAGTACATATCAAGTTGGGTGGGTAGTATTAGTAAATATAGGCCCATAAACTTAGCCATTAAATAAACATGCTTGAATCAGTGTGAGGGTTAAGTACATATCGGGTTGGTGGGTAATATTAGTAAATATAGGCCCACAAAACCTAACCATTAAATAAACATGCTTGAATCGGTGGGAGGGTTAAGTACATCTCGTGTAGGTGGGTAATTTTTGTATAGCTAGGTCCACAAAACTTAACCAGTAGGAAACCCTAGTAACGGGGACCCATTTCAGCAGTAACCCACATAGATGTATCATGGTACCCTGAACTAGGCAGGGTGGGGCACGATTATTGGGCTGATTATAAGCGGTCAAAATCGCGGCATAGGGTACGTCACTGTAGGTTCCGACGGTTTATGGGCGTGCACGTACTCCGGTGTGGGAAAAAGCAGGCACTGGGTACCAGTAGTTATACACTGTGCATCTTGAAATGTGTCGGGTTGCTATCATAAGGATTGATACACCTTATGGTGGGACCAGCACAGGGTATCTACACGCAAGAGAGGGCCGATTGACACAGACAAAAGAAAATTAATACAAGTAGGGAGCCGATAGGGTAGTAAGGGTACATCTAAAACATTCATGGCAATTAGGCAGATTGAGGTAGAATCCTCATAATAGATGTGCACCTGAAGGCTACCACAATTGCGGTGATTGGGATCACGTTATCGTATTATCATTTTATACAGATTACTAGTTAGGACACTAGTTAGGTGGTGTAGAGATATAAAAATCAGAATAATAAGGTAGTAGCGAAGCAGATAAAGAGTAGAAGCACATTCAGTTTATCTTGCCTTATCATATCTATACTAATCATATGTTATCTTGTTATCCTTGTTCTCACGGTATTGTCTTATACTCAATTTATTCATGTCATGATGCTTTTGCCTGTTTATATGCTGAAAGTCACTGGACTTACCAGACTTATGTCTGACTTAGTTTTGTTTCGCCTCTTTTCTTCCGTTTCCCCCCTCCCCCCAAGGTTCACAGGGAGGAAATGTTACTACTTAGCTCAGTTTTCTTTCCAAGCTCGAAGATAGTCAATGTATTGCTTTGGACTCTCTCTTCCACGGTTATGGCTGGGTTATGCTTTATTGGGGAATATCATTGTTATTTTTATGCTTCTTTTATACTTGGAAGATTTTTTTCAGGACAGAAGTTCTATGTATTACTTTTAAGTATGATTGAGACAACTATTGTAAAAGTTTGACTCAACCACATTGTTTATAAAATGACTTTATTTTCCGCTGCTTTATTTGTCTGTCTTTTAATTTATCTGCATCTTTTACCTAAAATGCTCCACCGAAGTTAAGGCATTCCCTTTGTGAGTGACCTTAATGGAGGTGGGGTGTTTCACTTGGTATCAGAGCTGAAGGTTACCGGATCAGATAAAAGATTTGAAAAATTATTTTCAAAACGGTTTTAAAAGAAGCATTTTCTAAGGAAAAGTTTTCTTTTTGAAGGCATATTCCCCAAAGCCATATGCATTATCTTTTGATCCTCTATTTGAATCCTTGTTTCCTTCTTTCCTGAGTCTCCGGGGCTCTTGGATTTCTGGGAGGTAACCTCATCGCGACATGGTTCTGTAGGCTCGATGAGACTACGACACCTGTCAAAGGGCGAAGAAGTGCCCAACCTCCATCCATAGTCGTAGTAGTTTCACCTACGGCTAATTCTCTTCCAAGCTTTGTAGGGTTTCCCTTGCGATGGAGGCAACGTTCGAAAGGCTTGTCAACATGGTTCACAAAGGAGGTAAAGAGAAAGAGGCCAAAGGGGAAGAATCACAAACAAGGGATTGGAATATAAGAAGGGTAGATGAAATAATAGATCTCGCAACAAGTGGAAGTATCTTTTCTGTGGTATAGCGGGTCATTTAATTATAGGAAGTAAAAGACAAGTGGTTGTTTTCAACATGGTGAGGCAGGGCATCTTATCAAGGATTTCCCATAGGACAAGGACAAAGGACGGGATTTTCAGGAAGGAAAGTGCATGCTTTCACTGCCAGCGTACTTGAGAGAAAGATAGTAAAGTTTAGTTTTTCTTTTTGATCATCCTATTAGTACTCTTTTTGATTTCAGCGCTTCACATTCACTCATATCTGCTTCCATAGTTGAGTCTCTGCACCTTAGTACTAGTATAATAGAAGATCCCATTATTGTCTCAAATCCGGTTGGTGGTTCGGCTCATTTATCTTTGGTTAAGGATTTGAGAATATCTATATTAAGGATTGAGTTTAAGTGTAATGCTTATGTTTTTGGTTTCATGGGCTATGGGTTGATTCTAGACATGGATTGGTTAGCTAGTAATTGTGAAAGGAGGGTAGTTAGACTTTTTACTTGCCTCGGGAATACCCTCGAGATTTCGTGCGATCCTGAGGGGATCAGTTAGGCTTAGCTACCTAGAATCACTTGATGCATCTATCGACGATTTGCGGTCCGTTAGAGTAGTCCATGAGCACGCAGATGTTTTTGATTAGGTTAGGGATTTTCCCTCTAAAACTCAAGATAGACTTCCGCATATATTTAGTTGACAATGCAAAGCCAGTTTTGCGATCACTGATAGCTTTGGAGCAAGATTGGCGAGGATAGACAGAGTCGGTTAAGTGCTCAATTGTTTGGCTGTTTTGCTAGTATCATCTCACATAAATCGTCCAAATTCGGAGGAGGTATTCCTTGGGTGCTTGTCTGATATTGGTTTAGGCCTTTGGGGCTTGTACTTGAGGGATGTCGAGTTCGACTAGGATGGTTTGCGTGAGAAATAAATGGTTGTGGCAGGCACCCTAAGTAAGACTGACCTTAAGAGAGGTAAAAAGTACATAGCAACCTTTAGCTTTAAACCCTCAGATTTGTGACATAATGGATAAGTTAAGTAGAGGAGAGACCTCTATTCATCTTAGTATATACACTTGGTATCATGGTTAACACCTGTTTATCTTGGAAAGATAGTTCGACTACATTGGATACCCTCTAGCATAGTAAGTGATTAAGGTCCTATCTATACTAATGGGTTTTGGAAATGGATGTCAAGAAGCTTCACAATCGTGAAGTTAAATTAGTTAAGGTACAGTGGAATGGAGCTCAAGAAGATGCGACTTAGAAGGCTGAAGACTAGATACGCGCTTCATACCCTTTTTGAGGGTATATCCTTGATTCCATTTTTTTTATGTTTATTTGCATGCTAATCTTTATCTTTTAAATATATCCTCTAGGTCATATCTTTGATCCTTAGGTAGAATCCAATTGATGTAAACATGTATTTGAAACATGTTATGATTGATGGTTGCAAGTGGTTGCTAGTGGATGCTCGTGGATGCATATACACACACATTAGGCACTAGATCGACTTAGTCACTTTCATATTGCATATGCATATGAATGTATTTTTATATACATTGAAACTTGATGTGTTATCATATGGATGTTGCATTTGTATGAATGATTGTGCACTCACATAGAAGTTATAAAGTACGATTAGGAATAATTGCATACATGATGGACTCATGGCACTGACATAATTCGCATTGAGGAGGTCAACTGAATCAGTAGATCGCCTGATTTTGCATTAGATAAGGACATGTACACACACTATGCATATGATCATGAAAGCACTAGAAATCTTTTTAAGGACAATGGACGCCTGTGATTGAATGGTTGAGTAGATGGATGTTGGATGTTAGGATATGCATCTTCTTAACTTAGCGATTTCGGGGACGAAATCCTTTAAGGAGGGGAGAATGTAACTCCCCGTATTTTCCGAGGATATTAAAAGAACGAATTATAGAATAGTTAATTTTTAAAGTGAGAATTAAGGGAAACGGGTTACGCCATTGAGTTCGTCTCGAAATTTTGCTTCAGATAGAGTCCGAGTTTGCTTAAATCGGACTCTGAATGAAGAAGTTATGGCCTTCAGAAGTTTCACAAAATTTAAGTTAATTAAAACAACTCAGATTCTAAATTTAAAATTCGAATTCAAATCACGCACCTGGGCTGGGCAGGAGATTTCCCGCACAGGACCCAGGTCGACCACCTGGGTCACATAGGTCGACCAGGGAGTCGACCTGGGGGTCGACCTCCCCCCTATTTCCAGATTCGAGGACAGGTTCATATTTATGCAATTGGACGCCCGTTCTGACCAGATTCATTGATCCCTATGATATATAAACGCCCCTAAGGCTACAGTTTTCTCTTCACAACTTCATTACGCCTATACTCTACCCTAATTATATCAAAATAAATTAAATACGTCCTTATGCTGCTCTAGTTCTTCAAGAAATCAAGTTTAGAATTCAAGTAGAGATTCAAAGGCTAATTCAACGACTTTAACAACTATTTTCTAAGAATCAAATCTAAATTAGAGAATCGATAATCTACTTCAAGGGATCATTTTTCAGTTCCAGAAATCGGATCCCAGAATTTAAGACCGTTCTATAATTTGTAAGTTCATGTTATTTTCAAAAGTAAAATTCAATTGTGATTCTGACATTGTAATAAATCCGAATCTGAGGTTAGGCCTATTTCTATCTGTCTTTCTATTGGATCTATCTCATTTGATATTATTATATCCATTCTTTGTCTCTACTTTCCTTCTTCCCATTTTGTTTAAATAGCCAGGCTACTACGAGCCTGAGCAAAATCTCATAAGAGATGAACGTATGTTGGAAATAATATTGGGCATAATATATGATTTGGACATGACCAGCGCAAAAATTGGGCATAATATATGATTTGAACATGACCAGCGCCAAAATTGGGAAAAAGTAATAAATTATGTATAATTGGGCATAACTGATTTGTAACTGATTTGAGGACATAACATATGTTGTATTTAAAACATAAAGTGGGTCGAACATTTGACTTGAAAATTTAGGCATAAAGTATATTGGACATATGACTTGGGGTTTGGGGCGTAAATTGAGCTGTAAACATGTAAGGCATAGTACATGTCGTGATTTAAGACCTAAAAATTGGGGCATAGTGTATATAATAGCTTTTGATTTGGGAGAAGGAGATTATGCATGAAAACCTGTAGCAAGATAGGGATAACTATTAAATGTGAACATGCATAAATTAGGATTTTTGGGTAAATTGGTATGCATTGTAATTAAAGGCTATATATTGGCATAGTTTATACTATGAATCATGATTGGGGGTTTTTTGGAGAATATTTTGTTCGGTGCAATATAACTAAACCTTAGGCATGTGTTGTATCGTGAATTATGACCATGATTTTGGGCATGTAAGATTATAGGCTTAATTTATGGTTGGGCGAGATATATTAATGGAACTTTAGGTGAGGTTTAATTTGTTAAACTGACTAATGTGCTGAAATCGGTTGAAAGGGAATTTGTGGGGCATAACTTGAAATTAACTTTGTTAAGGCATAACTTGAGAATTGGAACATGACTAGTTTTGTGAATTTGGGATAATTAGCATGTAAAATCTAGATTTGGGTATATGTATGGTAAATATGCTTAAAGATGAACATGCCTAACCCGAGGTTAGATTGAGTTGTGGTGTAAAACTGCCAGGAACCGGTCCGCACATCCAGTAACCACAACAACACCTATCTAATGTGAGAGGCTAGTGCATCATGCCCAAGGAAAACCCGAGGTTAGATTAAGTTGTGGTGTAAAACTGCCCGGAACCGCCGGGCACATCCGGCAACCTCAACAACAAATATCTAATGTGAGAGGTTAGTGCATTTATAAATCAATTAATGCTAACGGACAAGATGAATGACTGGGGTTAAGTTCATAGGAACACTTAACCAATATAACATGAATGACTAGGGTTAAATTCAAAAGAATATAACATGAATGACTAGGGTTAAGTTAATGAGAAACACTTAACCAATATAACAAGATGAATGGCCAGGGTTAAGTTAATAGGAAAGACTTAACTAGTATAGCATGATGAATGGGTAGGGTTAAGTAATAAGAAATACTTAACCAATATAACTTGATTTGTGGTAAGGTTAAGTTAAAATAAGAGAGAAACACTTAACCAATATAACTTGATTGGTGGAAGGGTTAAGTTAACACAAGAAGACAACACTTAACCAAAGTAACATGACAAGTAGGTGGGTTAAGTAACTTGAATTGATTGGATGACACTTAAACAATACAACATTATGAACACGTGGGGTTAAGTTAACGAGAAACACTTGACCAATATAACTTGATGGACGAACGGGGTTAAGTTAATAGGAAACACTTAACCAATCCAACATGATAAGTGAGGAGGGTTAAGTTAATAAGAAACACATAACCAAGATGACATGATGAATAGGTGGGTTAAGTTAACATGAATGAACAACACTTAACCAATATGGCATAATGTGTGGGAGGGTTAAGTACATATCAAGTTGGGTGTGTAATATTAGTAAATATAGGCCCATGAACTTAACCATTAAATAAACATGCTTGAATCTGTGGGAGGGTTAAGTACATATCGGGTTGGTGTATAATATTAGTAAATATAGGCCCACAAAACTTAACCATTAAATAAACATGCTTGAATCGGTTGGAGGGTTAAGTACATCTCGTGTAGGTGGGTAATATTTGTACAGATATGCCCACAAAACTTAACCAGTTGGAAACCCTAGTAACGGGGACCCATTTCAGCAGTAACCCACATAGATGTATCATGATACCCTGAAATAGGCAGGGTTGGGCACGATTACTGGGCTGATTACAAGCGGTCAAAATAGCGGCAGGGGGTACGTCAGTGTAGGTTCCGACGGTTTATCGGTGTGCACGTACTCCGGAGTGGGAAAAAGCAGGCACTGGGTACCAGTAGTTATACACTGTGCATCTTGAATCATGTCGGGTTGCTATCATAAGGATTGATACACCTTATGGTGGGACCAGCACAGGGTATATACACACAAGCGAGGGTCGATTGACACAGACACAAGAGAAATTGATACAAGTAGGGAGCCGATCGATAGGGTAGTAAGGGTACATCTAACACATTCATGGCAATTAGGCAGATTGAGGTTGAATCCTCATAATAGATGTGCACCTGAAGGCTACCACAATTGCGGGGATTGGGATCACGTTATCGTATTATCATTTTATACAGATTACTAGTTGGGACACTAGTTAGGTGGTGTAGAGATATAAAAATCAGAATAACAAGGTAGTAGCGAAGCAGAGAAAGAGTAGAAGCACATTCAGTTTATCTTGGCTTATCATATCTATACTAATCATATGTTATCTTGTTATCCTTGTTCTCACGGTATTGTCTTATACTCAATTTATTCATGTCATGATGATTTTGCCTGTTTATATGCTGAAAGTCACTGGACTTACCAGACTTATGTCTGACCTAGTTTTGTTTCGCCTCTTTTCTTCCCCCCCAGGTTCGCAGGGAGGAAATGTTACCACTTAGCTTAGTTTTCTTTCCAAGCTGGAAGATAGTCGATGTATTGCTTTGGACTCTCTCTTCCACTGCTATGGATGGTTTATGCTTTATTGGGGAATATCATTGTTATTTTTATTCTTCTTTTATACTTGGAAGTTTTTTTTTTCAAGACAGAAGTTCTATGTATTATTTTTAAGTATGATTGAGACAACTATTGTAAAAGCTTTACTGAACCACATTGCTTATAAAATGACTTTATTTTCCGCTGCTTTATTTGTCTGTCTTGTAATTTATCTTCATCTTTTACCTAAAATGCTCCACCGAAGTTAAGGCATTTCCTTTGTGAGTGACCTTAACAGAGGTGGGGTGTTTCATATAATCTATTTAGTACTTGGCATTTATGCGATAAAATTTAAGGATATATTCATTGATTTCATGATACATCATCGAACTAACGATACTAGAATAAAAACCAATACATTAATGACTTGAATTTGCTTTGTGATTAAGTATAAATTTGTAAATCTATTTAGCACACTGGCACATGGCTTTTACATAGCCTAGCCATGTTAAAACCTATAAATGGATAAATGAATTATACACTAGCACCTCTTTTCAAATCTGGACAGCTCTATCAAAACATTTATGTGCTAAATACTTGGAAACTAAGTGTGCTTTCTAAAAATCTATAGTTTATAAGCAGTACAATTCATGTACTTGAAAATATGTTGACCGTGCCTATTTCATCAGGTAGAAAGACACAGCTAAAGGCCTAAGGTTGGTGAAACAAATAAACTAGTACTTAAGCAAACCTATAACTAATATTAGCAATTAAGCACTAGACCAAGCGTAGCCTATGTTTGTATTTATAAACCTATACATTGACAAGCTAGAAAAGAAGGGACAACCCTATTATCAAATCAAAGGCCTTAATATTAGAACCTCTTTCAATCAATGAAAAGAGGCAATATCCTATCTTCAAGAACTGGCCTATATCTACACTAGCTAAGCTTAGTTTTAAGCATCTTTAGGGACATAGCCTGTACACAAATGGTAGTACAAACATGCATATGCATATTTTCTAGTTGTGACACATGCGGAAGAGGTAGATAGAGATGATCTTAAGAACCACACTTTCAGTCAATGAAAGACAGCCTAGCACATTCCATTACATCCCTATCTCTACCAATTAATCCTTCGTATGCAAGTCTTGTTTAGTTATAAATAAAACCATGGAGCCTCTCAATTTCAGTTAGCTAAGAAAACCCTAAACTGAAGCAAATCATGGCAGACCTGTGCAAAAACAGTGTGCAAATATACAGGAGCAGTGAGCAGTTTTGGGTGAGTAAACTCCCCTTTTTACCTCATTAAATCTGTTATTGATTTGGATGCAAACAATTATTGATGCTTTTGTGTACCTGAATGTCTGTATTTAGTTGAATCAATCATGTTTAGCCTCGAAATAAGAACAAAGGCAGTAAACATACTTTGTGGGCAAATTTCCTTCTTTTTCCATTTTAAACTAATACTGATTGATATAACTGTATAGGCATAGTTGCTTCTGAACATATTGTATTTGGTTGATTTAATCTCTATGTTAAACCTAAAATATATAGGAAAACCTGAAGCTGAAAACTAAAACAGAGAAAAAAAACAAAAGGGCAGTGAACCATAGTGAGTAACTTTTTCCCATTCACATACCGATTGTTAGACTAGGATGCCATGCATATATATATATATATATATATATATGTATGTATACATACATGTTGTGTTAACTCAATTACATCTTCATGTCAACATAAAACTTAAACTTGGAAACAAAGCAGAGAGAATAAAAAACAGTAAGCAAACTCTCCCCTTCGCCTTATTTAAACCTATTACTAATTGTTATGTATATTGTTGCAATCATATGTATACACATATATGTTTCTGAATATGTTGTAGTTAATCAACTCCACCTTTATGACAATTCTAGAAATTAAACAAACCTGGAAACCAAATTTTAAAAGGATGTATATATAAGGCTCTGTTGGTTATTAAAAACAGTACCTCTGACCTTAAAAAAATCAGTTACTCTAATCCTAGTTTGTTTTAGGATTTAAGTTTAACTAGAAAGTTGTTTGTTTTTGTCATTAGTTAATTTTTAAAATAATTTCATAATTTATAAAACTATATACTCTCGTTCATATTCAAACAGCATTAATGAGTTCAAAAAAAAAAATCAAGTCTTCAAACATCGTATTTGTGTAATTTAGGCATACAGATGTATTGCAATTATAAAATTGTGATTTTTAGTGGTGGTTTCATAGGTTTTAATGATGGGGTTGAGGAGATCTTCTTGGATGATCGAAAAAGGAGAGTGGGGCTTTTTTTGGTGATCTACATATCGGAAGCCAAGAGTTTAGCACTGAAGAGGCGTGGACAAGAGTAGAGTATACGAAAAATACCATTTCATTTTTCCATGGTTTGGTTTTTGAGATTGAATTCAATTTAGGCTTTTGTATGGTGTTGGTTAGGGGTGACTTCTTGCATGAACTGCACCGTACTAGAAGTGGCGAGTTGGACCAGGTTCGAAGTGGAGGTCGAGGTACGGGCAGGCTTCGTGCTAGTGGAGTTTGAGGAACATTAAAGTGGTGAGGTGGTGGTGCAAAGTATTTTGGTGGAGGAGGTTTACTAATGGAGTTCGAACATTAATGGCAGTATGAGGTATATGGGGAAGAAACAGTTTGAGGGTTGGGTGACTGGTCGTAGGAGGTGCTGGAAGGTGGTGTGGCTGGTTACAGGTGGTTCAGTAGTTTCCCGATGATTAGGGGTGGCGTGAATGTGCACAACATGCACATAGTTTACACATTGGAGAAGACAACAAGATGGAGAAGAAAAAGTGAGATTGGGCATTGTATTTTGTGACGATCAGGCATGTTGATCACTAGTTTTGAGGTGCCAGGATTTTGGGATTTGGCAAGTGAGAAAAGTGGGATTGGGCAAGTTTTTTTTGAATGGATCATGCGTGGTGATCACGTTGTTTGGGTTGGCAGAATTTGTGATCTGGAAAGAAAGAAAATGGATGATCGCGTAGGGAGATCTAGAGCGATCACGCATGTTGATCACAAGATTTTGATGCGCCATATTTTGGGATCTGGCCCGAGGAAAAGAAGTGATCGTGCCATATTTTCTGAGTTGATCGACTCGAGACGATCAACGTTTTTTGAGGTATCGGTACGAGTTTTGCCAATTTTATTTTTATCAAGTTCTATCGCAACGTGAATCGCGCAAGTCATTTTAATGATCGTGACGTACCGATCAACTATTTTTTTGAAAAAGCGACACTGTTTTTACCAAATTTTAAATATTTTTCGGTAACAAGTTTAACCACATGATCGGACTAATGCGCTCAAGTAATTTGAACTGATCAGACCGCGATGATCACGTATTTTTATTTTATCGAGTTTTCTAAACTTATGAACATTGATTTTAAAAATCGATGTTATTTCTAATATTTTCCGAATACATTTCGACTTCAACTAAATCGCTCTGTGTTTTCCATTGACCTTCTAGAGCATCGAGAGTGACGTTATCTGTAATCTGGATGTATGACTATTTGACCAAATACTAGACAATAGAGATCATAATAAATTTAAATATTATTAAACGTTGACACAATCTATGAAATTAAGTTGACTTTATTGACCATTGTTGAAATCAAAAATATGTTTTCATTTAAGCAAATGAATTTGCATTGTCAATTTGAATTGCTAGAGATATTGTAACCATTGATTTGTTGTTTTAATTGCCAGTTATGTTATGATTGATTTCCCTAACTTATATAGTTTGAATTAAACATTGACACATTCAATCATCTCGTGTAGATTACTATTTTAAACTAGAATGTGAATCATATATATGACATATTTTTAGTAGATAAGTCCCGAAAATAAATCTAAATTTGTAATATGCTGACTGGATTATTATTTAAGCATCACTTGACCCCACGTTATCGTATCTAAGAGTCCGGAGTATAAATTCCACTTCAATCCGATTTATACGCCGAAAGTCAAAGATTATTGAAGACAATAGAAGACGAAGTTTATGCAATGGATATTCTGTTTACAAAATAGTGCATTCTGTTTGTCCAGTCCCAGGACAACTCGCATGGACGAATGTCTGACAGAGTATGCCTAATAGATTGCGCAAGCTGATCTCTTCAAACGTATTTACATTAGTGGCGGAGGAATTCGTTTCTCTTAACTTTATACCTATAATTATTTTTGGGGAATTCAATATGTGATCTGGCAGGTATGACGATGTGGCATTCAAAGTAAATAAAGATGTGATCTGTCTAAAGGTATGTTCCAACCTCAAGCCTCTTCAACCGGGAAATGGTATAAAATTGGGCAAGCCGCATGGCTATGTGGGTCGCTCCCATCAAAAGGGTGTATCATTACCTGATCTGGAGAAATTAAATGCCTTCGGTTGTCCCTTTTTTCATATGCTATCGGTTCGGTTGGTTGGCCCCAACCGTGGTGATGATATATTCTGTACTCTCGAGCGAAGTGAGGGGCCGGTTATGTTTAGCCGGGTTCCAAGATGTTCTTGTTGAACCCCAATGTATTCATCTCAAGAGGTACACTATCGGAAGGTAGTCCCATACCAAGCCATAGTTGGAAATCCATTGTCCAATAAGCGCCCGCGGTTTTGTTTGTATGCTATGTATGTGGAGTGTGAGATGCGAGCGTTCTGGTAGATTGCTATTTATTTGTATTTAGACACTATTTAATATCAGAAAAATATTTATTTCAAAATGTTTTGGGTTATTCTAAGGTGAAAACCAGATGTATTTATGTTTGGATCGATTTTAGGATTATCTTTTCTTTCAAAAGGTTTTTTGAAAGGTAAAATCAAGTAGTTTAAAGTCGTTTGCTTACACCAGTCCCGTGATTGACCCAGAGTTTATTTTTCTATGTTTTCCTTAAACTCTCGGGTGCCCAAATTTGTACGGGCAGCCAAGTAGTTCAGGTTTATACAGATACCCTGGAAGGAGCTTGAAGCAGGATGCTTCATCATTAGATATATAGTGTTTATTTCCATAGTGATGTATATGTGTTGTACTCTGATGTTGTATGTAAGTACAAATGCAGTTTTGTATTTCAAGTTATATTATTTAATAAATTTTATTCATTTGTGAGATTCATATTACTCTGATTATGTTGTGTTGTGTTCTTCCTTGTTCTTCTATTCTAAATTTCTTTCTTTCTATTTCTCACCCTCTAATTTCTTTCTTGAACATCTGAGTTTTAGTGCAATCTGAGTTGGACTTAAGTTGTTTTAGTCGACTCAAAGAGTACTAAAATTTGGGTCATTACAAAATACAAAAAACGATTGGAAATAATAAAACAGAATATATATAATATTTAATACCATTTATAACCTACCTTCACTAGGCGTTTTGGCCTAAGGGAGATCAACACCCTTGGATGGAGTAGTCGACCGCTTTAGACGTTTTCAACCCAGTGACGGCTAGGGTTATATAGGTTTTAATTATTATAAATTATATATAAATAAACAGATGTTTATTAAATTAAATCTAACAGTTCGGGGTTATTTCAACTCCTATAAATAAAGGGTTAGACCGCCCTATTCTTTTCCATATATTTTTGAGAGCTGAAGCAAAGCTCTATCATTTTCTTTTCTCCTTAAACAAATTCTAAAACAAAATAAATTCATATGCAAACATAACTAAATATAAATAACATAGATTTGAAGAGATTAATTAGATTCAAGTGGGAAAAGGTATGGATTGGCATTAATGTTCTTCTTCATTAGATTTCTTCCCTCTTTTCTTATTTTCTTGGAAATCTACAAATCTGAAAGTATCCCCTTTTCAGAATAACTGCATATCTATAAGAGTCCTACGAATTGCAGGGTCTAAAAGACTATTCAAATTCATGTTTGGGTGCTTACAAGTGAACGGGAAGTTTATATACATAGTTTACAATAATGTGATTACTTCTTTTGTATTAGATCTGAAATTTATGCCTAAGTATTTATCAGATATGTTTACTGTTTTGTCAAATCTGAAATAATTCCTATCAGATATGCTTATTAGTATTGAAAATCTGAAGAATAATTGTTGTCTTAATTATTACTAGTGTGGGCCTATTAGAATTGTTCATATTATTGCCTACAATTGTATTCAAAATATGGTGGTTATTGTAAACACCACAGATTTGGAAATCAGTCTCATATATCATTGTTAAAAGTGTAGTTTTTTCCAAATCTATAGTATTGGTGTTGATTGTCATTCATATATATTTTGTTTAAAAGATTATAAGCCTGTTTATGTTTAGTTTTGTTTGGGTTCTAACTTGGTTATTGTATGTATGCCATTTTTGTTCTTTAATCAAAAGACATTGTCTGAAATCAGTAAAAAGTACGTATAAAAACCTAAAAGAAAAGGGTTGTGTAAATTCATGGATAACATAAATTTATGTATGTTTGTACATAGTTTACATCAATCATTTCAAAAGCACACATATTATATATTTCTTATGATTTGAGAAATTTTTATTCCTCTTTATAATATTTTGTGGCATAATTTACAATAATTCCAGTTTTTGACCTTTTATAAGATTTGGAATCTTATTACAAAATTGAACGCAAAAAGGATTGTTTTGTTTTTAGCTTAAACCAAAATATTTAATTGAATAATAATAAATTAGACATAATAACTATGTTAACTACACAGAAATATAAATATACATATATATTGTCCATCCAAATTTATGTAAACAAAGAAATATATATAATATAGTTAGTGTTTGTTGTATATGTGTGTTTAAATGGTTTCCATTTTAAGGAATTACATATGGAAGTGTAATCCATATTAAATGGAAATATACATTATGGTCGTTTTAGTAATAGATGTGACCGATTGCTACAAATAAGGTTATAAAGGATAATAACATTGTAACCATCGTTGATTTAGGGGAAAATAAATTAAATTAGGTAGTTATGCCTAAATGGTTACAATTTGAAAACAATAACTAGGAATAGGAATTGTAACTCAAATTAAGGAAATAAATAATCCTTATAACATATAAATATGTATATGTACAAGAATACATCAAATTAAAGTAAAACAGTAGTGTTTAAGGACTTACGATAATTCGATTAGAAATAAAAAGAGACTGATATAAAAAGGACATTTTTTGATTCAATTAACGTTGTAGGAAATTATGACCGTTAGGTTCATAAATGACATAAATTATAATTGATGGTAATAAATGGCATTTAAGGGGTTTAATTAAGGGCCTTGGGAAAATATGACTATCATTGTTATAATGGCAATAACCCTAATAAATAGAAATAAATGGAATTAAAAAGGGATTACTAGGTATTAGTTGTCGTTTTAAATACTAAGTCTAACAAGAAAACAATTAATTAAACATCTTAGGACAAGAAAGGTTTAGGTATTCCTTATTCTATTCTAGTTAACCTTTAATTAGTATAACTAGAAACTAGAATTGGATTTAGTATGTTAATAATGCGAGGCCAATTGCCTTATTCGACAGAAACCTGCACTTTCAAACAGTCGAATATATTCCCAGTGAATGCAAGGCATCATTGACCATGGGAACCTGTGACAATAGTTAATTTACATACATCGATTATTTTCAAATTTAAGGTTTGCTTCATGAGTGAGGTCTTAAGTGGATGTAGGGTCATCCTCCTGTTCGAAAGAAGAATCCAAAAAGGAAATAATTTAGTGACATGGTCTGCTTTGGGAATTAAGGTCTTAAGTGGTGAGATCCACCTATAAAAAGGTATTAATTGATCACATAGTCCATCTCCCAAAAATGAAGGCATTAAATGTAAATTGGGTACGAGTTTGATAATCTCAACGATTAGTCTGCTTCCCTAAGGTCTTAAGTAGCTGGGGTTGAGGGTCCACCCTGGGAATATGTTTTTAATGACCACTACGGAGGTACCATAGGTCAACCTATCCTAAGGGGAAGTATTAAGTGATTAGTGGATTATCCAAATAAGGTCAGCTAGATGGTAACCATGGAGTCCACCATATTGAGTTCTTAAATGGCATGCGATGTCTACCTATCTGATTGGTCTTAAGTGATTGCTTACTATATCTCTCCTTATGAGGGGCCTGAGTTTACATGCATGAACGACAAAAGCTTTAAATTAGTTGGACTTATAACAAGTGTACTCTAGTTTATATTTGTGTAGGATAAATTATAGAAAATGGTATAAAGTGACTGATGGGATAGTCTTAGGTCTTAAGTGACTACAAAGAAATAATTAACCTCCATATGAATATTGAGTAGTCGAGAGCCCACCTCTTAGTTTTCGGTAATTGGTTGAATGATGGTTTAATGGCTTCATAATTATGCGTAAACATTCTATCCTAGTATCATTATCACTTGGGAATGCTTCCAAGGGTATGGTAGTTATTATTGTGCGTATGTGTTTACAAGGTTAGGTTAGAATTACAAGCCTTGATAGACATATGTCTCTGATCGAACAAAACGAGATACATCTGTGTATTATAGACTGTGTTATACCCTTTCTGCTCTCCAGAACTTATTATTCTGACCCCCTCCTCGTTATAACTCCCAAGTTATCTCGAAAAGCTCAGGTCTTAGCAGGTGTTCAAGTTTGGTTTTCGGTTCTCGTTCTCGCTCATGCTCGGTATTGACGAGGCGACTTTCTTTTATAAGGTAGTTACCCGAGTTGATACTAGTATATCCGATTTCATTTCCGCTGTGAGTTATTTTATCGTACTCTGATTATGCTAATTCTCGTTTATTACAGGTACCAGATTTACATGCTCCATACCTGGACGAGTTTAAGTTTTGAATTTTATCGAAATTCGAGCTTACAAGAATGTAGGGTGTTTACATTTGGTATTCATCTTAGGTTGGACGATTAGAGGAATTAGTTAAATTAGAACTCGTGAGAGAATGTATTCAATTTTCTTTTTTGTTTTCTTCATCTTTCTTACTCGACTTAAAATTATTTTGACGATGAAATAGTCGTGTGCCTATTTATTTTAGACGGGCCTTGAGAGACCAAGAGTTTGAAATATGTTGAGTTCGAGCTTTTAGCAAATTATGTCTTACCCCCACAGTACGTTGACGATTTCGTTGTGAAGAACATGGGGGACGACACATGGTGAATCCCATGGATTTGAATTTGGTGACTAGACGAAAATCTAGCTACAACTGCGATAGTTGCGGTTTTTGGTTTCATTGGTGGTTCCAGTCAATGATCTTTTCCTTGATCTTGAAATGGGAAATTCATGTTAATATGTCGTACCCATCCGGAAATATAATTACTAGGTATATCTATTTAATACTTCGTTGAAATTTCAGATATTCTTTTGTTGGAAGTATTCACTTAAGTCCTTGGTCTTATATTCGAAGGAATTTCCAATTTTAAAACTGTTTGGAAAAAATAAAATGGATTTCGAAAGTTGTAAAACTATGGTTTCGAAAAATATTTTTATGAAAAATATGATTACAAAATTTTAAATCTATTCGCATTTCAGAATTTTTTGGGTTTTGTATGATTTTAATAGATAATCCAATTGGTAAAAAGAAGGGAATTGGAAATGACAAGGAATATGCCTCAAAACTTAAAATAATTAACACCCATTCCTTGTGAGTTTTTAGTATTCGTCTTTGTATATACATATATTCGACGATAATTCAAAATTACCACAATTAAGCTTTTCAAGGTTTTAAAATCCCGACGCTTTGGAAAGCGAAATAGTTTTCCAGATAGTAATATAAACTGGAATGTAAATAATAACAAAATGGATTTATAATACAAAACCTTTAGTTTAAAATAAATAATCAATTTCGAAAAAGTTTTAAACTTTCTTTCGAAAAGGACTAAGAGATCTTGTGTTTAGCTTGGGGTATTTTATTTTGTGAATCGTTCGATTTGTTTGTCAGCTAGGTAAGCGGAAAATCCATTTTAATTTTATTATCGATTTCAAGCTGAATTATTTTGGAAACTCGTTCACTGTGTGGTCGCAACATTTTATTGAGACTACTTTGAATCTTGGGAGACGGTTCAGAGTTTAACTGCGAATTTTGATACCGCCGTGATGAGGATAATTGTTTTTTGGATCGCTTCAAATCTTAAAAGATGACGTCGGACGATTAAAATTTTAATCCCACGTAATAAGGCCAAGGTTCAATCTTTGCCAAAAGCACATTTGACATTTGACCCTTTTAGCATTATACCTAGAGTGGTCAACTAGTCGATGAGTTTTGGTACGACTTGAACCTAGGACTCAACCATGAAAGTTGCGTCCAAATTCCCTCCTTAACTTCTTTTTTTCATCCTTCCCTCCTCATCTAGCCAAACCATATTCTTATCCTTCTTATCTTTCTTTATCGTCGCCTCATATCCCTCTTTTCCGTGCTAGTTTGCGCATTAGGTCTCACTCATTATTACTCCAAGATATAATTCAATTTCTTCTCTCCAGTCATTTCTTAGTCTATAACAACTATTTGCATTATCTGATCTTACTTGCGCCATTTAAGTCTCATCCTTAGGGAGAGAGATCATTTGGATGGATCAGAATGAGTATAAGGTCTCACCGCCTTAGGGCTGGGAAAATTAGTCATAGCAGTTGGACTTGCACTGGTCCTTTGATTCAAGATCTTTGTTTATGATTGTTAGTGGTGTTGCATCCACCTTTGCTATATCTTGTTGGAATATATTTTATGAAGGCGATTGTTGTTTTAAAGATAAAGATTAAGCTATATTGGATGGTTTTTCTAAGGAGATTCTCGATGAGATTTGAAAGGTGCCCATGTTGTACGCGGATTTGAATGGTCATTGGTTTGACCGGCTTTGAAGATTTTGTAGTACATCTCTTTTTCCTAGATGTTAGTTTTGTGTTCAGAGATCTCTGTCGAAACTACCTATGTTGATATGTGACTCATTTAACACATAGTTTCAATAATGGGAAGTCACGATTAGATTTATCGCACGATGCAGAAATTAATCTTTTGCTTGATCGATGGCGTAACCACCATTTAGCGTTGCATCATATTTGATTTAGCTTGTTGTCCTTGTGTGTTGTTTCACAGAGTTATTTTCTGTACTTTCACCTTCTCATGTTATCGCTAGATAATGTTAGGTGAATCGCCATGAAGAACACTTTGTGATAGGTTTCTTTTGTCATCTCTAATTCTCTTTTGTAAGCGATGGTGATGTGGAAACGACCTACAACACCAGCAGTGTTTGTAACATGAGATTGAACATTTTTCTATCATGATATGATTAATCAAAGGTTATAAAAATGTTAGAGCTCCAGTCGTGGAGTAAAACATCTCAGTGTTTATATGCACCATTTTAGGAGTTTCAGTGCTGTTGTTTTGTTTCTTTGTTGTTTTCCCTTTCCAGCATTTGGTCCTTGGCTTTGTGGTAATTCGTGTTTGTAACTGTTAGTTATTGTTCTCTTTGAAATCACATGACTTTTTGAGATTTCTATGTTTAGAAATATTTATGTCATTCGCGCATCTCTATTTGAATGAAATCTCATTTTTCTTATCTAACTAACAGCTGTCTTAGAGTTGGAGAGAATAAAATTCTGTGTTGAATAAATTTTAGCAAAGGATTAGTTTTCCATCGTTTTCATTACGGATATATTTATCACTTATTCCTTGTTAAGCTAAAATTTATTTTGTTTGTGTGTGGTTTTGGTTTTCACATTTTTCGCGTGATCTACTTCCTCTTTTGCCATGCGACTTGAATCGTTTAAGTTTCTACAAAATATATTTTTGAGACTTTTTGCAAACGTTGTTTGAAAAAAATTATATATCGTTTTTAAATTTTATATTTTACCGATTTATTTTCTTTTATTTCGCTTTGCGCAAAAAGGTGGATTTGGATATGGTAGTTTGCTCATGTTTAAACAACTGTTTTGTACTAAAATAGATAGTTTAAATAATGCAAAGCGCACGTTACCAAAATTTTAGTTTTCGTACAAATATCATATGAATAGTTAAACAGTATTGAAAGAAAATTTTCAAAATTTATATAAAAAAACACAAGTGGAAATTTATATTTGTGAAAAATTTTGAACTTTGGTCACATGAACAGCGTGAGGAAGATTTTGGATGATTTATGTAAGATTTTAGCGGTGCAGTAGGGCCGACGATGCGATAAAAACGTTAACGATAACAAGTAAAAGACTATTTTAGCCTTGGAAACATTGTTTCCATACCTTGTCGACAGTGCATGCGAATTGTTAATTAACTCGTTTTACATTTTAGAGCTTGTTTTAAGCCTTCTTTGCAGTCTACAGATGGGAATTTTTGGAGTGTTGTGGGCAACTGAGGTAAAATTCAGCTATAGGGCGAGAATTTGAATATTTATAAGCGAAAGAAACGACAAATTCTTCGTTTTCTTTTTCTGGCTTAGGAGAAATTAAATAGGAAGCGATTAGATGAGTTATGTAACGACTTGCCTTTTTGACCACTCCAAGTCAGTATTTAAACCAACTCACAACGCTCAAACGATAGTTCATTATTAGCTTATCAAGTTTAACAGAAATAACATAGAATCACATTGCACAAATATATGCAGCGGAATAATTTTTTTATATACATATCAGAGTTTTACACAATTTTTGTACAGCGGAAAATTTATAAAACATGTACATGAACTTTTAAAAGAATAAAAGTTTACGATATTTGTTGGGCCTTGCGCGCGCATAAGCGTCCTGCGTCTTTATGTTCCTCTTCATTTTTGCAAGCTGAATCTTTAAATCTGGAACACTCAGGACCTGACCCGAGTGTTCCATGCAAAAACACAAAACACTCGAGTCATGATTAAACTTATTTCAAGTAAGTCACTTCGGTAAACACATAAATATAATTGTAAATCCTGACAAATTTATTAATAACTTCGAGCATCTAAATCAAGAAACTACCGAAATACTTACCCGAAATAGTACATCAAGTAGATAGATAAGGCAAACTCAAATATGAGCACAAATACAACAGTTCGGTCATGAGACAGCCAAGAAAAAGGGTACATCAACCCATTGATGTATATGATAACTGCCAAAATATCCTAAAGTGGGTAGGGATGCTTGCATGCATCAAAAGAAAAATATGGATTGAGGGGTGACACAAAACATGGTATGGCAGGTCCACCATTTTATACATATATAAATTGGAACATGATAGCATGCAGGTGTGTATAAACAATGGAATAAACCTATAAGCTAATACTATAGCAAGAATTTGGGCTAACTTGGAGATACATATGTGCACAGTTGTAGGAAATTCCCTAAACTCTCACATATATAGCCTATGATTGTCTATTATCTCAGTTCTAGTTATGAGCCAACAAAACTTCCAGAAATTACTTGCCAACACAGTTAAGTGTTCACATAAGAAAGTACCATAAACGTAGCCATGATGACAGTATATGGGAAGCAAAAATGGGTTTCTAGGTTAATCATGGTACCAAAATGAAGTGCACTACAGGATCCATTTTATGGCTCACATCCATGTAGCACATATGAAACATACAAAACATGTGAATTCTAGCTTAATTTTTTTTTGACTAAAACAGTTAATTTAGGCATATGAATTCCAAGGTATTAAGGTTCAACTGCAAAGATAAATTGAAACATACATAACAACCCAAATTTCTATGGTTTACTGAAGTAGGAAACAAAGTTTAATTACATGCAGTGAATCTCAAATGCATGCACGCAGAAAGTCACAGGGTGAAAACATACTTAATGAATATGTTTTGAAGTTCCAACATAACTTGTATTCAATTAATTTATATTCACAAGTGTAACGAACCGGGATTTTTAGACTCCAAAAATCAACACAAAACTACCATGTTGACTTTTCAGACATCGGAAATACCTGATCATTAATTAGAAAGATGTTAGAGGGTGAGAATAGATAAGATAGAAAATTAGAATAGAAGAAGAAGAAGATCACCACAGAAGTTAATCAACAAAAATAACACGAATATGAAGTATTCCGATAAACATAATTAATATTCGATTAACGATTTATATCTAATCGTTATCTATACTTTCAACTAATTAACTAGCAGTTCAACCAACAGCCAACACACAGCAAACAACCACCATTTATAAATTATAAAAATATTTTATAAAAAATATAAACTGAGCAGAGTTAGTGAGATTTACTCACATTGGACGGTTATCGTTAAATAACGATAATTAGTCATTGATTTGATTCAGGCGTTTAATTTCACCATAAATCCAAACGAACTCCAATTCACTCTCGGTCAGTTCCAGTGCGTAGCCGTCGTCCATACGATCCCAACAGATCTTGTTTCGTCAAATTATGATAAGGTATGACGAAGTTATACCTTATGCAAGTTTGTACTATGTTAAATTAAAATAAACTCAATTCCTTTTCAAATAATTTGGGGTTAACCTTTTAAATTTGGCCCAAACCCATACCCGCTTCCCTCTTCTTCTTCCTGAACCAAATTTCACGCTTCAGGCAAAACTTCGAACTTCATTTCCCAGCTCCAACTCCAAATCGCACCAATGATACTTCATGATTTTGCAAACTGAACATACCAACATGCTCCTCTTCAAAATCTTATCAACCTCATTATCACCGGACCTAGCTCGCACCTCCCCTCTCCATTGCGTCGCCAGCCTTCCTCCGTCGGCTACAGGAAACCACTGAACAAAAATATGATCGATCTCCTCGAAAAAAAGCACACGAGTTCTCTTTAATCCCCTCTATCCAATTCTAACCTTCAAATCGGCCAACGATGCTTTGAATTCAGGAACCAAGTAACCCTAAGTCACGCCCCTAACCAAACAGCGAACATGATTTTGTTTGAACACCCCAAAAATCATACTAGCCTGTAGAGAATCCTTTAAGCAATCCACATATATAGTTTTTGTGATTTTTGGAATTTTATTTGGATTTAAAACCATTTTGCAATTCACGATATTTTTCTTTCTGAAGAAAAATTATGTCGGCTGCGTTTGTTGAATAAAGAAGAGTAAGATTAGGGTTAGGGTAAGGAGGTAGGATATTATATAGGATGGTTTTATTATTTTTTTATTCGAATTTTATATTAACTTATAATCAACTGTGGTTTTTATTTGTCCTTTAAAATTCCTATAATCACACATGACATCCAAAAATCACGAAACTGGACGTGCAACTACAGTTCGACGTTACGGACCCAACGAAACTAGTTTCGTTGAATTCCGACTCCGTTTGCTCACACAGCGTATTTTTAACCATCAAAATATTGACTATTTTTCACAATAAAAATCGGTACGACCACATCTAACTTCAAAAATCACGGAACTTGAAATCTAACAATATTTTAATATTACGGATCCAACAAAATTAGTTTCGTCGGAAATGGAGTTCGTTTGTGAAACTTTCTATTTTTAAAGCTCTAAATAACTCTTTTAAATATATAAATATATTTAAAAACAATTAAATTAAATATAAATAAATATATATTATCGTATAGATGTAATTAGGGAGAAGGACAAACTTTGCCCAAAAATTAGGCTGAAGGACACCAAGTTTTATTTTTAGTCTGAAGGACAAACTTTAAACCAAAATTAAGCTGAAGGAAAATGCTAAATGTAATTAGCATTATATTCAGTTTTTTACACTACACGAAAATGCTAAATGTAATTGGCATTATTCAGTTTTACACTGCAGAAAATGCTAATTATATTTAGCATTGTCCTTCAGCCTAATTTTTTTCAAAGTTTGTCCTTCAGCCTAAAAATAAAACTTGACGTCTTTCAGACTATTTTTTTTCCAAAATTTGTCCTTGTGCCTATTTTCCACTATCGTATATATATTCACACAGAATACCATACATCTTCAAAATAAATATATATGGATTTACAACTCGATATTTCATCATCAGAGTTATATCGATATTCGATTTATATTTAAATCCTTTTTAAAATATAAATAAATCGTTATAAATCATAAAGGAATTCCATAGCGACTTTTCTAAAATTTGTTTTGGACATAAAACAAAATCTATCCGATGAAACCCCGATTTTTCTCTTCCATTAGAAAAATATACTTCACTAGCTCCGAACGTTTCTTGTTTCACGGAAATCCGATTTGAAACGGATTCTGTATATCCATTTAAAGTTCGAATCGCCAAATAGCGAACTGCCGCGCCATTTCGAGCTCGATTATAATTATATTGTAATTCATACGTTCAAACTGTCGTTATCTAAATATATTCCTTATTTTAAATCAAATTCTAAACTGAATTAAATCAGTTAAATGATCCAATTTTCACATATTGCCATTTCAACTAATTCTGATTCTTTCAGAATAAAACATATTATTTAATTATTATATTAATTAAATATTCACCATTATTTAATTTAAACCATTTAAATCTATAAATTACTATTTAAATAATTAAATAAATTAATTCTTACATCACTGAAAATACGGGTCGTTACATTCTCCCCCCTTAAAATAATTTCGTCCTCGAAATTGCTAAGGTAGAAAACAAACCCTACTAACTGGTTACAAATTATTTGTTTACTTCTTACTTCAGTTTTAACTAAACCAATTTAATTTCAATTAAATATTTATTTATTCCTACTAACGAAAATTTTCAAAAATTCTGAAATTTTCTAACACTCGAAATTTTTGAAAAATTTCGTCAGCACCTCCTTTGTACTGGTCAATCGACATAACTACAACTCGCCTCTCTAGGCCTTTTTTCCTTTCAAAAAGAAAATCAAAAAGCCAAGCGGCTTGCCGATTCGGCGCATAAAACCTCATATGGAAATTTAAACATGTACCTTTTTGTCGGGCATATCATTACATCCTTGCACTTGCTTCTACTCAATACCTGCTGATCATATATCCATCTATACCAATCGATTTCCAATCAGTTTCAATCAATCAAATCTCAACACAATTATTCGCTTATATCAGAACCTCATCTCATTTCAACTCAAGTTCCATTTTTCTTAACTCGTCGATCCCATATACTTAACCAAGTTAAGTTTCATTCCCACATTCCATTAACTAATTAATTTCTATAATCAGTTATCTTCATCCCAAAATCACAATTCTGATTTTTATCTCAAAAATCAATTCATTTACTCAACCGAGTCCAATCATATAAAAGATTCCAATCTTACTCGATTACTCTATTTCAATTCAATTTCCACTTAGCTGGCTTTAATTTCAATTTTAATTTGCTTTCCCAAATTACTTTAAATTTTTTTTTTTTCAAACAACCTTTTCCTGGGAGTTTAAATAACTTTGCTTTTCACAAAAATAAAATATCCCTTTTTTGATTTCAACCAACTTGTTTTCCTCAAACAATTTAAAATAATTTCTTTGGTAGTAATCCATCACTTAGAACTCAAAAATGAACACTGATGATGTGGCCAGCATCATCAGAGTTATTTCCCAACTATCGAAGTGAGTTCAATACTATATTACTTTTCAAAACCATTTATTAATCCTTACCATTTTAAAATTACTTAAAAATGTCTTTATAATGTTTGGAAAACAATTTAAAATCTCCTAAGATTTTAAAATTCTCATCTACTTAATCCAAATCCACTTACAAACACTCTTTCAACTTTTAGGAATTTTAATTCTAATTCTGATTTTAAATTCAGATTTAATTCATCTGATTCCATATATTACACTTATATGAATTCTAATTGGTTATATTTAACCATTTCACTTTTTATAATCTCATTTGATTATAATAACAACCAACACATCCAACATACTATAATATTTCCAATATTAATCATTCATTTATATCAAAATATAGTTTGGGTAAAATTATTTCATTTACCCTCTTTCAAAACATACTGCGTCGGTATATTGTACTTGAGTGTTTAGAAAGCCCTATCGATACAGTGGATCAAACTGATCGACCAGAACTCATAAACACTCAACTAATAAAGCTTCACAATATAAAACAATTTTTTTTATAAAATCTACAAGTACGTTCACTCGTAGATATACACTCAAACTCAATCTAAGGTATTACTAACCCTATCTCTACTGAGTTACGCCACAGAGCCAAGGTAATCACTTAACCTTCAGCTCTGATACCACTGTAACGAACCGGGATTTTTCGACTCCGAAAGTCAACACAAAACTACCATGTTGACTATTCAGACATCGAAAATACCTGATCATTAATTAGAAAGAAGGTAGAGGGTGAGAATAGATAAGATAGAAAATTAGAATAGAAGAAGAAGAAGATCACCACAGATGTTAATTAACATAAATAACACGAATATGAAGTATTCCGATAAACAGAATTAATATTTGATTAACGATTTATATCTATATCGTTATCAATATTTTCAACCAATTAACTAACATTTCAACCAACAGCCAACACACAGTAAACAACCAACATTTATAAATTCTAAAAATATTTTGTAAAAAATATAAACTGAGCAGAGTTAGTGAGATTTACTCACATTGGACGGTTATCGTTAAATAATGATAATTAGTCGTTGATTTGATTCAAGCGTTTAATTTCACCATAAATCCAAATGAGCTCCAATTCACTCCCGGCTAGTTCTGTGCATAACTGTCGTCCATACGATCCCAACGGATCTTGTTTCGTCAAATTCTGATAAGGTATGACGAAGTTATACCTTACACAAGTTTGTACTATGTTAAATTAAAAAAAATTCAATTCCTTTTCAAACAATTTGGGCTTAACTTTTTAAATTTGGCCCAAACCCACACCCGCTTCCCTCTTCTTCTTCCCTAAACCAAATTTCACGCATCAGGCAAAACTTCGAACTTCATTTCCCAACTCCAACTCCAAATCGCACCAACGATACTTCATGATTTTGCAAACTGAACATACCAACATGCTCCTCTTCAAAATCTTATCAACCTCATTATCACCGGACCTAGCTCGTGCCTCCCCTCTCCATTGCGTCGCCAGCCTTCCTCCGTCAGCTACAGGAAACCATCGAACAAAAATATGTTCGATCTCCTCAAATAAAAGTACACGAGTTCCCTTTAATCCCCTCTATCCAATTCTAACCTTCAAATCGGCCAACGATGCTTTGAATTCAGGAACCAAGTAACCCTAAGTCACGCCCCTAACCAAACAACGAACACAATTTTGTTTGAACACCCCAAAAATCATACTAGCCTGTAGAGAATCCTTCAAGCAATCCACGTATATAGTTTTTGTGATTTTTGGAATTTTATTTGGATTTAAAACCATTTTGCAATTCACGATATTTTTCTTTTTGAAGAAAAAATATGTCGACTGCGTTTGTTGACCAAAGTAGTGTAAGATTATGGTAAAGGTAAGGAGGTAGGATATTATATAGGATGGTTTTATTATTTTCTTATTCGAATTTTATATTAACTTATAATCAACTGCTGTTTTTATTTGTCCTTTAAAATTCCTGTAATCACACATGACATCCAAAAATCACGAAACTTGACATGCAGCTATAGTTCGACGTTACGGACCTAACGTAACTGGTTTCGTCGAATTCCGACTCCGTTTGCTCACACAACGTATTTTTAACCATCAAAATACTGACTATTTTTCACATTAAAAATCGATACGACCACATACTGACTTCAAAAATCACGAAACTTGAAATCTAACAATAATTTAATATTACGGATCCAACATAATTAGTTTTGTTGAAAACGGAGTTCTTTTGTGAAACTGGCTATTTTTAAAGCTCTAAATAACCCTTTTAAATATATAAATATATTTAAAAACAATTAAATTAAATATAAATAAATATATATTATTCTATATATATTCAGACAGAATACCATACAGCTCCAGAATAAATATATATGGATTTACAACTCGATATTTCATCACCAGAGTTATATCGATATTCGATTTATATTTAAATCCTTTTTAAAATATAAATAAATCGTTATAAATCATAAAGGAATTCCATAGCGATATTTCTAAAATTTGATTTGGACATAAATCAAAATCTACCCGATGAAATCCCAATTTTTCTCTTCCATTAGAAAAATATACTTCACCAGCTCCGAACATTTCTTATTTCACGGAAATCCGATTTAAAACGGATTTTGTATATCCATTTAAAGTTCGAATCGCCAAATAGCGAACTGCCGCGTCATTTCGAGCTCGATTATAATTATATTATAATTCATACGTTCAAACCATTGTTATCTAAATACATTCATTATTATAAATCAAATTCTAAACTGAATCAAATCAGTTAAATGATTCAATTTTCACATATTGCCATTTCAGCTAATTCTAATTCTTTCAGAATTAAACATATTATTTAATTATTATATTAATTAAATATTCACCATTATTTAACTTAAACCATTTAAATCTATAAATTACTATTTAAATAATTAAATAAATAAATTATTATATCATTGAAAACACGGGTCGTTACAACAACACTCCAATTCCAAATTTACTTATATTTCACAATACTTTATTCCTTCGAATCAACTTCAAAATTCTTTTATTTTTATTTTCAAAAATATTTTTCTTTTCAAAAATCTAGGTTATTATAATAGTGTGCAACATTAAGCTGTGCGAATTTCTCCTTTCCAAATGTCAAGGATACAGGTTTAAAAATGTCAAGAGTTCACAGCCGAAAACCAATTGAATTAAGACATGTTCAGTTTAACATTGGGTCCAAAAAATTAAATGTGCAACTCAAAGAACCATGTGCATGCAAGCATATATATGTATGCTTGACCAAGTATCCAAATGCATATGAATTGATATTGCAATCACCAAGTATATATTTTAATGATCAAGTTCATGTAAGAACATGCCTGCATTTCCAATTTAAAACAAAGCATTCACATCTTCTAATTCACTACTAAGGTTAGAACTTGGACAGTCCAGGGAATCAAAAAAGGAAGAAAAATTGGTTTAGGTTATTCTACTCATTCTAGAGTATTGCTACTCTATCTCTAATGAGTTTTTATTAAACCCGATATGCTAAGCACAATAATTTGCAGCGGAATAAAATTTCTCCTAAATATTAGAGGTTTATAAATTTGTACAGCGGAAGTTAAATAAAATAAGTATACATGAACTTCTTCAAAATAAATTTACTGTTTGTCGAGCTTAGCGCGCAAGAGCGTCTCCACGTCTTCACGTCCTCCCCAAATGTTCCTCCATAAAGTATCTTCTCTCAAAATCTTTACTGTTATGGAAAAATCTTCTACTTTGGGATATAAATCGGTTTTGGAACGACTGCGATATTTTGATGTGAAATTATATTTTATTTTGAATATAAATTGAGTTCGAAGCAAACATGATATTTTGATATGAAATGATCCGTTGTGAAAAGTAAAAGAACCAACTGATGTGAAAAATGTAAACGTTTGGTTGTTAAAGAGACCGGGGTCGGTATTGTCATATTCTCTGCCAATACCGATACCACTTTAACAATTGTGCACATGGTGGAGAATCCAGAATGAAGTAGGATGGTATGGAGGCGATTGTTGGATTTGAAGAAAGAGAACGATAATGGATGGCCTTGACCTTTGGGTCATAATTAAAATGACTAAAACAGGAGCTATACGGTGACTAACGGAGATCACATCTCCGATCGGACACGCTCCTTCGATATTATCTATACTACAATGTGATTGATTTAGGGTGCCCTTTCGATATGGGCGTGTGTTCCGAGGTGGGCGGTAGCTGTGGCTATGCGTTACCACCAATCCTGGAGTGCAAATGGTAGAATCCTACCCAGGGTATTGCCTCGAGTGCCTTGTCATATTTATCCTGATCGAGCCCCTAAGATTTTGATTTGATGTTGTCATATCGCGGTGCATCCCTACCTACCAACGTACTGGTGTTGTACATGCAATGTGCACGACAATGTCTGTAAATGGCGTAAGGGTAAAAATGTAATCCCGCTTACGCTATTTTTATTATATTTACTTTACTGAGTAAATATTATAATAATAGCGTATTATATCATGTATGCAAATAGTTTCAATGGATCCTTAAGAGATGGTAAATCCCGTAACATTTCTTAAGTTACTACACCTACAACACCCATGTTATTTCGTATTTTGATTTGGCTAATATGAGAATGATTTAGTTCTGATCCGAGTGTTTATTGTGTTTTTCTTTAATGCAATACGCTTGGGTCAGATATGAGTTGCAGTTAGCGAAGATTGCTTTTCCTTGGAGGACGAAGATGAAGATTTGGTATATATCTATTATATATATATATGAAGTTCCCACTGCACTTTGTTACTGCTGCTTGTAAATATATGTGTAACTCTGATAATCATTGTATATTATAGTGTCATGTATATATTTTAACTGCTTTTGAACTATTAATTATTTATTATATGTTGTCCTTCCGCTGTGAGATTCGGTTATTGTTCTTTCTTCTTCTTTCCTTTCTTTTATTTTTTCCCAATAACTACATGGTTTGGAGATTAGTCTGGGTCGTCATGTGTGGATTATTGTCGATTTGAATGGCCAAAAATCTAGGTCGTTACAATATGGTATCAGAGCTAATTGATAAACATGAATAATCAGAGTTGCCTTGTCATACTTTGGGATATAAATCGGTTATGGCGAATTATGACGTGACTTTATAATTTAGATTGAGTTGACACTTGTGGTAATCTTAATTTAATTACGACAGGTCATTACATCTAGTATTCAGTATCTAAACAATTACCAATAATAGATGTATCGATCTACAATGCATCAAACAACATGCAAATTTCCAATCTACCCATTTAGGCTTAATCCCCAAATTTAAAATTTTCAAATCCAATTCAATTTACAGAAATTATTCCTTTGGACTTTATTTCTTGATTTCTTATTTCAATCATTTTGAATTACATATCTAGCTTTTATATCAAAGTAGATTTCACTTCGGGATCACAAAGTGTAACATCCCGAGATTTGCGACAATTTGAATTATTAAATTTAATGTGATTTCTTTTAACAATTGTTTTAATTATTAAAAAAATTGATTTATGTCGTATATTGTTAAGATATTAACTTGATTTGACTTGTTAATAATGAATCTCAATAATTATATTCAATAATAATTTATGTTTGGTAATTTATTTATATTGAATTTGAAACTAATATTGAAGTAACTATATATGAAATGGATAAACTAATTTTGAAACTCCATTCATATATTGAAAAATCTAGATTTGTGAATATAAAGAATATAAACCATTTTGGGTATATAATGAATCTCAACTTGTTATAAATGCAATAATCTCCTTTGATTATAAATATTGCTATAATTTGGTATGTTTTTAATAATTGAGAATTGAAATTTATTTGTATTAAATTGAGTCAATAAATTTGTAATTTAAATTTAATGATTAATTATGAAATCTAATGGTGTAAACTTAATTAAATTGATTTGTTATTGAAACCCGACTTATTTTGACAATAATATTTTACATCGATTGTAAATGAAATTTGGCTTTGGTTTGTACTATTAAGATTTAAAGCTGAAACTTAATATTGAGATATTTAAATGAAACAGTTTTAGTTAATTTATAAAAAAAACTGAAATCTAAATTGAATTTTATTGATAATAAAAATTGGAAATTAATGTTAGTAAAATTTGATTTTCTAATTAAAATTTTATTTTATTTTGATTAAATTAAAGTTGGTAAGTAATTATAGTATTTTTTTTGAAAGCTATAGATTTATGGATATAATTAAAATTACTTTAGAATAACAACCATTATGTTTCATTTCTTTATTATTTTATATCAGTGTGAAATTTATGTGATTAAATGTTAGATAATATTAATTAAGACGATAATTATATATAGAATTTTAACTAACATTTATTTTATTCATGGAGACAAATAACTTGTAGTTGATTTGTAATTGGAAAGACAATTTACTTTGAATTTGTTAATAATAAAATTGGAAATTAAAATAAATGATTAATATGGATTTAAATGGAAAATTAAGAAAGAAGAATTTGATTCGATTCAAAACTTTTTCCTAATGATATAACAAGTATAGTTGTTAATATAACTATGATTTAGGATGCTAATAAATTTGAAATAGGAAATTCAGCAGGTTAATTAATTTCTTCAAATTGGTAACTACAAATATAAGTCACATAAATAAATGTAATTGTAAATGATCTATTTTGGGTCTTCATAAATAAGATTTATAACTAGAACCATTTTAATCATATTTGGAATTTAATTTTGGATTGTTTTGGTAAGTATTAAAACTAATGTTTATGTATTTGAATGAAATGGAATTAATTAATTTATAATTGGAATTAAAATTGAATTTGGATAATCAATCAAAATTGTAATTAATAGGAATCAATGCATTGAACTAATTGTTTATTTCTCCAATTCTATTTCCTGTAGCCGCCTCGCCTTATTTGCGTTCGTAAGAAAAATGCCTGTTTCTTTTCCAATTTTCAACAAATAATATAAAACCAGTCTTCCCATGAAACCGAATGGAAATTTATTCGTTGGACTCATATGGCGATGGGATTCGCAATGATATGCCTAAGCTTGAACTCGATGGAAACTTGGTAGCTCGACATTTTCACAGTAAATCTAGGGTTCTAAAGCATAAGGAATTGAAGCAAATTCACGCGAATCGGATATCATATTTGGATTCACGACGGAAAATAGCATCATACGGCAAAATTTGAATGGATTCAATGATATTTTTGTCGCAAACCTATAGGAGCAGCGAGATTTTGAGGACGTGAATGCAATTTTGTGACGATACCCGAGTTTAAGAAGATGGTGGTGTAGAGGTAGGGTTCGAGAAGAGAAGAACAACGATGTAAACGGTTCGAGTTTTCATTGAGCGAAGGCGAAGGGAGGGAGGAGAGAAGGCTAACGTTTTAGGACATGGATGGGTTTTATTTTGCTGTAGAGAACATGTAGGAGAAGGAGGGATGATGACATGGAAAAGAGGTGAGGTGTCTGTATTATTATTTTATTCCGATTTAAAATCAAATCCGTATAACTTGTAACGCATGTAACTTTTTCATACGAACTCAGAATGATGCACGATTTGTTGTGTTGGAATCGTATCGACGAGCTCTTCGCGATGCCGCTGGTTTGGAATAATTTTGGGCCTGACAAATTTTGGGCCTATTTTGGAGTTTAAACGCGCTTAGAGCCAAGGTGAGTGATTAAACCCACTCACGCGTAACTAAAGTATTCTAATATTAGTTAAATTGATATTATATCATGATATGATTGTATGGATTGATGTTTGACAGTTTAAATTTGCATATTTACATTTATTTGCATCGATAATGTAGTTAATTTTGATTGTTAAATATAAGTTTACAGTTAAGTAAAAATTTGACATTTAATTGCTGTTTAAAACCTGACATCTGAAAATTTGTAAGTTTATATGATATTGGACTGTTTGTATGTATTAATGTGATGAATGACTTGAATTTGATATGTTTGACATATTTATGTTAATTGTGTGAATTTACCAGTTATTCAAATTTATTCATATACGACCAGTTGTTTGTGCTGATAAATCCCAATCATTACCCCAGATACGGGCATCGAATAAACCCGGGATTAATCATTAAAATGAATTAAGAACGTAGGTTGAAATAATAAATACCTATGACCCTGATTTGGATTGAAATGATATATATCCTTTCCCAAAATACTAAAATTAAAATTGAAGTATCACTTGGCCATAGGATAGAAAATTATATACGGACACCGGTTGGTTAAATAAAATTTGTTTTAACTATGAATTTTGAAGTATTGTTTTAAAGACAATATAAGCGATGTTTTATAATTTATTTCCTTTGAACTTGAACCTTGAATTTTGAAAAAAAAAGGGAAATAAATTTGTATTGTAACTAAAGCTAAATAAAAAGTGAAATATAATCAAATTTATTAAAATTGAATGGTTTCAGACACCTTTGAATTTTATTATGAATCAACATTGATTTGAATTATATATATGAATTGTGAACTCGATATTTGCCATAAAGGGAAATCATTGAAAATGTGAATCTGATTTGAAATGTAACTAGTTGAATTAATTTGATCGAACTGAAATGAATGTAAATTGGAAGTTTAATCAATGGAATTATTGAAAATTGAGTTGGTTGAATTGAAGTCGAAATTTGACTTCAGGTTTAATTGAAAATGTTAGAGAAACGATTCTCATTCCAACTATAGTATTTCAAATCATTTTATAAACTATTTTAATAATAATTATTTCTTTATAAACTATTTTACTTTATTACTATTTTATTTTATAAATTATTTTAAATAAATCATTTTAAAAGTAACTATTTATATTATAAATTACTTAATATTTTAACTATATATTTTAATAAATTTGATAAATTCTATTTTAAATTACAAAATTTTTATTTTAAAACTATTTCAATTATATATCTAAACTATTTTAAATATACTGTTAATTATTTTAATATTCAAATTAGTAAAGTTGGAATTGTTTCAAAATTTTAACTGGTTTAAGTGGAGATTTTAGTATGAATAATATTCTATCTTGAATATTGAATGATTTTGAAACTCTGATATTTTGATATGAAGTATGAACCTCTTTGAAATGTAAAAGAACTGACCGGTGTGAAAAATGTAAACGATTGGTTGTTAAAGAGACCGGGATCAGATATTGTCGTACTCTCTACCAATACCGAAAACCACTTTAACAACTGTGTACGCGGTGGAGTTCCAGAAATGGTGTTGAATGGATTTGGAGGCGATTACTGGATTTGAAGAAAGAGAACGATGATGGATATCCTTGACCTTTAGGTCATAATTAAACTGACTAAAACAGGGCTATACCGTGACCAAGTGGGGTTAGCTACCTCCATCGGCAACACTTCTTCCTTTATTACTATAGTCCCTCGGTTTGATTGATTTGATGCGCATCTGTGATTTCAGAGTGTTGTTCGAGGTGGGCGGTAGTTGCGGCTATGCGTTACCACCAGTCCGGGCATGCAACTAGTATATTCTTACTCTGGGCATTCCTCATGTGCCTTGTCATATTATCCCTATCGAGCCCCCTACGATTTCGATTTGTACCGTACCTATGGAGTGCCCTCTGATAGCCACTACATACTGTGGACTTTACGGTATCTGTATAGAATACAGCATTATAAACGGTGTAAGGGTAAAAATGTAATCCCGCTTACGCTATTTTAATATGTTATATTTAACCGTAGACACTATTATAATAGCGTATTATATTATATGATATTAGTTTGACGGACCCTTAGGAGATGGGAATTCCCGTAACATCTCTTAAGTTATTGCATTCATATTATTACATGAAATTTGATTTAACTAATATGAGAATGATTTAGTTCTGATACGAGTGTTTGTTGTGTTTCTTTTTGTTGCAATACGCTCGGGTCAGACCGAGTTACAGTTAGCGAAGATTCCATTGCTTTGAAGATTCCATTATGAAGATGAAGATGGAGCTCAACAGACATATTAAAATTATTATTCCGCTGCATATATGGTATGTTGTATGTTAATTTACTCTGATAAATTGTGTAAATATAATCAAATGTATGTTTTTAACAGCTTCATGAACAATTATTTAATTATTATATTTTGTCCTTCCGCTACGAGATTCTGTATTTGTTTCCTTCTTTCTTCTTTTTCTTATTTTAATCCCAATAACTATTCGTATTTTTTATCTGTTTATGTCGACATTAAGGATCATTGTCGATAACGGTCGAAAATTGATGATGTTACACAAAGCAAAATCTTTGAAATATGAATTCCAAAACATCACAATGCAAACAAACAAGTATGCAACCAAATATCGTGCTCCCCGTCGACAAGGCAAAGGAAAAGTTCAAGAATATGAACCACATATTAACAATTCAAGCACAGATAGATTGAATGATAAGCGAAAGATTACAGCAAGTCAAGGGAAAAGTAAACGCGTCAACAAGCGAGGGGACATAATTTTATTTGTAAACATTCGTTCCGTTTCGATTTTTTTTTTCAAATTATTCCTTATTACAACTTATTAGAACAAAATAAGTTACAAAAATTTTAGGACTACAAAAATTTTCTAACGTTCAGAGTTTGACTGCGATTTTTAATACTGCCATGATGAGGATAATCGTTTTTCAGACCGTTTTACATCTTAAAAGATGACTTCGGATGATTAATATCGTAATCCTGCCTAATAAGATCAAGATTCAATCTTTTCCAAAAGCACATTTGACATTTGACCCTTTTAGCATTACCTAGAGTAGTCAACTAGTCGATGAGTTTTGGTACGACTTGAACCTAGGACTCAACCAAGAAAGTTGAGTCCAAATTCCCTCCTTAACTTCTTGTTTTCATCCTTCCTTCCTCATCTAGCCAAACTATATTCTTATCCTTCTTATATTTCTTTGTCATCATCTCATATATTTCTTTTCCGTGTAAGTTTGCGCATTAGGTCTCACTCATTATTACTCCAAGATCTAATTCAACTTCTTCTCTCCGATCATTTCTTAGTCCATAACAACTATTTGCACTATCTGATCTTACTCGTGCCATTTAAGTCTCGTCCTTAGGGAGAGAGATCATTTTGTTAGATCAGAATGAGTATAAGGTCTCACCGCCTTAGGGCTGCGAAAATTAGTCATAGTAATTGGACTTGCACTGGTACTTTGATTCGAGATCTTTGTTTAGGATTGTTGGTGGTGTTGCATCCGCCTTTACTATATCTTATTGGAATAGATTTTAATGAAGGCGATTGTCATTTCGGAGATAAAAATTAAGCTATATTTCGGTGGTTTTTCTAAGGAGAATATCGATGAGATTTGAAAGGCGTCTGTGTTGCACGTGGATTTGGATGGTCATTGGTTTGACCGGCTTTCGAGATTTTGTAGTAGATCTCTTTTTCCTATATGTTAGTTTTGTGTTCGGAGATCTCTATTGAAACAACCCATGTTGATGTGTGACTCATTTAACACATTGTTTCGATAATGGGAAGTCATGATTAGATTTATCGCACGATGCGGAAAGTAGTCTTTTGCTTGATCGATGGCGTAACCATCATTTAGTGCTGCATCATATTTTATTCAGCTTGTTGTCCTTGTGTGTTGTTTCACAAAGTTATTTTTTGTACCTTCACCTTCTCACATTATCGTCAGATAATGTTAAGTGAATTGCCATGAAGAATACTTTGTGGCAGGTTTCTTTTGTTGCCTCTTATTCTCTGTTGTAAGCGATGGTGATGTGGAAACCTCCTACAACACCAGCAGTGTTTGTAACATGAGATTGAACATTTTTCTATCATGATATGATTAATCAAAGGTTATAAAATGGTTTGAGCTCCGGTCGCGGAGTAAGACATCTCGTTGTTTATAGGCATTGTTTTGGGAGTTTCGGTATTATTGTTTTGTTATCCTCTTTGTTGTTTTCCCTTTCCAGCATTTGGTCCTTGGCTTTGTGGTAATTCGTGTTTGTAACTGTTAGGGTTTGTTTTATTTTAAATAACACGACTTTTTGAGATTTCTATGTTTAGAAATATTTGTGTCATTCACACATGTCTATTTGAATGAAACCTCAATTTTCTTATCTAACTAACAGTTGTCTTTGAGTTGGAGAGAATAAAATTCTGTGTTGAATAAATATTAGCAAAGGATAAGTTTTCCATCATTTTCATCATGGGTATATTTATCACTTATTCCTTGTTAAGCTAAAATTTATTTTGTTTGTGTGTGGTTTCCGTTTTAACATTTTTGGTGTGACCTTCTTCCTCTTTTGCCAACGACTTGAATCGTTTAAGTTTCTGCAAAATATATTTTTGAGACTTTTTGAAAATGTTGTTTGAAAGAAAATTATATTTAATTTTTAAATTTTATATTTTAATGATTTACTTTCTTTTATTTCGGTTTGCGCAAAAAAGTGGATTTGGGTACGACAATTTGCTCATGTTTAAACATCTGTTTTGTACTAAAACAGATAGTTTAAATAATGCAAAGCGCACATTATTGAAATTTTAGTTTTTGTACAAATCTCATATGGAAAGTCAAACAATATTAAAAGAAAATTTTCAAAATTTATAAACAAAAATTCAAGTGGAAATTTATATTTGTGAAAAATTTCGAATTTTGGTCACATGAACAACATAAGGAAGATTTTTGGATGATTTATGTGAGAGTTTTAGCGGTGCAGTAGGGCCGTTGATGTGATAAAAACGTTAACGACAACAAGTAAAAGGCTATTTTAGCCTTGGAATTGTTGTTTCCATACCTTGTCGATAGTGCGCGCGAGTTGTTAATTTACTCGTTTTATGTTTTAAATCTTGTTTTAAGCCTTCTTTGCAGTCTATAGATGGGAATTTTTGGAGTGTTGTGGGCAACTGAGGTAAAATTCAGCTATAGGGCAGAAATTTGAATATTTATAAGGGAAAGGAACGATAAATTCTTTGTTTTCATTTTCTTTTTCCGGCTCAGGAGAAATTAAATAGGAAGCGATTAAATGCGTTGACATTTTGGATGGTAGGATTTGGATGCAAAATTAGTTTCTTTACACTTCTATTTGAAGTTGTGTGGGGGGTTATGGATGAAAAAGGGTTTTCCAAATTTGCATTCATATAAAACTACCAGTATATTTAGGATGTCTTGCATCATGCTTTCGAAAGTATTTAGAAAAAATTAATGCATATACATATGAGGACCTGATTTAGAATCATCGTGCATACATGATTTATGGTGTGAAGCATTATGTACACTGCATATATGCACATTTGGTTGCAAAATGAATGTAAACAAATTGGTTGTGAAGGATATAATAAGTAGGTGTCAGAATTTTGGGATGAAATTCCTTTTACGGGGAAGAGAATGTAACAACCCGGAATTTTGACAATAAATAAATTAGTTATCTAATTAGATTTCCAACAATAAGAATTTCTACAAATGATGGAATTTAACTACGAAACTTGGACCGTTTCATTCGTTATGGAATTCTGGTCAATTTTCATGTTTGAAGTTTCGCGAGCGGAGTCCATATGAAAAAGTAACGGATGAAATACAAAATACGAAAAACAGATGGAAATAATAAAACAATACACATATATATATATGTATATATATAATATTTAATACCATTAATAAACTGTCTTCACTAGGCATTTTGGCCTAAGGGCGGTCGACACCCTTGGATGGAGTGGTCGACCGCTTCAGGCGTTTTTAGCCCAATGATGGCTAGGATTATATAAGTTTTTATTATTATAAATTATATATAAACAAATAGATGTTTATTAAATTAAATCAAATGGTTCAGTGTCATTTCAACTCCTATAAATAAAGGGTTAATTCCCCATTCTTTTCCACATATTTTTGAGAGCAACAACAAATCTTTACCATTTTCTTTCTCTTTAAACAAATTCTAAAACATAATATATTCATATACAAACATAATAAAATATGAATAATATAGATTTTAGGAGATTAATTAGATTCAAGTGGAAAAAGGTATGGATTGGCGTTTAGGTTCTTCTTCATTAGATTTCTTCCTTTTTTTATTTTCTTGCAAATCTACAAATCTGAAAGTATCCCCTTTTCAGAATAACCATAGATCTATAAGAATTTAGGAATTGTAGGCTTAAAAGACTATTCAAATTCAGATTTCTGTGCTTTCAGATGAGTGGGAAGTTTATATACAAGCTTTACAATAATCTGATTACTTTGTTTGTATTGGATCTGAAATGTGTGCCTAAATATTTATCAGATTTGTTTCTAGTTTTGTCTTATCTAAAATAATGCCTATCAAATCTGTTTATGAGTATTATATATCTAAAGAATAATTGTGGCCTTGAATATTATTATTATTGTGGGCCTATTAGAATTTTCATATTGTTGCGTACAATTGTATTCAAAATATTGTGGTCATTATAAACACCATATATCTAGAAATTAGTCCTATATATCATTGTTTAAAGTGTAGTTTATTCAAGATCTGTATTTTTTGTGTTGATTGTGATTCTTGTAAAAAAAATTAATAGATTATAAGCCTGTTTTTGTTCAGTTTTGTTTGGGTTTTGACTTGGTTATTGTACGTATGCCCTTTTTGTTCTTTTAAAATCAAAAGACATTGTCTAAAGTCAAAAAGAAATATGTATGAAAACCTAAAAGAAAAGGGTTATGTAAATTCACGGATAAACATAGATTTATGTATGTTTGTACATAACTTACGTCAATCATTTCAAAAACATACATGCTATATATTTCTTATGATTTAAGAAGTGTTTATTCCTCTTTAAAATGTTTTGTGGCAAAATTTACAATAATTCCGTTTTTGACCTTTTTGTAAGATATGGAATTTTATTACAAATTTGAACGCAAAAAGGGTTGTTTTGGTTGTTAGCTTAAACCAAAACATTCAATTGAATAATAATAAATAAAACATAATAAGTACAATAAATACGCAAAAATATAAATGTATATATATATATATATATATTGTTCGTCCAAATCTAGAAACAACAAAATAAATATTATAATTAAAGTTTGTTGTATATGTGTGTTTGAATGGTTTCCTTTTTTTGGAGTTACATATAGAAGTATAATCCATAATAAATGGAAATATATATTATGGTCGTTGTAGCAATAATGTGATTGATTGCTATAAATAAGGTCATAAAGGAATAATAATTATTGTAACCATTGTTAATTTAGGGGAAATAATTTGAATTAGGTAGTTATGCCTAAATGGTTACAATTTAAAAACAATGACTAAGAATAGGAATTGTAACTCCAATTAAGAAAATAATTAATCATTATAACATACATACATACATACATATATATATATATATATGTGTGTGTGTGTGTGTGTGTGTGTGTACAAGAATAAATCAAATTAAAGTAAAACAGTAGTATTTAAGGGGTTACAATAATTAGATTAGAAATAAAAATGGACTGATATAAAGTGGACATTCATTAATTTAATTAATATCTTAGGAAGTTATGACCGTTAGGTTCATAAATGACATCAATTATAAATGATCGTAATAAATAGCATTTAAGGGGTTTAATTAAGGGCCTTAGGAAATTATGACTATCATGGTCATAAATGGCAATAACCCTAATAAATAGCAATAAATGGAAGTAAAAAGGGATTAATGGGTATTAGTTGTCGTTTTAAATACTAAGTCCAACAAGGAAACAGTTAATTAAACATCCTAGGATAGGAAAGGCATAAGTTTTCCTTATTCTATTCTAGTTATCCTAGAATTAATATAATTAGAAATTAGAATTGGACTTAGTAGGTTTACAATGTTATGTCAGTTGCCTTATTCGACAGAAGCCTGCACTTTCCAACAGTCGAATATATGCCCAACTGATGTGAGACATCATCGATCATAGAAACCCATAACGATAGTTTATTTTGTATACGTGGATCATTTCCAAATTTAAGGGTTTTCTTGATGAGTGAGGTCTTAAGCGACTACGGGGCTTCCTTTCATCCGAAAGAAGAAACCAAAAAGGAAATAATTTAGTGACTTGGCCTACTTTGGGAATTATGGTCTTAAGTGGCTAGATCCACCCTTAAAAAAGCATTAAGTGATCGCGTATCCCACCACTCATAAATGAAAGCATTAAAAGCTAATTGGGTATGAGTTTGGTAATCTCCATGATTAGCCCGCTTCCCTAGGATCTTAAGTGTCTGAGGTTGAAGGTCCACACTGGGAATAGGTTTTATGACCACTACGATGGTACCATAGGTCAACCTATCATAAGGGAAAGTATTAAGTGATCAGGGGATTATCCAAATAAGGTCAGCTAGATGGTAACGAGGAGGTCTACCATAGGGAGGTCTTAAATGACGTGCGACGTCTACCTATTAGATTGGTCTTAAGTGACTGCTTACTATCTCTCGCCTTATGTAGGGCATAGGTTTACATGCATGAATGACATGAGCCTTAAATCAGTAGGAATTGTAGTTAGTGTCCTCTAATTTATATTAGTGTACGATAAACCCTCGAAAACAGTATTAAGTGACCAATGGGTCCGCGTTGGGTCTTAAGTGATCAAAAGAATCCATCCTTATATATCATTAATAGTGAGGTCTTAAGTGGCTTCATGGAAATAATTAACCTCCATGTGAATAGTATTAGTTGAGAGATCACCTTTTAGTTTTTGGTAATTGGTTGAATGATGGTTTAAAGGCTTTATAATTATGCGTTAACGTTCTATCTCATTATTGTTACCTTTTGGGAATGCTACCTTGGGTGTGGTAGTTAGTGTCATGCGTATGTGCTTACAAGGTTAGGTAAGAATTACTAGCCTTGATAGACATATGTCTTTGGTTGAACAAAATGGGACACGCCTGTGTATTGTAGACTATGTTATACCCTTTTTGCTCACCAGAGCTTATTGTTCTGACCTCCTCCTTATTACAACTCTCAGGTTATCTTGAGAAGGACAGGACTTAACAGGTGTTCAAGTTTGGTTTTCGGTTTTCGGTTCTCGTTCTCTCTCGTGCTCGGTATTGATGAGGTGACTTGCTTTTATAAGATAGTTACCCGAGTTGATACTAGTATAACCTATTTCATTTACGCTATGAGTTATTTTATCATACTCTAATTATGCTCATGCTCATATATTGCAGGTACCAAATTTACACACTCCATACTTGGATGGATTTAAGTTTCGATTCTTGTCAAAATTTCAGAAAAGTGGGGTGTTACGAGCAACCTTTGACAAAGCGTGATGACCACTCAGAAACGACGTCTTTCTTTGGATGCACTGCTCAACTAAAAGGTCCAGACCAATCGCTAGACACGACTTGGAGATCTTTCAACTTACTAGAAAGACTTGTCTCAACTCAAAGTGCGCTATGATATATAACACAAGATATGCTTTGGAGGGCAAATGTAACTCGATCTTTTAACCCGGCTACCAGAAGCAGTCCAAGCCCACACGACCCAACCATCGCATGATTAAATGACTCAAATATGTAGTCCAAACACCCAAGAACCAAGTCCAGATAGAGTCATGCAAATATGGTCAACCCGGCTAGTCATAACAACTCGCTAAGTGCTCAGGGATCAGTATAAACCATCCTTTGGGATCGGTACGTATCCCCAAGCTTTGGACAACTCAACAAATTTGTCTAACACCTCCAGGATCAGTACATCTTCCCTCTCCTTGCCTAGATCGTTGCTACTCCCTAGAAGCGCCTTGATCGTTACAACTCCCGAATTTTATCAAAAATAACATAAGCAACCCGGGATCAGTATAAAACACTTACGACTCCCTGGACCAGTATTTACAAGGAGACTTCAGGGATAGATGCTTCTTCTCAGGATATCCAAAACCATCAAATGATATAATTGTTTAGGGATCAGTCCACTCTAACTTCTTTGGATCAGTCCACTCCAACTCCTTCCAGATCGACATTATCCTTTATATCCTTTGATACAATATCAGCTATGGGAATGGGTTCAAGGTCTACGAGGAAGGAACAAAAACAACTAAGTCATTGCGAACCAGCACCTATCTTGAGATTGACACTGATCCCCAAAGACGAAATTTGTAGGGTTCGTGCCCATGTGCCTTCAATGAACCTACACTCACGCTCTTACCTCTTCCATAAATATACCCATTTAGAATCAAGAAAAGGGTTGGTTCTTTCCTCTCTTAATACCTTAGGAAGAAGATACTGCATCTTGGGCTCTCAAGCTCATTTCATCACTTCGGAAAGAAGAAGTTCACCTCCATCTTGGAGACTTGGAATTTTTGGGCTGCCTCGGCATTTTGGGAAGAAGAAGAGAAGCTCCTTTTTGGACTTTTTTTGACTTGTTTTCCACCATGCCATTGTAGATACTTGAGGAAATTGATCATACTATTGTAACATTGTCATTGAAGTGAACAAAAGAGAAAAACCTTCAAAGTGAACGTAATTTCTCATGAATCGAACCACCATAAACTCCGTGTCAACTAATTTGCCTCGCTAAACGCTTGTTTTCACTGTCGTGGAAACCTTTGGGTTTTGTGCCAACTTTTGGACAAGTAGCATGCTTCATTTTTATATTTATCGAACCTTTGTTTTGAAAGGCATAAATTTTACCAGCAAAAGCCTAAATGTTAAAGATGATCGAGTATGAATAAGTGGATTACATTTCCTAATTGTTAAGCATGATAAATGGGGATGATGTCTTGAGAAGGGAATACATTACCATAATCTCATACAAATAACTTAACATGTATGTGTCCATAGCATATGACTTTTCATATGTATGTGTACTGAGCTGAATAAAACAACAGACTTATGTTAGCCACTGATGCTCTATATTGCTGTACCACTTCCTTGTTATTGTAACTACAAATTAATAACAAATATCCATTTAATTTCATAACATATGTCAAGTTTCTTTTCGTTCATGATTTAATAGATATATCATCTAAATGTACACTATGTCACAGTAAATGTCCATGCTATCCAACAGTACGTGTACTTACCCATAATCTTCTACCAATAACTCACATGGATGTGTCTATAGTTCTTGACCTTTTTAGATATATGTATTATGTTATGTTTTAGTTACTAGTACTGCTGGAGATTATAATATATTTTTTAACTTTGTTTAAATCACAGACGATAGATTCGACGAATTGATACTGCAATGTGAGTATATACTTGTAGTATAATACTATAATATTTTGTGTCTTTGCCTCTTATTTTAATAGCTATTAGGTTCAGTTTCTTTAGTCAATATCAAAACTTGGGATGTGGCCATTTTCTTCGTAAATTGAATGTTTGTTATCCATCAATTGCAATTTATATTGAGTTTTGCATATAGAATATATGAACTTGCCAGTAATGAGTCTTGAAGATTGGTTATCATTTCTTAACTTTCGAAGCAAGGCATAACCAACAAAAAATTTAATTGGTGCACTTTCTTTCAACTAACATTTGATGTCTACAGGCTATTTCTTAACGGACATATGCATTTGATGAATGATTTGCTATTATTGTGATGTAATGCAGGGGAAGTTAGAGGGGGTTATGTGTAGCATCTTTGTTGCTTTAGGGACAGAAGTGGTTAGGTACCATGTCTCTTGACCAAGCATCCGTCCTAGACAAGCGCAAATTTTTTTCAACTCCAATAATTAATTGATTAGAATATCCATATTTTGGAGACTTTAATCTGGTAAATGTTGCAATATAATTCAATATTTTGAGCAAGTATTTGTTGCTAATCACATTTCCATGATAGATTTCATTATTTTATGATAGTCATGCAAAAACATCCTAAATGGATTAGTAAGGATACACCAAATGATTGATATTTGCAGTCTTGTTTGTGAAGTTAATTTTGAAAATTACTATCAGTGTTGCTAAGAACATATTTTTTTTCTGACAGTGCATCATTTCTTTGTAAGAACATTTTAGAAAGTGTAGGTTGTATTTGGTTTATGTAACACCCCACCTCCGCCAGGGTGGCTCTTGCAAGCACTCTGACTTTGGAGGGGCGTTTGAATCAGGTAAACATGCATAATGATATATCAAGGCAGAACAAGAACATATGTATATATGTAAACAGAGTAAATAAGATAAGTAAAACAACGGAAGATTTCAAACCATTTCAAAACAAGTCTGGTACAACATAATGTCAACTTTCCAAATACACAAGTCTAGATAAAAACAACATCACTGAAAAACTGAAATACATAAGTACTATCCCCAAAATAAGTGATAACCATAGCTAGCTTCATGTCAAGACCGTACATGAGCTAAAATCCCACAAGCAAGCGATCAGAAATCCAAGCTAAGCTCCAACGTTCCCTCCCTGAGAACCTTGGGGGGGGGGGGGGGAAACGGAAGAAAAGAGGCGAAAGAAAAACAGGTCAGTCAAAAAGACTGAGTAAGCCCTACTACAATCAATGTAAACTGATAAAGTTAACTGGCATGAGAAGCAGGTATGATCATAAGGATAACAACATACTAGCATGATGATTAACTAACAAGGTAGATAAAGGTGTCATCGCATAACCAGGTTTAAGGTTTTGCACCACAGGTGTACTAGCTAACTAACATGACTGGAATAAACAAGTATTGATCCCTTGGCCCAAGCTTTGGCCCAATAACATGAAGTGACCCAAATACGAGGTCCAATAACATGAAGTGACCCCTATACGAGGTCTAACCAAACGGTCTAGTCGATCGGCTCCCTAAGCCTAACTCGTCACGTGTTGGTGTCAATACGGCCCAAACATAATTGTAGTCAGACTGTGCCGGGTCTCCCGTCGGGTGTATCAAGCCCTAGGGTGTCAACCCCTGGACACCATAAACATAAGTGCACAGTCTCGATCTACTGGTACCCGTGCATGTTTTCCCCGGCTTCGGACTATGTGCACGACCATAGTCCGCCCGGAACTACACCGGCGTACCACTCTGCCGTCGCTTTTGGTCACTTACCTCCAGTCCAGTAATCGTGCCCCCACCCTAGCCTAGTCCCTAGGGTCGTAATGATACAAACTTGGGATTACTGCTGGAGTGGGCCCGCATTTCTAGGATTTTCTAGTGGGTTAAGTACGGTTTAACCCTCTTGCTAATCATGGATTAATTTGGTTAAGTGTAACGATGAGTTCACGACTTAACCCTGATTAATCTACCAAGTCCAAATTGGTTAAGTATTAAGTGGACCATGACTTAACCCTAATCATGAGGCATTAATTAATTAATGTGCCTTAACCTCTCACATTAGACTTCGTTAGGGTTACTAGTTAAGCCGGTCGGTTCCGGGTAGCTTTATACCACAACTTGGTCTAACCTCGGGTTCAAGGTACAACATGGCCAACTTCTCACATTGGGTCCTATTGTTTGTAGCAACTAGTTAAGCCGGTCGGTTCCTGGTAGTTTTACGCTACAAACTCAACCCAACCTCGAGTTGGTCACACTTATCTTTTCTAAGTGTCATGTCCATCATGTTTCCAAAACATATTACAAATTTTCAAGCAATTGGGTAGACCTAACTTAATAGGTAAATTCCCAATGGGTATACCTAACTTAATAGGTAAATTCCCAATCTTATGTTTTTATGTCTTTTAAGTTTACCCAACCCCAAACGCAATCCCATCGCTTACATATCGCAATAGCGCATAAAGGATAGAAAGAGGGAACTTGGCATAATCATGACATAAAGGTGTTGAAGCCACAAGTTTAACATGGTGGCATATGAAATGTACATATGTTCATATACTTGCATATTACATTTTTAGGCCTCAAAAGCATGCATAAAACAAAACTTAGCATATTGGTGATACATGGTGATAAATGACATGTAGAAATGGCCATAAGTTCGCATTTAGCCTCACATGCAAGTTATCATAAGAGATATGATAACTTACATGTTGCCAAAATGCAACCTTTAGCATAAAGCTTGAAGCTTTATGTTCACATACTCAAGATAAGCTTGCATAACATGATAACATGAACAAAATGATCATCCCAAACTTGCATAACATAACTTGCATATCATATGGCAAACTTGCATATCATAACATAGCAAACTTGCATAACATAACATGATAAACTTGCATATCATAACATGGCAAACTTGCATAACATAACATGATAAACTTGCATATCATAACATGGCAAACTTGCATAACATGATAAACTTGCATATCATATCATAATGATCAAACACAACTTGCATCATTCATTAACTTTAGAGTTTAAATATGAAAGTAGAAAAGGGCTTACAATGCTTATGAAGACACAAAAATATGACAAAGCCCTTATGCAATCAAATAGACCCAAAATGCAAGCTCTAATAGAAAAACCCTTGAGCCAAAATGATCAAAACTCTTGCTTTATTATGCAAATATAGAAACTTGACTTGAATGCAAGCTAATGATGCTCATACAAGCTTGAAAACACTTGTATGCATGGAAAATCTCTCATAAAAATTTATTTAGGAATTTTATGAAGAGAGTGGAGGCCATGAGAGGAATGATTTTGCCATAGTTTAGTTGTATGAATGAATAATGATGATTTAGGGTTAGGTTAGGGTCTTATTTATAGAGATTAGGATTAGTTTCAACCTTAGGATTAAACCCTAGTTCCAATCTCAGCCCTTAAAACCGAATCTGGCCCAAAAACCTAACCAAAAACCCAAAATGGTGCACCAGGCAAAACGGCCCGGCTGGACCAAGTCGACAGCCAAGCCGACAGGGCTGTCGACTTAGGTCCAACCAAGTCGACAGGGCTGTCGACTTGGGTACTCTGGCGGGAATTTTCCCGCCTGCGCCCAACTGCCCTAATTTCCAAATTCAAACTTGAATTTGAAATCTGTTTTTACTTTGAAATTTTCTGAAAACTTCGTTGGGCCTTAATCGGGTCATACGGACTCCGATTTTCGAAAACGCGGACTCTATTTCGCGTATTTTTCCGAGACGAACGCAATGTCACAGCCCGTTTCCCTTGATTCATATTTTTAAATTAAATTCTGCCTCGATTTATGTTATAACAGGTTATTGAAGATACGGGTTGTTACATTCTCCCCTCCTTAAAGGATTTCGTCCCCGAAATCTTCAAGTTAGGAAGAACGTATCCTACCATCCAACATCCATCTACTCAAAACATCATCCACGAGCAATCATTGTCCTTACAAGATTCTAAATGTTGTATGAACATATGCAAAGGTGTGTGTATATGTACTTATCTAATGCAAATATCATCAATGCAAATTATGTTAGTGAAATGAATCCATATGTATGCAATTCCTAACATAATGTATAACATCTATATGTGTGCACATAACATACATCCATATGCAACATCCATGTGATAACACAAAAATTTTCATCCATGAATAAGCGTAAACACTCATGCATATGCAATATGAGGAGTGTGTGAGCCGATCTAGTGCCTAACGTGTATAATGCATCTACGAGTAACCACTTGCAAACACTTGCAACCACTTGCAACCATCAAGCATAACATGTTTCAAACACATGTTTCATCCAAAGGGTTTCTACCTAAGGTTCTCATGACAAGATTAACACGATAAACTAGATAAACATGGATAGCAAAGAGAAAGATATGCTAACAAAGAAAAGAGATTGAGAGTGTACCCTCAAAAAGGAATGGATAAAGCCCACACATCTTCTCCTCGGTTTCCCAAGTTGCGTCTTCTTCGGCTTCACCCCATTGAACCTTCACCAACTTGACCTCTCGATTCCTTAGCTTCTTGGTCTCCGTCCCCAAGATACGAATCGGAGCTCTCCTCAAGGTAGCCTCTTTCTCCACTTCCACATCTTTCAGAACACTTGGCTCAACAACCTCTGCTGATTCATGGAAACACTTCCGGAGATGCGAGACATGAAAAACATTGTGTACTCCGGCAAGCTTCTCGGGCAACTTCACTCTATAAGCCATCTGCCCGATCCTCTCTATAATAGGGAATGGTCCAACAAACCTCGGTGCTAACTTCCCAACGGCTCCAAATCGGACCACATTCCGCAAAGGAGAAACCTTCACGAAAACCATATCCCCAACATCAAACTCCAAATCAGTTCTTCGCTTATCAGCATAGGATTTCTGTCGGTCTTGGGCCGCTTTCATCCATCTCCGAATCAACTCGACCTTCTCGGATGTATCTCTGATCATATCAAGCCCAAGTATAAGCTCATCTGTAGTCTCCCACCAACATGTAGGTGACTTGCACGACCTCCCTTATAAAGCTTCAAATGGTGCCATCCCTATGCTTGCCTGATAACTGTTATTATATGCAAACTCAACAAGAGGAAGATGGTCTTCCCAAGTACCACCAAAATCCAAAATACAAAGCCTCAACAGATCCTCGAGTACCTTGTTCACCCTTTCGGTTTGACCGTCCGTCTGTGGGTGATAAGCCGTACTTAGATTCAACCTCGTGCCCATAGCTTCTTGCAAGCTATTCCAGAACTGACTTGTAAAGATTGGGTCACGGTCACTGACTATACTAGAAGGGACTCCATGTAGTCTCACAATCTCACGAAGATATACAGACGCTAGCCAAGATGCGGTCCTCTTGCTCTTCACTGGAATGAAATGAGCACTCTTCGTAAGTCTATCCACAATAACCCAAATGCTCGTATTCCCTTTCCTTGACCTTGGTAGCCCATCGATAAAATCCATGGAAATACTCTCCCACTTCCATAGTGGAACGTCTAGAGGATGCAACAGCCCACCGAGCTTCTTCGACTCGGCCTTAACTTGCTGGCAAATGATACATCTAGAGACAAACTCTGCCACATCCTTCTTCATCCCAGGCCAAAAGAAAATGCGCTTCATATCTTTATACATCTTATCTCCGCCCGGATGTATAGTCAACTTAGAGCGATGCGCTTCCTCAAGAACTTTTCTTACTAAATCTTTTACCATTGGAACACATAACCTTCCGTCTCTCCTCAGCCAACCCTTGTCATCAATAGAATATCGAGCGAGATGACTAGACGCCTCTCCTCGAATCAGCTTATCCATAATCTCAACTATCTGAGGGTCTTCTCTCTGCGAAGCCCCAACTTGATCAAGAAGGGTAGGTCTGAGTTCCAGAGATGCTAAAGAACCGGTCATCGACTCAATCGCCAAAGAGAAATCAAAGGTTGCCACATACTCTAAATTCTTCATCTCAACAAATAGAGGACTCAGAGTCAACCTTTTTCTACTCAATGCATCTGCTACCACATTCCCCTTGCCAGGGGTATAAGCTATCTCAAAATCGTAGGACGCCAAGAATTCCATCCATCTTTGTTGCCTCAGATTCAGATCCTTCTGAGAAAAGAGATACTTCAATGACTTGTGATCGGTATAAAGCTCAAATCTTTCTCCCAGAAGATAATGGCGCCAAGCCTTGAGTGCATATACTATTGCTGCCAACTCTAAGTCATGAGTGGGATAATTCTTCTCATGCACTTTGAGTTGTCTACCGCCAAAGCATATCACTCTTCCTTCTTGCATCAGAACAGCTCCTAACCCCGTGCCACATGCATCGGTGTATACTGTAAATAACTTCCCTCCATCGGGCAAAGCTAGAACAGGTGCTGATGTGTGAGAGCTCTCTTGAGCTTCTGAAAAGCAAGCTCGCATTCTAGGCTCCAAGCAAAAACTAAATTCTTCTTTGTCAATTTAGTGAGAGGAGCGGAAATCTTCGCGAAGTCCTTGATGAACTTCCGGTAAAAGCCTGCAAGACCTAGAAAACTTCTCACTTCGGTTGCATTCCTTGGAGTTTTCCAATCCTGAACTGCAACTACCTTAGCGGGATCCACCGCTAAGCCTTGCTTAGATACTATATGCCCAAGGAATCTAACTTCCCTTCTCCAAAAGTGACACTTGGAGAACTTGGCCTTCAACTGATGCGCTCTAAGCGTATCCATCACCTCCACGAGATGCCTTGCGTGCTCTTCCTCATCCTTAGAGAAGATCAGAATATCATCTACGAAGACCACGACAAACTTGTTCAAGAACTCCCTGAACACCCTACTCATCAAGTCCACGAAATATGCGGGTGCATTAGTCAAGCCGAACGGCATGACCAGCCATTCGAAGAATCCATCTGGAGTTCTGAACGCAGTCTTGTCTATACTATCTTCAGCTACTCTGAGCTGATGGAATCCAGTAGCAAGATCAAGCTGAGAGAAAACAGAAGCACCGACAAGCTGGTCAAAGAGATCATCAATCCTCGGTAACGGGTGTCTGTTCTTCTTAGTCAGCTTATTCAACTCTCGATAGTCAACACAAAGTCGGAGAGAACCATCTGCCTTGGTAGCAAATACCACTGGCGCTCCCCATTCAGATATACTTCGTCTAATGAAGTTCTTCTCAAGCAACTCCTTCACTTGCTTACTTAGCTCCTGCCTTTCACGCGGAGCCATGTGCCGAATGGGCAAAGAAACCGGCTTTGCATTATCCACCAGATAAATGCGGAAATCAATCTCTCGCTTATGGGGCAACCCCCTAACCTCATCGAAAACATCCGGATACTCTCGAACCACTCTCACAGACTGAAGAGTTTCCATTGACGAGTCGAGTGATTCAAGATAGCACAACATGACGGGACCTCTAGGATTACAAGAAATTTCTAGGGTGTTTCCGAGGCGAGTCACGAGCCTCACAACCCTATGCTCACAATCAAGGATGGCTCCATATCTGGACAACCAGTCCATGCCCAATATCAATCCGTATCCCCTAAACCCAAGAACATAAGCACTACACAAGAACTCTACACTCAGTATAGAGATCCTCAAATCCCCACATATCATAGACAGATGGGCGGAACCCCCAATAGGATTTGAGACACAGACGGGATCCTCTACCAAGCTAGTACTAAGGTGCAAACTATCAACAAGATCAGATGAGATAAAGCTATGCGATGCACCCGAATCAAACAAGGTACGAACTGGAAAATCAGAAATATATACAAGGCTCTCAACAGAAATACTACCTCGATCGGGAACTGGAGCGGCATTGAGAGCATGAACTTGCCCTCCTGAAGGTCCAGCACGCTGAGTCTGACCCTGGCTTTGCCCTTGCTTCTTCGGGCAATCCTTACTGAAATGTCCAGTCTCACCGCAGAAAAAGCATTCACCATTCTTCCTTTTCCTCTTCTTACAATCCTTAATAAGATGCCCAACCGAACCGCAATAATGGCACTTCCCCTTGTTGTTCTTGCCCTTGTTGTTGTTCCCCTTGTTGCCTTGACTCTTGTTCTTGTTCTTGTTCTGATTGCCTTGACTGCTCTGACCACTTGGATTACCCTGATTTCCTTTCCACTGGGAATCAGTCTTCTTGGCTTGAGTATCATTCAACTTGATCTCTTTCTTGACATCTCCCTGAAGTAACGCTATATCAACCAAGCTCTCAAACGTGGCCCCATGGGGAATATGTGACATAGCCAATCCCTGCAACGGCTCATTCAATCCTCTAGAAAAACGAAGAGCCTTCTTCTGAGGAGTATTCACCATATCCAAGACAAAACGAGCTAACTGATTGAACTTGTTCACATATTCTTTGACAGACATATCTCCTTGTTTCAAAGTTATGAACCTCTCCATTTGCAGATTCTCCTCAGCAGAAGATAGAAACTTAAGCACGAACCTTGCCCTGAGATCGGCCCAAGTCTCAACAGGCCTAGTACCATTGGTGACTTCCCACCAATAAGCGGCTTCATCCTTCATAAGCCAAACCGCCAACAAGATCTTCCTCTGATCGTCTAACCCAAAGATAGCAAATAAATCCTCGGTCTCTTTCAACCAATTTCTGGCCTCTACAAAAGTCTCAGTGCCTTGAAAGTTCTTGCCACCCATTGCTTTGAAATCTTTGCAAGTCTTTGCGAAGTCAGCTTGAGGATGCTGAGGGGGAGGAGGAAGAGGAACCTCAGCGACATGAGGAGGAGGAACATCAGCGACAGGAGGAGGAGGAACATTAACTACTGGAGGAGGAGGAGGAGGAACATCTGCGGGGCCGGCTTCGGTCGCCCTAGCCTCCAAAAGTCTCCTATACCAAACAGGTACGTGTACTCCCTCCGGAATAGCAAAGTTATCGGCCATACTGAAAACGAAGAAAAAGACAGATTCAGAATAGAGAAAAACGAAGGAATTTTGCTAGTGGCTTTTTGGGGAATAGCCTTTAAAATAAACTAGACTTTTCTTTGGAAAATACTTTATACTTGGTTTTGAAAATAGTTTTCCAAAAGTTTTAAAAACCTTTTTGTTCCTTCTTGTAAACCATATGCTCTGATACCAAATGTAACACCCCACCTCCGCCAGGGTGGCTCTTGCAAGCACTCTGACTTTGGAGGGGCGTTTGAATCAGGTAAACATGCATAATGATATATCAAGGCAGAACAAGAACATATGTATATATGTAAACAGAGTAAATAAGATAAGTAAAACAGCGGAAGATTTCAAACCATTTCAAAACAAGTCTGGTACAACATAATGTCAACTTTCCAAATACACAAGTCTAGATAAAAACAACATCACTGAAAAACTGAAATACATAAGTACTATCCCCAAAATAAGTGATTACCATAGCTAGCTTCATGTCAAGACCGTACATGAGCTAAAATCCCACAAGCAAGCGATCAGAAATCCAAGCTAAGCTCCAACGTTCCCTCCCTGAGAACCTGGGGGGGGGGGGGGGGGAACAGAAGAAAAGAGGCGAAAGAAAAACAGGTCAGTCAAAATGACTGAGTAAGCCCTACTACAATCAATGTAAACTGATAAAGTTAACTGGCATGAGAAGCAGATATGATCATAAGGATAACAACATACTAGCATGATGATTAACTAACAAGGTAGATAAAGGTGTCATCGCATAATCAGGTTTAAGATTTTGCACCACAGGTGTACTAGTTAACTAACATGACTGGAATAAACAAGTATTGATCCCTTGGCCCAAGCTTTGGCCCAATAACATGAAGTGACCCAAATACGAGGTCCAATAACATGAAGTGACCCCTATACGAGGTCTAACCAAACGGTCTAGTCGATCGGATCCCTAAGCCTAACTCGTCACGTGTTGGTGTCAATACGGCCCAAACATAATTGTAGTCAGACTGTGCCGGGTCTCCCGTCGGGTGTATCAAGCCCTAGGGTGTCAACCCCTGGACACCATAAACATAAGTGCACAGTCTCGATCTACTGGTACCCGTGCATGTTTTCCCCGGCTTCGGACTATGTGCACGACCATAGTCCGCCCGGAACTACACCGGCGTACCACTCTGCCGTCGCTTTTGGTCACTTACCTCCAGTCCAGTAATCGTGCCCCCACCCTAGCCTAGTCCCTAGGGTCGTAATGATACAAACTTGGGATTACTGCTGGAGTGGACCCCCATTGCTAGGATTTTCTAGTGGGTTAAGTACGGTTTAACCCTCTTGCTAATCATGGATTAATTTGGTTAAGTGTAACGATGAGTTCATGACTTAACCCTGATTAATCTACCAAGCCCAAATTGGTTAAGTATTAAGTGGACCATGACTTAACCCTAATCATGAGGCATTAATTAATTAATGTGCCTTAACCTCTCACATTAGACTTCGTTGCGGTTACTAGTTAAGTCGGTCGGTTCCGGGTAGCTTTATACCACAACTTGGTCTAACCTCGGGTTCAAGGTACAACATGGCCAACTTCTCACATTGGGTCCTATTGTTTGTAGCAACTAGTTAAGCCGGTCGGTTCCGGGTAGTTTTACGCTACAAACTCAACCCAACCTCGAGTTGGTCACACTTATCTTTTCTAAGTGTCATGTCCATCATGTTTCCAAAACATATTACAAATTTTCAAGCAACTGGGTAGACCTAACTTAATAGGTAAATTCCCAATGGGTAGACCTAACTTAATAGGTAAATTCCCAATCTTATGTTTTTATGTCTTTTAAGTTTACCCAACCCCAAACGCAATCCCATCGCTTACATATCGCAATAGCGCATAAAGGATAGAAAGAGGGAACTTGGCATAATCATGACATAAAGGTGTTGAAGCCACAAGTTTAACATGGTGGCATATGAAATGTACATATGTTCATATACTTGCATATTACATTTTTAGGCCTCAAAAGCATGCATAAAACCAAACTTAGCATATTGGTGATACATGGTGATAAATGACATGTAGAAATGGCCATAAGTTCGCATTTAGCCTCACATGCAAGTTATCATAAGAGATATGATAACTTACATGTTGCCAAAATGCAACCTTTAGCATAAAGCTTGAAGCTTTATATTCACATACTCAAGATAAGCTTGCATAACATGATAACATGAACAAAATGATCATCCCAAACTTGCATAACATAACTTGCATATCATATGGCAAACTTGCATATCATAACATAGCAAACTTGCATAACATAACATGATAAACTTGCATATCATAACATGGCAAATTTGCATAACATAACATGATAAACTTGCATATCATAACATGGCAAACTTGCATAACATGATAAACTTGCATATCATATCATAATGATCAAACACAACTTTCATCATTCATTCACTTTAGAGTTTAAATATGAAAGTAGAAAAGGGCTTACAATGCTTATGAAGACACAAAAATATGACAAAGCCCTTATGCAATCAAATAGACCCAAAATGCAAGCTCTAATAGAAAAACCCTTGAGCCAAAATGATCAAAACTCTTGCTTTATGATGCAAATATAGAAACTTGACTTGAATGCAAGCTAATGATGCTCATACAAGCTTGAAAACACTTGTATGCATGGAAAATCTCTCATAAAAATTTATTTAGGAATTTTATGAAGAGAGTGGAGGCCATGAGAGGAATGATTTTGCCATAGTTTAGTTGTATGAATGAATAATGATGATTTAGGGTTAGGTTAGGGTCTTATTTGTAGAGATTAGGACAACCTTAGGATTAAATCCTAGTTCCAATCTCAGCCCTTAAAACCGAATCTGGCCCAAAAACCTAACCAAAACCCCAAAATGGTGCACCAGGCAAAACTGCCCGGCTGGACCAAGTCGACAGCCAAGTCGACAGGGCTGTCGACTTGGGTCCAACCAAGTCGACTCCCAAGTCGACAGGGCTGTCGACTTGGGTACTCTGGCAGGAATTTTCCCGCCTGCGCCCAACTGCCCTAATTTCCAAATTCAAACTTGAATTTGAAATCTGTTTTTACTTTGAAATTTTCTGAAAACTTCGTTGGGCCTTTATCGGGTCATACGGACTCCGATTTTCGAAAACTCGGACTCTATTTCGCGTATTTTTCCGAGACGAACGCAATGGCACAGCCCGTTTCCCTTGATTCAGAATTTTAAATTAAATTCTGCCTCGATTTATGTTATAACAGGTTATTGAAGATACGGGTTGTTACAGTTTAATTGCATAAAAGAAAAAGATAGAGAAATTGTTGTCCAGAAGTAAGTGATATAAGCTTTCGAATAACTACTTTTTTAGGACGTTGCTACAAGACACGAAAATTGGGCACTAGCAAGCCCAAAATATTATTAATCATCATACTGAAGGCGTTGAATTTAGTGGGGTCGTCGATTTTGTTTTTGCATAAATTTTTGTCTCATAGCAGTTTCGTTTTTTTAATATCTTTGTAAACAAAATATCAATGTTAAAAGAGTTCGACTACCCGGGTTGAAAGAACATATACAAGGTTCGTATAACAATATTTTTTTGATATATCTTGAAGGAACATATGTATACCTACTGCTGATAAGTTTTCACTTATTTTCTCTTCTTTTGCAATTCATTTATTGGTTTCCTTTTTGTTCATTTTACTCGAGTCAGCATAATTTATGTTCTTCCTATTTTATGAGTGTTAACGTGTCTTTTTTTTGTTTTTAACATGTTTCCACTCATAAGCTGGTTATTTCTAACCAATAGGTGTCTATTGAAACTCATGAAATATTGTAAGTTACTATTGTTTTTTTAACTTAGATAATATAACGTTTGGTTTTCTCCAACGTTATATAGTTATACTAGTAAAAAAGAAGGCTGACTCTTCAATTTTTTAGCTTGCGGTATTTTTGAAAAGAACATCCTGTTTATCTACATCTAAACATCCGAAGCAGGGCCCATCCTAGAATTTTTGTTACCTAAAGCCGATTACAAAGTCAAGACCCTTATAAAAGCAAATGATATAGTTGTTAATTAAATAATCAAAATAATTTATGCCGTTTTTAAATAAATAAAAAACTTTATTCCTAATTTTTTTTTAAGTTATATAACAAAATTTGTTATTTTCTCATGAACATTTTTCGAGCCATTGACTTGCAAAATTACTTGTATATTGGTCAGCTACAATGGAAATTATATCAAATCTCCTTCGATACATAGAATTGTAACGAACCTTAGCTCAAAAGCTTAAAAATTGTTGATCAAAAATTTGCTCAGCTCTCTTTCTCGAATTGTTCTCTAGTTTTCATTAATCGATTGATGCATCACTTGCGAGTGGTCCTCTAACCAATTCTCTGCCAATTGCTTCGTAGCACTCGGTTTCAACATTTTTACAATTTTGAAATCGATTCCCGCTGAAGGCGACTTCTTGATAAGCGGTAACTTCCTTCGTCCCTGTCCAACGGTTGACTTAATATTGGCAGTTATCGACGATGTGGTTCCTGGTTTGGTTTCTGTGTCTATTACTGGAATCTCGTATGTTGAAATACAACTGCGGGATCTGGATTCATTCAGTGCGTTGGTGAGGCATAAGTTCTTAATTGTTGATGGCTTTTTCTTGGAATTGGCACCCATGTTTGCTGGATCTTTAGCTCTTTTCCCCCTTTCGTCGAGGCGGCTTACTGATTTCTGTCTTCCTTGCGAGGGGATCTCGCACTGCTCAATTGACAGACAACACGAAGGGGATTTCATCACCCCTTTTGTGTCGTATCTATCGTTTAAGGGCGTTGTCTTCTCTCCGACAATTCACGATTTGCGTGCGGCTCCCTCTGGGATTTTGGTTGGATCTCTGTTTTGTGGTGGAACTCCAAATCCACTCGCCTTCGCTGGTCGTTGTCTAGGTAGAGCTCGCACCGGGGATTTGATGGCTCCAACCCAAGCTCCCCAAGATCGAGCCTTTGAAGACTAGTGGTTCATTTGGCCCGCCGCTGTGTAGTTCAGTCGGGCCTTTGTGCTCTGGTAAGCGAAAGCGGCGCTATCAGATTAAGAAGCGCCATGTTTTGTTTGCTGACTCTTTGGGTGCGGATGCCCAAGCAGATGAGTGGTTTGGTCCTAAGAACCCGGCCTTTGAACCTGCGACTTGCGCTGCTTTTGCGCCTCCGTTAGAGTTATCTAATGCCTTTGATGGATTGAGTGTGAACGAGATGATGTGGTTGGTGCCAGCAGCTGTCCTTTAGCGGAAGGGTCGGTTGATGTAGCTTGTGTAGGAGAGACTGAGGAGGCGTCGGTTGGTGCTTCAGATTGTGAGGTGGATGGTCGTTGCTCGGACTGGTTGAGTGGCTTGATGTTTCGCCGAAGACGCAGGCTTGCTGTTCACTCTCTTGATATGCAGCCGACGGAAGTTCCCCGTGGCGGGGCAGCGAAGAACGGACAACAACCTGGAATCTTTGTCGTTGCATCTATCACCAATACTTCTAAGCTAGGCTATTATTTGTATGATGAGGTTTCCGATGCTGTTTTTGCAAGTAATAAACGCATCTACCTTGATGCGTTGGTTGCCCCCCAGGTACGTAATTATTCACAGTTTTCATTGCTTGAGGTTATGGGTATTTTGCTGTGTGGGGTTCCCTACGAGTTGCATGGTTATTTGTGGTTATCTGATCATGATTTGAAGTTTTGTGGATGGTCTGGTATTAAGGGATCCGTTGTTGTTCTTTCCCTTTTGTTTTCCTTTTCTCATTCGCTGGTAGGTTGTGCTAATTGCCATCTTTTTCTCTACTAGGCCACTGTTGTGGCCAAATTTGAGCGGTTTAGTCTCTCTTTCTGCTCGGTGTTGCTTTCAGGCAACTCTTTGCTCGTCATTGGTTGCCGGTGTTTATTTGAATCTTCTGGGTCTTCCTTCTTGGTCGCGTGTGGTTTACGAGGTTTTCTTTTCAAGACCCCAGCTTCATGAAGGTTTTTTTTTCTTTTCAGGTTTGTCCGGTCCTTTCGTTAGGTTCGACCGCAACAAGACTTCTAGTGTCTTGTGTGTGATATGCGAGGAGGTCTTTTGATTGATTGTTGATGGCGGATACTTTAGGATGTTAGCTCGGGTTGGCTCGACTAGTCTGGTGTGGCTTTGTAGTCAAGCCCGTATAGTTATTCCATTTATGGAAGGCTATACGGCCTTACTACGGAATCATGGCGACTTGTCGATTAAACCAATTAGCATCCTTGGGGATTCCTCTTATCCAGTTTTTCCGTTTTGGGGGTCTTTTTCTTGGCCCCAGGTGGGTTCTTTGGCATTTCCGCTTATACAGGGTTGTCAATTCGATGACATCTCAGTGTTGGTAATGTCCATACAGGAATCTGTGATGTTGCAGTTGCGGGTCCCTACATTTACTTGGTTTCATCTTACTTTTGCGTTTTTCTCTTTTTTTCCGTCCGCTTTTGGAGCTGACCAGATTTGCTCTTCTCTATCTTCCTCTTTTTCATCTTCCTTTTCTTCTTCTGGTAAGATGTCTTCTTTTCCTGTTTCCATCTCCTCTCTTTCTTCGGTTTTTGTTTTTGTTGTGTCTTCGCGGTCCACCCCCGTGTCTTTTGGATGCCCTGCGTCGTCTGCGTCATCTGCTTCTGCTTCGCCCCCGTTTCTTAGTAAGGCCGAAATAGCGACGATCAATTACCACTTATCTAGGCTTACTAAGAATTCCTTCCCTTTTCACACTCGGTCGCTTTCCCCGAGTCGTCGTCGGGTCCCCGCCCCCTCGTCTGCTGGCTCTCATCATCGTAGCCGACGTGAGGCCCCTCGTACCCCCCGCACAATTCGTACACGTTCTGTAGTGGCGTCCGAGCAGATCGTAAGATCTACTCGACATATCCTTTACCATATTTGAGTTAGACAGCGTGATCCCTCTGTATGCTATCTTTTTCCTTATAGTTAGCCTTTATGGCGAATTTTCTGTTTTGGAATGTGCGGGGAATCGGGAATGATAACATTCTGCTTGCCCAAGAGCTGATCTCTCAAATTGATAAGAAGGTTCATGGCTCTAATGTGGTCGTTAAGCTTGATATGGCCAAAGCTTACGATCGCATGTCATGGTTCTTCGTCGTCAAGGTGCTGAGGGCTTTTGGGTTCCCTGAACCCTTTATCGATGTTGTCTGGAAGCTCATCTCCAACTGCTGGTTTTCCGTTCTCATCAACGGATCAGCTGCAGGCTATTTCAGATCTGGGAGAGGCCTTCGGCAGGGTGATCCGTTGTCCCCCTCCCTTTTCGTCATAGCTGCTGAGGCTTTCGTTCGAGGTCTTCACTCTCTAACGATAGCTGGGCAGATTCATAGGTTCGACATCCCTAGGGGTTGTCCGCTTATCTCTTCCTTGTCTTTTGCGGACGACATCATCATTTTCACGAATGGCTCTCGTCGTTCAACCCGGTCCCTTCTGGCTTTTATTAGGCGATATGAGAGTTGTTCGGGACAACTCGTGAACGCTTCTAAAAGCTGCTTCGTGCCCGCAAAAGATCTATCTGCGATTAGGTCCTCTTGGATCGAGTCTACCTCTGGATTTAAAGCGGCTCCCCTCCCTCTTCCTTACCTGGGCATTGTTCTTTACCGAGGTAGGAAGCTCAACGCCAACTTCGATCCCCTAACTGACAAAGTCAGGGGCAAGATTATTAGGTGGAATGCTTCCCTTATTTCCCAGGCTAGTAAACTTGTCCTCATCAAGTCTGTCCTGGATTCACTGGGATCCCATACCTTTGCTGTTATGACTCCCACTACATCTTTCTTTCACTCCTACCGATCCTTGGTATCTTCTTTTTTCTGGGGAAGCAAGGATAATTCGTTGCACCATCATTGGATTTCTTGGGACACCATTTGTCGACCCAAATGTGAAGGAGGCCTTGGTCTCCGTAACCCTAAGGACATTTGTTTGGCATTTGCTTATAAGCTATGGGCGCGGTTTGGAGCGAACAACTCCCTTTGGGCGTCGTTCCTCCATGCCAAGTACCTTAGGCTTGCTAATGCAAATTACACCGGTATCCTGTCCTACGCTAGTGAGACGTGGAAACGGAAGCATCCGTAAAAGGGTTAACGGATGCTCATGGGGGTGGAATCATTTGGGACGACAACCCGTTCTCGCTGAAAGCGACGTGGAATTCGATTAGGACTCCTAATCCACGTCTCCTGATTTTCAGTTCTGTTTGGAATGTCCGTATTCCGCCAAAGGTTTCTCTTTTTATGTGGAAACCTTGCATGACGGTTTGTCGATAGATGAGAATCTTCAGCGAATTGGCATCCCTCTTGTGTCCAGGTGCAGGTGCTGCAATTCTGGGAGTTCCGAATTAGCTTTTCATCTTTTAGTGTCTGGCTCTTTAGCCCGAGCTGTCTGGAATTACTTCGGAATCTGATGGGTTGCCGAGGTAATGTCACCTCGACGGAAGATTTGCTAAGGCAATGGTGGTCCGACACCTCATGCAAATCTTTACGTTCTATTCTCCTGCGTCTGATTCCGTGTCTTATCTGCTGGCACATTTGGTGTGCCAGGAATAAGGCAATCTTTGACAAAGTGATAATGGACCCTCCTACCATTATCCGGAAAGTTAGGAACGATGTGTTCCTTGCTTTCCGTGGTAGGCTGTTTCGGGGTGTCATTGATACCCGCTCTAGGAGGTTGGTTGTTTCATTTGACGTTTTGTCGATAGCGGCCACTCCTAAGGCAGGCATTGGCTGATTGTTTATTTTCTATTTTCTTGCTTTTTGCTTTTCTTATTATTTCTACAGTTGACTGTTTCTATATTTCCTCATCACCCCCCCCCCCGGACTAATGTTGTTTGCGTAGTTTGCAGATTGCATTTGTTAGATGCTGGATTCGATTTGTACGGAGATTCTCGCCGCTCTCGAGGCTAGTCCCTGGAGCAGGTGTGGCTTCTGAAAGAGCTGGAGGCTGTTTGCTTTTCCTTGGTCTCACGTCCCATTTAGTCTTATGGGAGCTTGAGGATTCAAAGCTCTCGTTGTTTAGGGGACGTCTTGTGGTTCATGGGATAACTAGTTTTTGGATTTGTTGGATCTGGGTTAGCTAGCTAGCATGCTGAGCTCTAGGGCCGTCTTGGCTCTGCTTTGCTGGTTTTCTGTCTCGCCGGTCCTAGGGACTGGGTTTCCTGTTGTGCATTAGTTCCTTTTAGTCATTTCCTTCTTCGAGATGTTCTGTTTTTGTTGTATTTTATTTTTGTGGAGAAACTATTGTATTGTGAAGGAGAAGGATTACTTCACTTTCGGGTGGTGGCTTTGCCGGAACTCGATTTTGAAGTAAGATGAGCGGTGGTTTATCCAGAGCTCATCTACCTTTTCTCTCTACAGATACATATAGTTATTTACCGACTAGACTTTCCTTGTTTATTACTTGCCAGGCATGTTGGCAGTTTTTGTGGACATTTTGTTCCTTTATATATATATATATATATATATATATATATAAACAAGTTTCCCAAATTATGCATTGAGCATTATACAATGTTTACAATTGATAAGTAGTTAGCTTACATGCTTTGACAACACTTAGTTCATTGGTAACCTACAAACTTATTTTAATAATCAATCAAAAGTAGTTTCAAATTCGCTTCAAAAAAAAATACAATCGAAATTATATACCTATATAGGTAGCATCTGCAAATTAGATAATGAGTGAGAACTGAGCTTCCCAAATTTGACTGCCTAATTTTATTCTTCTACGCTTATAATATGCCAACTACCATCCAAACTAATATATTAAGTACTTTTTTCCTTCTCAATAAGAAATCAACAGGTCTAAATTAACTCAACAAATTATTGCCCATCTAAATTTGTAAATTATAGTACAATATCTAAACTAATTCAGCAATTAAAATTGTAAAGTATGTGGAAATGAAAACTGAAAATAAGTAATACAATTTTTTATTGATTTTTAGAATTTGTGTGTTGCTTGTATGTTTGTATTTTGCCCTAGCTACCAAGTATATGGAGCCTACTACATGTCTGGTTGTTGCCAAACGTTCGAGATAGAGTTGGCTGCCAACAGGAGATGGAGAGACTCACTCGCTGTCTAGATGGAGTCCATTTGCCATGAGTCGCTGGTTCGTCACGTTCGTAAATCACAATTCAGTTTTTTTATGATCGTGTATTTTGTTGTGATTTGTGACATAAAATCACATATGTTGATAGAGACGAGGCGTGGATGTGCTTGGCGGTAGAGGAGATGGTGCAGCAACAGAAAGAAGGTTAGAAGGTGCAGTTTGGCGTTTGAGCGGATTAATTGCTAGATTTTGACCTGGTCTTTCTATGACTTATCTGCAAGTATTGAGGGGATATATTCCTAATATATCTCTAAGAGGAAAATTGGATATTTTTCCTAGGCCTTCTATTGTCCTATAAAAGCAGCACATTGGGTTGGATTAATGTATGACTGAATAGAGTGGCGGCTGCGTGCCTCTAGGGCTTGGTGCCCTAGAGATGATTGGTGCCTCCAGTTAATCCAAGGCTTAGCCGTCATTCTTCATTGTTCTCCTTCTCCAACAAAGAGTGTTAGTCATCTAGATATTCTTTCCCTTTCTCAAAAAGATTATTGATTCTTGTAATTTTGTTTATTGTTGGTTTTGATCCATTGAGTGTAAACAAAATTTGTTTTTGTGAATCAATAAAGAGGGTGGTTGGGTGGAATATCTTGTATTTGCACATGTGATTTCATATATTGTTTGTTTCCATAGAAATCATCTTTAAGTAATTGGGTGAAGAAGATCCTGGTCGCTTCCGCAAAGGCGCAGTTTTCATAACAGTTGGTATCGGAGCTAGATCATCGCAAAGCTTAGAGTGATTTTGGATTGGAAAAAAATTGATTTTTGTTCGGAAAAAATTGATTTTTTGTTGAAAAATTGATTTTTGTTATGTCGGATATGATGGCGCTGTTGGTGATGACTAATTTTAACTGGGGATTTGAAGGCCTCAATCGTTTGGTTGATGGAGATGAAGAGAAGCCCTCAGATGTGGATGAGGGAAGTTGGAAGAAGACGAAGATGTTGGCAATTGGTTTGATTTGCCTATACCATGGTGATTCGGTTCATGTTTTCGACAGGGGTCTTCACGTTGATGATGCTCGAGGGATCCGGAGTGATCGAGGAAGGAACTCAGATCAAGTGGTAGATGGGTGTCGTTGTGAAATTACAAGCACTTTTAGATCGTTGGTTGATGCACGGTGCAGCTCAGGTGGTAGATGCATATTTTGTAGGCGGTGAGTTGTGTTTGTACTTGAGGTGTGGTCGTAGTCCTTTCAAATCGACTGGGCGTATCTCGTTGCCCTGAAATCGAGGTTGTGGGGTGTATCTCATTGCTCGAAAATCGATGTTGGTTTAATTGAGAGAAGGTGTCGTTGAAAGAGCTAGATGACTTGTTTGGTGATTGTTGGAGTGTTGATATGATTTTAGATTAAGGTGGAGCATTGTGATGGTGATTTCACATGTCCATGGAAGTCGGTTGACTTATTGTTGATGCGATTTCATATCAAGGTGGAGTGTTGTGATTTGTGACATAAAATCACATATGTTGATAGAGACGAGGGGTGAATGTACTTGGCGGTAGAGGAGATGGTGCAGCAACAGAAAGAAGGTTAGGAGCAGTTTGGCGTTTGAACGGATTTATTGCTAGATTTTTACCCGCTCTTTCTGTGACTTATCTGCAAGTATTGAGGGGATATATTCCTAATATATCTCTAAGAGGAAAATTGGATATTTTTCCTAGGCCTTCTATTCTCCTATAAAAGCAGCACATTGGGTTGGATTAATGTATGACCGAATAGAGTGGCGGCTGCGTGCCTCTAGGGCTTGGTGCCCTAGAGATGATTGGTGCCTCCAGTTAATCCAAGGCTTAGCCGTCGTTCATCATTGTTCTCCTTCTCCAACAAAGAGTGTAAGTCATCTAGATATTCTTTCCCTTTCTCAATAAGATTATTGATTCTTGTAATTTTGTTTATTGTTGGTTTTGATCCATTGAGTGTAAACAAAATTTGTTTTTGTGAATCAATAAAGAGGGTGGTTTGGTGGAATATCTTGTGTTTGCACATGTGATTTCATATCTGTGTTTGTTTTCATAGAAATCGTCTTTAAGTAATTGGATGAAGAAGATTCTGGTCGCTCCCGCAAAGGCGCAGTTTTCATAACAAATGTGATGTCCTACATTTTTCGGGGTTCTAAGCAAATGTTTCTGCCGCTTTGAGGGCCGGACCTGCACCACGTAGGGGTTCTACAAGATATACTTAAAAAAATACATAATAAAATATGAGTAGTTTTATCATTATTATTTTTTATAGGAATATGGGTAAATTCAGCAAATCTATGGGTTTACTCTAAAAAGGAAATATCGCTTAAACGGTGAACAATGGCACAGTTGTTACATTGTAGCCGCTGAAACGTGTAATGTATATGTTAGTTAAATAACAAAATTAATGAGAACCATATGTCATTGTGTTTAACAAAGAGTTAATGCACAAAATGTTCCAAATCAAACATGAAAGTAGATTGAACATTAACAAAAACTCTATCGATTAATATTTCACTTAACTTTTTATGCATTTCATATCTCCTATGACAAATTTAGATGTTCACGCATATGAGCATGCTCTGTTGGCTTTCCCTTCTAGAGTGAGGCAAATTATCTAATGTTGTAACATGGTGGACAGTGAAATTGATGATAGGCTTTCAAAGCTTACTCAAACAAAAGAACCAATTCCCGATGATAGTATTAGGCCAGTAAATAAAAAATTAGTTGCTAAGATAATTATTTTTATTTCGGTGTCTTAAGAAAAGTATACAGTTTTTTTTATCAACATATCAACGCACAATTTTTAGGAGCCATATCATGTATGTCGTTTTTTTAATGCTCACAGAACACTGGACAATTTGTTTAACTCATTTCATAGGAAGAAGTATATGGAAAACGTTTTGAACTCATTTTATATGATTTTCAAACAATTATATGGAAAGTGCAGAAATTTTGTTAAAGCGTCTAATTAACCTGCACTTTCTGGTCCAAGATTGTGGAGATATTCTTTCAACATGGTTTATTATTATTTGATTTTACCTCTTCTTAAGTAATTTAGAGATATATTTCCCACAAACTAAACAAAGGGAAAATTGTATAACATTCCATGACTTCTGTAAAGTGAACGTCAATGCTAACAATCTTCATCTTCTGACTGAAATGGAAAGAACAATATAAATAGTATTACATCTTTGACTGAAAATCTTCAAATTTATGTATAAGGCTAGTAAATACATTGATTTTTAATTATTTTTAAATATCAATATTTATGGAGTTTATGATTCAACATGATTGATATATGTTATGCTTTCACCTTTAGCATGTATGGAAGCATCGAAAATAAAGTATTTATAAATTAACACATTTTCTTGCGTACAACTTTACAAGTATATAATATGAGGTTGCATATGTACCATTCTAAGGTAAACGAGTAGTTAATCCAAGTATGAGTATGTACATCTATAGAATCTGTAGATTACAATTTTACAAATATACAATATGACGTTGCATATATACAAAATTTGTTGATCACAACTTATACATCTTTTAATATTACAGAGTACGATCTCACAGTGACTACAAGAATGAATAAAGATATACTACATAAGAAAATTAGCACAACACATTTGAAGTAAATGAAATTATGTAAAAGCCTATATGTTAATTTAGCGTTTACAAAATTAGGAATTAAATAAGGCAAACAATAAATACGTTAAAGTTTCATTATATTAGAAAAATCGCAGTGAATGGAAGAATTTATAAGCTTACTATTTATTTGCAAAAAGTTTACATAAAATAAAACTCTCTCTAGCTTTTATACATTGGATAAGTCTCTTTTTGGACAATTCCAAATGAGGTAATTAAGGAGAAGGACAAACTTTGCCGAAAAATTAGGCTGAAAGACACCAAGTTTTATTTTTAGTCTGAAGGACAAACTTTAAACCAAAATTAAGCTGAAGGAAAATGCTAAATGTAATTAGCATTACATTCAGTTTTTTACACTATACGAAAATGCTAGTTTTAACTAGCATTATTCGGTTTTCGTGTAGTGTAAAAAACTGAATATAATGCTAATTATAATTAGTATTGTCCTTCAGCCTAGTTTTTTTCAAAGTTTTTCCTTTAGCCTAAAAATAAAACTTGATGTCGTTTAGACTAAAATTTTTCCAAAGTTTGTCCTTATGCCTATTTTCCACTTTTTGAAATGTGTTGTTTTTATATAAAAAATGGACATGTGGTTAAGAAATTAAGGCAGTTTTAAATTTAAAAAGCAACTAGTCAGAATTAGTGTGCGGTTAGTAATCCTAATTATAAGGCCGATTAATTTAATTGGTTGAGCTTATAAATAAGAGCTGAGATGAAGGATTTAACAATCTTCTTCTCATTTCTAAACAACCTCAAGCCTTATCTTTGTCCTAAATCTTTATTTATATCACTAGATTTCATTATATATCATATTTACTTACAAGTTTAAGATTAGGTCTTCAATTACAAGTTAGCGCTCATAGTTTTGGTTACTCTCAAATCCAATTTGTTGCTATGCAGATTGGATTTAAACAAGATATACTTGATCTTATTAGACTAGTGAGTGGTTATGATCTTCCACTAGCCTATGATGAATTGTATCCAGGATTAGGTGTTTTTATGTTTGAATTGAAAGATTAGACACTAAATTGATCAATCTAACTTGAATGTTGAAATTTAACAATAATCTAACCTAATTCTTCTCATAGTAAATAATTAACTAGACCTCATATCATATATGCATAAAAATCACTGCTTTAGGTAAATTTATGGTTTAGATTTTTGAATTCAATATTACATATACTTTAATTGGATGGAATTTGAATTAGTATAATCATTGTTATGTTTGAATTTGATGCTTTGGTTGAACTGTTTGTTTGTGTTGTAAACGCATAATTAATTAGATTAACGAATCGAGCATATAAGAAGCTAAGATCGTCAAAATCATAAGGAATTTAGAGGATAAGATTTGGAGCATGTAGATGAAGCTCAACAAACCACCTTAAAAATTAAACTAAATTTATAAGTTGTACTGAGTCATCCCTATGATTCTGCACTGAGTCATAGAGGAGAGATCTACGAGTTGGGTATCTACATGGATGGAAAGGCATCAATTCATGGTGTGGTTCCATATCTTAATTTGTGGATATGCTAAGTACAAAAGAGTATGATGAGTCATTTTTTATTATTTGACCCATGATGTTAGAAGAGAAGTCCGAAATGTTACGACTGATAGATATGAGTTTATAACTTCTGGGATGGATACGCCGAAGGATGGATTGAAGATTGGACAGCATTTAACTAAGTACAAGAGTTGTCTATAAGTCATAGCCATGACTCAATACTGACTCTTATGAGTAGCTCCAATGCATTTGTAACTAATGGAAAAGAATCTTTGATTACAATAGATCTTGTCATAGGTGGTGACTTGCCCACATCTAGTATAATGGCGAAGTTACAACTTGATACAGGTTGTATTTCTTCGGTTGGAGGCTCATTATTGGACTAGATATCGAAGATAGGGCTCAGGATGGAAGATGTTGCAGATAGTGTAGTGGACTGATTGAATATTTCTTGTGTTTAAATGGATTTTATAAGACTTAGAAGTTGTGGGAATGCGAAGGAATCATTGATACCTTCGAATTTTCTTGCTATACTCGAACAGTGGAATTGTAACGTGGGGATGTCCATGGGATGTGTAGCTAAGGTGAATATACTGTAGAACGTTGGATTAGCCCAGTATCTTGCTTCAGGACGATTTGACATGTGCTGCTTTTTGGACTCTAATGGCATGAGAGAAAAAAGAGAAATGGAAATTTTCTTATCATTTGAAGATGGTCATGCGAGTTATTATATATTCAAGGCTTCAAAGAGTGATAGCTAGGTTCTTCCTGATGTACCCTATGTTTGCTATGGCTATTATTGGTGCTCTGTTTCAGGTTGGCTATTACCTAGGGGTTACAAAGAGGAATTACCAGAGATATGATTAGGGATACGGATGGTGATAGAGCTGCTTGTTTTCTTCCATCCTATTTTGTATATGGTATCCTGTGTTATTTTGTATGGCATCACATTTTATCTTATATTATGTGCTGGCTCTATGATTAGAGAGAGAGATGTCAGGTATGGTTAACATTCCTGTCTATTTTCGTGTTTCCGAGTATAATTATTGAGTATCATTTATCATTCACATCAGATTGCTGTCTAACCTAATAATTTATTTTTTCTTCTTCTTATAATCTTGGGTACTCTTAAATGGGTAGACTAGATGTTGGTCTTCGTAATGTGTAGAGACCCGACTTTTCGATCCTTAGTAGTCGACACTAATACCGCTTATTGTATTCAAATGTCGCAAAACCAAGTACCGGAGAGTTATATGCTAGGGGAAAAGAAAAAGAAAGAAGAAACATAATCTCACATGCAATGGAACAATCATAATATGAAATATAACTTTACACAAAAATGAATTTGAAAACTTATCATAGTAACTAACTAGACAAGCTTGGACAGTTATAACATTCTGCCCTTACAAATGCTGAAACTATTCGAAATACAACATTAACTACCCAACATAACACATACACAACAACGGAAAAATAACTACTACGAGAACACGTCTAGGCGTTTTACTCCACTCTTGAAGCTCTAAGTATCCAAAGAAATCCAGAAAACATGCTCAGTCTGACCCCAAGCATTATAATAAAATAACACCCAGATCAGGCTAAAAAACTAGCATGAGAATCTCAGATCACATATAGTTTATTTCATTATTAGCTTGTAAAACCTTTTAAACAAAAGGTATCTTGTAATACAATACCGCACATAAACACGGATGATATTACGATAATGTCTAATACAAATACTTAAGATTCTTAGCTGAAATTGTTATATTAATTAAATTCTATCATAATAAATATATAACTAAAATTGTACAAGGCTCGTATTGGAGTTTGGATTCCATACAATGACTGGGCACACCCATCAGAGTATGCGTTTAGAAAACAATATCGAGGTCGCAAGAACGTCTTGTATCCCTATCAACACAGGACCGACCCATCACTTAACTAGATGGTACCAAGCATGTCATCACCCCAGCAGCTTCGCAACCCTTTTCCATGGAGTGCTCCTACTTAATACCAATAGCATAAATGCATGTATCTAGAAGGGTAACAAACATACCCTACTTAGGTGCAACCCGCTTGACCCTGCAACATCTCCCTTGATTTTAGTCATTCCGGTTGATGAAGCTTTGAGGCTACGCTTTTACCTTTCAGAGGTGTAATGAACCATTTTTTTAACCACTAAGTTTGAACAATTTAAAATTTGGTTTTAAATTGGAAATATAAAAGGATTTTTATTTATACATTAAATGAAGTTGAATGAATAATTTATATTTAATTAAAAACGAGCTCATAACGTCGCGTTAGTTCATAGTTTTACGTTTTGAACTTTAATTGAATATACAGAATCAAAGATATAATTAAATGTTATAATTATGGACAAGTAAATATTTCTAAAATATTATGATAATGAAACTATGATTAATGAGCTTTGCATAGTAATTTAAGTGTTTTGAAATATAGAATTCAACTTGCGCATATAATGTGGATTCTGAAATATAAATCGTGAAATTAGGTTCCAAAATTTTGGAATTAATTTCAAATGTTTTAAATCAATATTTTGGAACCATACTTGTTGAACATGTAGCATAACGAAATGCGGTGGTATTTTCAAAGAAATTTAGATACTACTAACAAGGAATAATAAAGTTCTAATCGTTAAGGTAAAGGATTTTATTGGAAGGTTATTCGATTTTTTGAATTATATGTGACTTCTAAGATACTGATTCTTGAAATATTTTATCATACGTAAAGATATAAATTATTTGGAAATCATGAACTGTTTCGAAATGATTAGATGTGAAATTGATTGAAAAATTGATATAATTTCTATGGATTATTAACGATTTTCTAAAATCTTTGATCGAAAATTTGAAAGGCTTGAATTTTATGGTACTTGTTTGTAAGATAGAAAAATATCATATTGATCCAATTAAGATTTCCAAATATTAAAAAGAAAATTCAACTTTCCAATTTATTTGAATTATTTTGAAACTCATATTTCGAAAAGGAAAAGTGTTCGACTATAAGAATTGTAAACGGTTTCTAAAAGTGTTGGTTTAAGCTCTTGAAAATTTTATATCATGAGAATATGAAATTTACTTGGAAATGTTTCAAAACTATTTGATCTAAAGGAAGATGACATAATTTTCAAGATATTGATTTGGATTCTTGCAAAATTTTATGTGAGTTTGGAAATTTGGAAATATTCAAGTAAAGTGATATGACTTCTATAAATTTCAAACAATGTGTGAAGCTTTTAATTCGAAATTTGAAAAGCTTAAATTCATATGATACTTATTGATAGAAAATTTTGAATTGTTCGAATTAAATTTCCGATTATTGAAAGGAGTTTTCCAAGTATTTGGATATGATAAATAGTTTATAAAATTAGATTATGGGCAAAGGATATTTCAGAATAATTTGAAATAAATTTCCATGAAGCTTAATATGGTTTATTGATTTGGATATTGCAAAGTTGAATTCAGACTGCCAATTATTGAATGACAGTGAATTTCCAATTATTTGGGATGAGAAAATTAGTTTGTAAACATAGAAATTTCAACGACTTGAATCTCGATATTTTGAAATATGTAAAAAACAACAATAATATGAGTTGAAAGTATTTGTAAATTATGGCTGCGAAATGATTTACAACTTGGGGATATGAAATGGTTGATATGTTCAGGAAGCCTGTGACTAAACTGGGTTTATGATGAGGGATTGGAGTGTGTGCGATGGGTAGTACTCAGTAGCCCTATCATGGGGGATAACTTCTCGAACTAATGAGACATGTGTTTATTCGATTTCATTATAGAATATTGATGTTTCGAAAATCTAATTTGGTTTTGAAATCCCGAAGTAATGTATGATTCGATAAGAAAGAAATATATAATATTTCAATGATTTGAAATGGAAACAGGATTCTAAGTTCGAAGAAAACATTTTGAGGCTTTCAAATGTTTTGCAATTTATGATTTCGAAATATAGCAAATTTCCTTATTTAGTTTTCAATACGAAGATGGAAGTTTAAGTTTAATTTTTTCTTAGACAAAGTTTACAAATTGAACTATATGAAAATTTTGTGTTTAAATTCCTATGAGTTACATAATGAACTTTCAAGCTTACTAGAAATTGTAAGTATTTGGTTTCAATGAATTCTATAAGTAAGATTTATTTATTTAAGTATATTTTTTACTACCTCTCCTTTTTTAGGACGAAAAGCCTTAACTAGGGGAGATTATAACGGCCCATAAATTTCGACGTTTGAAATATAAATAAATTAAGTTTTAACGTTACAATAAATATTTATATTCATATTTCGACATAGAATTTGGAATTTTATCTATTTTGGACGTAATTTAAGTTTACTTCTAAATAAATTATTTTCGTAAATTTATTTTTAATATGAATGTTTGTCAAATAAACGTGATTTACATTGTTAACTAAATTGAATATTTAATTGTTATGAATAAATTTGATTTTTAAATAGAAATCTTGGAATTTAATTTAAAGAAAAAGAAAGTAATTTAATTAACTTTGGAATATAAACGGTGTAATTTAATTTAGAATCTAATTCATTTTGACCTTGAATATATATTTGAAATTTTAATTTAAAACGCTAATTGATTGTGAATTTTGTTTTGAATGAAACATTAGGTATATATTGATTTCTAAATCTTGTTTGTATAAAACCGTTAAGTGTAAATTGATTTCGAAATTTCAATAAGCAATTGGTGTGTAATTCAATTAAATTTATCGTTTAGTAAAATTGGGGAAATTTAAATTCGTTGAAACAAACAACGTTGTCCATTGCAGTCGAATTCTTTTGTTCAGTCTAACGTTGTATATCTGTTTAACCGTGCCCTTTTATTCAGCAACGTTCAAACCATTTTCGTCATTCAGCCCTATATGTGCTTCTAACCCATATCTGAGAATTTTTAATCAAAGATTTGGATGCTGAGATTATTTGCCACATGTTTTCACATTGCCGTAAAAATTAACACTTGTCCTTGCCTCTCTATGTATTACAACACCTATCCTTTTTTCTTAGAAAATGAATTTTACGCTGATATTTTCTGTGCTACTGGTCTCCTTCGTTGAATTATAAAATGGGTGTACTCCTTTCCTTCTTTCACAACTTTTATTTCCACTGCTATTGTTTTCTTCCCCAAATTACTCACAAAAATAAAAATTTGAAATGGCTGACATCTCCCTAGCAATCGACCGTCGCCTCCTCTGGCCGTCCACCGCCTCCTTTTTTGAGCGACGCAGCCAGCACCAGGGACCAAGCCACCATCATCCCACTCTCGAAGCCACCGTCCCCCTCGTCGACCTTCACCGCTTCACCCTCGCGTCGATTGCAGTACGTCTTCACCGCAGCAAGCAACTGCTGAGGCTTACAACAGTCGGCGCCACGGCGGACCAAAGCTAGCCTCCGCTCGTTGGCCTTGAGCACCTGTGCTCTCAAACTTACGCTGACTGTGACCATCTCTACCGAGCTCGCTGCCGTGCTTCGGGTTGAAGACAATTCGAGAGCAATTCTTCTGTGCCCAACATCCCTGTTCCCGTGTGTGCCCACCAATCAAATCTAGCTATTTCCCTTTTTTTGCATTTAAGCCACCGGACAATTAAAGGGTTTAACTGTAAAAGACGGAAATCAGAAGGCTGTGATTGGTTGGTGACACTGGACACACACAATTTCGACACAGAAAAATTGGTGCGACACAATTCGTGCCACTGCTGCGACTGTGGCTTGTGGACCCAATGAGCTTTGTCCAGCATACCGTAAGGACCAGAAATCGTAACTGCTTTCCATTCGTCATCGCCTAAGGTGAGTGTTTGCTCACGGTTAATCTTAATTCAAGCTTGTCAACTTCAGTAATTAGTCTAAATAAAATAGTTAACTTGGGTTACTTCACTACATGTTTGCTGCCTTCATTGATTTCTCTCATTTTAAATTGCGTCGGGTTTTGTTACATGTACAATGTTATGTTAACCAACCGAAATTGTCGAACACATCTTGATTTGTAGTTGGATTTGTATTGACAGTGCCATGCCTTGTTCGAGTCTGAGCACATTTGGAAATTGGGATGTTTGCCACTATTTGCTTTCCATGTTTACACAGCATGCTACACTATTTGGAAACTCATACACATGTTTATTGCCTTGTTAATTTGAGATTTGGATTGGGTAATATATGTCAATGCACATATGTGCATATATATACATACATTTTGTGTATGTATACATGTATCGTTGGTGTATATATATACACATACACGCGCGCGCACACACACACACACATAGAAACTCTGAACTTGTGAAATGTCTTAGTTCTGCTAGTCCTGAAACCCGACTGCTGAACATTTGTTTAAAACTATGTTCGGTTGCCGCATGCTACCATTATATGGCCTTGTGTATTGTTACCTTACATATATGAAGTTACTAAACTTGTGTTGTTTTGAAGCTTGGAACATGCACTATGATTTTATCCTAGAAATTTTATGTTAATCATGGAGGTAATTGTATTAATGTTGTTTAGTACCGTGTGTATGGTTAAAATTAGAAGGGTTGTAACTAGTCACTCGTTCATGCATGCACTCATGAAGTAGCCTAGGCAATGTACCCCACATTATATTGACTCGGTTTGTTTGGAACCATAAAGCACATTAGTTTATTTACCTTGGCTCTATTTTGAACTTGAGGCACATATTCCTTGTCTCCTAATAACCTGACTATGAGACTTGTGCTATACCCTTTTATATTATTTAGTTTCATTCCAGTTCTAGAAAAATGAAATGAAAACTACAACACGCTAAACCTTCCATATATTTAGGGTGCGTTCCCTGGTCCTTAACAGACCGTTTATTCAACGGACGCGTCCGTTGAAAAACGGTCCATTAAGGTCAGTTAGCCCAACGGCTCAAAATGGAGCCGTTGGGCACCGACGCGTCGGTGCCCAACGGCTCCATTTTGAGCCATTGGGCCTCAACCTCACCTCTTCTACAAAATCCCACCCTCCTCCATTCCTCCATCTATCCCAAATTCATCTTCTACTTCTCTAAACACTTCTCTATTTTCACTTGAAAATGGCAAATCGACAACCTAGACACCATTAGAGCAGTGAAGCAACACGATTATTGCTTAAATGCGCCGTTGCGGCGTATGGAAAATGTGGTAATAACAAGAAAGAGGTTACCAAAGCGATAGCGGAAAAATTTAATGCTGCAACGGTCGAAATCAATGTTACAAGATCAGATGAAACTCTGGATTTGATCGACGAAAACAAAGTTCGGCACAAGTATGATAGTCTTCAAAGGGAATGGGTTAAATAGGAAAGCTTGAACAACAAAACTGGAGCTGGTTGGGATCCTAATCGTCAAACAGTTTTAGGCTCTGATGAATGGTGGGATGATCGTTTAAAGGTATTCACGGTAAACTTCTGCTTTGTTTTTTAATAGACCCGTAATTAATTAATGTTGTTAAAATAGGAATTTGGGCCATCCATTCTAAAATTTAAAAAGTCACCGCTTGAGCATTTGGAGCTACAACAACAACTGTTTCAAGGCACACATGCAACTGGACAGATGGCGTATACGCCAGCATATACGTCTGCTGTTACTCAACCTGAGCAAACACCACAGTTTACTCCCTCTTTGCCAGGAAATTATGCTAATCCATGGGCATTTGAGCACTTCCACAGTCAGCTCAATGAAACAGAAGACCAAGGGCAAAATAATATTCCAAATTTGAATTCATCAGCACCTCATTCTTGGGATCTCGAACCGGCCACTCAAACAAACGTGCCCGAAACTCTCATTCCATAGCGAACTCGACATGTTGGTTCAGCCTCTGGTAAAAAGAGAGGTTTCAGAAAAGGGCGTGGTGACATGGACAATAAGTTTGCTGATCTCGTCGATTACCTCCATGCCCGAAAAGTGCTAAAATCTACAACTACGGAAAGTCCCACCCCGAACAATTTGACAGCAAACAGTATACGGTGAACATGAAATTCTTTAAGTCAAGCTGATATGATAGGACGCGTTAAACGTTTGAGCGAAGGAGCATATTTTAATTTAGCGGAAGCGTTACACATAGTTGCAGATCCCAACAAGGCAGATATATTCAACTTCTTAAACGATGACGATGCAATACCATGGATGACATTTGAGACAAAGCGCGATCAACTTTCTGCTGACTACAAGTATTTTCTGATTAAGAACGGATCAAGCAACGCTTAGGATTCCTGCCATTATTTCTGTTTTGTATTTCTGCAATGTATCACTTTCTGTACTGTTTTTATGTAATGGACTGTTATGTTTTGTTAACTGTGTTATTCTGCAATAATTATAATGTTATGTTTAATCGGTAATTAGTTATATTACAAAATATAAATAAAATACTCCGCTTAAATACTCCGCTTAAACCGCCAAACGCATGGTCTGCTAACTACCATTCTCCGCTATAATACTCCGCTCAAATTCTCCGCTTAAATACTCCGCTTCCGCTTGCAAGAATACACCCTATTCCTTTGGTAAATTTGAAGCCTGACCGTATATATATGCACATATATTTACTTTATAATATTTGAAGTATCGTGACTTGATAAACACACGTATCCCTTTAATATTGACTGTAAATTTGCGGTATAAATCATATTGTTGGGCCACTGAAATACATGCATGCAGCACCCTCTATTTGAGGGAAAATATATATGGCTTGAAATTCCTATATTTTAGAACTTTAAATCTGATATTAGGATTAACTATTATATTTCGGGTTTTATTGGAGTTGTGTTTACTTGAAAAAGATTAATCCTGACTCGAGTGTTTTGTGCTTTGCATGGAACGCTCAGGTCACACACCAAATGTTACAGATGCAAAGATTTCAGCTCAAAAAGAGGAAAGGAACGTGAAGACGCACGCGTGCTAGCCGACAAAAAATTGTAAAAACTTATTCATTCAAATATATGTTTACATTATTTTTTTTATTTTTCCGTTGTACAAGATTTTGTATAAAACTCTGATATCTATATGAAATTTTATTCTTTTGCAAGTTATGGTGTACTGAAATTCTGTGTACAATTCTAGTTAAACCCGGTAAGCCAATAACAATTGTCGTTTCGAGTTGATTTAATTACCGACTTAGGGCAGTCAAAATGACAGGTCATTACATACAAGCAACGGACATATGGCACAAGCCAAGACAGATTGATTGGTTTCTTAAAGAAAGAATTTAAATCTACATTGGTTAAAATTGGTAAGAAGATTTATTTCTAGAAATTGAATTGGAGAAACCACACTGGAAATAATACAGCAAATTTTGGTGAATTATTTGATAAGAAATAAATTCATTTTCCAGATATTTTCAAGTAAAATTTCTTAGCAAGAAAATCAAGCAATTGTTTCCAGCAAACATTTAAAGATTCACGACAATTTAATCTGTATTAATGGCACAAGAATATTAAGATTTTTTTTATTATTAAATCAAATTTTTAAAAATACATAAGGGCAAAGAAAATAATTTATTTATTTCCAAAATTCAATTAAATCAAAACAACAATCATGCAAATCTACCCAAAATCTATACGTTGAAATCAAAGTGGATCAAGGGTTCTTAACCCTATAAAATCAACACCCTATCATTACGGACAGTATCAAAACCAAAGCTATAAAATTCGAGAATCATTGTCATTTATTTCCTTTTGTTTTGATACAGCCAACGATGATATAATGTTGATTTTACAGGGATAAGAACCGTTAATCGTCCCTGATTTCAACATATTGATTTTGGTCTAGTTTGCATTATTGTTGCTTTGATTTATTACCGTGAATGCCTAATTAAATTCTAGAAACAAATGATTGATTTCCTTGGCTCTTGCGTATATCTAGAAACATGATTTGGCAATAACAAATATTCAAATATTCTTGTGCCAGTAATAAAGACCAAATTGTCGTGCATCATTGAATGATTACTTGAAATAATTGCTTTATCTTCTTACCAAAGAATTTTACTTGGAAGTATCTGAAAAACGAATTTATTTCTCCTCAAAATAATTCACCATGATTTGTTGTATTGTTTCCCGTGTTGATGCTTCTTCAATTCAAATAACTTACAAAGGTCAAAACTTAATTTTAAGAGCGGGCTAATCATTAATTAAACAATTTACAGAGATACAACAAATTCAAGGCTTTCACTACTGACTAACTAGGAACAAAATAAGGATACAGCAAAAGGAGGAAGTTTTCCAACTGACTCCTCGCATAGGCAAATTGTGAGTTGCGTCTGCGAAGTGCCTCTCAAACTAAAACACAAACATGTTCGACCCAACAAACATTGGACCCATTAACAACTAATGGAAACCATTTAAACTTCTTCAAATTTACATATTACAATACTTGTATGATGCAAAACAGCCCCAGATTGTAATAATCTCTGTCTTTCATTAAACTTCCAAAATAAATCAATGTAAAGCTAGCATTTCTAATTAGATACACAACAATTATCGTATACTAATAATAAATGATTTTACATACTGAACATATTCTCATAAATATACCATGTGGCCACTAATACAAAAACTACTAACCAGATCTTTTGACTAAGAGTGCAATTTGAATTTTTTTACAAAAGGCACAAACTACTCAGAATGTAACACTGTATTACACCTACTTTGTGCCATTAAAAAGTGCAACAGGAAGAATGGCAAGCAGTACCCTGCGTACGTGCATTTATAAGGAACAAAGAATTACAGAGAAATGCCACACTTGCTGATCGACCAACAAAAGTACCATGCCAACATAAATATGTTGAATGATCTGGGAATATTACAGCGGAGGTAGTAGGGAAAAATGAACATAAAGGCATAAAGAATAGAGTATTGCGGTGATTTCCAATGCAGTATGACGCAACCAGTAATAATCTACACAGAACGTTCAAGTTTCAATAGTTTATAAAAGATTAATAAGAGAAAAAAATCATAATAATTGATAAGAAAAATAATAATCATAATAATAGATAATATACACAGACTGTCGAACAGAAGTAACAAACTACAGTAGAAAAATAATAACTGACAAGAACAAATTTTGAAGGAAATATCATAACTATAACTTTACTATTTGATTTCGAGGCCCAAATTTATTCAACGAGAAAGCCAAAGAACAGTTAAGATTGATACGAAGTTTTGTCTGATTAGATGAACAAAACATAGCGATAATGGCAGCGAAATTTTGTAAAAGAAGCAAACAAAATCTAAATTGCAAACAGATCACCCTAATGATCCATCCAACAATACAAATAGAAAATATAACAACAGAAGACAAAAAGGGGACATAGAGATTTTTGTTTTTTTTTCTGAATTAGAAAATGAAAGTAAGAAGAGAAGCTGGTTATTGAATGGAACCCTAATTGTTTTCTGTAGAGATTATGTGTAGTATTTTGTTGTTCTTTTGTATTTTGTATTTTTGGTTTTGTTAATAAGGCCTGGTTTGTTGTATTTTGGGTTATTTTCGTATTTGTTTTCTTTGTTGTTGGGCTGGATGGTTAAAAGCCCATCGTGTTGTATAAATAATACCGATACTTTGTATTTTGGAAGATTCGAGTATGAAATAAAATTAGGTTTACTGATGTTCCTCTTTTCATGGTATCAGAGCTGAGGCGATCTCAGATCTGATTTCTTTTCTTCTTAATTTCTTCTTTCTTCTTTCAAAAATGGTGAATACAAGTTCCGAATCTATCCAATCTGATGAACCAGTTCAAGTTAATCAACCGATCAACTTCAACGATCCCTATTATCTCTCAAATTCAGATCATCCAGGGATGCAGCTTGGAAATCATGTATTATCAGGTTCAAATTATTTGAATTGGTGTAGAACAGTGAGGATGGCTTTAATTGCTCGAAATAAATTGCAATTTGTGGATGGTTCTCTTCCTATGCCGCCAATTACATCAAACGATTATCAGAAATGGGTGAGAAACGACTACATGGTTATGTCCTGAATCCTGAATTCTATGGATAAAGTCTTGTCAGAGAGCTTTATGTTTGTTGATTCCTCTTGTCAGTTGTGGAAAGAATTGGGTGAAAGGTTTGGTCAAACCACGACACCAAGATTGTTCGATCTTCATCAGAGTTTGACTTCAACCTATCAAAATGAACTTAGTATTGCTGAATACTATGGAAAACTGAAGACAATTTGGGATCAACTGCAGATTCTTGAAGGTTTTCCCGAATGCACGTGTGGTGCTTTGAGAAATTGTTCTTGTGGGATTCTGAAGAAAATTCTTGAAAATGATCAACGAAATAAGCTAATGCAGCTATTATCTGGATTAACAAAGGAATATGATCAGGTTATAACAAATATTCTTAGCACTGATCCACTTCCTAATGTCCACAAAGCCTATTATATTCTGCAACAAGTTGAGCATCAAAATAAATTGGCAGAGAAGAATTCTACTCAGGTAGAGACGAATGCTCTTAATGCTGTTAAAACTTTTCCTAAGCCAAATTGGAAGAATGCCAAAAGAGATGCCAAGAGACAGAAAAGTGATTTGTTGTGTGATCATTGCAAGAAAAAGGGGTGTTAGCCTACTTTGTGGACTAGGCAACACAAAGTCAAGATATCAAGCATTAAAGAGCATTTCAAATTAGAAAACTTCGGTTCGGATCGGAGAGACCATCACTACTCAGATCGGAGAAGACGCTACAGCCTCGATCGGACAGCTGCAATCATTCGGGTCGGATTATAGCAACGTATCGGTTCGGATCGGAGGGCAATCTTCTTCAAGATGGATCGGAAGGCCACCCAGCTGCTACAGAGACGGTTCGGAGGAAAAGCAGAATAAAGAGAAGAGAGAGTTGTTGTCACCAAATCAATCCGGGTCGGATCAGATATCCCGATCCGAACCCCTGATACATATACCTCCGACCCGAACCCATTTTCCATACTGTCCCCCCTGCATAAGCGCCTGAATATCCGGATCGGCTATGACCAGTTTCTACCCATAACGTTCATTACTCTGATGCATTGTCAATACAATAATTCATCCGAACCCGAGGCTAATGGGATGGACGACGCGTGGATCCGATCCGGATCGGATTTTGAGCAAAGTCACAGGTATAAATACCCCGTCTGGAGACAAAGAAAAGGATCTTTTTAGGCATTTCGAGAATTCAATCACCTCCATAATCCGAACTCCAGTACTCCCGGAGAATCCAAATCTTCTTTCATTATTTGTTTTAGTCAATTGAGTGAATATAAGTGAGTTGTGAGTGAAGTCAAGTGAAAATTACATTGTATTTGCAACTGAATCATTGAATATAGTAAAAAAAACAAGTGGACGTAGGCATTTCTTCGCCGAACCACTATAAATCCTGTGTGTTCATTCTTATTTTTATCTCATCTTATTTGCTTTTACTCAATTTGGCTGTTAGAACCACTTTTTGGTCTAACATTTGGTGCTTTCACTGAGAGTCCTCATCTAAATTCTTTATTTTCCGGGATTTCTTTCTACTTTTTGGACCGTTGAGTTCAAAGAAGTTAATCCTTAAGTTTCTCCGCTCTTTTATATTTGTTGAAGTGATTGTCAAAGAATCATGGCCAAAGGAAAAGGCAAAGAAGTTCAATCTGGTCGAGGAAATGGAGCTGGCGAAGATCAGCAAAATGCGGTTGTGACAAGGTCTCGGGGGCAGAGTTCAGCAGCAGGAAGAACCAATGCAGGAAATCCGAGCCGCCAGCAGGGGGAAAGCTCCGATCCGATCTGGGTAGGAGATTCTGAAGCAGTGCATTCCCCCAATCTGAACCGACCCGAGCGGCTTGCCACGTACCGATCCGATCAGGCTCCCCAGCTCCGAACCGACCCGACCTCCTACCTCCGATCCGACCCGATGCTTGGTGAAGCTGGAACCTCTACTCGAGTCCCTACGAATGCTCCTATTCCAGCCACCAGGGTTGGTGATCAGGTCAATCCATCTGCGCCCATCACTCAAGGAGATTTCTCGCGCTTACTTGACATGCTTGAGAGCACAAGGGAGGCTATGAAAGTTCACGAGCGCACTAATCTCATGATGCAGGAAAATATGAGGCTCATGAGTCGGGAGATTAGTGAACTCCGTCGACAGAGAACTCCATCACCGGTTCGTCACACACCAGTGGATCAATATTCATCTTCCAAGGAAGAGCGGCCCCGTGAACGAAGGCCACTCGAACGACCTCAGAACGTGGAGCAGCTGACATTTGGATCTTTGGGATCTCGTGAGGATATCGCACGAGCGCTAGGAGACAATGACCCCATTCGGGGGCAAAGACTCCAGTCCCCTCCTCCCGAGATCGACCGGGAGCGCAGGGAACGGAATCGAGCAGAGGCAGCCCGAAGAAGAAGGGCATCTCCTGAACAAGAGCCGAGAAGGAACTCGGATACTAGGGCCAGGGAACCTGAGCGGCCCCTAACTAATGCTGATGTGCAGGCAATGGTTCGCCAGATCATGTCCGAGAGCCGGAACTATACAAATGAAGATTATGGCATTGAGCGAAGCCATACTCCCTTCACCGACGATATCCTCGACTTCCAATTTCCCCGACGCTTTAACTTGCCACAGATGGACAAGTACAACGGAAGGACTGATCCGGGACAGCACTTGATGCGATACTCGTGGCTCATGAATGCTGCTGCCGCCCCTGATGAAGTGAAGTGTAAAGCATTCCCAATCTACTTAGAAGATGTGGCGCTGTTCTGGTTTACCCGACTTCCTCCTCGTTCGATTTCGAATTACAAGGAACTAAGCGAGCGTTTCATGAACCAGTTCCGACTCCATGCCCGAAAGTCCAAAAGTGTTATTGAATTATCGAGGATCAAGCAGGCACCAGGAGAGTCATTGAGGGCATATCTTGACCGTTTTAACCAAGCTGTGACTGAGGTCAGCGACCCGCATGAGCCCACTATTCTGATGGCATTGAAGGAAGGAGTTGATCCCGAATCCGAGTTCGGGGACTACCTTTCTGGAAAGACACCCTCCACAAGGGAGATATTCTACGAAAAAGCCGATATTTATTTAAGGCGAGAGGAGGCCAGGGCAAGCCGAAAGAGAAAGTCTGAGACGGCTTCAAAGGAGAATGTGCAGAGTAATATCGCCGTAAAGCAGTCTGGGGAAAGTTCTGGCAAGGTTGAAGTAAATGTAGGAAACAAGGGTGGAAACAGCAATGCAGGAAGCGGGGGTAACAACAACAATAACCGTAATCCGAGCGGTAACAGAAGAAACAGAAATAGGGGAAGTGATCCTAACAAAAGACCCCGATTCCAGAACTACGAGAATTATACACCATTGAACGACACCCTGGAAAATATCTACCTAGATACGTACAATGTGTTACAGTACAAAAGACTGCCACCTCGTGATTCGACCGAGAAAGAAATGGTGACAGGGAAATTTTGTTTGTTTCATGGAACTCATGGGCATTCAACCAATGAATGTCGGCATTTGAGGGATGTGATTGAGAAGCTGCTGCGTGAAGGGAAGTTGGATGAGTACAAGGTTGCCCCGAGGGACAGGGGGCAAGGAGAGCGGGCTCCAAAACAGATTCTACCTGCTCCCAAGCCTACAGCGCAGCAGAAAGGTAAAGGAATTGTTATCAACTCCATAGTAGGCGGGCCTCACCAAGCAATCCGAAGTTTCAGATCAATGGATCAATATGTAAATGCTGCCAAGCATCTAGACGTGAATGAAGGTGATGATTTGGAAGATATCACCCCCATAAAACAACAGAAGACCATGTTTGACGACGTGGTATTTCGCAGCCGAGACAATACGGGGATCCAATCACCCACCGATGATCCGTTGGTTATTACTACCACCATTGGGCCGGCCTTGGTCCATAAGGTATTAGTAGACAACGGGAGTTCTGTTAATATTTTGTTCAAGAAGTCATTTGATCAGATGAAGCTTGAATCTGAAGACTTGAAGCCATGTGAAGGATGGATCAGAGGCTTCAACGGGGCGTCGACAGCCCCCATGGGATACATAGAATTGCCCGTGACCCTGGGGCAAGGAGAACGTAGAAGAGTGCGGATGCTTCAGTTCGTAGTATTGGACGTAGATTCGCCTTATAATGCATTTTTGGGGAGGCCTGCCCTTGCTGAATTCAGAGTTTGTATCGCCCCTTGGTGCTTGTTACTTAAGTTCCCAACCGAAGCCGGAACTGGAATAATGAGAGGGGATCAAGTTTCCGGACGGGCCTGCTACGTGGCCGAATTAAAGATGTTGATGAAAGGACTTAACGTTGAGAGTAAAGATGCCTCGTCCCCCTCAAAGGGGGGCTCGGCATAGCAGTTAGAGAGATTGACCCCAGAGGAGTTGCCCAAAGGAACGCCCGAAGACCTGGATCCCAGAAAAGACGAGGAACCAGAGGCTAGGAATGCAACTCCTAACGAAGCGACAGTGGAAATTCCTATTGATAAAGCTGATCCGACAAAAGTTTTGAAGATTGGTTCTCAATTGGATCCACGTCGAGCTAAAGAACTAACGGACTTCTTGAAGGCAAACTTAGATGTGTTTGCCTGGACCCATGCTGACATGTGTGGGATATCGCCATCCATTATAAGTCACAAATTGAATGTAAATCCGAAGCATCCACCTGTGAAGCAAAAGAGACGCATGCTGGGCTCAGAGAGGTCGGTTGCTCTCAAAGAGGAAGTAGAGAAGTTGAAGCAGAATGGATTTATTCGAGATTCGACATATCCCGACTGGATATCGAATCCCGTCTTAGTAAAGAAGCCAAACGGAAAGTGGCGGTCTTGCATTGACTTTTCAGATTTAAACAAAGCTTGCCCAAAAGATAGTTTCCCACTTCCCAGGATTGACCAGCTTGTAGACTCGACAGCAGGTCATGAACTTCTCTCTTTCATGGACGCATATTCTGGATATAACCAAATTCCTATGCACATGCCAGACCAAGAACATACGAGCTTCGTTACGAATTTGGGATTATACTGTTATGTTGTAATGCCATTCGGATTGAAAAACGCTGGAGCTACTTATCAGCGCTTGGTGAACAGAATGTTTTATAATCAGATAGGAAAAACTATGGAAGTTTATGTGGATGATATGCTTGTCAAATCGAAACAGTCCTCCAGCCATACGCAAGACTTGGCGGAAATGTTTGGTATCCTGCGAAAGTACCGGATGAAATTGAATCCTCTGAAATGCTCATTTGGAGTGGCATCGGGAAAGTTCCTTGGCTTCATTGTGAGTTCCCGAGGAATTGAAATCAACCCTAGCCAGATAGCAGCGATTAGAAATATCGAAGAGCCGAGGAGAATTAAAGACGTCCAAAGTCTTGCAGGGAAAGTAGCGGCACTGAGTAGATTCATCTCCAAAGCCACAGACAAATGTGTTCCGTTTTTTGATTTGATTAAAAGAGGAAAGAAGAACTTCGAGTGGACTCCGGACTGTGTTGAGGCCTTTCGAAATTTATTGGAACTGCTAGAGAAACCGCCGATTTTATCAAAGCCCGTAGATCACGAAGAATTGTTTGTTTACTTGGCAGTCTCGGCTCACGCCGTCAGTACAGCCCTGGTTCGAGAAGAAGATAAAGTACAAAGGCCAGTGTATTATGTAAGCAAGAAATTAGCGGCGGCAGAGCGCAACTACCCAAAAATTGAGAAGCTCGCTTACAGCCTCCTGATCGCATCCCGAAAACTTCGTCACTATTTCCAAGCCCATCCAATAACCATATACACCGACCAGCCCTTAAGGCTGGTGTTGTAGAGACCCAAAGCATCGGGAAGGTTGATCAAATGGAACATAGAACTAAGTCAGTTTGATTTGAATTTTCAACCACGAAAGTCAATCAGGGGGCAAGCTCTAGCAGACTTTATTGCGGAGTTCACCATTCCATAGGAGGAAGTAATCAATGACAGAGTGGTTAAGTCCGAGGATGAGCTAAAGATAAATCCGTGGAAACTATATACAGATGGAGCCAAGAACGACCGAAGGTCCGGAGCTGGAATCGTCTTAGTCACTCCCGAAGGACGGCCGTTATATTACGCCCTGCGATTAGAATTTTCAGCGACTAACAATGACTCTGAATATGAAGCCCTGATTGCCGGGCTGAAGCTTGCTAAAGACCTCGGAGTAAAAATGTTAGACATATTTTGTGACTCTAAAATTGTTGTCTGCCAAGTGCGAGAGGAATTTGTGGCTCGAGGACCTCGACTTATCGCCTACCTCGGGAAAGTGAGAGAGCTATTGAATAGCTTAGAGCGGTACAACATAACGCACATTCCCAGAGTTGAAAACCAGAAAGCGGATAGGCTGGCAAAGCTGGCTAGTTCCGACAATCCAGAAGAGACTGAAATAATTCCAATTGAAACGTTGGAATCACCAAGTTTTGAGTCAATGGAAATTGAATTCTCCTTTGAAGCGGAACCAGAGAAGGAGTCGTGGATGACTCCAATTAAGAATTTCCTTAAGAATGGGACACTCCCATCAAAAGAAGAGTGAGAAAAGAGCTATAGTTCGCAAAGCTACCAGATATGTCATACAAGATGATACTCTTTATAGGCAAGGATTTTCTATGCCCCTGTTGCGATGTATAGCACACGACGACATCAAGCGTGTACTAAGAGAGGTACACGAAGGTGAGTGTGGAGATCATACAGGAGGTCAAACTTTAGCAAAGAAGATATTGCGATACGGATACTTCTGGCCTACGATCAATAAAGATGCAGCTGATAATTCACGACGCTGCGATAAGTGCCAGAGATTCGCCAAAATCCCCAGGGCACCGTCGACCCAACTTAAATCAATGGTGAATCCTTGGCCATTTGCCACGTGGGGAATTGATATCATTGGAGTTTTACCAATTGCTAAAGGAGGAGCTAAGTATGCAATAGTGGCCGTGGACTATTTTACGAAGTGGGTGGAAGTTGAGCCCTTGACCAAGATCACAGCAAGAAAGGTGATAAGTTTTGTGGTCAGAAATATTATATGCCAGTTCGGGATTCCAAGGACGATTATAACTGACAACGGAACCCAGTTTGATAGTACTGAATTCAGAAATTTCTGTCAGAAGTATAAGATAGACAAGCGATATACTGCAGTTGCCTATCCGCAGTCAAATGGGCAAGTAGAGGCAATAAACAAAGTAATAAAATCCATCCTCAAGAAATGGTTAGAGCGTGCAAAGGTAAGATGGGTTGACGAATTGCCCCTAGCTTTGTGGGCATATCGAACAACATTTAAGACGGCCACCGGTCATACCCCTTTCTCTCTCTCCTTTGGCTCAAAAGCAGTAATTCCAGTTGAATTAGAAGTTCCTTCCCGCAGGGTGACATATTATGACCCGATGACAAATCGGGCGCTTTTACTTGAGTCTCTTGATGAAATCGAAGAGAAAAGGGACGAAGCAGATTTGTGTGCGGCAAGACATCGGCGTCAGGTGGCACGCTATTACGACAAAAAAGTTCGCCTCAGGACTTTTGAACTAGGAGATTTGGTGCTAAAGAGAGTCTTTCCATCCCTTCCTCACCTCGGCCCAAAATGGGAAGGACCCTTTGTCATCCAACGGAAACTTGAAAAAGGAACCTTCAAGTTAACGACCGTAGATGGCGAAGAAGTCCCTCGAGCATGGAATGCCCAACACTTAATGCGATATTTGGATTAGAAATGTTGTTCTCTTTGTTATTTTTCCTATGAACCCTGTAATAAGGCACGACTTGCCTTGGGAAAACCTGACGATATGAATAAAGGACTATAAAGTGGATGTAGGCTACGACTTAGCTGAACCACTATAAAAATATTGTGTGTTATTTACTTTTATGCATTTACATTCATCAGTTATTCTGTTGTGATTATAAAATACAGGGTGACTCAGAGCCTAAACAGGTTGAAAACAGTTTAGACATAAAAAGAAGCACAACGACTATTTGTGCGATAAGACATAAAAGAATGAGAAAACGACATTCTTAACTCTAACTCTCCGGAGAGAGAGAGTATAAAAGCGTCTCCGACTGAGCGCTGAAAAAGAAATTCTCCTCCTAACTCTAACTTTCCAGAGAGAAAGAGAGTATAAAGGCGTCTCCGACTGAGCGCTGAAAAAGAAATTCTCCTCCTAACTCTAACTTTCCAGAGAGAAAGAGAGTATAAAGGCGTCTCCGACTGAGCGCTGAGAAAGAAATCTTTCCCCGTTGAAAGACCGGGGAATAAATAGATGACTGAGCTCGAACTCTAACTCTCAAGAGAAAGAGAGAGAGTATAAAAGAAATGCCAGAAAAAGCGACAGGTACCGACGGCACAGGAAGTGCTATCCCGTCAGAGAATCGGGAGCATTCAGATTGCTCGACTAAGCATTAAATAGTTTGTGGGAATTGACTGGGGACACGTATGTATACGCATATTTCCCCCCTCCACAACTTCGTTTCACAACTATAGACATGCATTTTTACATAAGTGCAGAACTACTAACAAACAAACGTTGCAAAAAATGAGTTATTTTTATTTACAAATGAATGAATTTGTACAGGAAAATAGCTAAAAAAGAAGGTGCAGGAGCTACTTTTGTAGCAGCAATTATTGGTTCACTAAATGCTAAAGCGATACAAGGCAATCCACTATTTAGATTTTGAATGAGCCTTGGATTTCTTGGCGGCTTTCTCCGCGTCTTTTGCTTCTTTCTCAGCCTCCGTCAAGATCCGTTTTGACTTCTTTTTTCCTGAAGATGCGGTGCTGGAGCCAGTAGACTTCTTCCCGGAGGGCGGGGCGCTGGAATCAAGAGAAGATTTTTTAGCGAGTTCCTCTGTAATAGATCTAGTTGAGAGCTTAACAACTAACCTTGATCCCGCATCCACAACTGCGAGGGGCTTGAGGACCTCAGGGTCTAGTTCTGCGGCCTTTAATTACAAGCGCTTGTCTTGATCAGCCTTCATTGCAGCCAAGGTAACGTCATCAGCACTTTTTGACTCCTCGGTTATTGCAACTTCTGGTTCCTCTTCATGCCCCCCGTCTCCGCCGTCGTCCTTTAAAGCTGCTATCATTTCTTCATCATGGGGAGTGGTGACCTTAGTTGGCTCACTTCCTTCTCCCAAGTCTATAGAAGCAGCCTTGTCTTCCCCTTTTTTGGCCCTATCTGCGGGCTTTGTCCCAGCGGCGGCTCCTTGAGTTACATCTGTCTTTTCGGATGATTCAACACCTACAGAATGAGAAGCAACAGTTATCAACTCAGGTGAAAACAATGGGTCTCTCATCGATTGTTCAATCACGTGGCGAAAGGTAGAAATAGCTTTGGCAAATTGAGGAGAAAAGATAGGGATACCTTCCGAAGACTTCTCAGCGGGGGTGACTACTACCTCTGGGGCTATTTCAGGAATAGGGGATAGCAGAGTTGTTCGGGGAATTCCCGGATTTTCGGGATCATACCCTTCTACTTCGGAAGTTGCAGGGGCAGAAGAAGAGGAACCAGCTTCGAGAATAGTTTTTTGTTTAGACTTCCGTCTCTCTTCTTCCATGGCCTCAGCAATAAGGCGGCGCCCTTCAGCTAGGCGCTCCGGTTCATCATCTCTCAAGTATTTCTCCATCAGTTTATCTTCATCGAGGGAATCGACCTTAAGTTCCTCTTTTTCCCACTCGACGATCTGATTCCATACTTGAACTAGAGTGGATGGATAGTCCTCGATCCAAGAAATGTTTCGGCGACGAATAATATGTGCGAAGAATTCAATCATTAGCTCGCCGAAACCCTGAATATCAGCCTCCTCCTCTGATAGTTGCTTGCGGGCTTCCTCCGCAGATTTAATAGCACACTCCACATTGCCCTCGGCCGGGGCAGCCCTATTCTCTGCCTCCAACAGCTTTGAAGCCAAGTCGGCATTCTTCTTTTCTAATTCAGCACTCCTCTCTGCTAACTCGACGTTTTTCCGTTCAAGCTCAGCATAAGCAAGGCGTGTCTTAGCAGCTTCTGACTTGGCCTCGTCAGCTTGCTTTTTTAGTTCAGAGCGCTCCTGAGTGTGAGACTCAAGCAAGTCATGATAACGCTTTTGCATGTCCTCGAATTGTTGTTTGAAGTTAGAAGCGTCCCTTTGAGCGACAGCTAACTGAGCTTGAGTGTCTTCTAAATCTTTTCCTAGAGCTTTTAAGGCCTTAGCATCCTCCTCTGCGGTCTTTTGCATTGAATTGGTATTTGTGATTAGAGTGCGGATGATTCTAGAAAGATTGCGTGAATACTTGAACATCTCGGTGTATTGTTTTTCCACCGCATCATTCTTTGCTTTGGCTTCATCTGCCCAATTAGAAGAAATAGGTTCAAGAGTAGGTAAAAAAGTCAAGGTCTCGAAGTAGTGCTCGGGAAATTGCTCCTCTAAATATGCCAGCTTTACTGCAGTTCCCGCATCTAGTGGGGGAGGAGCGGGAATTGATAATTCGGTGTCCCTGTGTGAAGAGGATTCAGTAGTCTCTTTGTCCGTTCTAGGTAGTTTAGTGGCAGGGACCTTGTGCTTACTTCGAGACCCAGTTTCTTTTGGAGGAGTTCTCTCTCTACTGCGCTTTTCATGGGAAGAAGTGGAGTCTTTAGATGGTGGTCTGTCCTCTTCCCTGCGGCTCTGATAACCCTTGTATTTCTCTTGTTCTGGCCGAACTGGTGAGCGAGAACATGAGGGTCGAGAGCGATAAGGATCGTAAGGCCTTCTCTCATCCCTGCCGCGATCATCACGACGATCATATTCGACATCCTGAGGAGGATTGGACATGCTGCGACGAAGCTTTCTTATATCATAGTAAGATCGAGACATCGTACCTGCACGGTAAAACAAACGAAGTTTAGAGTTAATGGATTCACGAAGAAAGAGGTGCAATGGATGCTAATGTTGTTGTGTAAAGTGTATCCTAAGTGGTGTGTTTCCCCCCAACCGACCCGAGTCTGAAGCTAGACTAGTACGAGTAGGCTCTTTGGCCTTAGCGGGAGTGGTCTCTTCGGAAGAGGTGAAGACTAAAGGATCCTTCCTGAAATCCTCTGAAGTGTATATAGTCTCGGGTAAGGGGAGATCCCCCAAACCCTGAAATATTTGCTCATCAGTACTAGGAATATTCCCCTCGGAAGCATTAAGTGGCGACTCTGCTGGGGATGTTGACTTTTCCAGAGAAGTAGCCTCCTCCTCCTTCTCGATGCCTTTTGGCCAGGTTAGCCAATTCGTCATCTTGTGTAGAAGATGGAGAAGGTGAAGCTTGAAGAGGCACTATAGGAATTCCTGAGCCTTCTCCTGTCTCTGGAACCACCTCCACTGGAGGAATGTATGCGTAAGGGACCGTCCCATGACCGATGCTACGAAAAACAGATAACAGCCCATGAAAGTGAAGGTATTCGTCTTTAAGGACTTCGTCGATAGTCAAGAATTTCTGATCGCCATTAAGAAGTTGGTGCATCCGATCAAAGAACACCTGATCTGATATCTGTTTGGGGTTGTCGACTGCAAACAAAAAGGAAAACAGGTCAAGGTGATGATTCAAGTGTATAGAGTCCGGATTTAGAAAATCAGTGCTTTACTTGATTTTGTCCACCTCCTGGCGCATCCAGGCTGTCGCTTCACGTACAACCATTCTAGTCTGGAATCTCCAGCTTTACTACTGAATGGTGCTGAGATTATCTTCCTTTTTGGAACTGACTCAAAGTAGCAGAAAGATGGAGTCTCCCAAGTCCGATGCTTGAAATTATAGAAGAAGTGAACGTCATCGAACGTGAGCTCTATGCCTAAGATTTCACGATATGCTATGTACAAGGTATGCAAATAGGCATATGAATTGGGATGCAACTGCATGAGGGCAATCCGCATTTGTCTTAAAAAATCAACGATGAAGGGAGAGAATGGAGGAATGGGGCCGACCATGCACATCAATCGAGTGACCGCCATATATCCTTCTGGAGGGTTGTGGGGACGGTCAGAGCGTGAGGGCACTAGAGTGTCCCTTTTCATTATCCCGTATTTTAAGCAAATTCGGACAAGTCGATCGTTGTCGATTGTTGATTCAACGGAGTCTGAAGGTGATTCCAATATAATGGCTGATTCAAATTCGTCAGGGGCTCGATTGTCACCAATCCCTCCTTCCTCCTCAAAACCCAAAGAAACTTCGTTCTCTGAAGACGCCTCGTTGCTTTCTCGATTTCCAACCCCGTAGTCTGGACCCTCACTGTCCCACTCTGGATCCGAAGGAGAAGATATATCTTCGAGAGTGATTTTATTAGAAGTTTCCGGGGCTTCTTTCCTCTCAGCTAGTCTGGAAGAGCGTCTGGGTCTCATTGTCATAAAACTATTGAAGAAGCAATAGCAAGAATTAGATTAAATTAGCCCGTACCCCCCTGTGCATGTGTATGAACTAAAATGTGTGCAGCGAATGTGAGAAATGCAAAGTAAAGGTGCAACAATGTAAGACGAAACTTCGAAGAGAAAGTGATAGTCAATGTAGTTCTTAATGTCCATTTATGTACGCAAGGCACTATCCTAACTGTTCATGAAGTTGGAAGTTATATCTTTTAAATAGTTGGACGAGAGTTCGTGTTTTGGATTGAGCAGTTTTCGGTTCGGATGCAGACACCAGGTTCGGATCGGATAAGCAAAGGCTCATACTCAGAGAGATATATCCGGATCGGTTCGGAGATTGACACTCGGAGCGGGTCGGATTAACCTGGATAACCAGACCCCTGTTCTTTCTTTTGTTTCACAACCAAGTCCGATCCGAGCGCATAAGTCTTGACCTCCATTTTATTCATAGATCCAACCCGACCCGGTCAAACAAGTTAAGTCTCATTTCTTTGCCCTATTGCTCCGACCCGATCCGGCTCTGTGAATTTCTCTCTTTTCCTTTTTCTCCTACTGTTCCCCTACCCGAACCGATCTCCTTCAATTTCCTTCCTCTTCCTCCTTTTAAGTAGCGAACCCAACTTGATATCCCAAGCCTTTATTAAAGCCAAGTGCTAAAGCATTCAAGTATTCAACGACGAGTTTCAACATCTTCCACCAACGCCTCGAAATGGCGTCGATGCCATCAGCGACGAAGGCGGAGGATGGAGGAAGCCGTGGTGATGGAATTATTCAATTACTTTGCTAGAATCGTTCAAACTAGCTGCAGATGTAAATTAAAAGCGATTATGGCAACGAGATTCAAGATTACAAGACTACCTATGTATTTGATTCGAAGATGGAAGCGAAAATTTTGAAGTTTCTTGGAAAGACTAAGGCTTCGATGTGGAATCGGTTCGGATGAGCAAGAACAGTGAATGAAAGAAAAGAAGAGAGATGAAGTAAATTTATATAAAAAAACAGGCTGGCTATTCGTATTCCCGATCGGACCGGCTCGAAAAGCCCAGTGACACAGCTTGGCCCACTAATCCATCGCAGAGTACATGAGGAAGGAGATCTGTTCGGGTCAGAACCCAAGCCAGAAATCCGTTCGGGTCGGAGCCCGAACCGAACAGGATAATGAACGATAACTTGACATGTGAATTCAAAACGAAGGATGAAGGTATTGTGCCATGGCAATCAAAGTATGCTCCGTTTCCAACAGAAGCATCCTTTGAGGGGGCAAAGTGTTAGCCTACTTTGTGGACTAGGCAACACAAAGTCAAGATATCAAGCATTAAAGAGCATTTCAAATTAGAAAACTTCGGTTCGGATCGGAGAGACCATCACTACTCAGATCGGAGAAGACGCTACAGCCTCGATCGGACAGCTGCAATCATTCGGGTCGGATTATAGCAATGTATCGGTTCGGATCGGAGGGCAATCTTCTTCAAGATGGATCGGAAGGCCACCCAGCTGCTACAGAGACGGTTCGGAGGAAAAGCAGAATAAAGAGAAGAGAGAGTTGTTGTCACCAAATCAATCCGGGTCGGATCGGATATCCCGATCCGAACCCCTGATACATATACCTCCGACCCGAACCCATTTTCCATACTGTCCCCCCTGCATAAGCGCCTGAATATCCGGATCGGCTATGACCAGTTCCTACCCATAACGTTCATTACTCTGATGCGTTGTCAATACAATAATTCATCCGAACCCGAGGCTAATGGGATGGACGACGCGTGGATCCGATCCGGATCGGATTTTGAGCAAAGTCACACCTATAAATACCCCGTCTGGAGACAAAGAAAAGGATCTTTTTAGGCATTTCGAGAATTCAATCACCTCCATAATCCGAACTCCAGTACTCCCGGAGAATCCAAATCTTCTTTCATTATTTGTTTTAGTTAATTGAGTGAATATAAGCGAGTTGTGAGTGAAGTCAAGTGAAAATTACATTGTATTTGCAACTGAATCATTGAATATAGTAAAAAAAACAAGTGGACGTAGGCATTTCTTCGCCAAACCACTATAAATCCTGTGTGTTCATTCTTATTTTTATCTCATCTTATTTGCTTTTACTCAATTTGGGTGTTAGAACCACTTTTTGGTCTAACAAGGGGCACACAAGTGATCAATGTTTTAAGCTGATTGGATATCCAGAACGGTGGAACAAAGAGTTTATTACAAAGCAAAAGCAAAATTCAAAGAATGCCAATAATGCTCAAGTTCAAACTGATAAGGGAATTCTTGGAAGCAAACCTGAATTTGCTGATGCTTCTAATGCTGCTATGAATTTTGTGACTGCTGAAGGTGAACAGTATGATCCAGTTTTAGTTTCTGCTGTGTATAATCAAGTCATGAAGATGGTACATCAATCAAGTTCCAGTTCTTGCTTAGAGGATAATCCACTTGGTTCTTCAATCAATTATGTAGGTAAAATTTCTTCAGTTATTGGAGATAATTTTACTAAGTTTTTTGATCAGAAATCTTGGATAGTTGACACAGGAGCCACTGATCATATGACATCTGATATAACACTTTTTGCTTCACTTAAAAAACTTAAGACACCTATAAAGGTTAATCTGCCTGATGGATCTATTATTCCAGTTAATCATGTTGGTGCTGTGAATTTGAGTCAGAACTTACAAATACAAAATGTATTGTATGTTCCTACTTTCAAAAATAATCTTCTCTCTGTAGGAAAACTTCTTGATCAAAATAATGTCACAGCAAAATTCACAAAATCTTCTTGCTATTTTCAGGACTCTGAATCAAATCAGATTCAAGCCAGTGGATCAAGGGTTTCTGGTTTATATAGATTGTCATTTTCATCTTTCTTATTTTCTGTTACTTCTGAATCTCATTCTATGTTTGAGAATAATTGTTTTCTTGTCTCTGTGAACAATATTATTACATCATGTAACAAACCTAGTATTGATGTTCTTCATGCTAGGCTAGGTCATCCTTCTTTCAATAAAATGAAATGTATTCAGAATCTTACATCAGGCAGAATACTTAAGGATTTTACTTGTGAAGCATGTGTGTTAGGAAAACATCATAAATTTGTTTTTCCTCATTCTGATTCTTATGCTGAATTTCCTTTTGATTTGATACATATTGATTTGTGGGGAAGGTATCACAGACCAGCACTTTGTGGTGAAACATATTTTTTAACCATTCTTGATGATCATACAAGAAATACATGGACATATTTGCTTCATTCTAAGCTTCAGGTAGCTTCTGTTATTAAGGATTTCATTGAATATGTTTTCAATCAATTTGGAAAGAAGATTAAAGTTATCAGATCTGATAATGGGACTGAGATTGTTCAAGATGCTTGTAAACAACTATTTGCATCAAAAGGGATATTACATCAAAGATCTATTCCAGGAAATCTACAACAGAATGGCAGAGTTGAAAGAAAACACAGACATTTGATTGAGACAGCAAGGACAATTAGGATTCATGCTGGTATGCCTTTCAAATTTTGGGGGGATTGTCTTTTGACTGCTACTCATCTCATTAATCTGATGCCTAGTTCAGTGTTAAATTGGAAAACACCTTATGAATTGTTAATGAATAAAGTCCCTGAATATGCACATCTTAGAGTTCTTGGCTGCCTATGTTTTTCATTTCAAAAGCTACATGATAAATTTGCTGAAAGGGCTAAAAAATGTGCTTTAATTGGTTATCCTTATGGACAAAAAGGGTATAAGTTATATGATCTTGAAACACATAAAATAGTATACAGTAGAGATGTTCATTTTGTTGAGAATGTGTTTCCTTTTCTTAATAAGTCACTCCCTGTTTCTTTTAATGATCACACACCTGGAAATTCAGCCTTAGTAAATCCAGCATTAGATCAGAGTGATTTGGTTATGCAGAATTCTCAAACTAATTCTAATCAAAATGAATCAATACCTGTTCCTTTCAATAATCTCACTGATTCAAGTAGTCCTCTTGTTGAAGATCAGTCATCAATTCCTCCTTCATATAATGATTCTCCTGTTCAATTACATCCTACCAGAACATCTTCTAGAGTTTGTTATTTACCAAAGAAATATGATGATTATGTTACTGCAAAGTTGCCTTCAAGACAAGTGAATAATTCTATTTCTTTTAATGAGTTTAATGAGGCATCTTTTGTTCAACTTAATGACACTGAAATGCATAGTTTAGCCAATGTGTTTTCATCATTTGAGCCATCTTCTTATAATCAAGCTAAGATGTTTCCAGAGTGGGTACATGCTATGAAACAAGAAATAGATGCTTTAGAAAAGAATGATACTTGGGAACTTGTTCAATTGCCTAGTGACAAAAAACCTATTGCCTGCAAATGGGTCTTCAAAACAAAATTTAAACCAAATGGTGAAGTAGAAAGGTATAAAGCAAGGCTTGTTGCAAGAGGAGATAGACAAATTTCTGGTAAGGATTATAAATATACATTTAGTCCTGTTGCTAAATTTACAACAGTTCGAATTGTATTAGCTGTTGCTGCAGTTAGAGGCTGGTCAATACAACAGTTGGACATTAATAATGCTTTTTTGCATGGGTTTCTTGAAGAAGAAGTATACATGCTTCCACCTGCAGGTTATGATAAAGCAGATTCAAAGCAAGTTTGCAAACTAAAGAAATCCATTTATGGTTTAAAACAGGCTTCTAGATGCTGGAATCAAGAATTAAGTAAGTTTTTGATTTCATGGGGTTTTATTCAATCAAAACAGGATTATTCTATGTTTGTTTTCAAGACAGATTCCATTTTTCTTGTGGTTGTGGCATATGTGGATGATTTGCTTATAACTGGGAATAGTTCTTCCTTTATAAATAATTTGAAAAATGATCTTCATCAAGCTTTCACAATCAAAGATTTAGGTGATATCAAAAATTTTCTTGGGATTGAAGTTTCAAGATCAAAGTTTGGAATTTTTTTGAATCAGAGAAAGTATATTCATGATTTATTAAGGGATTAAAATTTGCAGAACTGTAAACCAGCCTCTTTTCCAATGCAAAAGGGTTGAAATTGAGCAATTTTGAAGGAGAAACCATATCAGACCCTGAAAATTATAGAAGAATGATTGGTAAGCTGTTGTATTTGAATTTAACCAGACCAGATATTTCTTTTGCTGTTCAACAATTAAGCCAGTTTCTTCAATCTCCTAGAGTTCCTCATTTTAATGCAGCCTTATATATATTGAGATATTTGAAAGGTTCTATGAATATGGGTTTATCTTTTCCAGCTAACTCTGATTTGGTTTTGAGTGCATATTGTGATGCAGACTGGGGTATGTGCAATGATACTGGTAAATCTTTGTCTGGATATTGTGTTTTTCTTGGAAATGCTTTAGTATCATGGAAAACTAAGAAACAGAAGGTGGTTTCTAAAAGTAGCACTGAGGCAGAGTATAGGAGTATTGAAGGTGATTTGGATGTTCATGTATCAAATCCTATTATTCTTCATTGTGATAATGCTTCAGCAATGCATATTGCACAAGACCCATGTTTTCATGAAAAAACCAAACATATGAGAACAAAACATCATAAACTTGATGTACATTATGTTAGAGAGTACATCAAGTAAGGTTTCTTAATGACAAAATATGTAAAGTCTGTTTTGCAGCTCGCAGACATTATGACTAAACCACTGGGTGCTGATCAGCACAAGACTTTGGTGCACAAGCTTGGGATGGTTTCTCTTTTGTCATGTCAAGACTATCCTTCTATGCAGGTCAGTCTTGAGGGAGGGGTGTAGAGATTATGTGTAGTATTTTGTTGTTCTTTTGTATTTTGTATTTTTGGTTTTGTTAATAAGGCCTGGTTTGTTGTATTTTGGGTTATTTTCGTATTTGTTTTCTTTGTTGTTGGGCTGGATGGTTAAAAGCCCATCGTGTTGTATAAATAATACCGATACTTTGTATTTTGGAAGATTCGAGTATGAAATAAAATTAGGTTTACTGATGTTCCTCTTTTCATTTTCAGAAGAGGATGAGGTTATTAAGGCATTTGGACAATAACGGGCTGGGCTGTGGATCGCGAGCTATTGGAAAATATGAACCGCATTTGTCTCTTTTCACTCGAAATTGAAGTGGACGAAAATTAGAACCTGGGGTTGGAAGCATGAAGAGCTCACTTTTGTTTTATTAGTTGGAAACAACGCTCTAAAGAAAAATTTATTGTAATTTTGTACAAGTTTCTACTGCACGTAATAGAATCATGTAGATATAAATTATCCCCTAATTTTCTATGTTTTCTTACTTATCATATTGTAGTTGTCTACTTGAAATGCGCTAATTTCATTTTTTATTTATAACAATGGTAAAATAAATGAAATGTAATTAAAATAATATAATTTGATTCACGCAGTTGGGCCAAAGTAATGGATGGAGCAACAAAGTGTTGAGAAGACTTCAGTTTGCTGATGTTTATTTACTTTTTAGTTGCTTTATGAATAATGTTTGTCTAGCCTATGCTTTGTAAATTCATGTGTTTAATCATAAGAACATGAGTTTACTTTATTTTGGCATACAAATAAAAATTCCTATTTGCATGATTGTAGTACTGTTAGAATCATTGGTTCTTAAATCTTTGACATATACATTTATAATTGAATCTTTTCGTCTAGGATTTATACTGAAAGAATTCAACCATATTTTCTGTATAAAAAGCTAATAACCACAACTTTTGGATCAAAAATGAATGAGTATTTGTATCATGTAAATATGTAATGAAAATATATATAAATTATTCAGTCTTGCGAAGGATTTCAGCATGAAACGATGTTGAACTAAACTGTGGTAGAAGGCATGTTCTTCTAAAGTACCACAGAAGTGTTTTTATAATATTTTTGTTGTCAAATGACCAAAAGAGTATACAAAAACCAAAGTCGTTTCTGTTGTGTTGAAAATAAGCCCCTGCTGTAGTTATTAATTGGATTGAACAACCTAAGTTAAGGGATATTAGTCAAACAAAGCGGTTCCGACTAATTATATATTTCTCGAGGTAGAAGTTTGGTGTTTGGATGTACAATTTTGGTTAAATTCATGTTGATAAAAAAAAGACATAACGTCCGAAAGAATTTACTGTAGGGGATCAACTTCACCATCAACAATTCACAAATGGTTTTGTTCGCTCATATAATAATCCATGGAATCTACAAAGATCGGTAATTAAATGCTGAGACATATTTTAAGTAGGACACAAAAAAAGAAGTTAATGTTCCCATTTCCGAACCGTGAGGAAAAAAAAAAATGGAACCCGTGAGAAGATGATAAGAGAACCGTGGATGTACTAATCAAATTTAATTAATTATAGACACCACAAAAATAGGTAGTATTCCTAATATCAAGGGTGGATGAATTGATAGAAACGGTGTGGATACAACTACACTAGAAAAATGATAATTGATAATATACACATTACTACAGTAGAAAAATGATAATTGATAATATACATATTATTACAGTAGAAAAATAATAATTGACAAGAACAAATTTTGAAGGAAATATCATAACTATAACTTTACTATTTGATTTCGAGGCCCAAATTTATTCAACGAGAAAGCCAAAGAACAGTTAAGATTGATACGAAGTTTTGTCTGATTAGATGAACAAAACATAGCGATAATGGCAGCGAAATTTTGTAAAAGAAGCAAACAAAATCTAAATTGTTAACAAAATCGAATAGGTCAACCAAAATTGCAAACAGATCACCCTAATGATCCATCCAACAATACAAATAGAAAATATAACAACAGAAGACAAAAAGGGGACATAGAGATTTTTGTTTTTTTCTGAATTAGAAAATGAAAGTAAGAAGAGAAGCTGGTTATTGAACGGAACCCTAATTGTTTTCAGAAGAGGATGAGGTTATTAAGGCATTTGGACAATAACGGGCTGGGCTGTGGATCGCGAGCTATTGGAAAATATGAACCGCATTTGTCTCTTTTCACTCGAAATTGAAGTGGACGAAAATTAGAACCTGGGGTTGGAAGCATGAAGAGCTCACTTTTGTTTTATTAGTTGGAAACAACGCTCTAAAGATAAATTTATTGTAATTTTGTACAAGTTTCTACTGCACGTAATAGAATCATGTAGATATAAATTTACAATTAGCATTGAAAACAGCATGCTTGCGCTTGTGTACATTGAAAACAGTATATTAGACATATATATATATATATTCATTAGATTTGTCAGCAAATTTATTTATTGTGAGTTAATGATCATATGATGATTATCCCACTTAGTTCTCCACGCCATATATTGCTGAATGTCATCGAACAACCCGTGAATGTAAGGCCCATGATGAATCTTTAGGGTGGAAAGAAGTTGTTCTGGCGATGACATGATGTTTCAATGAACTTTGATGGTAGTCAATGAAGTGGCTGTTTAAATGTGCAGGTAATGAGGTCTAGCATGATAAGGCAGAAATAAATGAAAAGGAGATATAAACCATGGATTTATTGAGCAATTGTATTGAAAAAGATTGCAGGGAAGATGAACTGGTGACGGAGTACACGATTTAAAAAGAATTGTGAGTTCTGAGTGAAGAGATATGAAGGAAAATGAACAAAAAACGTAATCGCTGAAGGAAATTGAAAAAGAAAACTATATATTGGTATTGCTGATGAGATATAAATCACATTTGCATGAAGCAAGAGAAAACTGTAAAAGAAAAAAAAAGTACTATAGTTATGAATTGTAAGTAAATGATCAAATAGGAAATTCAAAGATTAAATGACAGAATTGAAGAATAAGAACTGAAATGGCTAGAGTTAACAAGAAGTGCCTCGCTTTTGCATGAAGTAAATCCATATATATATGCATCATATAAATGGGTGTAAAGTGTAAACATAAGAAATATAATAGCGAAGAACCAATTATTTCCTGCAAACATAAAGCACTGTAAAAAAAGTGGAGAAAGAACTAATATCATCTCATACTTCAACGATTTCAATAGACATTCCCAGCCAAAATATCCCATTTGCTTAACAAAAACCATGAGCCCATATGGCAACAAATGAAACACATTTATCTTTTTTGATAGCTTTTTGCTCAGTTGAAACAAATTCACACGACATAAATTGTATAAAATAGCAGTAATTGTATTAAGTAATTTGTTTTATTATTTCTTTTTATAGAAGAGTAAAAAAATAATCATCATTGCTACTATAGCAATAAACCAAAACAGAGAAAGAGGATAAACAAAATAATAACACAAAAGTTAGAAGGCCCGAAGCCAGTTTTGTCAAAATGTGCGGAAAAAAGATCGGATGGTTGGCTGCTGTAAACTTTCTCCCCACGTCTGGCTACTGTAAACTTTCTCCCCACGTCCACCCATGAATCGCACGGCTCCCCATTAATTTAAGGTCTTCCACACATTATGACACCCTCTTTTTCGGGCCTCCTAGCATCGTCAAATAATAATGCAAGTTTTATATGCAATAATGTACCTCTTCATGGTTAAAAAATTCGATGTTCCTCGTATTAAAAGCGCAATTAGGAAAATCAGCATGAGCAAACTTGTCAACAGATGTCACAGATCTCACCATGTTTTTTTTTTGAACGAGATAAAAAAGACTTGGCCCAAGGCCCAACAACCAATCGGGTAAAACAATCTAAACCCGATACATCACTAAATAAAACAACTCTCCTCCTCACTAATCCCAAACCCCAGCCGCCTCTCAAAGAAAAACACAACTACAAAAAATGGCGGACGGAGAGGGTAAATCACCCATAATAATGGCAAATCAGATCGTCATGGTGGGTTCCAAATATCGTCTTCACACTTGTTGGTCTCCACTGAGATGCATGGATTCAACGAGACGTTTCTATTCCAAGTTTCAACTTCAATCACCTCCCTATCGTCAGATCTGAAGTCTCTAGTGCAAACAATGCTATCATTTTCCCTTCTGTGTCTCTTTGAGCTTCGAGCTTCCTCTACTTCTCTAGATCCACTGCTTTCTCCATTACTCCAGCAAGATAAGTGATAAAGCTGACCATTAAGCTCGCTTTTATAATGATTTCTGCCTATTCTAGTTAGAAACTGATATGATTGATTCCCATCTTTCTTATTTAGAGAAGTAGATGAATCTGGATCACTGCTGGTCTGGTTATGGATCCCCTTCTCTGTAGCATGTAAGATATTTACATCAGAATCCATTTTATAAACTAAAAACGCACTGTTATTATAGCTATCCTGTTTACTTCCCTTTTTAATCAGGTTGTTACAAAGATTGGGATAGCAGCCACCAGGAAGGATGCCAGAAAGATCTTTTGTATCTCTATAATCTGAATTAGTGTCAGAACAACCATATGGATTAACTGTGAGACTTCTTTCAATCCTTTCCAGGCTAATTGGATCACTGCTAGTTGGTATTTGACCCCTACTCTCTGCAATAGGTAAGTGACCCAGATTATTATTCCAATTAGAGCTTATAAAACTGTATTTTGAGTAATAATTCTGTATACTTCCCTTGCAGTTACTATTATTGTAGAGATGGGTGGATCTGCCTCCAGGAAGGATGCCAGTAGCCCCAGCTTGATTTTTGCTGCCAGCATCATGGAGTGAATGCCTTTTATTGCTGAACTTGCAATTGAGTATGAAATCCTCAACTTGATTATCTAAGCTAGCATCTTTTTTAGATTGATTGTGGATGTTGTCATGCCTGTAAAAGCTAAAATTTTTTCAAAATAATCTGACAGTCAGAAAAGATACAGTTCAAAAGTTGGGAACTACTAGAAACTTTGTTAGCGTGAAGACTTTGATTCCTTTCTTTCCAAATGTAGAAGACAACAACTGTTAACATAATGCAAGCTTTCTTAAATAAAAAGGACTTGGGTTTCAAAGATTTCAAAATATAATCTATACTACTCCTAATATCTAGAGTAGGATAGAATTATTAAACCCTAAAGAACATTTAATATTAAACCAAATGAATTGGGAGAAAGGGCAGTCAAAAAACAAATGGTTAGAGCTCTCAATATCAAATTTGCAAAATAAACAATGCTTGTCAGAATTACGGTTCCATTTGCAACACCTGTCTCTGGTTGGAAGTTTATTTTGTAAAGCAAAGTGAGTACAATGGGCCATTTTGGGACAATTAGATTTGCACCAGATCACCTTGTGCCAATCCACTTCTGTTTCTTCTCCCCTAAGAAACTCCCATGTTTTTTTGAATGAAAATTTACCTTTTGAGCAAAATTTCCATTTCCCATACATCCCTTGGTCCACTCTGATCAATACTAATCTCTTGAATAGCATTTTTAAAAATGGCTGCAGCTGAACTATTTTGAAAGTTCCAACTGTTGTTTAAAATAATATTTTGAACCTTATCAGAAACACCACCTAATAAATATAAATTATTCCAGCCAAGTAAGTCAACAAGCGAATTACCATGAATCCAGGGGTCAAACCAAATACTGGTTTGACTACCATCAGTCAGTTTTCTCTCAATAAATTTTTTACCTCTACTTCTGCAATCAAGAATATTCTTCCACACAAATGAATGATGATTTTCTTTTCTGGTAATCCAGAAATTTTTATTTTGAAGATATCTAGCTTTCATCCACCTGGCCCATAGAGACTTACCATCTAAAAATTTCCAGAAAAGTTTAAACTTACAAACATCAGTCAGGTCTTTAATGCTTCTGAGTCCTAACCCACCATATATTTTGGGTTTGCACACCTTATCCCATGCAATTTTATGATGCTTACCTCTCCAAATGAAGTTAGCACAAAGCTTTTCTATTTTATGAATAACACTGATGGGAATACTGTGAGCTTGGACCCAATACATAATAACTGCAGTGATGACTGTGTGTGTAAGTTCCACTCTACCAGCCAAAGAGAGGAATTTACTAGACCAACCATCTAGTTTATTATGAATAATGTCAATCAGTCTAGTACAGTCCCTGTCTTTAACTTGATTGATGCTAAGTGGAAGGCCAAGATATTTAACAGGAAGAGAACCCTCTTTAAAATTCAATATTTTAAGAATGTCATCCTTAAACTTGACCTCTTTGCTAAAATAAATCTTACTTTTGTCAATATTAACAGAGAGGCCAGCATAAGTTTCCATATTAAAAAGAATTCTCTTAATAGTAATAGCATTAATCCTGTCAGCTTTTAAAAAAAGAAGCATATCATCTGCATAAAAAAGATGTGTGATGTGTGGAATTTTCCTGCTAATAGGATTAATGTTTCCCCTTATTAATTCTGTTTCCATTTGCAATGAAAAATATTCCATAACAATTGAGAAAAGATAAGGGGACAAAGGATCCCCTTGTCTAAATCCTCTATTGTTGGAAAACAATGGCTGAGTCGCGGACTAGGTCGCTTTTTTGAAGACAATTCGGCGATCTGGTCAGAGGTGCAAACCAGTTCGTTCCTTCGCCGCCGCCTCTAGGATAAAACAACCTCTAAAAAGGATAACCGATTTGCTTGCACAAAAAATCAGTGCAGATTTGCACTTTCGAAAATAATATTGCTCGATTTTTCTGAAAGAAAGATTTAATGGCGGAGGCTAGAAGAAAGTAGAATTCGATGTTCTTTTGTGTCTGCAGATAAAAAGTATATATAGAACGAGAATTAGAGTTTGGGAGAAAAAATCGGATCTGCTAAAATTTCGGGGGACAAAGTTTTTGCCGTTGCAGAAAAAATTATCGGTGCAAAAAATAATTTTCCATAAAAAAAAATGGTTCGAAAACTACAAAGTTTTATGGTCCAAAAATATAAGTGTCTACACCACAAAGCCCAAGCCCAAGCCCGAACCGGACCGGGCTGGGTCGGGTCGAGTCGAGTCGGTCGGTCGCGCGTGTGTGCGGTGTTCATGATGCATGGTCTCCCTCCTCACAACAAAGCATGTATTGGGAGCCCAAGGCCCCAACATGATTTCTTAGAAACAAGTATAAATCCTTGCCTCTTCCATATAATCCCATGATGTGGGACTATTCACACATAGGAGCCATTCATACACTTATTCAACATTTTTAATAATTCACTTAATGTTTGTAAAACATTTCCAACAATCCCCCACTTGAATTTTTAAAAATATTTTCGAGCAATTTCTAAAACCATAAGATTGTGCATAAACAAAGGTGTCATCCGACTTGAACCTTTGCATAATGATTAAGATTCAGTTTTTACAAGAGTGACACGTAGTCTTGAACTCTATTCCTGACATTAAACCACACACAACCTTTTCTATAGTGCAATCAATTAAGCCCGTGCATTTATGGCCATGCACGTCTATCCTAGTTTAGTGAATGCTCTAGAAATTTTGCCCAAAACTCCATAGGAAACGGCCACATTTCCACATTCACAAAGGTGAGTCTATCAAGAGTACTCCTGAAGGTAGGTACTCCACTCCAAATAGAGTATAGATCTCATTAAGAGTTTCTATTAACTCATCCTCTAATCACTTGAGGAATACATGCTTCTTGGTTTATTAAATAGCATGCTCAACTCCTATCACTACACAACTTGTTTTTACCCATTGAACCTAGTTCTTGGGATCTCCAGTCATTTAGGTCGGGTTACCATTGTGCGTGACTCAACAATCAAAGGGCAATAGTCCCATTCTTTTAGAAGAATTGTGGACTTTCTCTCTTGACAGTCCTTTTGTCAAAGGATCTGCCAAATTTTCTTCACTACGTACGTAATCTACTCTAACGATACCTGTGGAAAGCAGTTCTCTAACCATGTTGTGCTTACGACGTATTTGTCGTCTCTTACCATTATAATAACGGTTCTGAACTTTTGCAGCAGCCGCGGTACTATCGCAATGTATCAACATAGCCGGTATCGGTTTTTCCCATAAGGGAATCTCAGCTAGCAGGTTTCTCAAATACTCTGCCTCTTCACAAGCTGTGGCTAGTGCTATCATCTCAGACTCCATAGTAGACTGAGCCAAAATAGTCTGTTTCTTGGATTTCCAAGAAACAGCTCCTCCAGTGATGCTAAATTTAGCCACTAGTTGCTTTAGAATCATCAGATAAGGTATTCCAGTCTGCATCAGAATATCCTTAAAGTACAGCTGGAAACCTTTCATAATGTAATCCAAGGTTCCTGGTTCGTTTAAGGTATCTCATCACCCTTTTAATAGCATGCCAGTGCTCTATACTAGGTCTACTGGTAAACCTGCACAATAATCCCATGACATAGGCAATGTCGGGTCTAGTACAATCAGTGGCATACCGAAGGCTGCCAATGATGCTCGCATAATCAGACTGTCTTACACCTTCACCAGTGTTCTTAAATAACTTTACTCTGTGACCATATGGTGTACTTGCAGGTTTACAGTCAAAGTAATTATATTTCTTTAGGATCTTCTCAATGTAATGAGATTGATCCAAAGAAATTCCCTTTTCTAACCTAGTAATTTTAATATTAAGGATTACACTCGCCTCACCTAGATCTTTCATATCGAAATTGGCACTTAATAAGGATTTGACGGAGTTTATGGCATGAATGTTTGACCCAAAAATGAGTAGGTCATCTACATAAAGGCATATAATAGTGCAAATGTCATTCTCAGATTTGTAATAAATGCATTTGTCACTTTCATTAACTTTAAAACCATGTGAAATGATTAAGTTATCAAATTTTTCATGCCATTGTTTAGGTGCTTGTTTTAAACCATATAATGATTTATCTAATTTGCATACTTTATGTTCTTCACAGTGTACCACAAATCCTTTAGGCTGGTCCATATATATTTCTTCGTCTAGTTCACCATTCAAAAATGCGATTTTCACATCCATTTGGTGTATTAACAAATTATGAATAGAGGCAAGTGAGACTAATACCCGAATGGATGTGATTCTAGTAACATGTGAAAAAGTGTCGAAGTAATCTATGTTTTCTTTTTGTTTAAAACCTTTGGCTACTAGTCGTGCTTTATATTTATCAATAGTGCCATCAGGTTTTAATTTCTTTTTAAGTACCCATTTACAGCCTATAGACTTACAACCAGGAGGTAAATCTACCAAATGCCAAGTCTTATTGGATTCTAAAGAATCCATCTCATCATTTATAGCTTCTTGCCAGAAATCGGCATCTACGGAAGATAAGGCCTCTTGGAGGTTTATGGGATCCTCCTCAATAGTAAAAGCACAAAAATCTGAACCAAAATCTTTTATGGCTCTTGCTCTTTTACTTCTTGTAGGTTCAGCTTCAGAATTTTCATTAAGTTCTGTTCTAATAGGCATACTTGAAGTGCCCCCACTATTCCTTAATTTAATATGGAAATTTAGTTTCATAAAAATCAGCATCATTTGATTCAATTAGATTATGTGCACTAAGGTCATAAAATCTGTATGCTTTGCTATTAATAGCATAGCCTATAAATACACATTCATATGCTCAATTAGCCAATTTTATTCTCTTAGGGTCTGGAATGCGAACATATGCTAAGAAACCCCAAGTTCTAAAATATGAGACATTGGGTTTATGATTCTTTAAAATTTCATCAGGTGAAATTTTATTCTTGGATCTGGGGATTCTATTCAGAACATAGCATACAGTCAATAAAATATTCCCCCACCAATGTTTTGCTACACCAGAATTTAGTAATATGGCAACTACAAGTTCGGTAAATGTCCTATTTTTCCCTTCAGCTTTACCGTTCATCTCAGGAGAATAGGGTGCAGTTCTTTCATGTACTATACCATGCTGTTTATAGAATTTCATAATTGAAGTGGATTCATATTCTGTACCTCTATCACTACGAAGTCTCTTAATTTTTGTATTTGCTTGATTTTCAATCTCAGTTTTGAATGTTTTAAACATGTCAAAAGCATCACTTTTATTTTTCATAAGGTATGCATATGTGAAATCAGAACAGTCATCAATAAAAGTGATAAAATAACGATGTCCTTGTCTAGTCAAAGTACCATCAAGTTCACATATGTCAGAATGAATCAAGTCTAAGGGTTCAGAAACTCTATCAACAGATATATGAGGTTTCTTTGTGATTTTTGCTTATGTACAAAATTCACATTTCTCAAGTTCAGATTCTGTAAATTTAGGAATCATACCTAGGGTGCTCATGTTATGAATTATTCGTTTATTAACATGACATAATCTAGAGTGCCAAATATTAAAGTCACACAACATATAAGCAGAAGTAGTCACTTTATTTGTTTCAACATCCAGTTTAAACATACCCTCACAAGCATAACCCTTTCCCACAAAAGTTCCCTTATAAGTTAGGGTATACAAATCAGCCCCAATAACTTGAGTAAACCCAGCCTTATTAAGGAGAAAGCCAGATACCGGATTCTTTCTAATATCTGGAGTATGCATAACATCTTTCAGAATTACAGTCTTTCCAGAGGTAAACTTAATTTCCACATTGCAATACCTGTAACTTTAGTGGTGTGAGAATCTCCCAACAACACTTTCTGATTTTCAACAGCCGTGTATGTAGAGAACAAGCCACGATCATAGCAGACATGGCGAGAGGCACCAGTGTCTACCCACCAACCCTCTGATCCACCAACAAGGTGAATCTCAGTAATCATAGCCGTAAGAGGCTCTTCAGTCAGGTTAGCCTGCGGTGCAGAGCTTGGCCTGTTCCGACACTTTCGTGCCATATGACCTGGTTTTCCACAGTTGTAGCATAGAAACAACTGTCCAGAATCATTCTTTTGGGCTGGTTTCTGTTGTCCTTTTGGGTTTCCTTGCGGATTCCCATTCTGTTTGTTGCGCCTGTTCTGATTCTTAAAAGATTTCTGATTCGGTTTCAAAACAGCGGGTGTTAATGACAATCAATACCTCTTCTTTCTGGTCCTGTTTGTGTGCCTCCTCCTCAATACGAAGGCGCGTGATCAAGCTTTCTAAGGAAAATTCCTTAGTCTTATGACGTAAAACATTTTTAAAATCTTCCCAGCCACGGGGTAATTTTTCAATGACAACAGCAATTTGAAATTCTTCGTCCAGTGCCATACTTTCGGAGATGATCTCATGAGCTATTTTCTGTAGCTCATGAGACTGCATCTCAACTGATCGGTCGTCAATCATCTGATACTTTAGGTAGTGACTTACAGCATATTTCTTTGCCCCTGCCTCCTCTGTATCATACTTCTTTTTCAGTGCTTCCCAGATCTCCTTTGATGTCTTCTCATCTGAGTTATAGTAATCATACAGATCATCGCTCAGTCCATTCACAATAAAGTTCTTGCATAGATAATCTTGTTCAGTCCAGGTCTGCAGTTGCTTTGACTGTTCAGTCCATGATGCCATCTTCGCTGCGTCAGCCTCGTCAGGTTTATCTGGTAGCTGCGGTGTTTCAGCAGTCAGCACAACCACAACCTTTCTGATCGTGAGGAAGAACTCCATCTTCTGACGCCATCGCTTGAAATGCAAGCCTTCGAATTTGAATGAAGCAGCAGTCGCGAGAGGGTTCTGGAAAGCAGAGGGTGGAGCAACATCGTCTACGGTTGAGTTCGAGGACATTGTTTCAAATTCGTCTCCAATTTGTTGGAAAACAATGGTTGAGTCGCGGACTAGGTCGCTTTTTTGAAGTCGGTTCGGCGATCTGGTCAGAGGTGCAAACCATTTCGTTCCTTCGCCGCCGCCTCTAGGATAAAACAACCTCTAAAAAGGATAACCGATTTGCTTGCACAACAAATCAGTGCAGATTTGCACTTTCGAAAATAATATTGCTCGATTTTTCTGAAAGAAAGATTTAATGGCGGAGGCTAGAAGAAAGTAGAATTCGATGTTCTTTTGTGTCTGCAGATAAAAAGTATATATAGAACCAGAATTAGGGTTTGGGAGAAAAAATCGGATCTGCTAAAATTTCGGGGGACAAAGTTTTTACCGTTGCAGAAAAAATTATCGGTGCAGAAAATAATTTTCCATAAAAAAAAACGGTTCGAAAACTGCAATGTTTTATGGTCCAAAAATATAAGTGTTTACACCACAAAGCCCAAGCCCAAGCCCGAACCGGGTCGGGTCGGGTCGGCCTCGCGCGTGTGTGGTGTTCATGATGCATGGTATCCCTCCTCACAACAAAGCATGTATTGGGAGCCCAAGGCCCTAACACGATTTCTTAGAAACAAGTATAAATCCTTGCCTCTTCCATATAACCCATGATGTGGGACTATTCACACATAGGAGCCATTCATACACTTATTCAACATTTTTAATAATTCACTTAATGTTTGTAAAACATTTCCAACAATTGCTATGGATAAATCCTTTAGAGGAACCATTGATCATAACAGAATATGTTACACTAGTGATGCATTCTTTAATTAAAGCACAGAATTTCTCATTGAAACCTATTTGCATGAGCATATAAATAATGAAATCTCTATTTATTTTATCAAAAGCCTTATGTAAATCAATTTTAATACACATTAGGTTCTTGTTCTTCCTATTAAAATCCCTTATGAGCTCATGAGCAAGTAAGGTATTTTCAGAAATAATTCTCCCTGGAATGAAAGCACTCTGATTTTCAGAGATTAAAAATTTAAGGGAACACTTTAACCTGTTACAAAGAATAGTGGAAATAATTTTATAAATGAAATTACAACAGGCTATAGGCCTGTAATCATCCAACCCAAGGGGGGATTCCACTTTGGGAATAAGAGTAATATAAGTGTGGTTGGTGTTTTTCAATAAAGACCCTGAATTAAAAAATTCAACTATAGAATCATATAACAAATTATGCATCTCAGTCCAATGCGTTTTATAAAACATAGCCCCAAACCCATCAGGCCCAGGACTTTTATCAATGCTAGCATTAAAAATAACATTTTTAACATCTTCAACTCTGATGGGAGCAAGTAAAATTTCTGAATCGTTAGAATTAATAGTATATTTAAAAAAATGCTGGGAAAATTATTGTGATATTGGGAGGTGTTATATAAGGAATTGAAGTAATTCAATGCCTCCTTTTAAATATGGGAGGCTTCATTAATTACTTTACCATTCCTGTCAATAATTTTTCCAGTCTCATTCCTATTTTTTCTATTAGACATTTTAGCATAAAAAAAATTACTAGCTTCATCCCCATTGGTTAACCAATCAACCTTGGCCTTTTGCCTAAGATTAACATTGACTTGGAAGCCGAGAACGAAAATTTCAGTGGTATTTATAAGGTTAGTGGATAGAAAGGGGAGCGATGAAAATAATCAGATGTGTAGGAAGATTGAGGACGCAATTTGAGTGATTGTATTTTCCTTTTTTTGACCTAATTTGTTTTCATTTACCATTTACTATCAGTCTAAATTAAGTTCACCCCTAGTTTGTTCATCATTTACACAGATACCAAGTTAATGTATACTTTACGTATTTTCTATTAGTTAATCAATACCGATTACTGTTTTTTATAACATTTAATGGGTTATATATTAGTTTCGACAATATCACTAGATTATAGTTGCCAAAATTTGAAATAGTCCTAAAACAGGCAAAATGGCTAATCCAGTGTCAAAAATTAGAGAGTGTTTTATTTTATGTACAAACTTTTTGCAAATAAATGGTAAGCTTATAAATTCTTCCATTTAGTGCAGTTTTTTCAATAAAATGAAACTTTAACGTATTTATTTCTCACCTGATTTAATTTCTAATTTTCAGTTACTGCAAACGTGTCGTGCTAATTTTCTTATGAAGTATATCATTATTCACTGCTTGATACACATGTCATACTCTGTAATATTAAAAGATGTATAACTTATGATCACTGATCAGCAAATTTTGTAGATATCCAACGTCTTACTACATATGTAATCTGCAGATTCTATAGATGTACATCCTCATACTTGGAATAACTACTAGTTTACCTTAGAATGGTTAATGGTACATATAATTGTAAAGTTGTACGCAAGAAAATGTGTTAATTTATAAATACTTTCTTTTCAAAGCTTCCATAGAGGCTAAAGGTGAAAGCATAACATATATCAATCATGTTGAATTATAAACTCCATAAATATTGATATTTAAAAATAATTACAAATCAATGTATTTACTAGCCTTATACATAAATTTGAAGATTTTCAGTCAAAGATGTAATACTATTTATATTATTCTTTCCATTTCAGTCAGAAGATGAAGATTGTTAGCATTAACGTTCACTTAACAGAAGTCATGGAATGTTATATAATTTTCCCTTTAGTTTGTGGGAAACATATCTCTAAATTACTTAAGAAGAGGTAAAATCAAATAATAATAAACCATGTTGAAAGAATATCTCCACAATCTTGGACCAGAAAGTGCAGGTTAATTAGACTCTTTAACAAAATTTCTGCACAATCCATATAATTGTTTGAAAATCATATAAAATGAGTTCAAAACGCTTTCCAAATACTTCTTCCTATGAAATGAGTTAAACAAATTGTCCAATGTTCTGTGAGCAGTAAAAAAAACGACATACATGATATGGCTCCCTTTTTACCATTTTCGACTACAATTCTGCCAATCCTAAAAATTGTGCGTTGCTATGTTGATAAAAAAAACTGTATACTTTTCTTAACACACAACAATAAACGAAATAAAAATTATTATCTTAGCAACTAATTTTTTATTTACTAGACTAATACTATCATCAGGAATTGGTTCCTTTGTTTGAGTAAGCTTTGAAAGCCTACCATCAATTTCAATGTCCACCATGTTACAACATCAGATAATTTGCCTCACTCTAGATGGGGAAGCCAACAGAGCATGCTCATATATGTGAACATCTAAATTTGTCATAGGAGATATGAAATGCATAAAAAGTTAAACGAAATATTAATCGATAGAGTTTTTGTTCATGTTCAATCTACTTTCATGTTTGATTCAGAACATTTTGTCCGTTAACTCTTTGTTAAACACAATGACTGGTTCTTATTAATTTTGTTATTTAACTAACACATACATTACATGTTTCAAAAACTACAATATAAAAACTGTGCCATTATGCACCATTTAAGTGATATTTCCTTTTAATTTTAGAGTAAACCCATAGATTTGCTGAATTTACCCATATTCTATAAAAAAAAATGATAAAACTACTCATATTTTTTTTCCAGCATATCTCGTAGAACCCCTACGTGGTGCAGGTCCGGCCATCAAAGCGGCAGAAACATTCGCTCAGAGCCCCAAAAAATGTAGGACATCAAATTCACAAAATACACGATCATAAAAAAACTGAATTGTGATTTACGAACGTGACAAACCAGCGACTCATGGAAATGGACTCCATCTATACAGCGAGTGGGTCTCTCCATCTCCTTTAGGCAGCCGGCACTATCTCAATAGTTTGGCAACAACCAGACATGTAGCAGGCTCCATATACTTGGTAGCTAAGGCAAAATACAAACATACAAGCAACACACAAATTCTAAAAATCAATAAAAAAAATTGTATTACTTATTTTCAATTTTCATTTCCGTATATTTTACAGTTTTAATTGCTGAATTAGTTTAGATATTGTACTATAATTCACTAATTTAGATGGGCAATAATTTGTTGAGTTAATTTAGACCTGTTGATTACTTATTGAGAAGGAAAAAAGTACTTCATATATTAGTTTGGATGGTAATTGGCATATTATAAGCGTAGAAGAATAAAATTAGGCAGTCAAATTTGGGGAGCTCAGTTCTCATTCATTATCTAATTTGCAGATGCTACCTACGGGTATATAATTTCCATTGTAGCTGTTACAACTGTTATGGCTTGTGATATTCATCACATGAATATTAAAGTGGAGATATTGGAAGTTACGGGATTTAAGGATCTGTTGACCGGGTTTTATGGATTTGTTGAGATATTTTAGGGAAAGTTTTATTTTGAACAAGTTTTAAGGAGTATTTATTTCTGAGATATTTTAGGGCCAAATTAGGTTTAGACCTAGTCTTTCTATTTGCCTATATAAGCATCTCATTAAGGAGAGATTTACTTGTACTTGAAGGAAAGAAAAACTTGTGTTTTTGGGGGGATTGAGATAAATTCTCAATTATTTTTAGGTTTTCATTGTAATAATATGGTGGATTAATATTTGGTGGAATTGTCTTGTTATTGTTATCTTCTTCCCTCTTTTAAAATCTAATTGTGTAGTGATCTTACGGAAACCCTAACAGTTGGTATCAGAGCCTTCTACACAAATTTTTTGGAGAGGGTTTGAATATGGATAAAATAATTATTGAAAAGCTTAATGGAAGAAATTGGTGATTATGGAAGGCGAAGATGGAAGATTTCATTTATCTTAATGATCTTCATCAGCCACTAGAGAATAACGGGGAAAAACCTAGCAATCTATCCGATGCAAAATGGGAGACTTTTGATAGGAAGGTTGTTGTGTCTATTCGATGTTTTTTGGATAATACAGTGTTTCATATTTTTGCTAATGAAACATCTGCATATACCATATGGAAGAAATTGGAAGGGGTTTATGCGAAGAACTCTGCAACAAATAAGGCTCTTCTTATGAGAAGGTTGGTGAATCTGAAGCTTAAGAAAGGTGGATCAATTGGGATGCATCTTAATGATTTTCAGGAAATTGTGATACAATTGGCTGCCATAAATTTTAAGGTGGATGATGAAACACAAGCCTTAATGATGATAATTTCGTTGCCGGAGAGTTGGGAAACACTTGTGGTTGCGTTGAATAACTCAAATTCGGATGGCGTTGTTTCAATGGGTTCAGTGGTCAGTAGCTTGCTTATAGAGGAGATGCGGAGGACGAGCCTTATGGAAGGAAAAGATAAGGAGGCAATGGAAATTGAAACTTCAATTGAAAAAGCTTTTACTGTAAGAAGGCTTAATCAACGAAATATGGAAAGGCAATCGAATAGAACAAACGTGAGAAAGGAATACATTTTTTTTTACTATGACAAACCCAGTCATCAACTGAGATTTTGTCATAAACTTAAAAGAGATAAGGAGAAGATGAAGGCATTGGAGGAGTCAGATGAATAAGATAATAACGGTAATGAGGTGAATTTTGGTGAGGAGATTGAAGGAAATGTTTTATCTGTTAATGAAGGCGAAAACAAAGATTGGATACTTGATTCAGGGGCTTGTTTCCACGTGTGCCATCAAAAGGAAGCATTTATTGATTATGAATAACAAAGTAGTAAAGTGGTATCCGTTGACGGTCGAGATTTGCATGTTAAAGGCATAGGTTCTGTGACACCCCATGTCCATTAATGTCACTCACAAAGTGAATGCATTAACTTCTATGGAGCGTTTTAAGTATGTATAGAACAGAAACTTAACAACAAGACAGATATAAAATAGTACTTAAAAATTTAAAACTTTATTCATTGCAGCGGTAACAGATAACTTTGATTTCATCATCAAAAACCAAAGACTAGAGTCAAGTACATAATATCCATCTTGATTAAATCAGAGTACATAAAATAAAAGACATTACCCCAACATAAAATAGCCATAAATAAGATAGGCTGAACTTTTACTTCAGTGATCCAAGCAACTTCCAAAGAAAGAGATAAAGCTATCCAAGTCAAGCTCCACTAGTGCTAGTCCCACCATGAGCACCTGGGGGTGGGGGGAAAGGGAAGAAAAGAGGTGGAAACAAGGGGGTCAAATATAAAGTCTGGCGAGTGCAATAACTTTAACAATATAATCATTAAGTAACTAGGATAAGGCATAAGCTGGAAAATAAGGAAATGACTGTGAACAATTGGGTATGACAGAGCAAACAAAGAAATAAGACGAACAAAGATAACGTTAAAGGCGCACCTAATCACTATAGGATAATTACTATACTGCACCACCACTAGTCACCCTAAAGGTTGATCCCACCTACAGAACTTAATAATGATAATGGTAGTTTCGTGTACCCCTAGCTACCTTCATAGGTGTCGTCTGCCCCTATCTCCACTAGGTGTACCCACTACCCCCTTTCGATCGGCTCCCTAACTCGTAGATACCCGTGCTGGCCCCTCAGTGGGGTGTATCACTTCCCAAAGTGGCAACCCGATACCACCAAGATGCACGGCTTATATCTACACGATGCAACAACGTCTTACCTACTAGCCCGGGCCCACACACGCATATGAACCCGTTGGACTTGCGTTGCCACCGCTAACCCGTTTTGACCTCTTACAATCAAATCCAGTACGCATGTCCCGTCCTCGACTTGGGTCGAGCCCACAAAGATACTTAATGGGTTACTGGTTTGAAAAGGGCCCCCCATGCATGACACAAGCTTTCCACCTATGCTTGGTCCCCTCTAAGGTTTTTCCCCACTTAACCCCATTCTTATTGATGTCTTCTTACATGTTTCAATCTTGGTAAAGTGCATCTAATCGTATTTCAAATGCCACCCAAGGCACCCCCTTAATTTCACATGCCACCTAAGGCACCCACTTAACCCCCTCATGTCCCACTACATGTTTATCTGGTTAAGTGTTTCTTAATTCATTAAGACCGTAACCTTGTAAAGACCTCCCACATTAGACTGGCATTTGCGGCAGCTGGATTTTCCGGGCGGGTCCGGGCGGTCTTACACCACAAACGAGCCTAACCTCGTGTCTTTACAACTGTTATGCATTTAATTCATGCCTTTGACCTGTCACATTAGACTGGCATTTGTGGCAGTTGGATTTGCCGGCCGGGTCCGGGCAATCTTACACCACAAAAGAGTCTAACCTCGTGTCTTAGGCGGTTTATTATTACATATCTTCATTTGACCCCAAATTGGATTATTATCCCTATTCAAATTTGTCAATAAATTCCAAATTCATTTATGTCCATAATTGTCTCTTAAAATTATGTCTATAAATACCAATTATGCCAATTAATATCTTAAATTAATTTTTATGCCTTTTCAGGCCATTTATGCCAATTCTCAATTTATGCATATTCAATATTACCCCCATCATCCCCACGTTGTTTCATTCGTTTATCATGACATATATATTAGACTATCAATTAGTCTAACACATAAAGGGAAGAAACATCACAAAATTTGCATAACACCCAAAATAGATCTAACTTGCAAATAAGAATTACAACATAACTTGCATAAACTTTGTATAGTCATGAATCTAAACATAAACCTAAAAGGTGTGAACTTGCATGTATATAATATAGTTTTTCACCTAAAACTTGCATAAGCCATAGTCACAAACTTGCATAAAACTATACATGTCATAGATCTAAACATAGGGGTGTAAACTTGCATATATGTGATATAGTTTTTCTCCTAGAACTTGCATAGGCCATAGTCATAAACTTGCATAAAACGATGTATGTCATAGATCTAAATCTAAAGGTGTAAACTTGCATATATGTGAATCCAAATTCTACCTAAACTTTCATATAATCACTTTATTTGATTCACATGTAATCTTGTATACAATTCACATAGAAACTAGCGTATAATCTACACCCAAACTTGCATGTAAAATGATATCAAACGTGAATCAAGTTGAACATAAATGATTTGGCATATGAAAAGGGATCCACAACAAAACTATCATTATGAACAACTAGCATACATTCACAAAATATCACATTTTCCCAATGATTCACAAACATAGCCATATAACCCAATTTATATCTCAACCCAATTAACTTATTAATTATCTTATTAAAGAAATTGAACTCACAACTCAAAGAAGGTCTTGAATTCTGAAATCTGAGTTCTGAAATTGATTTAGCTCGCCTTTGTAGTAGACAATTCGTTGTTGTGTTGTTATAAAGTTGAATTGAATCGAGTTGATTAGCTTTACTTTCTCTCTAATTGGTGGCAGCTACCCTAAGTTGCAAGGTGATAGCATGACGGCCATGGTTCTAATTTTGATTAGGTTTTAGGGTTTGAGTCTACATGTGTTTATATAGAGTGTAGAATTAATTTAGGCCATCCGATCAACCTAGAATTAACCACAACCGTTCAGTCCAGATCAGAATTATCAGAAACCATAATGACTCAGCAACCGGTCACAAATTCGTCATCTTTCTAATCTGCCCCGGGGGGGGGGGAGGGGGGCATGTCGACCTGTAGGGGGGAGGTCGATACTAGGGTCGATCCCCCTGGTCGACCTGGGTCCTAGGTGGGGATTTTCCCGCCCAGCCCGCTTCTGACTTCTGGTTCGAATTTTGAAATTGTGTCGAGCTGTTTGAATTTATTTAATTTTCTGGAAACTTCCGACATCCATAACTTCTTTATACGAAGTCCAATTTACGCAAACTCGGACTCTATCTCAACCAGAATTCCGAGACGAACACAATGGCGTAACCCGTTTCCCTTGATTCTCACATTTAAAATTAATTATTCTTTAATTTGTTAGTTTATGTTAACAGAAAACACAGGGTGTTACATTCTCCCCTCCTTAAAGGATTTCACCCCCGAAATCTCCAAGTTAAGGAGAATGCATATCCTAACATCCAATCGTCCATCTACTCAACCATCAAACACAGGCATCCATTGTCCTTACAAAATTTCTAATGCTGTATGAACATATGCAAGAAGTGTGTGTATATGTTCCTTATCTAATGCAAAATCAGGCGGTCTACTGATTCAGTTGACCTCCTTAATGCAAATCATGATAGTGCCATGCGTCCATTATGTTTGCGAAAGAATCCTATCGATACATATTATTTATATGTGTGCACAACCATTCATCAAAATGCAGCACCGTTCATTAATTTAAATATGCACACATATTTATATGCAACATGAAGGTGATTGAGCCGATCTAGTGCCTAAGGTGTGTGTATATGCATCCATGAGCAACCACTAGCAACCACTTGCATCCATCAAATATAACATGTCTCAAACACATGTTTCAACCATAGGGTTCTTCCTAACTAAGGATCGAAGATGTCATCGCAAAGATAATACTAAAAGATAGGACAAGTATCAACAAAGCGGTAGAAAAGGAGAAATTAAAACATACCCTCAAAAAGGAAAGGGTACAACGTACACATCTTATCTTCCGTCTCCCAAGTCACGTCTCTTTGATCATCTCCCCATTGCACTTTGACCAACTTGACCTCTTTGTTGCGAAGCTTTTTGACCTCCGATCCGAGAATGTGTGTAGGAGCTCGTATGATCGTGGCATTGCGCTCTACTTCCACCTCTTCAAGCGTCCTCGGCTCTACCACTTCCGTCGTATCGTGTAAACACTTACGCAAATATGAAACGTGAAACACGTCATGAACTCTGCTGAGCTTCTCTGGTAACTTTACTCTGTATGTCATCTGTCCAATCCTCTTTGTAATAGGAAAGGGTCCTACGAACCTTGGTGCCAACTTCCCTACCGATCCAAAGCGGACTACATTTCTTAACGGTGACACCTTAATAAAAACCATGTCCCCAACACTGAATTCAAGATCGGTTCGTCTCTTATCAGCATATGACTTCTGTCGGTCTTGTGCTGTCTTCATTGGCCATCGAATCAGGTCTATCTTCTCTGAAGTCTCCCTAATCATGTCGGGTCCAAGCAAAACCTTATCCATGGATTCCCACCAACATGTAGGTGATCGGAACGGTCGTCCATAAAGAGCCTCAAAAGGTGTCATGCCAATGCTAGCCTGAAAACTATTATTATTGGCGAACTCTACTAGTGGAAGGTATTCTTCCCATGTTCCTCCAAAGTCTAGAATGCATAGCCTCAGAAGGTCTTCTAGAATCTGATTCACCTTCTCGGTCTGGCCATCCGTCTGAGGATGATAAGCGGTACTTAAGCATAATTGCGTTCTAACCGCCTCTTGTAAGCACTTCCAAAATTCGCTTGTGAAAATAGGATCTCTATCGCTCACAATGTTGGAGGGTATGTCGTGCAAACGAACTATCTCCCGAAGGTAAACAGATGCTAACCATGCAGTGGTCCTTCTACTTTTGATGGGAATAAAATGGGCACTTTTATTAAGTCGGTCTACAATTACCCAAATCCCCATATTACCCTTCCTCGATCATGGTAACCCATCTATAAAATCCATGGAAACACTTTCCCATTTCCAAAGCGGAATCTCTAAGGGATGGAGCAAACCTCCGGGCTTCTTTTGCTCCGCTTTGAATTTCTGGCACACTAAGCATCTACAACGAACTCGGCCACATCCTTCTTCATTCCGGCCCAAAAGAAAACTCGCTTCATATCCCTATACATCTTATCACCACCGGGATGTATGGTCATCTTAGAGCGATGTGAGTCTTCAAGAATTTCCTTCTTCAAACCTTTGTCTTGTGGTATGCAAAGTCTTCCATCTCTACGTAGCCAACCTCTTTCATCTATAGCATATCTATCAAGATGTCTTGAGGACTCCCTTCCTATAAGCTTGCCTACAATCTCAACCAACTGTGGGTCATTCCGCTGTGCCTCTCCAACTCGACCCAAAAGTGTAGGTTGCACCTCTAATGATGCCAACAATCCGGGTACATAATCGACAGAAGGTCTGAAGTCAAAAGAAGATATATACTCCAAATCTGCCGCTTTACAAACAAAGGACCTAAAGTTAACTTATTTCTACTTAAGGCGTCAGCTACAACGTAACCTGCCAGAGGTATATGCAATCTCAAAATCGTAGGATGCCAAAAACTCCATCCATCTCTGTTGCCTCAAGTTTAGGTCCTTCTGAGAGAATAAGTACTTTAGTGACTTATGGTCTGTATACAACTCAAACCTTTCGCCAAGCAAATAATGACGCCATGACTTAAGCGCAAAAACTATGGCCGCTAACTCTAAATCGTGGGTAGGGTAATTTTTCTCGTGGGCTTTCAACTGTCTTCCACCATAGCATATCACCCTCCCCTCTTGCATTAAAACTGCGCCAAGCCCTGTCCCGCAAGCATCGGTATATACAATGAATGTCTTACGCCCGTCTGGCAAAACTAAAACTGGAGTTGTCGTCAAAGCTCTCTTCAGACGTTGGATATCATCGTCACAGTCAACGTCCCAAGTAAAAGTGAAATTCTTCTTCGTTAATCGAGTGAGAGGGACTGATATCTTTGCGAAGTCCTTAATGAACTTCCTATAATAGCCATCCAGCCCTAAAAAGCTTCTTACTTCGGTTGCGTTCTTAGGCGTTTTCCAATCTTGGATTGCCACTACCTTGGCGGGATCCACAGCTATCCCTTCCTTAGAGACCACGTGTCCTAAGAACCTCACTTCTCTTCTCCAAAAATGGCACTTGGAGAACTTAGCTTTTAGCTAATGTGCTCATAGGGTCTCTAAGACTTCCCTAAGATGTAGGGCATGCTCTTCTTCATTTTTAGAGAAAACCAGAATATCGTCTACAAAAACTACCACAAACTTGTTCAGAAACTCCCTAAACACCCTACTCATTAAGTCAACAAAGTATGCAGGTGCATTCGTCAAACCAAAAGGCATGACGAGTCACTCAAAGAAACTGTCAGGAGTTCTAAATGCAGTCTTATCGATGCTATCTTCAACCACCTTTAGCTGATGAAACCCTATAGCCAAATCCAGTGGCGAGAAAACCGAAGCGCCCACCAACTGATCGAATAAATAGTCTATCCTCGGTAACGGGTGTTTGTTCTTCTTTGTTAGCTTATTCAGCTCTCTATAGTCCATGCACAATCTAAGTGAACCATCAGCTTTTGTAGCAAAAACGACTGGAGCACCCCACTCCGAAATACTTCTTCTTATGAACCCCTTCTCAAGCAATTCTTTCACTTGCTTACTGAGTTCTCTTCTCTCTCTCGGAGCCATGTGGCACACTGGTAATGCAACTGGCTTTGCATTATCTACTAAGTATATTCGAAAGTCTATCTCACGCCTCGGGGGTAAACCTCGATCCTCAACGAAGACATCACTATATTCACGGACCACACAAATAGATTTCAAATCATCATTGGATGTGTCTAGGGATTCTAGGTAGCTAAGCATTACTGGACCTCTAGGGTCACAAGAATTATCAAGGGTCTTTCCACAAGGAGTCAACAATCTAACTACCCTTCTTTCACAATCTATGATGGCCCCATATCTAGTTAGCCAATCCAAACCTAGAATCAAGCCGTAGCCCATGAAGCCAAGAACAAAGGCGTTGCATTCAAACCCAACACCGAAGATAGACACTCTCAAATCCCGACAAATCATAGATAGATGAGCCGAACCACCAATAGGATTTGAGACTACTATGGGATCCGAAACTAGACTAGTATTTAGGTACAGTGTTTCAACTAACGAAGCAGACACAAACGAGTGTGAAGCGCCAGAGTCAAACAAAGTACGAACAAGATGATCAAACAGAAAAACTAAACTTTCAACGGAAATGTTTCTACCTCGTTCTTGCAGCGGTGGGACCACGAGAGCCTGGACCTGCTCCCTTGCCTGCCCTGGTGCCATGAGAGCCTGAAGTTGCCCTCCAGAAGTTCTTTTCCCTTGCTCCTGTTTCCTTGGGCAGTCCTTAACTAGGTGACCTGCCTCTCCACAGTGGAAACAGCCAGTCTTCTTCTTTTTCCTACAGTCTTTACTTAGATGGCCTGGTGTCCCACAATTAAAGCACTTCTTCTTTCCTTTGACATTATTGTTCTTCCCGCCTTTCTTGTTTTGTTGTTGTGGTCTCTTTTGATCCTCTTTCTTCTCAAGTGCCTTATTAGCATTGGCGCATTTCTCCTCTTCATGCATAAGCGCCATGTCAACTAGTCTCTCAAAGGTGGCCCCCATAGGGATGTGGGTCATAGCTAACCCATGTAGCGGCTCGTTCAAACCCTTAACGAATCTCAAGGCCTTCTTTTCGGGTGTATTAACCAAGTCCAAGCCAAATCTCGCCAACTGATTGAACTTGTTGACGTACTCTTTCACTGATAGATTCCCTTGTTTCAACGCCAAAAATCTTTCCATATATAAATTCTCTTCAGCCCGTGAGAGAAACTTTGCCTCAAACCTACTCCTGAAATCCGGCCATGTATCAACTGGACGCTCTCCATTAGTGACCTCCCACCAAAACGAGGCCTCATCCTTCATTAACAAGGCAGCTAACTGGACCTTTCTTCCATCTTCTACTTCAAAAATTCCAAACAATTCCTCCACTTCCTTTAGCCAATTTCGAGCTTCAACAAACGTCTCTGACCCGTGAGAAGGTTTTCCACCCATTGCCCGAAAGTCCTTGCATATCTTTGCGAAAGTGTCAACACGGGGAGGAGGAGGAGGAGGGGGGGAGGAGGAGAAGCATTTGTTGGGCCTGCGATATTGGCCCTAGCTTCCAGATACCTTCTAAACCATCCTGGTATCGGTATCCCCTCGGGCATCTCAAAAATTCCAGACATATTGAAAAGAAAATGAAGAGATTCAAATGAAGAATTCGAAAGAAAGATATATGGCTCTTGGGGTTATGTTTTTAAGATAAACTTTTCTCTTGAAAATACTTTCCTTAAGACATACTTTTGAAAGTATTTCTTTATAAAAGTGCTTTTTGAAAAATAGTTTTTCAAAATTTATATCTGTTCTGGTAACCTTCAGCTCTGATACCACGTGTGACACCCCATGTCCATTAATGTCACGCACAAAGGGAATGCATTAACTTCTATGGAGCGTTTTAAGTGTGTATAGAACAGAAACTTAACAACAAGATATATATAAAATAGTACTTAAAAATTTAAAACTTTATTCATTGCAGCGGTAACAGATAACTTTGGTTTCATCATCAAAAACCAAAGACTAGAGTCAAGTACATAATGTCCATCTTGATTAAATCAGAGTACATAAAATAAAAGACATAACCCCAACATAAAATAGCCATAAATAAGATAGGCTGAACTTTTACTTCAGTGATCCAAGCAACTTCCAAAGAAAGAGATAAAGCTGTCCAAATCAAGCTCCACTAGTGCTAGTCCCACCATGAGCACCTGGGGAGGAAAGGGAAGAAAAGAGGTGGAAACTAGGATAAGGCATAAGCTGGAAAATAAGGATATGACTATGAACAATTGGGTATGACAGAGCAAACAAAGAAATAAGACGAACAAAGATAACGTTAAAGGCGCACCTAATCACTATAGGATAATTACTATATTGCACCACCACTAGTCACCCTAAAGGTTGAACCCGCCTACAGAACATAATAATGATAATGGTAGTTTCGTGTAGCCCTAGCTACCTTCATAGGTGCCGTCTGCCCCTATCTCCACTAGGTGTACCCACTACCCCCTTTCGATCGACTCCCTAACTCGTAGATACTCGTGTTGGCCCCACAGTGGAGTGTATCACTCCTCAAAGTGGCAACCCGATACAACCAAGATGCACATCTTATATCTACACGATGCAACAATATCTTACCTACCAGCCAGGGCCCACACACGCATACGAACCCGTTGGACTTGCGTTGCCACCGCTAACCCGTTTTGACCTCTTACAATCAAATCCAGTACGCGTGTCCCGTCCTCGACTTGGGTCGAGCCCACAAAGATACTTAATGGGTTACTGGTTTGAAAAGGCCCCCCATGCATGACACAATGTTTCCACCTATGCTTGGTCCCCTCTAAGGTTTTTCCCCACTTAACCCCATTCTTATTCATGTCTTCTTACATGTTTCAATCTTGGTTAAGTGCATCTAATCGTATTTCAAATGTCACCCAAGGCACCCACTTAATTTCACACGCCACCTAAAGCACCCACTTAACCCCCTCATGTCCCACTACATGTTTATCTGGTTAAGTGTTTCTTAATTCATTAAAACCGTAACCTTGTAAAGACCTCCCATATTAAACTGGCATTTGTGGAAGCTGGATTTGCCGGGCGGGTCCGGGCAATCTTACACCACAAATGAGCCTAACCTCGTGTCTTTACAACTGTTACGCATTTAATTCATGCCTTTGACCTCTCACATTAGACTGGCATTTGTGGCAGCTGGATTTGCCGGGCGGGTCCGGGCAGTCTTACACCACAAAAGAGTCCAACCTCGTATCTTAGGCGGTTTATTATTACATATCTTCATTTGACCCCAGATAGGATTATTATCCCTATTCAAATTTGTCAATAAAATCCAAATTCATTTATGTCCATAATTGTCTCTTAAAATTATGTCTATAAATACCAATTATGCCAATTAATATTTTAAATTAATTTTTATGCCTTTTCAGGCCATTTATGCCGATTCTCAATTTATGCATATTCAATATTACCCCCATCGTCCCCACGTTGTTTCGTTCGTTTATCATGACATATATATTAGACTATCAATTAGTCTAACACATACAAGGGAAGAAACATCACAAAATTTGCATAACACCCAAAATAGATCTAACTTGCAAATAAGAATTACAACATAACTTGCATAAACTTTATATAGTCATGAATCTAAACATAAACCTAAAAGGTGTGACCTTGCATGTATATAATATAGTTTTTTTTACCTAAAACTTGCATAAGCCGTAGTCACAAACTTGCATAAAACTATACATGTCGTAGATCTAAACATAGGGGTGTAAACTTGCATATATGTGATATAGTTTTTCTTCTAAAACTTGCATAGGCCATAGTCACAAACTTGCATATAACGATGTATGTTATAGATCTAAATCTAAAGGTGTAAACTTACATATATGTGAATCCAATTTCTACCTAAACTTGCATATAATCACTTTATTTGATTCACATGTAATCTTGTATACAATTCACATAGAAACTAGCAAATAATCTACACCCAAACTTGCATGTAAAATGATATCAAACGTGAATCAAGTTAAACATAGATGATTTGGCATACGAAAAGGGATCCACAACAAAACTATCATTATGAACAACTAGCATACATTCACAAAACGTCACATTTTTCCAATGATTCACAAACATAGCCGTATAACCCAATTTGTATCTCAACCCAATTAACTTATTAATTGTCTTATTAAAGAAATTGAACTCATAACTCAAAGAAGGTCTTGAGTTCTGAAATCTGAGTTCTGAAATTGATTTAGCTCGCCTTTGTAGTAGACAATTCGTTGTTGTTGTTGTTGTTGTTATAAACTTGAATTGAATCGAGTTGATTAGCTTTACTTTCTCTCTAATTGGTGGCGGCTACTCTAGGTTGCAAGGTGATAGCATGACTGCCATGGTTCTAATTTTGATTAGGTTTTAGGGTTTGAGTCTACATGTGTTTACATAGAGTTTAGAATTAATTTAGGCTATCCGATCAACCTAGAATTAACCACAACCATTCAGTCCAGATTAGAATTATCCAGAAACCCTAATGACTTAGCAACCAGACACAAAATCGTCATCTTTCAAATCTTCCCGGGGGGCAGGTCGACCCTCAGGTTAACCTGTAGGGGGGAGGTCGACACTAGGGTCGATCCCCCTACTCGACCTGGGTGTTGGGCGGGAATTTTCCCGCCCAGCCCGCTTCTGACTTCTGGTTCAAATTTTGAAATTGTTTCGAGCTGTTTGAATTCATTTAATTTTCTGGAAACTTTCGACAGCCATAACTTCTTCATACGAAGTCCAATTTACGCAAAATCGAACTCTATCTCAACAAGAATTCTGAGACGAACACAATGGCGTATCCCGTTTCCCTTGATACTCACATTTAAAATTATGTATTCTTTAATTTGTTAGTTTATGTTAACAGAAAACACGGGGTGTTACAGGTTCGGTTCGATTGAAGATAAATGATGGAAAGGTAGTGAAGTTAACGGGAGTTAGGTGCATCCCAGAAATTAAGAAGAATCTTGCTTCAATTGGACAGTTGGAACAAAAAGGTTGCAATTTCTCGACGAGAGGTGGAGTTATAAGGGTTTGGAGGGGTAACAAGGAGCTTCTGCGCCCCAAATGGGGAAATGATAACATATATAAATTGCTTCGAAAAACGGTGGAGAATGTTATGAGTTCTCAAATTGGATTAGGAGAGGCGAGTTCATCTGAATCAAGGTGGAGCCATCAACGTAAAGCCACAAAGTCTTCATGGAGGCCATTGTGGTATCACAAGCAATTTTGAGATCTTTTATGTGGTGTATCTCATTAGGGAAATGCATAGTTTGGGGGTGGTTTTTAATTTTGTTGAGTGTTGGAGTGGTTTCATACCAAGGTGGAGTGTTATGGTTTGTGATATTCATCACATGGATATTAAAGTGGAGATGTTGGAAGTTACGGGATTTTAGGATCTGTTGACCGAGTTTTATGGATTTGTTGTGATATTTTAGGGAAAGTTTTATTTTGAACAAGTTTTAAGGAGTATTTATTTCGGAGATGTTTTAGGGCCCAATTAGGTTTAGACCTAGTCTTTCTATTTGCCTATATAAGCATCTCATTAGGGAGAGATTTACTTGTACTTGAAGGAAAGAAAAACTTGTTTTTTTTGGGATTGAGATAAATTCTCAATTATTTTTAAGTTTTCATTGTAATAATTTGGTGGATTAATAAAGGTTTATTTGGTGAAATTTGCTTGTTATTGTTATCTTCTTCCCTCTTTCAAAATCTAATTGTGTAGTGATCTTGCGGAAACCCTAACAATAACTGCACGATATGACCAATATATTAGTAATTTTGCAAGTTAATGGCTTGAAAAATGTTCATGAGAAATAACAAATTTTGTTATATAACTTATTTTTTTTTAGGAATTAAGTTTTATTTATTTATTTATAAACGGCATAAATAATTTTGATTATTTAATTAACAACTATATCATTAGTTATTTTAAGGGCCTTGGCTTTGTAATCGGCTTTAGGTAACAAAAATTCTAGGATGAGCCTTGCTTCGGACGTTTAGATGTAGATAAAGCAGGATGTTCCTTTTAAAAATACCGCAAACTAAAAAATTGAAGAGTCAGCCTTCTTTTTTGCTAGTACAACCGTACAACGTTGGAGAAAACCGAACGTTATATTATCTAAGTTAAAAAAACAATAATAACTTACAATATTTCATGAGTTTCAATAGACACCTACTGGTTAGAAATAACCATTAGAAAAGCTTATGAGTGGAAACATGTTAAAAAAAAAGACATATTAACACTCATAAAATAGGAAGTACAGAAATTATGTTGACTCCAAGTAAAACGAGCACGAAGGAAACGAATAAAATGTATTGCAAAAGAAGAGAAAATAAGTGAAAACTTATCAGCAGCAGGTATACATATGTTCCTTCAAGATACATAAAAAAACTATTGTTATTCGAACCTTGTATATGTTCTCTCAACCTGTGCAGTCGAACTTCTTTTTACATTGATATTTAGTTTACAAAGGTATTAAAAAACGAAACTGCTATGAGGCCCGAAAATATAGACAAAAATCTATGCGAAAACAAAATCGATGACCCCACTGAATTCAACGCCTTCAGTTCGATGATTAACAATCTTTCGGGCTTGAATTAGTGTAACAACCCGGAAAATCGGAACCAATTTAATTTTTTTATTTTGGCAATTTTAATGTATTTTGAATATTTAAAATGATTTATTTTAAATAATAACAAACAGAAATTTATTTTGGATAGAATTAGAACGTATAAATTTATTTAAATCGAAGTTAGAATATAAATATTTATTTTAATTATAAAAGGAATAGAAAGTGGCGCGGTAGTTTGAAAATTCGATTTCAATTTTCAAATGAATGTACAGGATTCAAAATAAACCGGATTTTAGCAAAACTAGAAATATTTGAATTTGTTTGAAAATATATTTCTAACGAATGTGAAAATTCCAGATTTCATAGCGGGAATAAAAAGTTATGTCCAGTTGAAAATTCAGAATAGTCGCTACATAATTTATATAGTATATAGCCCTTAAAAATAGCGATTTTGCAAACGACCTCTATTTTCGACGAGATCACTTCTGTTGGATCCGGAATGTCAAATTATTGCTAGATTCCAATTTTCATAATTTTTGGAATCAATATGTGAGCGTGCTGAATTTAAAGGTGTTTGGCAAAATTCAGTTTGAATTTAATCGACTGCAAAATGACTGTTTTTCAAACAGTCTCCAAATTCGACGAAATTAGTTTTGTTAGGACCGTATCGTCAAAACGTAGCCGGATTTATTTTTCTGGAATTTCTGGAGTCAGTATGTGGCCTCAGTAAATTAAAATGTGCATTTAAATTCAATATATATTGATTTAAATTTAAAATTAAGTAAAAACTAATCGAAACGGTTGAATTGGCTTACCGGACATATCCCATTATGTCTGGAATAGGGGTATTTGGTTAGGGGCGAAATTCATTGGGTTTGATTTGGAGTATGTGACGATTTTGAGTTTAAAGTAAATTAAATATATTTATATTTTCTTCCGTTGGTTAGAAAACAAGTCAAACCCTCATTTCTCAAATGCGTGGTTAACGCAAGAAAATCGCCGCTCTCATTTGAAACCGACGGCGAAAAATTACCTCCCCTTTCTCTCCTTCGATCTCCTCCTATATTCACTAATTCCCCAAACATCCAATGTGAAATTCATCAGCTCAACGAGCTCTACGAATCAGACGGTTATGATTTGATTTCGGGCTGTCGAATGGGAGAAATCTCCCCTCATTTGCCGCCGTTCAACTGCAGATTGGCGGGCCATGAAGTGTTCGAACTTCAACTGATTTGAGGTGGAGGTAGCGCGCGCTTGGGCGCTCCAGGCGGTGGGAGATGATCGGCGTCACGGTGATCGTATGGTCGGCGAACTGGAAACCTAGTTGCTAGAGTTTTTCAAATTGGCCTGAAGCCGATTTCTTGAAGAAGAACCACGACCTGGAATTAATAGAGAAAGGTTTTGTTTTTTTGTTTTATTAATTTATTTATCTTTATTTAAACTGATTATTTTATTTAACTTAAACATTATTTAAAAACCAGTTTTATTATGTAAAACATTAGTTAAAAATATATACATAGCACTGTTTAAAAATAAAATAAAAATAGCATGATTTTTATGTATAGAGAGTTGAACTAAAAATCTAATTTTTAATATGAAATGTAAATTATAAAAATGTAATTTTTGTAAGGATAACTAAGTTATAAAAATGCAAATTTGAATATAAATAGCATTGGTTTAAAAATATGATTTTTAAATGAAACAACATTGTAAAAATGTGATTTTAATATAATATAGCGGTATTAAAATACGATTTTTATACATATGACTTTGTTTTAAAAATTGGATTTTTATATGTATGACTTTGTTTTAAAAATATAATTTTTATAATGAAGTAGCATTAATAAAAATATGATTTTTATTTTATGAAAAGCATAATAAAAAGGGGATTTTTATATACATAGTAGCAGTATAAAAATGTGATTTTTAATATATATGTAGCGAATTAAAAATGTGATTTTAAATAAATAGTAGTATTAAAAATGTGACTTTTAATATAAACCCTTGAAAACAGATTGCGATGGAACCGATTGGAAGCGAACAGATCCAAACTGTTCAGAAATTCAGAAATAAAACTGGGGGAGTGGATCCCATAGGTGACAACTTCTCACTAAAATTATTTCTGTACAGTCGTTTATTTTATAACTGCATATATGAACTGCTCCCCGTCGTCCACAGACCATGGACGACTTGTTTGATTGTATTGTGTTGTGGAATTTGATTGTGATTGTGATGTGTAAAGGAAATGTATAAAATATTCATGTGTATGGAATCCAATATTTGAACAATAAAAATATCATTTTTATTGCATATATAAATTATATAAAATATTCATGCGTATGGAATAAAATATTTGAACAAACTAAAATATCATTTTTATTGTATGTATGGACTGTATAACATAGTCATGTGTTGAAATAAATATTCATAAACAAATCGGACGATTTGTTTATGTACACCCATTTATCGGATACTGATTGGGACGATATATTTTACACATCGCCCAACTGCACAAATAAAATATGTGTTTGTTGTTTGAAAACCCCACACGGATATTGGGATGATATTGGACATACACTAAACCCAATATTTAGTTGTATGTCAATCGATTGGTTGACAGACTGTTGTAAGTGTTAATTATTTATATTTAATGCTTATGAAGTTGTGTGATGCACTCTCAATGATGGTTGATTGATTTTGATTGTTGTTATATACATGTGTCATATGAAATCCATATAAATAAAATTATATGGTAATTGATTGAGTCTGATTCCAATTCAAAATTAAAGAATATTTTTAAATAATATTCAGCATATAATCAAAATCAGATATTTTGAAAATATTATCATTTTAATATTTTAAATGATAAGGAATATTCAAATTTGATTTGAAATTTGAAATGAAATTGAAATCGTTTTAAAATGAATTTAGAATGGATTTATTAAGGAATATTCAAATTTGATTTGAAATTTGAAATGAGATTGAAATCGTTTTAAAATGAATTTAAAACGAATTTATTAAGAAATATTCAAATTTGATTTGAAATTTGAAATGAAGTTAGAATTGTTTTATAACGAATTTATAAACGATTTATAAAATACGTTTTAAATGGAAATCGACGAAATATAAATTATATATATAATACAATGGCCTGAATAGAACGCGTCGTGTCGCGGCCGTTCGCGAATTTGGACCATTGACTTCGAATTGATATTACGAGAGATCCGACTGTCAGATTCTCCTAAAACCAGAATCGTTGGGTTCGTATCAGAAAAAGCTTTCCAACAAATATAAGAGATTTGAAATCTAACGGTTGGATTTGGAATTATGTCCAAATCAAATTTGGAAAAGGTCGCTGTAAGTGCAGTTCGATGACCGTTTATGGAAATCGACTGTACGGGCCTTGATAAAATTATTAAAAATATTGATAATTTGTGTAAAATCATAATAAATGATTTGGAAAGAGTTGGAATTAAAAATTCCATATTTGAAAAGATAAAAATATATTTTTATCGAAATGAACTAGTACTAACTAGAATTAAAAATCCAATTATTTTTAAATAAATAAATTGGATTGAAAATGGGTTTTAACATAACCAAAATTTCCAATATATGAATGGGAATGGATTTGAATCGAAATTATCTTCGGAATATTTCGATATTGGATTACGTGATTATACGGATATTGTAGAGGAATTTGGAAGATATATATATATATCGTTATTCCCAATACGATATTTGTTGATTTCAGAATTTGATATTGAATATAAGCCGATATAATTTCTATTTAGAGTCTTGTATTTAATATTAAATTGGATTTTGGATTTGTCGTGAACGGTGTCTTAAATAACACTATTCTTAAACCTCGTTTGAAAAGAATAAATCTTTTAATTAAGATCTAATGGAATGTCCCAAAGTAAAGTTTTCCAATTTAACAAAATAAATTGGAATGGAATTCGATTTGGTATTAATCGAAGTGAACTTCTGTGGAGGAAGACTGTTACTATACATGGAATTTAAGAGGCTTTGCCGTTATTCCATTTATATTATTGGTTGGATATGGAAGTTTATATCGATTACATATATTGATCTGTTTCCGTGAAGATTCCATGACTAATGGAATGGGATTTTGGGTTTATCGTGAACTGTGGTTTAAATGACATTAGTTTTTTAACCCAGTTAAAGATAAGATTAATTTTTTAACTTTGAATAATTATTAAGTAATGATTTATGAGATTATAACTGAATTAGAGTTTTAATGAATCTTTAATTAGATTGGAATGTGAATGGGATAATCAAATTTATCGAATTCGTGAAATGATCGAGAATGGAGTGTCACCAGTTTTGCTCCAAGCGATAGTTAAATCTTTAATTAAATTTGAATGGGAAATGGTAATTGATTTTACCGATAACACCATGGTGTTAGATATGGAGTATTACCAGTTTTGCTCCATGGGATGAATAGGTTGGGATTGGAAATAAACAAATGATTACTTCGGTAAGGTTCGCTAATCGCGACTAATTTGGATAAACCTTAATTTGGTTTGAATTGAAATCCAAAGGAAGATTAAAGAATAAATTTAAAGAATTTATCTTTGATAAAATTAATGGGAACCTTTCCCAAAGTATAAGAATACTTGAATAAAAGAATATTTTGAATTGGAATGAGCCGTATGTTGTGTTTTATAGCACTTATTTATTATATACGCGAGTTATTCGGAAAGGCCAGGTTTATACCCATTCTGAATAACTGATTCAACGATAAGTCGATGATGAAGATGGTGGTTGAAGACCGGAGGTCTTCACATCGTTTGGATGATTACTGATGTCTTAATTGGGCTGTACACCCAAGACGAGGTAATAAGTGGTGATCGTCCAGACGTACTTGGAGATCGAACGGATATGCGAGGACCTCTCTCCTGTATTGGACATACAGGACAAGAAATAAGGTGCCTCCAGTTTCGTTCAGACCCAGAACGAACTTGTAAATGGATATGTTTCTGACATTGGAGTTTATTCTGTGTTGATTGATCTCTATTAAATATATATCTGTTTGGCGGTAGAGAATTTATTCTCTTGCTTAACGCCCTTCTCTGAGACGAAAGAGCTTAGAGGTTATATATCGATAGACATCAGTCGCATGGCGTGAATTGTCTATGTGGCATGCTGAGATGCAAATGATTAAGGCTTCTTTTGAAAAGAAGAGTCTTGTGGTTGATGATCAAAGCATGACTTTAATATAGCATTACTTTTTGTATAGCGTTAATTCGCGAGCCTCACACCCCGGTGTGAACCAGAAACGGGAGAGGACTGCAGGGAGGACATGCATTTCTTTCTAGCTAATGGAGCCCTGACATTTTTACTAATGTGGTTGTTGGATTGCAAGGCGCCTCGGATATATCGGTTACGGAACCGATCGATATTGAGTCATATGGCTCATTTACGCCCCATAGGGCGGGGAAACGCATTGTTCAGGAATTGTCAATCCTCAAACGTAAGAGAGGACCGGCCCTGAAGATCCAAGGTGCAATTGCGACTGTAGCCTGAGACATTATAGGCTAGATTGTCTCGAATCAGTGGGGACGATCCCTTGCCTCGGTTCACAGTTGGAAATCCAACTTCCAATACGACATTTCGGTTTTAATTGTAGAACTAGAATGGTGACATAGTAGCATGGGATTCTATATCGTCTATGATTGATACATTTATATTCGAAGTTGTTTTCATACACTTTACACTATAATAGTATCAAAATGGTTTATTTTAAACGTACCAAGCATGTTTGGCTATTATAAGGGAAAACCTTATCCTTCAACTTGCGTTGCATTATGTGATGGGACCTGGGTCTTATAATAGCTCCATTTTTTCAAAAGCATTGCATTGTTTATTCTATGCACTGGTATTCTTGGGAGGAAACCCATTCCGTGTTATACGGCGTAGTCCCTTGATTTACTTTATTTCTAAAGTAAGGTTTCAAATAACTGTTTTAGTTCTCACACCAGTCACATGACTGACCTGGGGTTTATTGTTTTAGCCTAAACTCTGGGTGCCCCTATTTTCCACATGGGCAGCTAGTAGTTTTGGTTTTGCAGATATTATATTCACAGGACCCTGGTTTACAGCTAAAGGGATATTCGAAAAGTTTTGTATCCGTGTATTTCTTTCAGTTGTGTTTTGTATTATTTTCCGCCGCATAATAATTTGTAAATCTCTGATATTTATCAAATGTATATTATTTGTTCATACTCGGTATATTATTGTACTCTGACGTAAATTGTTGTAATAAGCAATGAAATGTTCTTCTGTTTGTGTTCTGATTTGTCGTGTTCTCTACTCAATCCGGGCTTTCCTTTACGGAGAAGTTTGGATCGTCATAATTAGTGCCCTATTTTCGAGTCTTGTAGCAACATCCTAAAAAAATGGTTATTTGAAAGCTTATATCGCTTACTTCTGGACAACAATTTCTCTATCTTTTTCATTTATGCAATTAAACTAGATACAACCTACACTTTCTAGAATGTTCTTACGAAGAAATAATGCATTGTCAGAAATACAATAAGTTCTTAGCAATATTAATAGTAATTTTCAAAATTAACTTCACAAACAAGACTGCAAATACCAATCATTAGTTGTACCCTTACTAATCCATTTAGGATGTTTTTGCATGACTGTCATAAAATAATAAAATCTTTCATGGAAATGTGATTAGCAACAAATACTTGCTCAAAATATTGAACTATATTGCAATATTTACCAGATTGAAGTCCCCAAAATATGGATATTCTAATCAATTAATTATTGGAGTTGGAAAAAAATAGGCGCTTGTCAAGGACACATGCTTGGTCAAGGGACATGGTACCTAACCACTTTTGTCCCTAAAGCAACAAAGATGCTACACATCATCCCCTCTAACTTCCCCTGCATTATAGAACGTCCAATAGAAACAACAAACTACAGTAGAAAAATAATAACTGATAAGAAAACTTTTCGAAGAAAAATCGTAATTCTAACTTTAGTATTTGATTTTGAGGCCCAAATTTATTCAACGAGAAAGCTAAAGAACAGTTGAAGATTGATACGAAGTTCTTCCACGTTGATACAAAAAAAATAACGAGAAAACATACTCGCTTTGGTAAAAGAAGTTGAATTCTTAATGTAGAAGGTAGACACATACTTTCTCTGAATCATAATAAACAAAAAGATACAAAAACATATTAACCAAAGAATCTGAAAAACTTACTAAAATGCTTGCCGAAAAAGAAAAAAAAGCTAGAACTTAAAAATGAAAATAAGAGAATAACAGTTTGTTGAGGAAAAGCAGGGTCTAGATAATATAATCTTAACTTTAAACCAAAAGCGCTTGGTTTGTTACTGCTTTGCTTGTTTTTTACTTCAGCTAAAACTCAATTACGACTTTGCTTGTCACAACTTAACTGCTTTTACGAAATACGTTATTCATCAAAGTAACTGCATTGTAACAAATAAAATAGTAACTGAAGTGTAAACAAGCAAAGTATTAACTGAGTTGTAACTTGTAACTAAACGTTTATGATCCCAAATTAAAATTCTACTTTGTAGACCATGCTTGTGCCCAGCAAACCATTTAACATATTATATTCACTTTCAAGTTTTTTTTCTTTCTCGACAAGCGTTTCCATAAAATTTTCAAACTCTTTAGTCAAACTATCAATTGGTTAATCTTTTTTGTTCACTATTGTTCTGAGAAACTACACATTTATCTACTTGCTTCCTCAAGAATTCAACTTCTTTTACCAAACCAAGTATGGCTTCTATGTTTTTTGTGTCAACATAAAAGAATGCTACTATACCTACAACCATATTAGGAAACTATCTCAAGGCAAATTGTTTATATTACATGCTTGCTAAATATGAATAGAAAAAGTTAGCAAGGACTGTTAAAATTAGAAACAGTGCGCATGATCAAAATAACCTTAAACTAAGTTAGTACATCAACCTAAATACTTTAGCCTCATATGATTATTATTTTTACTTAAACTAACCTTTGCATTTTAATAGCTTGCTTTCATGATCTTGCAATAATAATACGGTATGGATTAAAACGTACCAAAAAAAAGATTCAAAATACATAAGTAGAATAGTTTATCCTTGAGATCTTTATGTGTTGGGAAACAATGGCTGAGTCGTGGACTAGGTCGCTTTCTTGAAGACGATTCGGCGATCTGGTCGGTGGTGCAAAGCAGTTCGTACTTGTCGCCGCCGCCTCTGGGATAAAACAACCTTCTGAGAAAAATAACTGATTTGATTGCACAATAAACCAATTCAGATTTGCACTTTCGATTTAAATTTAACTGCTCGTTCTGATTTTGTTTTTGAAGAACTTTTAATGGTGGAGGAAGAAGAAGAGAGATAAGAATAAAAAGTTGTTTTTTTTCTGAGTCGTTCGGCAATAAATAAACATGATAATACATGTAGAGGAAGTCGGTTCAGATCTAAAAAAATAGATCAAAATTTTTTACCAAGTCAAACAAAAAATTGTTTTTTTTTTTCATATAGTCTCATGATGTGGGACTATTCATATATGAGTCACCTCACACTTATCCAACTTTTTTTTTAACAATTCATCTTTATAAAAAATGAATCATTTTTCCAACAATCCCCCACTTGAATTTTAATAAAATATTTCGAGCAGTTTCTAGAAACATAAGATTGTGCATAAACAAAGGTGTCATCCGACTTGAACCTTTGCATAGTGAATAATATTCAGTTTTTACTAGAGTGACACGTAGTCTTGAAATCTATTCCTGACATCAGACCACACACAACCTTTTATATAGTGCAATCAAATAAGCCCGTGCATTAATGACCATGCACGTCTATCCCAGTTTAGTGAATGCTCTAGGAATCTTGCCCAAAACTCCATAGGAAACGGCCACATTTCCAAATTCACATAGGTGAGTCTATCAAGAGTACTCCTGAAGGTAGGCACTCCACTCCAATTAGAGTATAGATCTCATTAAGAGTTTTTATCAACTCATCCTCTAATCACTTCAGGAATACATGCTTCTTAATACAAAAATTTAGCATGTTCATCTACTATCACTACACAACTTGTTTTTACCCATTGAACCTAGTTCTTGGGATCTCCAGTCATTTAGGTCGGGTTACCATCGTGCGTGATTCCACAATCTCTGGGCAATAGTCCTATTCTTTTAGAATCATTAAGGACTTTCTTTCTGGTCAGTCCTTTCGTCAAAGGATCTGCCAAATTGTCATCACTTCATATGTGATGTTCTCTAACAATACTGTGCATACGACTGTCATTTCTTACCGTTGTAATATTGGTTCTGTCCTTCTTTCAATAGTTGTCAAATTTTCATCACTATGTATGTGATGTTCTCTTACAGTATTGTACTTACGACGACGTCTTTTACCGTTGCAATAACGGTTCTATACTTTTTGCATTTGCCGCGATACTATCGCAATCGATTACACCACTGTTGTCGGTTTTTCCCTTATGAGGATCTCAAAGAGCATATTTCTTTAGTTCTTTGCTTCTTAATTAGCTGTGGCTAATGCTATTATCTCAGTCTCTATAGTAGACTGAGTCAAAATAGTCTGTTTCTTGATTTTCCAAGAGACAGCTTCTTCAACGATGCTAAATATATAACCACTGGTCCTTTAGAATCATCAGATAAAGTATTTCAGCCTGTATCAGAATATCCTTCAAGTACAACTGAAAACTTTTCATAATGTAATCCAAGGTTCATAGTTTATTATAGGTATCTCATAACTCTCTCATTAGCATGTTAATGCTCTATACTAGGTCTACTGAAAAACATGCATAATAATCCCACAACATAGGTTATGTCGGGTCTATTACAATCAATGGCATCCGAAGGCTGCCAATGATGCTTGCTTAAACAGACTATCTTATACATTCACCAGTGTTCTTAAATAACTTTACACTGGGATCATATGGTGTACATGCAAGTTTACAGTCAAAGTAATCGTATTTCTTTAGAGTCTTCTCAATTTAATGAGATTGATCCAAAGAAAATCCCACTTTTTTCCTAGTAATCTTAATATCAGGGATTACACTCGCCTTACCTAGATCTTTCATATCAAAAATGGCACTTAATAAAGATTTGACTGAGTTTATGGCATGAATATTTGACCCAACGATGAGAAGGTCATCTACATAAAGACATATAATAGTGCAAATGTCATTCTCAGATTTGTAATAAATGCATTTGTCACTTTCATTAACTTTAAAACCATAAGAAATGATTAAGTTATCAAATTTTTTTCATGCCATTGTTTAGGTGCTTGTTTTAAACCATATAATGATTTATCCAATTGCATACTTTATGTTCTTGACCATGTATTACAAATCCTTCAGGCTGGTCCATATAAATTTCTTCTTCTAATTCACCATTTAAAAAACGTGGTTTTAACATCCATTTGGTGTATTAATAAATAACAAATAGAAGCAAGTGAGATTAATACCCGAATGAATGTAATTCTAGTTACAGGATACAAAAAATGTCGAAGAAATCTATATTTTTTCTTTGCTTAAAACCTTTAGCTACTAATTGTGCTTTATATTTATCAATAGTTCCATCAGGTTTTAATTTCTTTTTAAGCACCCATTTACAACCTATAGATTTACAACCAGAGAGTAAATCTACCAAATGCCAAGTCTTATTGGATTCCAGAGAATACATCTCATCATTTATAGCCTCTTGCCAAAAAATTGGCATCTAAAGAAGATAAGGCCTCTTGGTGGTTTAAGGGATCCTCCTCTATAGTAAAAGTACGAAAATCCGAACCAAAATCTTTTACGGTTCTCGCTCTTTTACTTCTTTTAGGTTCAGTTTCAGAACTTTTATTAAGTTCTGTTCTGATAGGCATACTTGATGTGCCCCCACTATTCCTTAATTTAAAAGTAAATTTTGTTTCATAAAAATCGACATCATTTGATTCAATTATATTATGTGCATTTAGGTCATAAAATCGGTATGCTTTGCTATTAATAGTATAGCCCATAAATACACATTCATATGCTCTACTTGCCGATTTTATTCTCTTAGGGTCTGGAGTGCGAACATATGCTAAACAACCCCAAGTTCTAAAGTATGACACATTGGATTTATAATTCTTTAAAATTTCATAAGGTGAAATTTTATTCTTAGATTAGGAGATTCTATTCAAAACATAGCATGCAGTCAATTAAATATCCCCCCACCAATGTTTTGCTGCACCAAAATTTAATAAAATGGCAATTACTAATTCGGTAAAGGTCCTATTTTTTTTCCAGCTTTACCGTTCATTTCAAGTGAATATGGTGCAGTTCTCTAATGTACTATACCATGTAATTTATTAAAAAAAATCAAAATAAACTAGATTCATATTCTGTTCCTCTATCACTATGAATTCTCTTAATTTTCTTATTACTCAATTTCAGTTTTTAATGTTTCAAACATGTCAAATGCATCACAACTTTAAGAAACATTGTCTTTGTGACGACCCCAAATCCCATACTGACGGTGACAAGGGTAATCTTTGGAATATAACACAGAAACTGATAATAGCAAAATAGAAATAAATAAATACACCAGATAATGCACAAAAGAATATACTGGATAAACGTAATCATCAGAGTTACACAGTATACAGGATCATACTTAGTACAAATACAGTTCAGCTATACATAAATGTCTACAGCGGAAAACAAAACATAATGTACAATAGGAGCTGAACAGCATAAAAAGAGATAAATGGTAGAATCCATCTTCAGCTCCAGCTATCCAGAAAGAGCCTGCTAAAAACCTGAACACAAGGCTGCCCGTGTAGAAAAGGGGCACCCGAGTTCGAAAGTGAAACAAACTACGAGTCAGTCATGGGACTGGTATGAGAAATCTACTTAACACATTTATAATATGGCTAATCACAGGATCACGCCGCTTTCGCGGAACGGGTTTACTCCATTGGATTGCTAGTGCTTTAAAACAAATAATTCTTTTAAACATCGCAATGCCTTTTATAAAAATGAAGCCATTATAAGACTCAGTTCCCATCACACAATGCAACGCATACCGGAGGATAGAGTTTTACCTTATAATGGCCAAAATATGCTAGATACGAATAAAACAAAAGCATTTGATATTATTACTAGTGTTTACATGTTTCAAAAACAATTTCGAATCATAACTATCAATCATAGACGGCATGGGTACCATATATCATGTCGCCATATATATATATATATATATATATATATATATATATATATATATATACATACAATCAAAACCGCAAGGTGTCGTATTTGGAAATTGGATTTCCGTCATGAACCGAGGCAAGGGATCGTCCTCACCGAATTCGAGACGCTCTAGCCCAACCCTTAGGCAAGCGCGCAGGCAAGTCTTGGATCGTCAGGGCCGGTCCACCGATGTGGATTATTATGCCTGAAAACTGCGTTCCCCCGCCCTTTGGGGCGTAAATGAGCCAACGAATGGCTCCTTCGGCTTCACATAGTCACCGGTATATCCGAGGCGCCTCGCAACAGCAACAACCACATAGGTGAAAATAATATAAATGTCAGCCAGTTTAAGCACCGACACCACCTCTCGCTAGAAAGAAACGCAGGCCCTCCCTAATGTCCTCTCCCGTTTCTGGTTCATACCGGGGTGTGAGGCTCGTGAATTCACGTTATACACAAAGCTACGCCACACAGGCGATGCTTTGATCATCAACTATAAGACTTTGCTTTTCAACAGAAGCCCTGATCACTGCATCTTAGCATGCCACACAGGCAATTCACGCCATGTAACTGATGGCTATCAATTATACAGAATGAATTCCAATGTCAGACACACATTCCATTTGCAAGTCCGTTCTGGGTCTGAACGAAACCAGAGGCACTATATACCTCGCAAACCCATCGATCTCCACGTACGTCTGGACGATCACCACTCAATATCCATATTTCGGGATGCCTCCCAATCAGGACATTAGCTACCATCCAAACGAGGTGAAGATTTTCGGTCTTCGACCACCGTCTTCAACTTTTATTTCTTCTTGTCGATTTAGTTATTCAGAATGGGAAAAACTCGGTCTTTCTAAGCAACTCGCATATATAATAAACAAGTGCTACACAAACACAACATACGCATCATTTCAATTCATTAGTCACTAACCGTAAATCAATAAGAGAACGATTTCCCAAATATTAACCCCGAAGGCCGAAACCAACATCAGATTAAAATCCAGGAAACCATTCGACTTAGCCAACCTTCAGTTTGTTTCTAAATATCACATCCATATCGTTTATAATATTTTATAATGATTTATCGCTATTTTTATTTATTTTAAAATAGACAATTTATTCAAACGACGCTTCGGGCCATAACGCGGCCGTGGCGCTGTTTTTCTTCAGACTTGATTTACACATATCTGAAAATCTACCGTTGGATCTTCACAAAATTTACATCATTAGAAAGATCTTTTCAAAATGAATCCAACGGTTTCAGTTTTGGGCAAATCCGACGGTCGGATCTCCCGGTACAATCGTTTGAAGTTTTGATTTCAAAATACGAACTGCAACGTCGTTATTCGATTTAATTTAATTATATATATATATATATATATATATATATATATTTATATATATAATCGATTCTGGCGCTGTTTTTCTTCAGATTTGAATTAAACATTCCAGACAATCCAACAGTTGGATCTTTACAAAGTTGGTGTCGTTGGAAAGATATTTCCAAAGCGAACCCAACGGTTTCGGTTTCGGGAAAATCCGATGGTCGGATCTCCCGCACCAATCATTTGAAATCACGGTTTCAAAACACGAACAACAGCTTCGTTATTCGATATATTTTAATTATATTTATTTATATATATATATAAATATAATCGTTTCTTCGATTTCAAAACTATATGCTTTTCATATATGTGATAAAAATGATATTTTTATCCCACTGACTTCTATTTCAACACTTCACTATTTTTAACAATTCTTGTATATAATAAAGATGTGATTTTTATTGTAAAACGATTTATTTCTAAACACGAATATTTTATATAGTTTCATATGGATGATAAAATTAGGATTTATATTATAAAACAATTTATTTCAAAATACGAATACCATTTAACACATGAATTTCTATTCAACGAATGAATTTCTATTCAACAACTGAATGGTTTCAACATATGAAAATAATTTCAACAAATGAAAATACTTCTAACACATGAATATTATTCAAAATTTCGGCAGCATAACGACAGGGTAGTTAAAACCGCGGCTGTCCCTAGTACGGCTCCTCGCTTTACCTTAAAGCCTCGCAGCTTTTGACAATGAGGATTTCATGCATCTAGTTCGCACGCAGGCGGCATGTATATTTTTTTTCATTTCCACAAACTAATCCTACGTGGTTTCAACCAAATAATTCTCAACCACAAACGGGTATTTTTCAACCACGATCAACCAGTTTCAACCACAAACAATTCTAATCAACCATTTGTAATCAACCAATTTTCACACCAATCACAACCAATAAATATCGTCCATGGTTTGTGGACGAGGGGCGTATATATATATATATAAAAGCATTTCACTTCTATTGAACACATATATAATTTTTACAACGCATATATAATTTTTACAACGCATATATAACTTATATATCGAACGTACAACTTATACAACGCTTATACATGAGGTGTACAACGCTTATATAACTCATACATCGACTATATAATTTATATATCGTCGTTTTCCATATCGTTTATAATTCAGAAATCTCACATTGGGTTCCACTCCACCAAAAATAGCTGAAGGCTCAAAAAAATATGCGGTCTCTTCTAAAATGTAGAAGACGTCCTCACGGTCTCGGTATTTCCTATTTCATCGAATTTCGTCAATACACGATAAAGATATAATTTTTCAAAGTTTGCAACACTAAAAAGTGTTATTTTCAGTTCAAATATACCTCAGGCGTTAACTCAGAAGTGGGTTCAAAGCTAGGTCACTGATTTGCACTCAATCCGTTCAGTTTGAGGACGATCAGATCCTACCACCTCGAAGAGCTTCAAGAGGCCTTGCCGGCGCTGGTGGTTGCATGGGGATCGACAGCTCAGGGAGGGAGATCGACGGCACCGAAGTCGGCGTCTTCCTCACGTTGGATCTCGAACAACTCGCGATGGTTAAGGGCGAAAGTGGTACCGATTTAAAGAGGAGGGGCAGCGCTACGAAAAACTCCAGAGGAGCATGTGGTTTCGATGCGTGTAGGAGGAGGAAAGGAGGAGAGATGGTTTGAAGAGTTTCCGCCATCGGGAGGAAGAATTATCGGGGAGAGAGAAGAGTGTTTGGCCAATCAGAATTTTTTATTCATTTATATATTTTAAAAATCCACAAATGCCCCTTGCCTCAAACGAACACCAATCAAACCCAACGACTGTCGTCCTTAACGTTTTACCCCCATTCCGAACACAATGGGATATGTTTCGAAGTCCCATTCGGCTGTTACAGTCAGTTATACTTCAAATTAAAATATAAAACATTCAATATTTAATTTGAACATACATTTCCATTTGCCAGGGCCACAAACTGATTCGAAAAATTCCAGAAAAATAAATCTCGCTATGTTTTGACGATACGGTCCCAACAAAACTAGTTTCGTCGAATTCTGAGATCGTTTGAAAAATGGCCCATTTCTGGTCGATCCAATTTAATAGAAATTGACCAAACACATTTTCCTTTGCCACGCTCACATACTACCTTCAAAAATTATGAAATTTGAAACCCAGCAATAGTTTAATGTCCCGGATCCAACAAAAGTGGTTTCGTCGAATTCCAAGGTCAGTTGCAAAATGGCCATTTTCACGGGCTATATGAACTCCATATCGACCATTCTGAAAATTCATTTTGCCATAAATTTTGCTTCCCGCTATGAAACTTCGATTTTTCAGATTCGTTAGAAAGATATTCACTAACAGATTTAAATATTTTTGGTTTCACACAAATCCGTTTTGTCTTGCACCCGGTACAGTTAGTCAAAGTTTGAATTCAATTTTTGAAACTACCGCGCCATTTCAGGCCTTGTTTATAATTCAAATTAATTATATTTATTTTCAATGTCGATTCAAACTTACTTTTCGTCGTTATTATTTAAAATATTTATTTTAAATATTTAAAATCCACTAAAATAGACAATTTAAAATTTTTATATTGGTTCAGATTTTCCGGGTGGTTACAATCTCCCCCACTTAAAACTTTTCGTCCCCGAAAAGGAACAAAGTCGAAAGTGGTTTGATTAATCAACTCTACCTCCAATCTGGCTTCCATTCTCCAACTTTTCTGTTTCTGAGAATTTTCAAATTCTTCAAAAATTTGGCTAACACCCGGAATTTTCGAAAAATTTCGCCATAACCTCCTTTGTACGGGGAGGGGTTTGGAAATTTATTGGGCCATATTAGGTATCCAATAAATCCTATAAAGCATACACATATTTATAGTGATATATTCTGGTGTTTACAGGGGAGCGTGTATAGATAATAACTCCAGAGAATAAATTCTCGTCACCCTGTCAAAGCCTGAGGGAGTGTGTATTTTAATTGCTCCAGAGAATAAATTCTCGTCACCTCATCCCGTGTGGGAAATAAATAATCCATGTGCTGTATCTAATGACTAGAGAGACGTGATTATTGTCAACTCCAGACCTGTGTGGGGTTTTTATTAATCTGGCAATTTATCGTTACATTTTTATATGGTCACATCAGTCATTAGTTCAACCTGTAAAATATAGTCATCGCCATACAAGCCTCTCGCTCGTATGGTAAATCTTCCACCTCGTCACACGAGCTCCAAATGCTTATGTGGTATATGATGAAGTTTGCCTATCTTCAAGAAGTATGCCATGTAGTGTAGTTCAAAATTAATTGTTACTATCCTATGGCGACGTTTATTATTACACACAGAATAACCAGCACTCCGCATCCAATGGCATTCACAGGAGTTGATATAATAATATTTCGCATCCAACTCATTAAAGTTTACCTATTTGTCGGGCACGCAAATAATTTCTTTACTCAACAGCCAATCCAATAACTTGTTCAAACATATATAATGCACATGTATATATATATTTCTATCTATTTTTAAATCAGTTCAATGTGTGATTTAATCGAATAAATTCTACCATTATTCTCTTATTGATTAAATTAACTACCATTTTAATAATTTAATTAATCAAATCTACTATCACACAACATAAACAACAAGCAATTTGTTTTTAACTTTTCAAATATATACCTTTTGATATGTTCAAAAATTATATTTCTAAAACCAGACTAGATATATAATCACAAATACGTTATTCATAAACATATAACTCTCGACTCGTTCTGGGGCACTTCTGACCCCATCTCTAACGAGTTATTCAGCTATACTCATACTAGGATATTGCTGATCCTATCTGTAATGAGTTATTCGTCCTAGAACACTACTGGTTCTATTTCTGACGAGTTCGTTAATGTGTTATATACCAGAGCTAAGCTTAACCAAAGCTCTGATACCACGATGTGACGACCCCAAATCCCGTACTGACGGTGACAAGGGTAATCTTTGGAATATAACACAGAAACAGATAATAGCAGAATAGAAATAAATAAATACACCAGATAATGCACAATAGAATATACTGGATAAACGTAATCATCAGAGTTACATAGTATACAGGATCATACTTAGTACAAATACAGTTCAGCTATACATAAATGTCTACAGCGGAAAACAAAACATAATGTACAATAGGAGCTGAATAGCATAAAAAGAGATAAATGGTAGAATCCATCTTCAGCTCCAGCTATCCAGAAAGAGCCTGCTAAAAACTTGAACACAAGGCTGCTCGTGTAGAAAAGGGGCACCCGAGTTTGAAAGTGAAACAAACTACGAGTCAGTAATGGGACTGGTATGAGAAATCTACTTAACACATTTATAATATGGCTAATCACAAGACCACGCCACTTTCGCGGAACGGGTTTACACCATTGGATTGCCAGTGCTTTAAAACAAATAATTCTTTTAAACATCACAATGCTTTTTATAAAAATGAAGCCATTATAAGACTCAGTTCCCATCACACAATGCAACGCAAACCGGAGGATAGAGTTTTACCTTATAATGGCCAAAATATGCTTGATACGAATAAAACAAAAGCATTTGATATTATTACTAGTGTTTACATGTTTCAAAAACAATTTCGAATCATAACTATCAATCGTAGACGGCATGGGTACCATATATTATGTCGCCACATATATATATATATATACAATCAAAACCGCACGGTGTCGTATTTGGAAATTGGATTTCCGTCATGAACCGAGGCAAGGGATCGTCCTCACCGAATTCGAGATGCTCTAGCCCGCCCCTCAGGCAAGCGTGCAGGCAAGCCTTGGATCGTCAGGGCCGGTCCACCGATGTGGATTATTATGCCTGAACACTGCGTTCCCCCGCCCTTTGGGGCGTAAATGAGCCAACGAATGGCTCCTTCGGCTTCACATAGTCACCGGTATATCCGAGGCACCTCGCAACAGCAACAACCACATAGGTGAAAATAATATAAATGTTAGCCAGTTTAAGCACCGACACTACCTCTAGCTAGAAAGAAACGCAGGCCCTCCCTGATGTCCTCTCCTGTTTCTGGTTCATACCGGGGTGTGAGGCTCGCGAATTCACGTTATACACAAAGCTACGCCACATAGGCGGTGCTTTGATCATCAACCACAAGACTTTGCTTTTCAACAAAAGCCCTGATCACTACATCTTAGCATGCCACACAGGCAATTCACACCATGTAACTGATGGCTATCAATCACACAGAATGAATTCCAATGTCAGACACACATTCCATTTGCAAGTCCGTTCTGGGTCTGAACGAAACCGGAGGCACTATATACCTCGCAAACCCATCGATATCCACGTACGTCTGGACGATCACCGCTCATTATCCATATTTCGGGATGCCTCCTAATCAGGACATCAGTTACCATCCAAACGAGGTGAAGATTTCCGGTCTTCGACCACCGTCTTCATCTTCGATTTCTTCTCGTCGATTCAGTTATTCAAAATGGGATAAACCCGGTCTTTCTGAGCAACTCGCGTATATAATAAACAAGTGCTACACAAACACAACATACACATCATTTCAATTCATTAGTCACTAGCCGTAAATCAGTAAGAGAACGATTTCCCAAATATTAACCCCGAAGGCCGAAACCAACATCAGATCAAAATCCAGGAAACCATTCGACTTAGCCAACCATCAGTTAGTTTCTAAATTTCAAATCCATATCGTTTACAATATTTTATAACGATTTATCGCTATTTTTATTTATTTTAAAATAGCCAATTTATTCAAACGACGCTGCGGGCCATAACGCGGCCGTGGCGCTGTTTTTCTTCAGACTTGATTTACACATATCTGAAAATCTAACCGTTGGATCTTCACAAAATTTACATCATTAGAAAAATCTTTTCACAATGAATCCAACGGTTCCAGTTTTCGGCAAATCCGACGGTTCGGATCTCCCGGTACAATCGTTTGAAGTTTTGATTTCAAAATACGAACTGCAGCGTCGTTATTCGATTTAATTTAATTATATATATATATATATATAATCGATTCTGGCGCTGTTTTTCTTCAGATTTGAATTAAACATTCCATACAATCCAACCATTGGTTCTTTACAAAGTTGGTGTCGTTGGAAAGATATTTCCAAAGCGAACCCAACGGTTTCGGGAAAATCCGATGGTCGGATCTTCCGCACCAATCGTTTGAAATCACGGTTTCAAAACACGAACTGCAGCTTCATTATTCGATATATTTTAATTATATTTATATATATAAATAAATATAATCGTTTCTTCGATTTCAAAACTATATGCTTTTCATATATACGATAAAAATGATATTTTTATCCCACTGACTTCTATTTCAACACTTCACTATTTTTAACAATTCATGTATATAATAAAGATGTGATTTTTATTGTAAAACGATTTATTTCTAAACAAGACTATTTTATATAGTTTCATATGGATGATAAAATTAGGATTTTTATTATAAAACAATTTATTTCAAAACACGAATACCATTCAACACATGAATTTCTATTCAACGAATGAATTTCTATTCAACAACTGAACAGTTTCAACATATGAAAATAATTTCAACAAATGAAAATACTTCTAACACATGAATATTATTCAAAATTTCGGCAGCATAACGGCAGTGTAGTTAAAACCGGGGCCGTCCCTAGTACGACTCCTCGCTCTACCTTAAAGCCTCGCAGCTTTTGACAATGGGGATTTCATGCATCTAGTTCGCACGCAGGCGGTATGTATATTTTTTTTTTCATTTCCACAAACTAATCCTATGTGGTTTCAACCAAATAATTCTAGACCACAAACAGATATTTTTCAACCACGATCAATCAGTTTCAACCACAAACAATTCAAATCAACCATTCGTAATCAACCAATTTTCACACCAATCACAACCAATAAATATCGTTCATGGTTTGTGGACGAGGGCCGTATATATATATATATATATATATATATATATATATATATATATATATTATATAAGCATTTCACTTCTATTCAACACATATATAATTTTTACAACGCATATATAATTTTTACAACGCATATATAACTTATATATCGAACGTACAACTTATACAACGCTTATACATGAGGTGTACAATGCTTATATAACTCATACATCGACTACATAATTTATATATCGTCGTTTCCCATAAGGTTATAATTTAGAAATCTCCCATTGGGTTCCACTCCACCAAAAATAGCAGAAGGCTCGGAAAAATATGCGGTCTCTTCTAAAATGTAGAAGACGTCCTCACGGTCTCGGTGTTTCCTGTTTCATCGAATTTCGTCAATACACGATAAAGATATGATTTTTCAAAGTTTGCAACACTTAAAAGTGTTATTTTCAGTTCAAATATACCTCAGGCGTTAACTCAGAAGTGGGTTTAAAGCTAGGTCACTGATTTGCACTCAATCCGTTCAGTTTGAGGACGATCAGATCCTACCACCTCGAAGAGCTTTAAGAGGCCTTGTCGGCGCTGGTGGTTGCATGGGGATCGACAGCTCAGGGAGGGAGATCGATGGCTCCGAATTCGGCGTCTTCCTCACGTTGGATCTCGATCAACTCGCGATGGTTAAGGGCGAAAGTGGTACTGATTTAAAGAGGAGGGGCGGCGCTACGAAAAACTCCAAAGGAGCATGTGGTTTCGATGCGTGTAGGAGGAGGAAAGGAGGAGAGATGGTTTGAAGAGTTTCCGCCGTCGGGAGGAAGAATTATCAGGGAGAGAGAAGAGTGTTTGGCCAATCAGAATTATTTATTTATTTATATATTTTAAAAATCCAAAAATGCCCCTTGCCTCTTACGAACACCAATCCAAACCCAACGACTGTCGTCCTTAGCGTTTTACCCCCATTCCGAACACAATGGGATATGTTTCGAAGGCCCATTCGGCTGTTATAGTCAGTTGTTCTTCAAATTAAAATATAAAACATTCAATATTTAATTTGAACGTACATTTCAATTTGCCAGGGTCACAAACTGATTCGAAAAATTCCAGAAAAATAAATTTAGCTATGTTTTGACGATACGGACCCAACAAAACTAGTTTCATCGAATTTTGAGATCATTTGAAAAATGGCCCATTTCTGGTCGATCCAATTTAATAGAAATCAACCAAACACATTTTCCTTTGCCACGCTCACATACTAGCTTCAAAAATTATAAAATTTGAAAACCAGCAATAGTTTAACATCCTGGATCCAACAAAAGTAGTTTCGTCGAATTCCGAGGTCGTTTGCAAAATGGCCATTTTCACGGGCTATATGAACTCCATAGCGACCTTTCTGAAAATTCATTTTGCCATAACTTTTGCTTCCCGCTATGAAACTTCAATTTTTCAGATTCGTTAGAAAGATATTCACTAACAGATTTAGATATTTTTGGTTTCACTCAAATCCGTTTTGTCTTGCACCCGGTACAGTCAGTCAAAGTTTGAATTCAATTTTTGAAACTACCGCGCCATTTCATGCCTTGTTTATAATTCAAAGTAATTATTTTTATTTTCAATGTCGATTCAAACTTACTTTTCATCATTATTATTTAAAATATTTATTTTAAATATTTAAAATCCACTAAAATAGCCAATTTAAAATTTTTAAATTGGTTTAGATTTTCCGGGTCATTACAGTCTTTATAATTGTAAGCTTTATTTTCACATTACCAAGCTCTACAGTTTTATGGATGTGAGGATCTCCCAACAACACTTTTTGATCATCAACAGCCGTGTATATTGTGAATATATCACGATCATAGCAGACATGGCGAGAAACACCAGTGTCTACCCACCAACCCTCTGATCCACCATCAAAGTGAATCTCAGTGGTCGTAGCCGTTAAAGGCTTCTCAGTCAAGTTTGCCTGCGGTTCAGGGCTTAGCCTATTCCGACATTGTCATGCCATATGACCTGGTTTTCCACAGTTGTAATATAGAAGCAACTGTCCAGAATCATTCTTTTTGGTTGGTTGTTGCTGTCCTTTATGGTTTCCTTGTGGATTCCCATTCTATTCTCAACTGAACGGCTGTGGAGGCTTACTATTGCTTGAGATGTTAATATGTTTGAAAATTGATATTTTTCTCATAGAAAAATATCCGTAAACTCGTAGACTAACATAAGTTATTCACATAAAATATTATTTTCTATATTTGTCCCATTCCACCACACTTGTGGACTATATTAATGGTAAACAACTTACATGGTAAATTTAATCATCACATATAGAGACTACATAAACTAAGGTATCAAAATACTTGGGTTCAAAAAATACTTAGGTTCAGTTAGTTAACATTGTTCCAATCAAATAATGCACACTCTTAGGACTCAAGCAAAGTGATTAGTGTGACCCAAAACTACAGTACAAGATAATGAGCAGGGTTCGTGATTAGTTATCAAATTTCAAAGTTTTATAAACCAATTTCCACCATGCTACCATTTTACAACTACAAAGATGACATGCTTACAGTTCTTTAAAGCTGTGGGATCAATGACAACCAAAGTAACTTATAGTTTGTATCATTCTATGTCCAATGAAATTCATACATATAAGCTTCCTTTTTGGCTTCTATTTTTCTTTTACTAAAGGATTCTGATTAAAATGCAACTCAGAAGGTGACTTATGCTCATTGGAAAAAGAAAGGATAGCCAAGAGACCTCTATGTTGGTACTTAACAAGCGAAAATAGAATATGTTAATTACCTAACACCTGATACTTTTCTAGTGAATTTTCCATAATACCAGGCACAATCTGCTATCAATTTAAGCACGCATTAGAAAGGGTTTAAAAAATTATATTACCTTTCTCTGATGCTCATCCTTGTGGGGGCCACAACAATAAAGAATACTGCAGCCCATCGATCCATTTCTCATAGACTTGGATTTCATGATGCCACTACGTAACTGCAGCGCGAAGCCACCTTACATGCCTACCAAATTGTCCACCTTTTAACCCTAATTTCATGTAGATGACGGCAAATCTGGATTTCACATCAAATCTTTCTACTTTTTTTTCTGACGCCAATAATAAACATGCAAAGAAGTTCGCTACTTAGTTTCAAAGCACTTGAGTTGGCTGTATTTAATCGATTCCTCTTTAATGTTCCAGTTTCCACTTGCTCGATATCTTCAAGCAAGTTAGGTTTGCAGCCATTGTTTCGAGATCATCTTCAAATTGTTGGGAAACAATGGCTGAGTCGCGGACTAGGTCGCTTTCTTGAAGACGATTCGGCGATCTGGTCAGTGGTGCAAACCAGTTCGTACTTGTCGCCGCTGCCTCTGGGATAAAACAGCCTTCTGAGAAAAATAATTAATTTGCTTGCACAACAAACCAATTCAGATTTGCACTTTCGATTTAAATTTAACTGCTCGTTCTGATTTAGTTTTTGAAGAACTTTTAATGGTGGAGGAAGAAGAAGAGAGAGATAAGAATAAAAAGTTGTTTTTTTTTCTGACTCGTTCGGCAATGAATAAACGTGGTAATACATGTAGAGGAAGTCGGTTCAGATCTTAAAAAATGGATCAAATTTTTTTACCAAGTCAAACAAAAAACTGTTTTTTTTCTTCATATAGTCTCATGATGTGAGACTATTCATATATGAGTCACCTCACACTTATCCAATTTTTTTTTTTATATAATTCATCTTTATAAAAAATGAATCATTTTTCCAACATTATGTTCCTCATGCCTTTTGGTAACCAATTCATGAATGCAGCGAACAGTTGTAATTAAAAAAATAAACCAAACTCTATCACATGAAAATAGCTAGCATTGAGGTAGTGGAGATGCAAGATTTAAAGTTAATCTAACTGCGCCTTTGCAGTTAAAGCTCCACTAAAGTCCCACGCGCAAAGTCCTCACTATAGCTCATAACGCATTTCAATGGCTACACTTTTTCAGTTTGTCTCTAAAGAACAACAGACCCCCTTTTAACTTTGTTATTTAATTCTTCATCCGCTAAATCAACACTTTTCATCGATCGTATTACCAATATTAATATATAAAGCCTGATTTGATAGGTTCTCTTTATAAAATGATCAATAAAGTTAACATAAAGAGCTAATCTTAATACATAAGCATTTAATATATTACAGACATCTATTATAATCATCAAATCCAGTGTACATAATCATGATATTCTTTGATTTTGTTACATAAGACTAATTAATATTGTTTTTTACACATATAACATGTGAATAGTAATTGTAACAACCCAGAATTTTAGGGCCAAAATAAATTTTAATTTTAATGAATTTAAACTTATTTTAAATGATTGATTTATTTTAATCGAAGTTAAAACGAATAAATTTAATTTATATATAAAAGGAATTGAAAACAAGCGCTGCAGTTTGAAATTTTGATTTGAAACTTTAACTGAATGTACAGGATGCAAAATTTAACGGATTTTAGTGAAACCAAAAATATTGGAATCTATTTAAAAATATCTTTCCAACGAATCCGAAAAATCGAAATTTCATAACGGGAATCAAAAGTTATGGCCAATTCAATATTTAGAAAGGTCGCTATGAAATTTATAAGGGCCAAAATGCTACATTTTGCAGAATAAGGAATTAGGACCCGATACCATCTCCATTGGTTTGAGAATGTTGTTTACATATAAAAATGACTATAAAAACTTATATTTTTGAGTTTCGGAAAAATTCCACTATTTTTGGTATTTTTAAATATTAAAATATACACCTGAAAAATAGAATTTTTGCAAACGAACTCCGAATTCGACGAAACCAATTTCTATGGATTCGGAATATTAAATTAAGGTTAAATTATAAAATTTATAATTTTTGGAATTATTTTGTGGCCTGTATAATTTTTACAGTGGAAATACAGCCTATTTTCAGACTTCGGAAATTTATAATAAATTCATACGGAATCGGAAAATTACGAAATCAGGTTCGTTGGGTTCATAATGACCTGAAATAATTATGTTTAAAAATTTATTAATTTTGAAATTCGCATGTATTTATAAGAATTTCTGAATTGAGGAAAACAGTTGAAAATTGAGTAATTGGGCACGTAATGATATTTGGGCCCAAACCAAAATTAAACCCATGGTATATATTATCTTTTTTCTGAGATTTAGGGCTGAAATTCGAAATGCTCAGCAGCCACTTCTATTTTCCATCGTTTTTCTCAATTTCCATGGCGGCTCTCTCTTCCTCTAAAATTTGTCGAAAATAAAATCTCTTCAAACCATAGCAAATTATATGTTCTCTCGAAGGTCTCGACGATACGAAGCTAATGGTGTAGTCGGTTTTGTCAAACAGCGCTCGGATTCGCCGGAATCTCGTCTTAAAGCTCGCTGTTTTCGAAATTCAGAAGCTCAAAACGTAAATCAAGAAATTCCCGTGAATTGAGGAAGAATTAGACGAAGTCACGAACACGGAAGTTCTTCGTCTACGTGAGGTGGAGGTGCTCGCCAAATTTCAGGCAGTTTGGAGGTGTGAGGCGGCATGTGGGACCCGCGAGGCGAAATCCTTTCTAGGCGATTTCCCGATGATTGGAGAAGCTTTAGGGGCGGCTCTTTCTGGTGGTGGTGCGTCTCGCCAAGACGAAGACATTGGCGGTGGTCCCGTGGCGTCAGGTGGCCCGAGGCAGCGGCAAAGTGCGGTCAAAGTTCGGCGGTGAACAGTGTTTTTCGGTCAACGGGCTGAGGGTATTTTCTATTTTATTTTTAAATTATTTAATTAATTTCCAGAACCTTAAAATTGCATAACTCACTCATACGAAGTCGAAAATCGACGATTTCAGGTGCGTTGGGATCGTGGCGACGAGATGGACGCGTGGACACTAATTTTGTCCAATTCTGAGACAGTGAAATTTTTAGGTATTTTCACGAATATTAATTAATTATTTAATTACCCGATCTTTAAAAATTCATAACTCTTTCATACGAGGTCCGTTTGACGAACCGTAAATTGCGTTGGAATCACAAAATTAAGAGCTTCGCGATGGCCCAGACCGCAGCTGAAAAGGAGACAGTAAAATTTTGGCCAAAAAAATTCAAGGTGAGAATCCTTTATTTAAAAATTTTACATTAAAATAAACTATTCAGTATATGATGCGATTACAAAAATGATTTCTCCTGCTTTCACCCGTGGAAGTTTGGGGTCGTCACAGTAATTAACCAGTTTAAAATATTTGATTTCAACATCCAGTGAACCATAGCTATTCCTCATCGAAAAACATCAATTGACAGCCTTAATTAACAACCAAAAGCTACTACAGAAAACAACATTCCATCTAAAATTGCACAAACGCAAGTGTACGGCCGAAGCAAATAAATGAAGGACTGGTTTTCCCCTATCAAAACTGTTACTTGTATAAACATCCATACGCAACTGTTTATATGTTATATGCCAACTAATGCCAAATAATTCCAACCCAAATACACTAACTATTGCTAATGCAAACCTAGCTACCACGATTATATGTTTCATGCACAACGCTCTCAACCATTTTAGTTGTCAACATACATCTGTATTCATCAATTAACTTGTGTTTTAATTTAAGGCTTTAACTACTAACTAACTAGGAACAAAATAAGTGTACCTAAAAAATTATTTTAGTAAAAGACTGCAAAAGAAGAAAGCTTTCGCATTGAATCGCATAGGTATATTGTGAGTTACGTCTGCATAGTAACTCCCAGATTAAAACACAAACATGTTTGACCCAAGAAACATTAGGCCCATTAACCAGGCCTAAGTTGATATAGGGCCCTGGACAATGATGAGTCACTAAAGTTTGGACCAGGCTTTGATGTGTAAAGCGGGTGATAGGAATTGAACCTTTACCTTATTTCTGACAACTGAAAATCTTACCATTCATCCAACGTTGTTCTTATGAAAATCGGACATTGCAGTTTTTTATTTTAGAACTAAAACATGTTTAATTGGGCCCTCACTTTTGATTGGGACCTGGGCAGTCGCCTAGACAGCCCAGGGCCGGGTCTGCCATTAACAACCTATGGAAACCATTTAAACATCTTCTAATTTACATATTACAATACTTATATAATGTAAAGCATTCCCAATAATCTGTCTTTCATTAAATTTGTAGAATAAATCAAAATAAAGATACCAGTTCTATTTAGAGTAACTCTAACAAGGTTACGATCCATAATATTCAGAGATATATTTTTGCTATGACGCGGTAGGACTTAGCCCCCAACCTTCCCCAATTTTCCTAATTTTTTTATTGTTCGCGCCGTCAGGATGCCGCCATACGTGACGAAAATGGGAAGACGTACAGTTTGACCCCAACTGGACGACGCAGCTGCTCCAGCGCACCCACCTCCTGCAGCGCAGATGACGATTCCGGACTTACAGATCCTTCATGAGTTGTCAGAGGGATACACTCACCGTTCGTTTACCGTGCTCGACACCATTCTGACATAAATTTTAATTTTAACATTTATATTTATTGAACTGTTAAATAGTTTACTAAGTTACGTAGGTAGTATGACCTGTTGGTTTTATAGTTATAGTTTATTATATGTATGTTATAATTTTTAATAGTATGAACTGTTGATTTTATAGTTATTGAACTGTTATAATTTTTAATAGACACAGTACATCTACGTTCGCGGGAGTTGGGTGAAGTTTAGTACACAGACCCTTGACATATTACTATGACATAATCGAGAGAGGTTACTAGCTAGTCCGTTCGGACTATTTTTACATATTATACCTCCTCAGTCCTTCGATCGACCATTGCTAAAGGCCTTATTAGAGAGATGGTGGCATACGACACACACTTTTCACTTCCCCGATTTTGAGCTAGGTATCACCCCAGCTGAATTTTACATGCTTACGGGGATTGAGATTGGCCTCCCTGACAGAGTCCCCTCCCAATTTGATCCCTCATATGAGTCACCCGAGGCTTACCTTAAGTATTTGCCAGATTTTTCCGCCACTCATATATCCATTGGTGCAGTTTCCGTCGCATGTTTACTTTAGTACATTACAACACGTCTCGATGTAGTGGATTTGCAGGACACGGTATATCGGGCTACCTTTTTTCCTTGGTTCGACATTCTTTTCGAACCGACAAAGTACGATTCGATTAGGCTACCTAGCAGCACTAGCCGATTTAGAGAAGCTGCATATGATTGATTGGGGTCTGCCATATTAGGTTACATATACACCGCTCTTGACTCTTACGCTTTTGGAGTTGTTCAGCAGATGTTTAGATTTTGGTACATGTTGTCGTGCTGGTACTACGAGTACACAACCAACATGCATCCACGCATAGAGTCCACCGCCAATCGTACCGCCGAGTCCATTTTCCCACGCATGCGTAGATGGGAGAGTAGCCACATAGTCCGTCGTGTTCCTACTGGTGTGAGACACGATTTAATGGAGGCCAATACTTAGTTAGATTTAAGGGATATGGAAAAAAATATTACGAGCACCTTGGACTTCTTATTGGATGTTACTTTCAGTAGGTGGCCCGCTACCTAATGCCCACCCATTAGTCATTATATGTCGTTTATCTCTTCGCCGTGTCCCTCCTACAGGCCCACCTTCGTATTTGGTACTTGGCACTGTTTTTATTAGGGGCCCGGTGAGTTTCACATACCCGGAGATCCACCTCTTCCCGATGATATGTTCGAGCCGCGTCGTTATATAGGGAGGTAGTACATATAAGGTCTGAGACAGGTATGATGGGTTGATACAGCCGATTTTTTATTACCCGGAGCAGATTGACACTTATTGGGTTCGAGTAGCACCTAGGCGATACATATTGCCAGATTATATGCAGGGTGTGAACTCCGATCACATTGGTCCCCGATTGGTTACCCGTAGAGATCATCCTTCACCGTTTACTTTTGACCCGACCCCTTCACAGTACTCCGACCAGCCTATGGATTTTGCTCTGGCCGACACATTTCAAGCATATGACGGTACACAACTATCCCTGCCTATTATCTACCCACCTACTCACATGGTACACGGTATCCCTATTGCTGGATTATATCCAGCACATGAGGTAATATTCGTACTTGTGAATTTATTACCTTGTACGTTCTAAGTTGTAGAAACTGATTTTATATGTTCTATATTTGCAGTTTGCACCCCGGCTAGACCAGCATAGGCGACATATTGCCACTATTCACGAGATGCCCCTGCTACATTCTCAATCGTTATATCAGGCACACCAGGCGATAGTTCAGGGTTTGCAGGCCCAGATCGACGACATACAGGCCAGACTAGCGGCAATAGGGGGTAATGATACAGGAGCATCAGGTTTCATTGGAGGATCATGTACTGAGGGAGGTTCAAGTGGTGTTGGAGGACCGGGAGGGGGTAAAGGATTAGATGGTGATTGAGGATTAGGTGGTGATGGAGGACCGGGAGGTGGCAGTGACGATTACGATATTCCATATTATAACGGTAATGATAGCGGGGATGATATGGAGGAGGATGGTGAGGAGTCTAAGCACGATGATGATGATGATGTTGCGGATTTAGGATGATTTTCATGAGGATCCTGATGATGATATTTTGTTTTTGGTTATCATGACGTATATATGTGTATGGCTTGATGTAGTGGACTTTATGTTATTGTTTCATGTTTGCTCATTTTCATATGTCACATTGATGCATGATGTACTATACTTTATCATCTTCATTTTATGTTTATTAATGTCGACAACTATATTTTATGATATTCTGTGTACTGGACCCTTTATTATCTATATTTTATTATGTTCTGTGTAATGTTAGACGATGTTTGAAACGTTTATTTATAAAACGATGTTTAAAAGGTTTAATTTATAATTTAATTATAAAATGAACTACAGCGGCGCGGTAGTTTGTAATATACGTTTTGAATTTTAAATTGTTGCACAGATTCAATATAAGTTGGAATTTCTTGAAACAAGAAACACTCAAATCTATTTGATAATATTTTCCTATAGGAAGAGAAAATTTGAGTTTTCTTGTTGTAGAATTTGTTTTATGTCTAAATCAAATTTTCAAATAGTCGCTATGGAATTCGTTTATAAATTAACTGTTTATTTATATAAAATAAAGGATTTTTATTTTATAATATCATTTTGGCTTGGAATTCAACCTGAGATATTTTATCTTATAAATAGATAAAATTCTGATCGAGCTTGAAGCACTCTATCTAATAAAGGAACACTCTGTCCAAAAAAGGAGCATTTCGTCCAATAAAGGACCACCATGTCCAATAAAGGAGGACACTCCAACCATTAAAGAGGCACACAACACAATGTACGCTCCAACCAATAAAGTTGCACACAATTTAATTCCTTGACTATATTACGTGGACGATCTTTCCTGTTAAATTCCTCGGTTAGATTACGTGGACGACCCTTCTTGTTAGATTCCTTGGTTATATTACGTGGACGACCCTACTTGGTAAATTCATTGTCTATATTTCGGGGATGACCTTGCACACTACAAACTGGACCAACGCAGGCTCCAATAAAGGAGCACTCTGTCTAATAAAGGAGCACTCTGTCCAATAAAGGAGCACTCTTTATAGTAAAGGTGCACTATGTCCAACATTGAAGCACTCATACCAATAAAAGAGCACTCTTTCCACTAAAGGAGCACTCTGTCTAATAAAGGAGCACTCTGTCCAATAAAGCTACCCACTTACCAAGACCTCATACCTTATATACAACAGCAACATTGCAAACCATATCTCAAATCAAAACGTATTCAAAAAAAAAAATTGATTCCTATTTTATGAAATGCATGATGGCTTTTAATAGCGATTTGGAGGAAAAGGAAATCCTTCAAGAGGAAGCGGAAGAAATACAAGAAACACGGGACTTATACCATGAAGCATATGGTTCATCATCCACAACTCGAGGGGGATCGGTTCCTGGAAGGAAGTTTATAGACTGAAAACATGCTAAATACCATAAGTCTCTGATGCAAGATTACTTCAATGACAACTACACTTACGGGCCTAATATGTTTTGTAGAAGATACAAGATGCAGAGGAATCTATTTCTTCGGATATTGGCGGGTATTCAAGGTAACAATGATTACTTTAAGTACAAACAAAATGCGTCGAAGATATAGGAGTTATCCAGCGAACAAAATATAACGGTCGATGTGAGAATGTTAGATTATGGCACTCCTGCTGATGCTTTGGACGATGCATACCGAATAGCAGAGAGGATGGCACTTGAAACATTTGAATTTTTTTGTTAAGTTGTGGTGCACGTCTACGGATAAGAATACTTAAGGTCTCCGATCGAAGCAGATGTAGTTCAAATCAAAGAGATGCACGAAAGTAGGGGATGGACGAGATCGTTAGGAAGTCTGGACTGTATGAACTGGGAATGGAAGAATTGCCCTAAGGGATTACAAGGTGCGTACAACGGCAAGGAAAGACGACCAAGTATCATTTTGGAAGCTGTAGCATCGTACGATTTGTGGATATGACATGCTTTCTTCGGAATCCCCGGTTCAAACAATGACTAAAATGTTATAGAAAGATCCTATATGTTCAATGATCTTGCTCAAGGCTAGGTACCTCCTTTAACATTACCCTAGGCCAAAATACTTACTATCATGGCTACTACCTAGGTGACGACATTTATCCGAAATGGAGCACCATTGTTAAAACATGTCCAAATTCGTTGACTCCTAAACAAGTCAAATTCGTGGCGATGCAGGAGGGACGAAGAAAAGATGTAGAACGAGCATTTGGTGTTTTACAATATAGATTTGCAATGATAAGTAATCCATGTTGGCTTTGGTCTAGGAAAACGATGTATACAATCATGTTTGCCCGCACTGCTCTACACAACATGATTATAGAAGATGAAAGAGATATGGATGAAGGGCAACGTCACTACGAATATGATGGAGCTTCTCAACCACCTCAAGTATTCCGATGAAACACACCACTAACAGAAGAGGACTTCAACGTTCATTTGAACCGTCAGGTTATGTTTAGAGATGCACATCTCCATAACCGACTACTGTGAAAACCCGTAACTTCCCCGTAAAGGAAAGCGTCGGATAGTTCGAGAACAAACCACAACAGAACGCATACAGAAGAACATTTCAATGTATATTACAACAGTGCATCAGATTACAAGAATATACAGAGTAAAAATGAATATTACACAGAAATATCAGAGATTTAAATTACGTTTAAATACATAGCAGCGGAAAATAATACAATACACAACTAGAAGTAGATATACGGATACAAAGCTTTCCGGATATCATTCCAGCTGTAAACCAGGATCCTATGAATATAAATCTGCAAAACCAAAACTACTAGCTGCCCGTGTCAAAATAGGGGCACCCAGAGTTTAGGTTAAAACAATAAACTCCAGGTCAGTCATGGGACTGGTGTGAGAACTAAAACAGTTAATCTTTATTTTTAAAGTTAGGTAAATCAAGGGACCACGCCGTATAACACGGAACGGGTTTCCTCCCAAGAATACCAGTGCATAAAACAAACAGCGCAATGCTAAATAAAGAAAAATGAAGCTGTTATAAGACCCAGGTCCTATCACACAATGCAACGCAAGCCGGGGGATAGGGTTTTCCCTTATAACAGCCAAAGAATGCTTGATACGTTTTAAAACAAATTATTGATACTATAATAAGTGCATAGTGTATAAAACAACTTCAAATCATAAGTATCAATCATAGGCGGCATGGGTACCATATATCATGTCGCCATATATAGGTTTACAAATAAAACCGCAAAGTCACGTATTTGGAAATTGGATTTCCGTCTATGAACCGAGGCAAAAGATAGTCCTCAACCGATTCGAGACTGCCTAGTCCGAGCCTCAGGAACAGCCGCAACTGCCCCATGGAGCGACAGGGCCGGTCCACCGATGTGGATTATTATGCCTGAACACTACGTTTCCCCGCCCTTTGGGGCGTAAATGAGCCAACTAAATGACTCCATCGGTTCGAGAACGACCGATCAATCCGAGGCGCCTCGCAACAGCAACAACCACATAAGTCAAACTCGTCAGGGCGTGTAAAACCACTGACGCCACTTCTAACTAGGAAGAAACGCATGCCCTCCCTGAGGTCCTCTCCCGTTTTTGGTTCATACCGGGTGTGAAACTCGCGAAGTAAACGTTACACAAAGCTACGCCACAAAGGCTGTGCTTTGATCATCACCACAAGACTTTGCTTTTCAACAGAAGCCTTGATCAATTGCCACTTAGGCATGCCACACAGGCAATTCACTCCATGCGTTTGATATCCATCAATATATAACCCCTGAACTCGTACGTCTCAGAGAAGGGCGTTAAGCAAGAGAATAAATTCTCCGCCGCCAAACAGATATATATTTAATAGAGATCAACCACATAGACTAAAATCCAATGTCAGACACACAGTCCATTTACAAGTCCGTTCTGGGTCTGAACGAAACCGGAGGCACCTAGTACCCCACATATCCATCGATCTCCAAGTACGTCTGGACGATCACCAACTGTTTCCATCTTCTTGGGTGTACAGCCCAATCAAGATCATCAGTTATCACCCAAACGACGTGAAGACTTCCGGTCTTCGACCATCGTCTTCATCTTCGACTTATCGTCGTATCAGTCATTCAGAATGGGATAAACCCGGTCTTTCCGAATAACTCGCGTATATTTTAAATAAGTGTTACACAAACACAACATACGCCTCATTCCAATCCATTAGTCACTAACCGTAAATTAATCAAGAGAATAATTCCCCAAATATTAACCCCGAAGGCCGAAACCAACATCAGATCAATATCCAGAAAACCATTCTGCTTGGCTAACCGACAGTTAGTTTCTAAATTTCACGTTCATAGGGAAAGGTTCCCATTAATTTTATCAAAGATAAATTCCTTGAATTTATTCTTTAATCTACTTTTGAATATCAATTCAAACTAGTCGGGATTAGCGAACCTTACCGAAGTAATCATTTGTTTTAATTTCCCAATCCCAACCTATTCATCCCATGAAGTAAAACTGGTTATACTTCATATCTAACACCACGGTGTTATCGGTAAATTCAATTACCATTTCACGTTCAAATCTAATTAAAGATTTAACTATCGCCTGGAGCAAAACTGGTGGTGCTCCATTTTCGATCTTTTCAATCTAATTAAAGATTCATTAAAACTCCACTTAGTTTTAATCTTTGACTGGATTAAAGAATCGGTGTCATTTAAAAACACGGTTCACGATAAACCCAAAATCACATTCATTAATCATCGGGTTAAAGAACGAGTGTTATTTAAAACACTGTCCACGATAAACCCAAAAATCAATATCGATTCAATTCCAATTAAATGTTATTTAATTGGTACACTTCATTAAATCTAAATAAAAAGATTTAATCTTTTCTCAACTGGGTCCAAGAACAGTGTTAATGAAGACACCATTCACGACAAACCCAAATCACATTTGATATTCAATACAAGGCTCTGAATAGAAAATATATCGGCTTATATTCAATATCAAATTCTACGATTAACAAATGTCGTATTGGAAATAACGATATAAATATATATCTTTCAAATTTCCATAACAACATCTGTATAATCACTAATTCCAACATCGAAATATTCCGAAGACAATTTCGATTCAAATCCACTCCAATGCAATCATTGGATATTCTGGTTATTTTTAAAACCCTTTTCGAATTCAATTTATTTATTTAAAAATAAATAGGATTATAATTCTAGTTCAAAACTAGTTCATTTCGATAAAAATCTATTTTTATCTTTTCAAATATGGAGTTTTTCATCCCAAATCTTTCTAAATCACTTCTTATGATTTCACACAAATTATTACTATTTTTAATAATTTTATCAAGGCCCGTACAGTCGATTTCCATCAATGGCCATCGAACTGCACTTACAGCGACCTTTTTCAAATTTGATTTGGACATAATTCCAAATCCAACCGTTAGATTTCTAATTTCTAATATTCGTTAGAAAGCTCTTTTCGATACGAACCCAACGGTTCCGGTTTTAGGAGAATCCGACGGTCGGATCTCCCGCAATGTCCGTTTGAAATAAATGGTCGAAATTCACGAACTGCCGCGGCGCGGCGCGTTCTATTCAGGCCATTATATTATATTTATAATATATATAATATATATTTCGTCGATTTCTATTTAAAACGAATTATATAAATAGTTTTAAAATTCGTTTCAAAAGCAATTTCAACTTCCATTTCAATTCAAATCAAAATTGAATTCTTCTTTATAAATTCGTTTTAAAATTCATTTCTATTCAATTCAAATTTCAATTCAATTTGAATTCGTTTTCAATTCAATTTGAATTCGTTTTCCATTCATTTCATTTCGAAATCGTTTTCAATTCATTTCATTTCGAAATCGTTTTCAATTCAATTCATTTCGAAATCGTTTTCAATTTATTTCATTTCGAAAATCGTTTTCAATTCATTTCATTTCGAAATCGTTTTCAATTCAATTTGAATTCGTTTTCAATTCATTTCATTTCGAAATCGTTTTCAATTCAATTTGAATTCGTTTTCAATTCATTTCATTTCGAAATCGTTTTCAATTCATTTCATTTCGAAATCGTTTTCAATTCAATTCATTTCGAAATCGTTTTCAATTCAATTCATTTCGAAATGAATAAAATCGATATAAATATCGTTCACGTCAAAATGGCGTTAATCTAATCAACACGGCTTCATAAATTTCTATTTTCAAAATAGTTGTTAGTATCAAAATATTTCGTTCAACACATGACCAATCTCAATGGATGAGTACTGTCAACACATGAACTTTTATTTTATAATATTAAAGGTGCAAATTTTATTTCTAAAATATTCCGTTCAACACATGAACAATCTCAATGAATGAGTACTGTCAACACATGAACTTTTATTTTATAATATTAAAGGTGCAAATTTTATTTCTAAAATATTCCGTTCAACACATGACCAATCTCAATGAATGAGTACTGTCAACACATGAACTTTTATTTTATAATATTAAAGGTGCAAATTTTATTTCTAAAATATTCCGTTCAACACATGACCAATCTCAATGAATGAGTACTGTCAACACATGAACTTTTATTTTATAATATTAAAGGTGCAAATTTTATTTCTAAAATATTCCGTTCAACACATGACCAATCTCAATGAATGAGTACTGTCAACACATGAACTTTTATTTTATAATATTCTTTATTTTTCAAATCGGAATGAGGCCCAATCAATCACCATATAATGTTAATTATATGGATTTTCATACAACACATGTATAATAGCATTGAAAAATAATCAACCATCAACCAAAGTGCACTACACTGTATAAGCATCAAATATAGATATCTAACGCTTATAACAGCCTGTCAATCAATCGATCGACATATTCAATCAATCAGGATGAGTGAACTTCAAATTTCATCCTAACACCCGTGTGGGGTTTCAAACAATCAAACACAGATTTAGTTGTGCAGCTGGGCGATGTGTAAAATTTATCGTCCCAATCAATGTCCTTCAAATAGGTGTACATAAACAAACCGTCTGGTTTGTAAATGAATATTTATTTATTCACATTCACGTTAAAAATTATATTTTTTTAACGGTAAAACATTTTATTTCAACATATGAATTTCTATTCAATTCATTTCTTCGATAAAATGATATTTTTATTTTTCTAACTTATTTTAGAAAATTTCGGCGGCATAACGGCACGATACTAGGAACGGGACGAGGCCTAGCCTTATCCCCGGTCTAGTGAAGGCCCACGCCATTCACACATCAATCAAAATCACCAAACAACCAAATTCAAATCAAATCATATAACTAAGCTATGCAACCAAACAAACAAGTCCATGGTCTGTGGACGATTGTGTCGGGTGCTACTAAGCACCGTCTGCATCCTAATATATATATATAAATAGAAATGAAATTGAAAGGTGAGAAATTCTCACAGATAGCTATCCAATCATCTTGACTCTTCTTTGATAGAAATCTTCATCGTCATCGCATCTTCGTTGCTGTAGCCACTACATATGTAAAAATCGAATTTTTACTTCGTTATTCAATATATAAAAATCGAATTTTTAGTTCGCTATTCAATATATAAAAATCGAATTTTTAGTTCGCTATTCAATATATAAAAATCGAATTTTTAGTTCGCTATTCAATATATAAAAATCGAATTTTTAGTTCGCTATTCAATATATAAAAATCGAATTTTTAGTTCGCTATTCAATATATAAAAATCGAATTTTTAGTTCGCTATTCAATATATAAAAATCGAATTTTTAGTTCGCTATTCAATATATAAAAATCGAATTTTTAGTTCGCTATTCAATATATAAAAATCGAATTTTTAGTTCGCTATTCAATATATAAAAATCGAATTTTTATACTACTATGTTGTGTAGATAAAAATTATATTTTTATCACGCTATTTTCCATATAAAGATTTCGCCTTTATAAAACATGGACTTCGCCTTTTCAAATTTAAAGATTTCATCTTTTTAAAAAATCTCATTTTTATTTTTCTACACATATAAAGATGACATTTTTAATATCCCGATCATGTAAAAATTATATTTTTAACTCTTTACATAAACAAAAATCATATTTTGACATCACCTATATAGTAAAGACTATATTTTTAATACTTTAAAAAATATAAAAATCATATTTTTAATACTTTTAAAAATATAAAAATCATATTTTTACTCACTTTCAAAGATGATATTTTTTTATTCGTTACATCCAATAAAAATCTTATTTTTAATGTCATACTTACATAAAAATTATATTTTTATCGCTCCTTCACTTATAAAAGATTATATTCCTATACCGCTACATGAATATAAAAGATATTATTTTTATCTTATCAAAAATTATTTCTTTACAAGTATAAAAATCAAATCTTTTCAATTATAAAAATCAAATCTTTTCAATTTAAAAATCGAATCTTTTCAATTTAAAAATCGAATCTTTTCAATTTAAAAATCTCTACCTATATAAAAACTATATTTTTAATCCTCTAAATACATAAAAACTATATTTTTATATTCAAAACCAAGGAGTCAATTTCATTTTATTTGTAAACTGATTTTTACAATATGTTTTAATATATACAAACTGATTTCTAACCATGAATAAAAAATCAGATTTTCATAAGAAAAATAGAAATTCATAAATAAAATAGGATTTAAAACTTACTGTTGTCGATGGAGGCTGAGGGGTGGGAACCTGCGCTAGTGGCAGTCGGAGGTGGCTCGCCGGAGTCGGGGTAGGGCGCAGGAGGCGCGGCCGATCTCCAGGTGGTCGCGGAAATAGGAGGCAGGCCACTGGGGTTCGGAGCTGTCGACTTGGGGCTTGGCTTGAGGGGTTTGAGCGTGCGCTGGTGGGCCAAGGGGAAGCGGGCGGAGGAGGGATAACCTCCGGTGGTGGAGCATAGGCGGAGGAGGGTCTTGGCGGTTTCTTGGGTGGGCTTCGACGAGGAGGGACGAAGGAGGGGAGGGCCTCGCGAGAGGGAGCGCCGGCGGCGCCTGGAGGGTGGTTCCCCTTCCGTCGATCTTTCCCTCTTTCGTTTTTTTTTTCTGAACGGGGAAGAGAAATGAGGGGGGGGGGTTATTATAAAAGTTATATTATTTAATTTATTTTTATTTTTAATTGCAAGAAGGTTGACTTTCACAAACGACCTCTAAACGAGGTCCACCGCCTGTCGTCCCTAGCGTATTACCACCATTCCGAACACAATGGGATATGTATCGCAAGCTGATTTGATCGTTTCGATCAGTTTCCGTTAAAATCAACATATAACTCTATATATTGAATTTGAACGCGCATTTCAATTTACCAGGGTCACATACTAACTAGAAAAATTCCCGAAAAATATTTTCTATCTTCGTATTGACGATACGGTCCTAACAAAACTAATTTCGTCGAATTCTGAGACCGTTTGAAAAATGGCCAATTTCCAGTCGATTAAAATCAACTTAAACTGGTCAAACGCGTTTTCTTTTGCCACGCTCACATATTGATTCGAAAAATTATGAAATTTGGAATCTAGCAATAATTTAACATCTCGGACCCAACAAAAGTGGTTTCGTCGAAATCCGAGGTCGTTTGCAAAATGTCCATTTTTAAGGGCCTGAATTCCATAGCGACTATTCAGAATTTTCAACTGGACAAAACTTTTGATTCCCGCTATGAAATTTTGATTTGTTGGATTCGTTGGAAAGATCTTATCAATCAGATCCTAATGTTTTTGGTTTCACTAAAATCCGGATTGTTTTGCACCCGGTACATTCAATTGAAGTTTGAAATCGAATTATCGAACTACCGCGCCATTTTCAATTCCTTTTATAATTATATATAATTATTTATATTCTAACGACGACGTATATAATATATACGTTCGACTTATATTCAAAACAAATTTCTCGCCGATATTATTTAAAATAATTCATTTTAAATAATCAAAATTCGCTTAAATTGCCAAAATAAAAATTTTAAACTGGCCCAGATTTTCGGGTTGTTACAATCTCCCCCACTTAAAACTTTTCGTCCCCGAAAAGGAACAAAGTCGAAAGTGGTTTGATTACTCAGCTCTACGTTTGATCTGGCTTTCATTCTCCAACCTTTTTGTTTCTGAGAATTTTCAAAAATTTCAAAAATTTGGCTAACTCCCTAAATTTTCGAAAAATTTCGCCATAACCTCCCCTGCACCGGGAGCATCGGGGAATTTCAAATAGCTTCCCCGGTCCTTCAGATCTCAAAAAGAAAAAGAAAAAGCCAAGCGGCTAGCCAATAGGCTCACAAAATCATCATCACCCAAACAAAACAGGAAATTATGTAGTAAACATGTACCTATTTGTCGGGCAAACAAATTTTATTCTCTGCTCTAGCCTCCTTGCTATGACCTGTTCAATGTAAGTATATGTATATGCAAGCAAATGCGACCAATTTTCAATACAATTCAATATTTGGTTCAATTAGGCATAATGGTTCAAAATTATCAAACAAATGAACAAACAACACAAACATCAATCAATTAGTGAATTAGAGTTTCAAATTCATAATTTTGATACATATACAAAAAATCATGTTTTGATGCCAAATCACAACAATGAATTCTAGCTATATTAGTTTTGGTTCTCACACCAGTCTAATGGAAATATATAGAAAATCACACCTTCGAAACTCGAACATAAATGTTGATGATGCGATCGCTATCATCAATATCGTCTCCGGGCGACTAGAGTGTGATGCTATATCTATCCAATATATTAAAACTTTGAATATACGTTTGCAAGGCGTATATGCAAATTCTTTATATACTGAATTGTCCAAAATCAATATAAACAAATAATCAAATACGAATAGTTGATTTAAATTTTCAAAACAAAATTTTGTTTTCATTTTAAAAATATACTCTTCACACCCGTTCTAGGATACTATTGATCCCATCTCTAACGAGTCATTCCCATTGGATATTACTAATCCAATCATCTGATGAATTCTTTCGTATGGTTCTAAGGTGCCTTGTTCTCTGCTTTGTAAACCAAAGCTCTGATACCAACTGTGAAAACCCGTAACTTCCCCGTAAAGGAAAGCGTCGGATAGTTCGAGAACAAACCACAACAGAACGCATACAGAAGAACATTTCAATGTATATTACAACAGTGCATCAGATTACAAGAATATACAGAGTAAAAATGAATATTACACAGAAATATCAGAGATTTAAATTACGTTTAAATACATAGCAGCGGAAAATAATACAATACACAACTAGAAGTAGATATACGGATACAAAGCTTTCCGGATATCATTCCAGCTGTAAACCAGGATCCTGTGAATATAAATCTGCAAAACCAAAACTACTAGCTGCCCGTGTCAAAATAGGGGCACCCAGAGTTTAGGTTAAAACAATAAACTCCAGGTCAGTCATGGGACTGGTGTGAGAACTAAAACAGTTAATCTTTATTTTTAAAGTTAGGTAAATCAAGGGACCACGCCGTATAACACGGAACGGGTTTCCTCCCAAGAATACCAGTGCATAAAACAAACAGCGCAATGCTAAATAAAGAAAAATGAAGCTGTTATAAGACCCAGGTCCTATCACACAATGCAACGCAAGCCGGGGAATAGGGTTTTCCCTTATAACAGCCAAAGAATGCTTGATACGTTTTAAAACAAATTATTGATACTATAATAAGTGCATAGTGTATAAAACAACTTCAAATCATAAGTATCAATCATAGGCGGCATGGGTACCATATATCATGTCGCCATATATAGGTTTACAAATAAAACCGCAAAGTCACGTATTTGGAAATTGGATTTCCGTCTATGAACCGAGGCAAAAGATAGTCCTCAACCGATTCGAGACTGCCTAGTCCGAGCCTCAGGAACAGCCGCAACTGCCCCATGGAGCGACAGGGCCGGTCCACCGATGTGGATTATTATGCCTGAACACTACGTTTCCCCGCCCTTTGGGGCGTAAATGAGCCAACTAAATGACTCCATCGGTTCGAGAACGACCGATCAATCCGAGGCGCCTCGCAACAGCAACAACCACATAAGTCAAACTCGTCAGGGCGTGTAAAACCACTGACGCCACTTCTAACTAGGAAGAAACGCATGCCCTCCCTGAGGTCCTCTCCCGTTTTTGGTTCATACCGGGTGTGAAACTCGCGAAGTAAACGTTACACAAAGCTACGCCACAAAGGCCGTGCTTTGATCATCACCATAAGACTTTGCTTTTCAACAGAAGCCTTGATCAATTGCCACTTAGGCATGCCACACAGGCAATTCACTCCATGCGTTTGATATCCATCAATATATAACCCCTGAGCTCGTACGTCTCAGAGAAGGGCGTTAAGCAAGAGAATAAATTCTCCGCCGCCAAACAGATATATATTTAATAGAGATCAACCACATAGACTAAAATCCAATGTCAGACACACAGTCCATTTACAAGTCCGTTCTGGGTCTGAACGAAACCGGAGGCACCTAGTACCCCGCATATCCATCGATCTCCAAGTACGTCTGGACGATCACCAACTGTTTCCATCTTCTTGGGTGTACAGCCCAATCAAGATCATCAGTTATCACCCAAACGACGTGAAGACTTCCGGTCTTCGACCATCGTCTTCATCTTCGACTTATCGTCGTATCAGTCATTCAGAATGGGATAAACCCGGTCTTTCCGAATAACTCGCGTATATTTTAAATAAGTGTTACACAAACACAACATACGCCTCATTCCAATCCATTAGTCACTAACCGTAAATTAATCAAGAGAATAATTCCCCAAATATTAACCCCGAAGGCCGAAACCAACATCATATCAATATCCAGAAAACCATTCTGCTTGGCTAACCGACAGTTAGTTTCTAAATTTCACGTTCATAGGGAAAGGTTCCCATTAATTTTATCAAAGATAAATTCCTTGAATTTATTCTTTAATCTACTTTTGAATATCAATTCAAACTAGTCGGGATTAGCGAACCTTACCGAAGTAATCATTTGTTTTAATTTCCCAATCCCAACCTATTCATCCCATGAAGTAAAACTGGTTATACTTCATATCTAACACCACGGTGTTATCGGTAAATTCAATTACCATTTCACGTTCAAATCTAATTAAAGATTTAACTATCGCCTGGAGCAAAACTGGTGGTGCTCCATTTTCGATCTTTTCAATCTAATTAAAGATTCATTAAAACTCCACTTAGTTTTAATCTTTGACTGGGTTAAAGAATCAGTGTCATTTAAAAACACGGTTCACGATAAACCCAAAATCACATTCATTAATCATCGGGTTAAAGAACGAGTGTTATTTAAAACACTGTCCACGATAAACCCAAAAATCAATATCGATTCAATTCCAATTAAATGTTATTTAATTGGTACACTTCATTAAATCTAAATAAAAAGATTTAATCTTTTCTCAACTGGGTCCAAGAACAGTGTTAATGAAGACACCATTCACGACAAACCCAAATCACATTTGATATTCAATACAAGGCTCTGAATAGAAAATATATCGGCTTATATTCAATATCAAATTCTACGATTAACAAATGTCGTATTGGAAATAACGATATAAATATATATCTTTCAAATTTCCATAACAACATCTGTATAATCACTAATTCCAACATCGAAATATTCCGAAGACAATTTCGATTCAAATCCACTCCAATGCAATCATTGGATATTCTGGTTATTTTTAAAACCCTTTTCGAATTCAATTTATTTATTTAAAAATAAATAGGATTATAATTCTAGTTCAAAACTAGTTCATTTCGATAAAAATCTATTTTTATCTTTTCAAATATGGAGTTTTTCATACCAAATCTTTCTAAATCACTTCTTATGATTTTACACAAATTATTACTATTTTTAATAATTTTATCAAGGCCCGTACAGTCGATTTCCATCAATGGCCATCGAACTGCACTTACAGCGACCTTTTTCAAATTTGATTTGGACATAATTCCAAATCCAACCGTTAGATTTCTAATTTCTAATATTCGTTAGAAAGCTCTTTTCGATACGAACCCAACGGTTCCGGTTTTAGGAGAATCCGACGATCGGATCTCCCGCAATGTCAGTTTGAAATAAATGGTCGAAATTCACGAACTGCCACGGCGCGGCGCGTTCTATTCAGGCCATTATATTATATTTATAATATATATAATATATATTTCGTCGATTTCTATTTAAAACGAATTATATAAATAGTTTTAAAATTCGTTTCAAAAGCAATTTCAACTTCCATTTCAATTCAAATCAAAATTGAATTCTTCTTTATAAATTCGTTTTAAAATTCATTTCTATTCAATTCAAATTTCAATTCAATTTGAATTCGTTTTCAATTCAATTTGAATTCGTTTTCCATTCATCTCATTTCGAAATCGTTTTCAATTCATTTCATTTCGAAATCGTTTTCAATTCAATTCATTTCGAAATCGTTTTCAATTTATTTCATTTCGAAAATCGTTTTCAATTCATTTCATTTCGAAATCGTTTTCAATTCAATTTGAATTCGCTTTCAATTCATTTCATTTCGAAATCGTTTTCAATTCAATTTGAATTCGTTTTCAATTCATTTCATTTCGAAATCGTTTTCAATTCATTTCATTTCGAAATCGTTTTCAATTCAATTCATTTCGAAATCGTTTTCAATTCAATTCATTTCGAAATGAATAAAATCGATATAAATATCGTTCACGTCAAAATGGCGTTAATCTAATCAACACGGCTTCATAAATTTCTATTTTTAAAATAGTTGTTATTATCAAAATATTTCGTTCAACACATGACCAATCTCAATGGATGAGTACTGTCAACACATGAACTTTTATTTTATAATATTAAAGGTGCAAATTTTATTTCTAAAATATTCCGTTCAACACATGACCAATCTCAATGAATGAGTACTGTCAACACATGAACTTTTATTTTATAATATTAAAGGTGCAAATTTTATTTCTAAAATATTCCGTTCAACACATGACCAATCTCAATGAATGAGTACTGTCAACACATGAACTTTTATTTTATAATATTAAAGGTGCAAATTTTATTTCTAAAATATTTCGTTCAACACATGACCAATCTCAATGAATGAGTACTGTCAACACATGAACTTTTATTTTATAATATTCTTTATTTTTCAAATCGGAATGAGGCCCAATCAATCACCATATAATGTTAATTATATGGATTTTCATACAACACATGTATAATAGCATTGAAAAATAATCAACCATCAACCAAAGTGCACTACACTGTATAAGCATCAAATATAGATATCTAACGCTTATAACAGCCTGTCAATCAATCGATCGACATATTCAATCAATCAGGATGAGTGAACTTCAAATTTCATCCTAACACCCGTGTGGGGTTTCAAACAATCAAACACATATTTAGTTGTGCAGCTGGGCGATGTGTAAAATTTATCGTCCCAATCAATGTCCTTCAAATAGGTGTACATAAACAAACCGTCTGGTTTGTAAATGAATATTTATTTATTCACATTCACGTTAAAAATTATATTTTTTTAACGGTAAAACATTTTATTTCAACATATGAATTTCTATTCAATTCATTTCTTCGATAAAATGATATTTTTATTTTTCTAACTTATTTTAGAAAATTTCGGCGGCATAACGGCACGATACTAGGAACGGGACGAGGCCTAGCCTTATCCCCGGTCTAGTGAAGGCCCACGCCATTCACACATCAATCAAAATCACCAAACAACCAAATTCAAATCAAATCATATAACTAAGCTATGCAACCAAACAAACAAGTCCATGGTCTGTGGACGATTGTGTCGGGTGCTACTAAGCACCGTCTGCATCCTAGTATATATATATAAATAGAAATGAAATTGA